>JASUAD010000024.1:21900140-22647577 GCA_037013555.1 Sextonia rubra | reverse complement strand
ACAAGTCTGAAATCCTCAAAACAACAACAAGAACGAGACTCCAAAGATATGCATGCCAAGAGCGCTCTCCCGTGGAGTGATCACATCCACTCCTCTAGGCCTGATGGGGCCCCGGGGGTCTCATCTGGAGCCTGGCCGACCGGCGAGGGTTCGGCAGGGGGATCTGGGCCTGCAACACCAAAAACAACTGTGAATACGAAGATTCAGCAAAGTATAAACCATAGCAAGTTAACACACGCTGTATCTAACAGAATAGAGAACATCATGTGATTAAAGAAAGCATTTTCGTATACTAGGCTGTCATGCAAGAAGGAAATATGCCATGTGAATCAATGAATACAGGCTGTGTACATGACTAGTGGCTACTACATTACCATATGCTCCCAAAAGAGGGATCTTATAACATGCAAAGAACACCATTGTCCGGGCCAGGGTACAATGGGTCTCGGTTTCCTGGGGTCCGGTTCCCCAAGACAAAATCCATACTGCAGCAGGCCATATAAACTATACCGAATTCACCCCGTCGGGATCCTAAGGCTGAGGCTAAGTAGTGCCTGACTATACGGAGTCAATCATGAAAATCCTGAGTAGATCGGGACAACTTATCATACGTGCAGATCCATGAATGAACACATCATACATGCATACTCAGGGTAAATAAACCACAATGTGAAAGTAACGAAACATACGTAATCATGTTAGAGAGTTGAGATCAATGATCGAATGCAATATGTTATGCAACAAATCATGTGAATCGAATCATCTTAAGTTACAAACCAATTCTAATCTAATTATCCGGTGTTTCTAACCGTGCATGATGATGTAGTTTTAAGTTATTCGATACACCATTGTCTAGTGTTGCCTTGAATCGGGCGGTGCACGAAGTCCCTTAAACCAACACCCATGGGGAGGTGCTTAACATCCGGATAACGAACATGAATGATTCGCAGCCCTCGAGATCATTCACGCGTAGTATCACACTCCGTTGGGCAAGTCTAGGTGCTCTACATTCTATCATGAAGGTCATATAGGTCTTATCTTTACACCTAGTCTTATTCTTCATGTGTGGTTACGGCTTAGCCGTGTGTGTGCTACGGCTTAGCCGTGTGTGGTCTTCGGCTTAGCCGTATTTGAACCGTAGAAGGTCTGTCATTTGCTGACTCTCAGTTATTTCAGAAATTGCACCCTGTATTGTTCTACGGCTTGGCCACGGCTGAGCTTCGGCTTAGCCGTAGGGCATTCCACGGCTTAGCCGTGCCCTAGCCGTAGAGGAAAACTGGGTTTTTCCTCCTCTCTGGACTGTGAGCCGTAGGTGCTATACGGCTTAGCCGTACCTGCACGAATTCAATTTCCTGAAACCTGTACAGAATGTCTGGGAAGCATCCAAATTTCAATTTATCAAGGGAGATAGACCAAGTAGTAATCAAATGAGTATCAATGGGCTGTAAACACATGTTTTCCATACACATTAATGTGAGCTAACCAAAATCAAAGCATACCAACATGGGTTCTCACAACTATGGTTATACTTGCCTCAATTGGAAATTCAAATGCACAATGGTAGCCCTTGGATCCAAACACAACCTAACACAAGCAAAACCACATGCATGCATGAGAGATGGAGAGAAATCCACAACACACAGACACACCATGCAAAGAAGCAAGAAGGAGAAGAGATAGAGAACGGAGATGAGAAGAATGGAAGACTTCCACTCACCTCAATTGCACATGCAAGAACCACAAGCTTGATCGATGGAGAGAAATCAAGTGAAGGAGGAGAGAGAGAGACTCCACGTGCAGTTGCAAAGAAACAGAGAGAGAGAGGACGAGAGAAAGAACATGAGTGTCGATGGTTGAAGTTTATATACTCAAATGGGTTGTCCAATTTGTGAAGAAGTCCAAGCTAGAATGTTATTTCCAGTTTGAGTCAAACTCGGGTCCAATCGAATCACACGACCTTGGTTGCAAATGACGTTGTTACGAAAGTTAACGGGCTCAACGAAAGACACGTGTTGACATCAAGATGATGCAAAAATGACCATGTCTTAGAAAAGCTAAAATTACGAAAAAGGGCTTGGTCTACTTAATCCAGGTCAAACTCAACCCAACTACCTATCCATGACCCGTAACGAAAACAAAACACAAACAAAACACGATTAACAACAAAAACAAGATTAACTAACCGCTAAACGAGGTCAGGCTGGGTCGGAGTGTTACATCCTCCCCTACTTGAGAATCATTCCGTCCTCGGAATGAACACTAACTCGCTCATACCTGGGAAAACAACTCGGGATACTGGCGTGCCATCTGCTCTTCTAACTCCCAAGTAGCCTCATCGGGACTGTGATGCTCCCAAAGCACTTTGACCCATCGAATTGTCCTGGTGCGAAGTATCTGCTCTCGGGTTCCCACAATACGGAGCGGTCGCTCAACGTATGCAGCACTCGGCTGAATCTGAACCTCGTCGTAGCGAATGACATGGGAGGGATCATGAACATATTTCCGAAGCATCGAAACGTGAAAAACATTGTGCACTCCTGAAAACATCTCGGGGAGATCTAATCGATAGGCCAAATCACCAATCCGACTCTTGATCTCAAACGGTCCGACATAGCGTGGAGATAACTTGCCTTTCTGGCCGAAACGGATCGTACCCTTCATCGGAGAGACCTTCAGAAAAACCCACTCGCCAACCTGAAACTCTAAGGGTCGTCTGCGGGTGTCTGCATAACTCTTCTGTCTCGACCGAGCAACTTTCAAGTTCTCAATTGCTTTCTGTACCTTCTCCGTAGTCTCGGCAATGACCGTCGGTCCGTGAAAACTTCGAGTTCCAACTTCTTCCCAACAAACCGGACTTCTACACTTCTTCCCGTACAATGCTTCATATGGTGCCATCCCAATGCTCTCGTGGAAGCTGTTGTTATAGGCGAACTCGCACAACGATAGATGGAGATCCCATTCTTTCTCGTAACTCAACACGCTGGCTCGCAACATATCCTCCAAAGTCTGAATCGTCCGCTCTGATTGTCCATCTGTCTGTGGGTGGTATGCCGTGCTGAAACTCAACTTCGTACCCAAAGCCTCTTGGAATGCTCTCCAGAAAGAGGAAACAAAACGGCTGTCACGATCGGATACAATCGACACGGGGGTACCATGGAGCCTGACGATCTCATCCACGAACTTCCTTGCCATCTCTGAAAATGTCATACCCTTCCGGAAAGGAATGAAATGGGCTGACTTCGTCAATCGATCTACAATTACCCAAATGGCGTTGTTCTTCCTGCTCGTCGGCGGTAACCCGGAAACGAAGTCCATGGTGATGTGTTCCCACTTCCACTGCGGTATATGCAAAGGATGCAACGAGCCTGGCGGTCTCTGATGATCTGCCTTCACCTTCTGACACGTCAAACAGCGAGCAACAAAGCCTGCTACTTCTCTCTTCATGTTGTTCCACCAGAAGCGATCTTTGAGATTCCGAAACATCTTCGTGCTGCCTGGGTGCATCGCGTAGCGAGCGTAATGCGCTTCGTTCATCAGCTTCTCCCTGAACTCACCAACTGCTGGCACACACAACCTACTCCGAAAATAAAGTACACCATCCTCGAGTCTGAAATCGGGTCGGTCTCCAATGTGGTCTCGAATGCGCTTCAAAGTTAGATCTTCAAACTGCCTGTCTTTAATCTGCTGAATCATCTCAGGCTGAAACACTAGCGTACTAGCCAAAGTCACGCACTCATCCACTAGCTTAACTTCAACAGGGAGACCATGGAACTCTAAGAGGAAGCTGCTCAAAAGCTGCACTGACTCTGCTTTCCTGCTGAGCGCATCTGCCACCACATTCCCCTTGCCTGGCTGATATTTGATCGGGAAGTCATAATCCTTAATAAGCTCAAGCCATCTCCGCTGTCTCATGTTCAGCTCCTGCTGTGTGAATAAATACTGCAAACTGTGGTGGTCAGAACGAACCTCAAACTGCACACCATATAGATAATGTCTCCACAGCTTCAACGCAAACACGATGGCTGCCAATTCCAAATCATGGGTGGCGTAATTCTTCTCATGTTCTCGCAACTGTCTCGATCTATAAGCAATCACCTTCCCATGCTGCATCAACACACAACCTAGGCCAACTCGAGAAGCGTCTGAATAAACCACGAATCCTCCACAACCATCTGGCAAGGCTAACACTGGGACCGTAGTCAACTTCTCTTTCAAAATTCGGAAACGGGCTTCACACTCCTCAGTCCACTCAAATGGTACATTCTTCCTGGTCAACTTCGTCAAAGGAGAAGAGATCTTAGCAAAGTCCTGGACAAATCGACGGTAGTAACCTGCTAGACCAAGGAAACTGCGAACCTCTGTCACTGTTTTGGGGCTAGGCCAATTCACTACTGCCTCTACTTTAGATGGATCAACTGCCAATCCCTCTCGTGAAATGATATGACCTAAAAATGCCACCTGCTCAAGCCAAAAATCACACTTCGACAACTTAGCAAACAATCGATGTTCTCTCAACAACGACAAGGCTTTTCTCAATTGCTCCCTATGCTCCTCTGCTGACTTAGAATATATCAGTATGTCATCAATAAACACAACTACGAATTGGTCCAAGAAAGGAACAAAGATCTGATTCATCAAAGCCATAAAAGCTGCAGGTGCGTTGGTTAGTCCAAAAGGCATCACGAGGAATTCATAATGTCCATAACGAGTCCTGAAGGCAGTCTTAGGAATGTCATCTTCTTTGACCCTCAACTGGTGATATCCAGATCTCAAATCAATCTTCGAAAAATATGCTGCACCCTGAAGTTGGTCGAACAGCTCATCAATCCTGGGTAGGGGGTACTTGTTCTTGATCGTCACTTTGTTCAACTGGCGGTAGTCGATACACATCCGAAAAGTACCATCCTTCTTCTTGACAAACAAGACTGGTGCTCCCCAAGGCGAAACGCTCGGGCGAATGAAACCCTTATCCAAAAGCTCCTGCAATTGCTTCTTCAACTCTGACAACTCTGCTGGAGCCATGCGATACGGAGCCTTGCTGATCGGTGCCGTGCCGGGAACAAGCTCAATGGCGAACTCCACATCTCGAACCGGGGGTAAGCCTGGCACATCGTCCGGGAAGACATCGGGAAAGTCACAGACCACCTGGAGCTCACCTAGCTGCTTCGACTCCTTCTTTGCTGAGACAAAGGCAATGAAGCCTTCACACCCTCGGCGGATCAAGCGATCTGCCTTACACGCCGAGATCACACGTCTGGGGCATCTCTGCTGACTGCCCTCGAAACGGAAGCCCTTGCCTAAATCGAAGAAGATCGTCCTGTTGTAACAGTTAACACAGGCACGATATCGAGCGAGCCAATCCATACCAAGGATCACATCGAAGTCCAGCATCGACAACAGGATCAAATCAACAGGTAACTGATGACCTGCAATCTGCACGTTGCAATGGGGGTAGTACATACTACACTCCACTCGCTTGCCAACTGGGGTGGATACAACCAGCACATATGGCAACGGCTGAGACGGCTGAGGTAACCGCTCGGCAAAACGAGGTGCTACATAAGACCGTGTAGACCCCGAATCGAACAAAGCTAAAGCCTCGACGCGCGAAATCAAAACAGTACCTTCAACCACCTGTGGATCCTCGGCACTCTCGTGAGTAGCAGCGTAAGCACGGGCTGTCTGGCGAGGCTGTCTCGAGCCTGGACGAGCTGACTGTGGCCTGCTCGGAGCTGTAGGTGCACTGGGTCTGCTAGGAACTGCACCGGAAGTAGGACCAGATGGAGCTGCACCAGAGGCTCTCTGTCGAGGACAATTGGCGATCATATGCTCCCTCGAACCGCAAATAAAACAAGCACCGGCCTTCCTCCAGCAAGCTTCAGTCGTGTGGTTCTTGCCACAATATCCACAAGTCACTCCGGCTGAACCAGAAGTGCTCTGCGGGCCTTTGGTCTTCTTCTGTACTTGTCCTCGTGCACTGAAAGGCGGCTGTCGCTTGGGCTCAACGGCTCTAGCAGCTTGGTGGATGGCCTCAGCGGAATAGGCCCTGTCCACTGCATCGTCGAACGTAGCCGGACGCTGAAACGCTGTCACGTGATGCATGAACCGGGGGTGCAAACCTTCCACAAACCTGTTCACCTTCCTCTCTTCGGTACTGATCATGTCCGGAGCAAAATGCGACAACTGCATAAACTTGTTCACGTATTTTGTTACTGTCATCTGCTGCTGACGGAGAGCTAGGAACTCAACCTCCTTGGCTCGAAACACATGAGCCGGGATGAACTTCCTCCTAAACTGCTGCTTGAACATCTCCCACACCGTAGCACTAGGAATATCTCTGAAGGAATCTTTCACGCTCTTCCACCAAGTCTTTGCGACATCTCTGAACATAGAAGTTGCTAGCCCGACCTTCTGTCGGTTCGTGCACACGACGGTCTCAAAGACATCCTCTGTCTGCTCTAACCACTGTTCTGCCTTCAATGGTTCTTCGGTTCCATAGAACTCTATAGCTCCTCGCTTGCGAAACTTCCCGTAAAGGGCATTCGGGTCATTCTCTCGAGGTTGCAAGATCACCTGCTGGCTGGTCTACATGTGACTGAGCTGGGACTTGGCTTTGTCGGTCTAACATGGTTGTCACTTGGGCTTGCAAGTTCTGCATGGATTGCGATTGTGCCTGAAGGGACTGGAATAACATGAGGATGCGTTCATCTGTATTTGGTGTCTGCGGTGATGGTGCAGATCCGCTCTCGTTATTTCCGGCGTTCTGCTGAGAACCAGAACCTGATGCCATCCTGTAAAATGGAACGAGTCAGACACAAACACAAAACAATAGCGCCCAACAAACCCCAAAGTCTAGAAAGATCACAAGGAAAAAGTCGTATCCTCACCACGATCCTACATGCCTACATGCTTATCATCTAGAACAAGGAATGAGCAAGGAATGCTCTGATACCATACAATACGTATGTCACAACCCGAGCCCAGGGTTCGGGGGTTAGCAAAAGCCAAACCTAATGACACACGTACTCCCGTGCATGCACACGTAGACCGAGTCTAAATGCACACGCACAAGGGAACATTCACACGTGCCAAGCAAGTACGCGGAAGCTGTAAATATCAGAAACATAACACTAACTATGCAAAAAGAGGATACAAAGAGAGGACTGACATAATTACATATGAAAGTTTTACAAAACGAACAAAATAACATATACAGTCATGACATATATACAAGTCTGAAATCCTCAAAACAACAACAAGAACGAGACTCCAAAGATATGCATGCCAAGAGCGCTCTCCCGTGGAGTGATCACATCCACTCCTCTAGGCCTGATGGGGCCCCGGGGGTCTCATCTGGAGCCTGGCCGACCGGCGAGGGTTCGGCAGGGGGATCTGGGCCTGCAACACCAAAAACAACTGTGAATACGAAGATTCAGCAAAGTATAAACCATAGCAAGTTAACACACGCTGTATCTAACAGAATAGAGAACATCATGTGATTAAAGAAAGCATTTTCGTATACTAGGCTGTCATGCAAGAAGGAAATATGCCATGTGAATCAATGAATACAGGCTGTGTACATGACTAGTGGCTACTACATTACCATATGCTCCCAAAAGAGGGATCTTATAACATGCAAAGAACACCATTGTCCGGGCCAGGGTACAATGGGTCTCGGTTTCCTGGGGTCCGGTTCCCCAAGACAAAATCCATACTGCAGCAGGCCATATAAACTATACCGAATTCACCCCGTCGGGATCCTAAGGCTGAGGCTAAGTAGTGCCTGACTATACGGAGTCAATCATGAAAATCCTGAGTAGATCGGGACAACTTATCATACGTGCAGATCCATGAATGAACACATCATACATGCATACTCAGGGTAAATAAACCACAATGTGAAAGTAACGAAACATACGTAATCATGTTAGAGAGTTGAGATCAATGATCGAATGCAATATGTTATGCAACAAATCATGTGAATCGAATCATCTTAAGTTACAAACCAATTCTAATCTAATTATCCGGTGTTTCTAACCGTGCATGATGATGTAGTTTTAAGTTATTCGATACACCATTGTCTAGTGTTGCCTTGAATCGGGCGGTGCACGAAGTCCCTTAAACCAACACCCATGGGGAGGTGCTTAACATCCGGATAACGAACATGAATGATTCGCAGCCCTCGAGATCATTCACGCGTAGTATCACACTCCGTTGGGCAAGTCTAGGTGCTCTACATTCTATCATGAAGGTCATATAGGTCTTATCTTTACACCTAGTCTTATTCTTCATGTGTGGTTACGGCTTAGCCGTGTGTGTGCTACGGCTTAGCCGTGTGTGGTCTTCGGCTTAGCCGTATTTGAACCGTAGAAGGTCTGTCATTTGCTGACTCTCAGTTATTTCAGAAATTGCACCCTGTATTGTTCTACGGCTTGGCCACGGCTGAGCTTCGGCTTAGCCGTAGGGCATTCCACGGCTTAGCCGTGCCCTAGCCGTAGAGGAAAACTGGGTTTTTCCTCCTCTCTGGACTGTGAGCCGTAGGTGCTATACGGCTTAGCCGTACCTGCACGAATTCAATTTCCTGAAACCTGTACAGAATGTCTGGGAAGCATCCAAATTTCAATTTATCAAGGGAGATAGACCAAGTAGTAATCAAATGAGTATCAATGGGCTGTAAACACATGTTTTCCATACACATTAATGTGAGCTAACCAAAATCAAAGCATACCAACATGGGTTCTCACAACTATGGTTATACTTGCCTCAATTGGAAATTCAAATGCACAATGGTAGCCCTTGGATCCAAACACAACCTAACACAAGCAAAACCACATGCATGCATGAGAGATGGAGAGAAATCCACAACACACAGACACACCATGCAAAGAAGCAAGAAGGAGAAGAGATAGAGAACGGAGATGAGAAGAATGGAAGACTTCCACTCACCTCAATTGCACATGCAAGAACCACAAGCTTGATCGATGGAGAGAAATCAAGTGAAGGAGGAGAGAGAGAGACTCCACGTGCAGTTGCAAAGAAACAGAGAGAGAGAGGACGAGAGAAAGAACATGAGTGTCGATGGTTGAAGTTTATATACTCAAATGGGTTGTCCAATTTGTGAAGAAGTCCAAGCTAGAATGTTATTTCCAGTTTGAGTCAAACTCGGGTCCAATCGAATCACACGACCTTGGTTGCAAATGACGTTGTTACGAAAGTTAACGGGCTCAACGAAAGACACGTGTTGACATCAAGATGATGCAAAAATGACCATGTCTTAGAAAAGCTAAAATTACGAAAAAGGGCTTGGTCTACTTAATCCAGGTCAAACTCAACCCAACTACCTATCCATGACCCGTAACGAAAACAAAACACAAACAAAACACGATTAACAACAAAAAAAAGATTAACTAACCGCTAAACGAGGTCAGGCTGGGTCGGAGTGTTACATCCTCCCCTACTTGAGAATCATTCCGTCCTCGGAATGAACACTAACTCGCTCATACCTGGGAAAACAACTCGGGATACTGGCGTGCCATCTGCTCTTCTAACTCCCAAGTAGCCTCATCGGGACTGTGATGCTCCCAAAGCACTTTGACCCATCGAATTGTCCTGGTGCGAAGTATCTGCTCTCGGGTTCCCACAATACGGAGCGGTCGCTCAACGTATGCAGCACTCGGCTGAATCTGAACCTCGTCGTAGCGAATGACATGGGAGGGATCATGAACATATTTCCGAAGCATCGAAACGTGAAAAACATTGTGCACTCCTGAAAACATCTCGGGGAGATCTAATCGATAGGCCAAATCACCAATCCGACTCTTGATCTCAAACGGTCCGACATAGCGTGGAGATAACTTGCCTTTCTGGCCGAAACGGATCGTACCCTTCATCGGAGAGACCTTCAGAAAAACCCACTCGCCAACCTGAAACTCTAAGGGTCGTCTGCGGGTGTCTGCATAACTCTTCTGTCTCGACCGAGCAACTTTCAAGTTCTCAATTGCTTTCTGTACCTTCTCCGTAGTCTCGGCAATGACCGTCGGTCCGTGAAAACTTCGAGTTCCAACTTCTTCCCAACAAACCGGACTTCTACACTTCTTCCCGTACAATGCTTCATATGGTGCCATCCCAATGCTCTCGTGGAAGCTGTTGTTATAGGCGAACTCGCACAACGATAGATGGAGATCCCATTCTTTCTCGTAACTCAACACGCTGGCTCGCAACATATCCTCCAAAGTCTGAATCGTCCGCTCTGATTGTCCATCTGTCTGTGGGTGGTATGCCGTGCTGAAACTCAACTTCGTACCCAAAGCCTCTTGGAATGCTCTCCAGAAAGAGGAAACAAAACGGCTGTCACGATCGGATACAATCGACACGGGGGTACCATGGAGCCTGACGATCTCATCCACGAACTTCCTTGCCATCTCTGAAAATGTCATACCCTTCCGGAAAGGAATGAAATGGGCTGACTTCGTCAATCGATCTACAATTACCCAAATGGCGTTGTTCTTCCTGCTCGTCGGCGGTAACCCGGAAACGAAGTCCATGGTGATGTGTTCCCACTTCCACTGCGGTATATGCAAAGGATGCAACGAGCCTGGCGGTCTCTGATGATCTGCCTTCACCTTCTGACACGTCAAACAGCGAGCAACAAAGCCTGCTACTTCTCTCTTCATGTTGTTCCACCAGAAGCGATCTTTGAGATTCCGAAACATCTTCGTGCTGCCTGGGTGCATCGCGTAGCGAGCGTAATGCGCTTCGTTCATCAGCTTCTCCCTGAACTCACCAACTGCTGGCACACACAACCTACTCCGAAAATAAAGTACACCATCCTTGAGTCTGAAATCGGGTCGGTCTCCAATGTGGTCTCGAATGCGCTTCAAAGTTAGATCTTCAAACTGCCTGTCTTTAATCTGCTGAATCATCTCAGGCTGAAACACTAGCGTACTAGCCAAAGTCACGCACTCATCCACTAGCTTAACTTCAACAGGGAGACCATGGAACTCTAAGAGGAAGCTGCTCAAAAGCTGCACTGACTCTGCTTTCCTGCTGAGCGCATCTGCCACCACATTCCCCTTGCCTGGCTGATATTTGATCGGGAAGTCATAATCCTTAATAAGCTCAAGCCATCTCCGCTGTCTCATGTTCAGCTCCTGCTGTGTGAATAAATACTGCAAACTGTGGTGGTCAGAACGAACCTCAAACTGCACACCATATAGATAATGTCTCCACAGCTTCAACGCAAACACGATGGCTGCCAATTCCAAATCATGGGTGGCGTAATTCTTCTCATGTTCTCGCAACTGTCTCGATCTATAAGCAATCACCTTCCCATGCTGCATCAACACACAACCTAGGCCAACTCGAGAAGCGTCTGAATAAACCACGAATCCTCCACAACCATCTGGCAAGGCTAACACTGGGACCGTAGTCAACTTCTCTTTCAAAATTCGGAAACGGGCTTCACACTCCTCAGTCCACTCAAATGGTACATTCTTCCTGGTCAACTTCGTCAAAGGAGAAGAGATCTTAGCAAAGTCCTGGACAAATCGACGGTAGTAACCTGCTAGACCAAGGAAACTGCGAACCTCTGTCACTGTTTTGGGGCTAGGCCAATTCACTACTGCCTCTACTTTAGATGGATCAACTGCCAATCCCTCTCGTGAAATGATATGACCTAAAAATGCCACCTGCTCAAGCCAAAAATCACACTTCGACAACTTAGCAAACAATCGATGTTCTCTCAACAACGACAAGGCTTTTCTCAATTGCTCCCTATGCTCCTCTGCTGACTTAGAATATATCAGTATGTCATCAATAAACACAACTACGAATTGGTCCAAGAAAGGAACAAAGATCTGATTCATCAAAGCCATAAAAGCTGCAGGTGCGTTGGTTAGTCCAAAAGGCATCACGAGGAATTCATAATGTCCATAACGAGTCCTGAAGGCAGTCTTAGGAATGTCATCTTCTTTGACCCTCAACTGGTGATATCCAGATCTCAAATCAATCTTCGAAAAATATGCTGCACCCTGAAGTTGGTCGAACAGCTCATCAATCCTGGGTAGGGGGTACTTGTTCTTGATCGTCACTTTGTTCAACTGGCGGTAGTCGATACACATCCGAAAAGTACCATCCTTCTTCTTGACAAACAAGACTGGTGCTCCCCAAGGCGAAACGCTCGGGCGAATGAAACCCTTATCCAAAAGCTCCTGCAATTGCTTCTTCAACTCTGACAACTCTGCTGGAGCCATGCGATACGGAGCCTTGCTGATCGGTGCCGTGCCGGGAACAAGCTCAATGGCGAACTCCACATCTCGAACCGGGGGTAAGCCTGGCACATCGTCCGGGAAGACATCGGGAAAGTCACAGACCACCTGGAGCTCACCTAGCTGCTTCGACTCCTTCTTTGCTGAGACAAAGGCAATGAAGCCTTCACACCCTCGGCGGATCAAGCGATCTGCCTTACACGCCGAGATCACACGTCTGGGGCATCTCTGCTGACTGCCCTCGAAACGGAAGCCCTTGCCTAAATCGAAGAAGATCGTCCTGTTGTAACAGTTAACACAGGCACGATATCGAGCGAGCCAATCCATACCAAGGATCACATCGAAGTCCAGCATCGACAACAGGATCAAATCAACAGGTAACTGATGACCTGCAATCTGCACGTTGCAATGGGGGTAGTACATACTACACTCCACTCGCTTGCCAACTGGGGTGGATACAACCAGCACATATGGCAACGGCTGAGACGGCTGAGGTAACCGCTCGGCAAAACGAGGTGCTACATAAGACCGTGTAGACCCCGAATCGAACAAAGCTAAAGCCTCGACGCGCGAAATCAAAACAGTACCTTCAACCACCTGTGGATCCTCGGCACTCTCGTGAGTAGCAGCGTAAGCACGGGCTGTCTGGCGAGGCTGTCTCGAGCCTGGACGAGCTGACTGTGGCCTGCTCGGAGCTGTAGGTGCACTGGGTCTGCTAGGAACTGCACCGGAAGTAGGACCAGATGGAGCTGCACCAGAGGCTCTCTGTCGAGGACAATTGGCGATCATATGCTCCCTCGAACCGCAAATAAAACAAGCACCGGCCTTCCTCCAGCAAGCTTCAGTCGTGTGGTTCTTGCCACAATATCCACAAGTCACTCCGGCTGAACCAGAAGTGCTCTGCGGGCCTTTGGTCTTCTTCTGTACTTGTCCTCGTGCACTGAAAGGCGGCTGTCGCTTGGGCTCAACGGCTCTAGCAGCTTGGTGGATGGCCTCAGCGGAATAGGCCCTGTCCACTGCATCGTCGAACGTAGCCGGACGCTGAAACGCTGTCACGTGATGCATGAACCGGGGGTGCAAACCTTCCACAAACCTGTTCACCTTCCTCTCTTCGGTACTGATCATGTCCGGAGCAAAATGCGACAACTGCATAAACTTGTTCACGTATTTTGTTACTGTCATCTGCTGCTGACGGAGAGCTAGGAACTCAACCTCCTTGGCTCGAAACACATGAGCCGGGATGAACTTCCTCCTAAACTGCTGCTTGAACATCTCCCACACCGTAGCACTAGGAATATCTCTGAAGGAATCTTTCACGCTCTTCCACCAAGTCTTTGCGACATCTCTGAACATAGAAGTTGCTAGCCCGACCTTCTGTCGGTTCGTGCACACGACGGTCTCAAAGACATCCTCTGTCTGCTCTAACCACTGTTCTGCCTTCAATGGTTCTTCGGTTCCATAGAACTCTATAGCTCCTCGCTTGCGAAACTTCCCGTAAAGGGCATTCGGGTCATTCTCTCGAGGTTGCAAGATCACCTGCTGGCTGGTCTACATGTGACTGAGCTGGGACTTGGCTTTGTCGGTCTAACATGGTTGTCACTTGGGCTTGCAAGTTCTGCATGGATTGCGATTGTGCCTGAAGGGACTGGAATAACATGAGGATGCGTTCATCTGTATTTGGTGTCTGCGGTGATGGTGCAGATCCGCTCTCGTTATTTCCGGCGTTCTGCTGAGAACCAGAACCTGATGCCATCCTGTAAAATGGAACGAGTCAGACACAAACACAAAACAATAGCGCCCAACAAACCCCAAAGTCTAGAAAGATCACAAGGAAAAAGTCGTATCCTCACCACGATCCTACATGCCTACATGCTTATCATCTAGAACAAGGAATGAGCAAGGAATGCTCTGATACCATACAATACGTATGTCACAACCCGAGCCCAGGGTTCGGGGGTTAGCAAAAGCCAAACCTAATGACACACGTACTCCCGTGCATGCACACGTAGACCGAGTCTAAATGCACACGCACAAGGGAACATTCACACGTGCCAAGCAAGTACGCGGAAGCTGTAAATATCAGAAACATAACACTAACTATGCAAAAAGAGGATACAAAGAGAGGACTGACATAATTACATATGAAAGTTTTACAAAACGAACAAAATAACATATACAGTCATGACATATATACAAGTCTGAAATCCTCAAAACAACAACAAGAACGAGACTCCAAAGATATGCATGCCAAGAGCGCTCTCCCGTGGAGTGATCACATCCACTCCTCTAGGCCTGATGGGGCCCCGGGGGTCTCATCTGGAGCCTGGCCGACCGGCGAGGGTTCGGCAGGGGGATCTGGGCCTGCAACACCAAAAACAACTGTGAATACGAAGATTCAGCAAAGTATAAACCATAGCAAGTTAACACACGCTGTATCTAACAGAATAGAGAACATCATGTGATTAAAGAAAGCATTTTCGTATACTAGGCTGTCATGCAAGAAGGAAATATGCCATGTGAATCAATGAATACAGGCTGTGTACATGACTAGTGGCTACTACATTACCATATGCTCCCAAAAGAGGGATCTTATAACATGCAAAGAACACCATTGTCCGGGCCAGGGTACAATGGGTCTCGGTTTCCTGGGGTCCGGTTCCCCAAGACAAAATCCATACTGCAGCAGGCCATATAAACTATACCGAATTCACCCCGTCGGGATCCTAAGGCTGAGGCTAAGTAGTGCCTGACTATACGGAGTCAATCATGAAAATCCTGAGTAGATCGGGACAACTTATCATACGTGCAGATCCATGAATGAACACATCATACATGCATACTCAGGGTAAATAAACCACAATGTGAAAGTAACAAAACATACGTAATCATGTTAGAGAGTTGAGATCAATGATCGAATGCAATATGTTATGCAACAAATCATGTGAATCGAATCATCTTAAGTTACAAACCAATTCTAATCTAATTATCCGGTGTTTCTAACCGTGCATGATGATGTAGTTTTAAGTTATTCGATACACCATTGTCTAGTGTTGCCTTGAATCGGGCGGTGCACGAAGTCCCTTAAACCAACACCCATGGGGAGGTGCTTAACATCCGGATAACGAACATGAATGATTCGCAGCCCTCGAGATCATTCACGCGTAGTATCACATTCCGTTGGGCAAGTCTAGGTGCTCTACATTCTATCATGAAGGTCATATAGGTCTTATCTTTACACCTAGTCTTATTCTTCATGTGTGGTTACGGCTTAGCCGTGTGTGTGCTACGGCTTAGCCGTGTGTGGTCTTCGGCTTAGCCGTATTTGAACCGTAGAAGGTCTGTCATTTGCTGACTCTCAGTTATTTCAGAAATTGCACCCTGTATTGTTCTACGGCTTGGCCACGGCTGAGCTTCGGCTTAGCCGTAGGGCATTCCACGGCTTAGCCGTGCCCTAGCCGTAGAGGAAAACTGGGTTTTTCCTCCTCTCTGGACTGTGAGCCGTAGGTGCTATACGGCTTAGCCGTACCTGCACGAATTCAATTTCCTGAAACCTGTACAGAATGTCTGGGAAGCATCCAAATTTCAATTTATCAAGGGAGATAGACCAAGTAGTAATCAAATGAGTATCAATGGGCTGTAAACACATGTTTTCCATACACATTAATGTGAGCTAACCAAAATCAAAGCATACCAACATGGGTTCTCACAACTATGGTTATACTTGCCTCAATTGGAAATTCAAATGCACAATGGTAGCCCTTGGATCCAAACACAACCTAACACAAGCAAAACCACATGCATGCATGAGAGATGGAGAGAAATCCACAACACACAGACACACCATGCAAAGAAGCAAGAAGGAGAAGAGATAGAGAACGGAGATGAGAAGAATGGAAGACTTCCACTCACCTCAATTGCACATGCAAGAACCACAAGCTTGATCGATGGAGAGAAATCAAGTGAAGGAGGAGAGAGAGAGACTCCACGTGCAGTTGCAAAGAAACAGAGAGAGAGAGGACGAGAGAAAGAACATGAGTGTCGATGGTTGAAGTTTATATACTCAAATGGGTTGTCCAATTTGTGAAGAAGTCCAAGCTAGAATGTTATTTCCAGTTTGAGTCAAACTCGGGTCCAATCGAATCACACGACCTTGGTTGCAAATGACGTTGTTACGAAAGTTAACGGGCTCAACGAAAGACACGTGTTGACATCAAGATGATGCAAAAATGACCATGTCTTAGAAAAGCTAAAATTACGAAAAAGGGCTTGGTCTACTTAATCCAGGTCAAACTCAACCCAACTACCTATCCATGACCCGTAACGAAAACAAAACACAAACAAAACACGATTAACAACAAAAAAAAGATTAACTAACCGCTAAACGAGGTCAGGCTGGGTCGGAGTGTTACATCCTCCCCTACTTGAGAATCATTCCGTCCTCGGAATGAACACTAACTCGCTCATACCTGGGAAAACAACTCGGGATACTGGCGTGCCATCTGCTCTTCTAACTCCCAAGTAGCCTCATCGGGACTGTGATGCTCCCAAAGCACTTTGACCCATCGAATTGTCCTGGTGCGAAGTATCTGCTCTCGGGTTCCCACAATACGGAGCGGTCGCTCAACGTATGCAGCACTCGGCTGAATCTGAACCTCGTCGTAGCGAATGACATGGGAGGGATCATGAACATATTTCCGAAGCATCGAAACGTGAAAAACATTGTGCACTCCTGAAAACATCTCGGGGAGATCTAATCGATAGGCCAAATCACCAATCCGACTCTTGATCTCAAACGGTCCGACATAGCGTGGAGATAACTTGCCTTTCTGGCCGAAACGGATCGTACCCTTCATCGGAGAGACCTTCAGAAAAACCCACTCGCCAACCTGAAACTCTAAGGGTCGTCTGCGGGTGTCTGCATAACTCTTCTGTCTCGACCGAGCAACTTTCAAGTTCTCAATTGCTTTCTGTACCTTCTCCGTAGTCTCGGCAATGACCGTCGGTCCGTGAAAACTTCGAGTTCCAACTTCTTCCCAACAAACCGGACTTCTACACTTCTTCCCGTACAATGCTTCATATGGTGCCATCCCAATGCTCTCGTGGAAGCTGTTGTTATAGGCGAACTCGCACAACGATAGATGGAGATCCCATTCTTTCTCGTAACTCAACACGCTGGCTCGCAACATATCCTCCAAAGTCTGAATCGTCCGCTCTGATTGTCCATCTGTCTGTGGGTGGTATGCCGTGCTGAAACTCAACTTCGTACCCAAAGCCTCTTGGAATGCTCTCCAGAAAGAGGAAACAAAACGGCTGTCACGATCGGATACAATCGACACGGGGGTACCATGGAGCCTGACGATCTCATCCACGAACTTCCTTGCCATCTCTGAAAATGTCATACCCTTCCGGAAAGGAATGAAATGGGCTGACTTCGTCAATCGATCTACAATTACCCAAATGGCGTTGTTCTTCCTGCTCGTCGGCGGTAACCCGGAAACGAAGTCCATGGTGATGTGTTCCCACTTCCACTGCGGTATATGCAAAGGATGCAACGAGCCTGGCGGTCTCTGATGATCTGCCTTCACCTTCTGACACGTCAAACAGCGAGCAACAAAGCCTGCTACTTCTCTCTTCATGTTGTTCCACCAGAAGCGATCTTTGAGATTCCGAAACATCTTCGTGCTGCCTGGGTGCATCGCGTAGCGAGCGTAATGCGCTTCGTTCATCAGCTTCTCCCTGAACTCACCAACTGCTGGCACACACAACCTACTCCGAAAATAAAGTACACCATCCTTGAGTCTGAAATCGGGTCGGTCTCCAATGTGGTCTCGAATGCGCTTCAAAGTTAGATCTTCAAACTGCCTGTCTTTAATCTGCTGAATCATCTCAGGCTGAAACACTAGCGTACTAGCCAAAGTCACGCACTCATCCACTAGCTTAACTTCAACAGGGAGACCATGGAACTCTAAGAGGAAGCTGCTCAAAAGCTGCACTGACTCTGCTTTCCTGCTGAGCGCATCTGCCACCACATTCCCCTTGCCTGGCTGATATTTGATCGGGAAGTCATAATCCTTAATAAGCTCAAGCCATCTCCGCTGTCTCATGTTCAGCTCCTGCTGTGTGAATAAATACTGCAAACTGTGGTGGTCAGAACGAACCTCAAACTGCACACCATATAGATAATGTCTCCACAGCTTCAACGCAAACACGATGGCTGCCAATTCCAAATCATGGGTGGCGTAATTCTTCTCATGTTCTCGCAACTGTCTCGATCTATAAGCAATCACCTTCCCATGCTGCATCAACACACAACCTAGGCCAACTCGAGAAGCGTCTGAATAAACCACGAATCCTCCACAACCATCTGGCAAGGCTAACACTGGGACCGTAGTCAACTTCTCTTTCAAAATTCGGAAACGGGCTTCACACTCCTCAGTCCACTCAAATGGTACATTCTTCCTGGTCAACTTCGTCAAAGGAGAAGAGATCTTAGCAAAGTCCTGGACAAATCGACGGTAGTAACCTGCTAGACCAAGGAAACTGCGAACCTCTGTCACTGTTTTGGGGCTAGGCCAATTCACTACTGCCTCTACTTTAGATGGATCAACTGCCAATCCCTCTCGTGAAATGATATGACCTAAAAATGCCACCTGCTCAAGCCAAAAATCACACTTCGACAACTTAGCAAACAATCGATGTTCTCTCAACAACGACAAGGCTTTTCTCAATTGCTCCCTATGCTCCTCTGCTGACTTAGAATATATCAGTATGTCATCAATAAACACAACTACGAATTGGTCCAAGAAAGGAACAAAGATCTGATTCATCAAAGCCATAAAAGCTGCAGGTGCGTTGGTTAGTCCAAAAGGCATCACGAGGAATTCATAATGTCCATAACGAGTCCTGAAGGCAGTCTTAGGAATGTCATCTTCTTTGACCCTCAACTGGTGATATCCAGATCTCAAATCAATCTTCGAAAAATATGCTGCACCCTGAAGTTGGTCGAACAGCTCATCAATCCTGGGTAGGGGGTACTTGTTCTTGATCGTCACTTTGTTCAACTGGCGGTAGTCGATACACATCCGAAAAGTACCATCCTTCTTCTTGACAAACAAGACTGGTGCTCCCCAAGGCGAAACGCTCGGGCGAATGAAACCCTTATCCAAAAGCTCCTGCAATTGCTTCTTCAACTCTGACAACTCTGCTGGAGCCATGCGATACGGAGCCTTGCTGATCGGTGCCGTGCCGGGAACAAGCTCAATGGCGAACTCCACATCTCGAACCGGGGGTAAGCCTGGCACATCGTCCGGGAAGACATCGGGAAAGTCACAGACCACCTGGAGCTCACCTAGCTGCTTCGACTCCTTCTTTGCTGAGACAAAGGCAATGAAGCCTTCACACCCTCGGCGGATCAAGCGATCTGCCTTACACGCCGAGATCACACGTCTGGGGCATCTCTGCTGACTGCCCTCGAAACGGAAGCCCTTGCCTAAATCGAAGAAGATCGTCCTGTTGTAACAGTTAACACAGGCACGATATCGAGCGAGCCAATCCATACCAAGGATCACATCGAAGTCCAGCATCGACAACAGGATCAAATCAACAGGTAACTGATGACCTGCAATCTGCACGTTGCAATGGGGGTAGTACATACTACACTCCACTCGCTTGCCAACTGGGGTGGATACAACCAGCACATATGGCAACGGCTGAGACGGCTGAGGTAACCGCTCGGCAAAACGAGGTGCTACATAAGACCGTGTAGACCCCGAATCGAACAAAGCTAAAGCCTCGACGCGCGAAATCAAAACAGTACCTTCAACCACCTGTGGATCCTCGGCACTCTCGTGAGTAGCAGCGTAAGCACGGGCTGTCTGGCGAGGCTGTCTCGAGCCTGGACGAGCTGACTGTGGCCTGCTCGGAGCTGTAGGTGCACTGGGTCTGCTAGGAACTGCACCGGAAGTAGGACCAGATGGAGCTGCACCAGAGGCTCTCTGTCGAGGACAATTGGCGATCATATGCTCCCTCGAACCGCAAATAAAACAAGCACCGGCCTTCCTCCAGCAAGCTTCAGTCGTGTGGTTCTTGCCACAATATCCACAAGTCACTCCGGCTGAACCAGAAGTGCTCTGCGGGCCTTTGGTCTTCTTCTGTACTTGTCCTCGTGCACTGAAAGGCGGCTGTCGCTTGGGCTCAACGGCTCTAGCAGCTTGGTGGATGGCCTCAGCGGAATAGGCCCTGTCCACTGCATCGTCGAACGTAGCCGGACGCTGAAACGCTGTCACGTGATGCATGAACCGGGGGTGCAAACCTTCCACAAACCTGTTCACCTTCCTCTCTTCGGTACTGATCATGTCCGGAGCAAAATGCGACAACTGCATAAACTTGTTCACGTATTTTGTTACTGTCATCTGCTGCTGACGGAGAGCTAGGAACTCAACCTCCTTGGCTCGAAACACATGAGCCGGGATGAACTTCCTCCTAAACTGCTGCTTGAACATCTCCCACACCGTAGCACTAGGAATATCTCTGAAGGAATCTTTCACGCTCTTCCACCAAGTCTTTGCGACATCTCTGAACATAGAAGTTGCTAGCCCGACCTTCTGTCGGTTCGTGCACACGACGGTCTCAAAGACATCCTCTGTCTGCTCTAACCACTGTTCTGCCTTCAATGGTTCTTCGGTTCCATAGAACTCTATAGCTCCTCGCTTGCGAAACTTCCCGTAAAGGGCATTCGGGTCATTCTCTCGAGGTTGCAAGATCACCTGCTGGCTGGTCTACATGTGACTGAGCTGGGACTTGGCTTTGTCGGTCTAACATGGTTGTCACTTGGGCTTGCAAGTTCTGCATGGATTGCGATTGTGCCTGAAGGGACTGGAATAACATGAGGATGCGTTCATCTGTATTTGGTGTCTGCGGTGATGGTGCAGATCCGCTCTCGTTATTTCCGGCGTTCTGCTGAGAACCAGAACCTGATGCCATCCTGTAAAATGGAACGAGTCAGACACAAACACAAAACAATAGCGCCCAACAAACCCCAAAGTCTAGAAAGATCACAAGGAAAAAGTCGTATCCTCACCACGATCCTACATGCCTACATGCTTATCATCTAGAACAAGGAATGAGCAAGGAATGCTCTGATACCATACAATACGTATGTCACAACCCGAGCCCAGGGTTCGGGGGTTAGCAAAAGCCAAACCTAATGACACACGTACTCCCGTGCATGCACACGTAGACCGAGTCTAAATGCACACGCACAAGGGAACATTCACACGTGCCAAGCAAGTACGCGGAAGCTGTAAATATCAGAAACATAACACTAACTATGCAAAAAGAGGATACAAAGAGAGGACTGACATAATTACATATGAAAGTTTTACAAAACGAACAAAATAACATATACAGTCATGACATATATACAAGTCTGAAATCCTCAAAACAACAACAAGAACGAGACTCCAAAGATATGCATGCCAAGAGCGCTCTCCCGTGGAGTGATCACATCCACTCCTCTAGGCCTGATGGGGCCCCGGGGGTCTCATCTGGAGCCTGGCCGACCGGCGAGGGTTCGGCAGGGGGATCTGGGCCTGCAACACCAAAAACAACTGTGAATACGAAGATTCAGCAAAGTATAAACCATAGCAAGTTAACACACGCTGTATCTAACAGAATAGAGAACATCATGTGATTAAAGAAAGCATTTTCGTATACTAGGCTGTCATGCAAGAAGGAAATATGCCATGTGAATCAATGAATACAGGCTGTGTACATGACTAGTGGCTACTACATTACCATATGCTCCCAAAAGAGGGATCTTATAACATGCAAAGAACACCATTGTCCGGGCCAGGGTACAATGGGTCTCGGTTTCCTGGGGTCCGGTTCCCCAAGACAAAATCCATACTGCAGCAGGCCATATAAACTATACCGAATTCACCCCGTCGGGATCCTAAGGCTGAGGCTAAGTAGTGCCTGACTATACGGAGTCAATCATGAAAATCCTGAGTAGATCGGGACAACTTATCATACGTGCAGATCCATGAATGAACACATCATACATGCATACTCAGGGTAAATAAACCACAATGTGAAAGTAACAAAACATACGTAATCATGTTAGAGAGTTGAGATCAATGATCGAATGCAATATGTTATGCAACAAATCATGTGAATCGAATCATCTTAAGTTACAAACCAATTCTAATCTAATTATCCGGTGTTTCTAACCGTGCATGATGATGTAGTTTTAAGTTATTCGATACACCATTGTCTAGTGTTGCCTTGAATCGGGCGGTGCACGAAGTCCCTTAAACCAACACCCATGGGGAGGTGCTTAACATCCGGATAACGAACATGAATGATTCGCAGCCCTCGAGATCATTCACGCGTAGTATCACATTCCGTTGGGCAAGTCTAGGTGCTCTACATTCTATCATGAAGGTCATATAGGTCTTATCTTTACACCTAGTCTTATTCTTCATGTGTGGTTACGGCTTAGCCGTGTGTGTGCTACGGCTTAGCCGTGTGTGGTCTTCGGCTTAGCCGTATTTGAACCGTAGAAGGTCTGTCATTTGCTGACTCTCAGTTATTTCAGAAATTGCACCCTGTATTGTTCTACGGCTTGGCCACGGCTGAGCTTCGGCTTAGCCGTAGGGCATTCCACGGCTTAGCCGTGCCCTAGCCGTAGAGGAAAACTGGGTTTTTCCTCCTCTCTGGACTGTGAGCCGTAGGTGCTATACGGCTTAGCCGTACCTGCACGAATTCAATTTCCTGAAACCTGTACAGAATGTCTGGGAAGCATCCAAATTTCAATTTATCAAGGGAGATAGACCAAGTAGTAATCAAATGAGTATCAATGGGCTGTAAACACATGTTTTCCATACACATTAATGTGAGCTAACCAAAATCAAAGCATACCAACATGGGTTCTCACAACTATGGTTATACTTGCCTCAATTGGAAATTCAAATGCACAATGGTAGCCCTTGGATCCAAACACAACCTAACACAAGCAAAACCACATGCATGCATGAGAGATGGAGAGAAATCCACAACACACAGACACACCATGCAAAGAAGCAAGAAGGAGAAGAGATAGAGAACGGAGATGAGAAGAATGGAAGACTTCCACTCACCTCAATTGCACATGCAAGAACCACAAGCTTGATCGATGGAGAGAAATCAAGTGAAGGAGGAGAGAGAGAGACTCCACGTGCAGTTGCAAAGAAACAGAGAGAGAGAGGACGAGAGAAAGAACATGAGTGTCGATGGTTGAAGTTTATATACTCAAATGGGTTGTCCAATTTGTGAAGAAGTCCAAGCTAGAATGTTATTTCCAGTTTGAGTCAAACTCGGGTCCAATCGAATCACACGACCTTGGTTGCAAATGACGTTGTTACGAAAGTTAACGGGCTCAACGAAAGACACGTGTTGACATCAAGATGATGCAAAAATGACCATGTCTTAGAAAAGCTAAAATTACGAAAAAGGGCTTGGTCTACTTAATCCAGGTCAAACTCAACCCAACTACCTATCCATGACCCGTAACGAAAACAAAACACAAACAAAACACGATTAACAACAAAAAAAAGATTAACTAACCGCTAAACGAGGTCAGGCTGGGTCGGAGTGTTACATCCTCCCCTACTTGAGAATCATTCCGTCCTCGGAATGAACACTAACTCGCTCATACCTGGGAAAACAACTCGGGATACTGGCGTGCCATCTGCTCTTCTAACTCCCAAGTAGCCTCATCGGGACTGTGATGCTCCCAAAGCACTTTGACCCATCGAATTGTCCTGGTGCGAAGTATCTGCTCTCGGGTTCCCACAATACGGAGCGGTCGCTCAACGTATGCAGCACTCGGCTGAATCTGAACCTCGTCGTAGCGAATGACATGGGAGGGATCATGAACATATTTCCGAAGCATCGAAACGTGAAAAACATTGTGCACTCCTGAAAACATCTCGGGGAGATCTAATCGATAGGCCAAATCACCAATCCGACTCTTGATCTCAAACGGTCCGACATAGCGTGGAGATAACTTGCCTTTCTGGCCGAAACGGATCGTACCCTTCATCGGAGAGACCTTCAGAAAAACCCACTCGCCAACCTGAAACTCTAAGGGTCGTCTGCGGGTGTCTGCATAACTCTTCTGTCTCGACCGAGCAACTTTCAAGTTCTCAATTGCTTTCTGTACCTTCTCCGTAGTCTCGGCAATGACCGTCGGTCCGTGAAAACTTCGAGTTCCAACTTCTTCCCAACAAACCGGACTTCTACACTTCTTCCCGTACAATGCTTCATATGGTGCCATCCCAATGCTCTCGTGGAAGCTGTTGTTATAGGCGAACTCGCACAACGATAGATGGAGATCCCATTCTTTCTCGTAACTCAACACGCTGGCTCGCAACATATCCTCCAAAGTCTGAATCGTCCGCTCTGATTGTCCATCTGTCTGTGGGTGGTATGCCGTGCTGAAACTCAACTTCGTACCCAAAGCCTCTTGGAATGCTCTCCAGAAAAAGGAAACAAAACGGCTGTCACGATCGGATACAATCGACACGGGGGTACCATGGAGCCTGACGATCTCATCCACGAACTTCCTTGCCATCTCTGAAAATGTCATACCCTTCCGGAAAGGAATGAAATGGGCTGACTTCGTCAATCGATCTACAATTACCCAAATGGCGTTGTTCTTCCTGCTCGTCGGCGGTAACCCGGAAACGAAGTCCATGGTGATGTGTTCCCACTTCCACTGCGGTATATGCAAAGGATGCAACGAGCCTGGCGGTCTCTGATGATCTGCCTTCACCTTCTGACACGTCAAACAGCGAGCAACAAAGCCTGCTACTTCTCTCTTCATGTTGTTCCACCAGAAGCGATCTTTGAGATTCCGAAACATCTTCGTGCTGCCTGGGTGCATCGCGTAGCGAGCGTAATGCGCTTCGTTCATCAGCTTCTCCCTGAACTCACCAACTGCTGGCACACACAACCTACTCCGAAAATAAAGTACACCATCCTCGAGTCTGAAATCGGGTCGGTCTCCAATGTGGTCTCGAATGCGCTTCAAAGTTAGATCTTCAAACTGCCTGTCTTTAATCTGCTGAATCATCTCAGGCTGAAACACTAGCGTACTAGCCAAAGTCACGCACTCATCCACTAGCTTAACTTCAACAGGGAGACCATGGAACTCTAAGAGGAAGCTGCTCAAAAGCTGCACTGACTCTGCTTTCCTGCTGAGCGCATCTGCCACCACATTCCCCTTGCCTGGCTGATATTTGATCGGGAAGTCATAATCCTTAATAAGCTCAAGCCATCTCCGCTGTCTCATGTTCAGCTCCTGCTGTGTGAATAAATACTGCAAACTGTGGTGGTCAGAACGAACCTCAAACTGCACACCATATAGATAATGTCTCCACAGCTTCAACGCAAACACGATGGCTGCTAATTCCAAATCATGGGTGGCGTAATTCTTCTCATGTTCTCGCAACTGTCTCGATCTATAAGCAATCACCTTCCCATGCTGCATCAACACACAACCTAGGCCAACTCGAGAAGCGTCTGAATAAACCACGAATCCTCCACAACCATCTGGCAAGGCTAACATTGGGACCGTAGTCAACTTCTCTTTCAAAATTCGGAAACGGGCTTCACACTCCTCAGTCCACTCAAATGGTACATTCTTCCTGGTCAACTTCGTCAAAGGAGAAGAGATCTTAGCAAAGTCCTGGACAAATCGACGGTAGTAACCTGCTAGACCAAGGAAACTGCGAACCTCTGTCACTGTTTTGGGGCTAGGCCAATTCACTACTGCCTCTACTTTAGATGGATCAACTGCCAATCCCTCTCGTGAAATGATATGACCTAAAAATGCCACCTGCTCAAGCCAAAAATCACACTTCGACAACTTAGCAAACAATCGATGTTCTCTCAACAACGACAAGGCTTTTCTCAATTGCTCCCTATGCTCCTCTGCTGACTTAGAATATATCAGTATGTCATCAATAAACACAACTACGAATTGGTCCAAGAAAGGAGCAAAGATCTGATTCATCAAAGCCATAAAAGCTGCAGGTGCGTTGGTTAGTCCAAAAGGCATCACGAGGAATTCATAATGTCCATAACGAGTCCTGAAGGCAGTCTTAGGAATGTCATCTTCTTTGACCCTCAACTGGTGATATCCAGATCTCAAATCAATCTTCGAAAAATATGCTGCACCCTGAAGTTGGTCGAACAGCTCATCAATCCTGGGTAGGGGGTACTTGTTCTTGATCGTCACTTTGTTCAACTGGCGGTAGTCGATACACATCCGAAAAGTACCATCCTTCTTCTTGACAAACAAGACTGGTGCTCCCCAAGGCGAAACGCTCGGGCGAATGAAACCCTTATCCAAAAGCTCCTGCAATTGCTTCTTCAACTCTGACAACTCTGCTGGAGCCATGCGATACGGAGCCTTGCTGATCGGTGCCGTGCCGGGAACAAGCTCAATGGCGAACTCCACATCTCGAACCGGGGGTAAGCCTGGCACATCGTCCGGGAAGACATCGGGAAAGTCACAGACCACCTGGAGCTCACCTAGCTGCTTCGACTCCTTCTTTGCTGAGACAAAGGCAATGAAGCCTTCACACCCTCGGCGGATCAAGCGATCTGCCTTACACGCCGAGATCACACGTCTGGGGCATCTCTGCTGACTGCCCTCGAAACGGAAGCCCTTGCCTAAATCGAAGAAGATCGTCCTGTTGTAACAGTTAACACAGGCACGATATCGAGCGAGCCAATCCATACCAAGGATCACATCGAAGTCCAGCATCGACAACAGGATCAAATCAACAGGTAACTGATGACCTGCAATCTGCACGTTGCAATGGGGGTAGTACATACTACACTCCACTCGCTTGCCAACTGGGGTGGATACAACCAGCACATATGGCAACGGCTGAGACGGCTGAGGTAACCGCTCGGCAAAACGAGGTGCTACATAAGACCGTGTAGACCCCGAATCGAACAAAGCTAAAGCCTCGACGCGCGAAATCAAAACAGTACCTTCAACCACCTGTGGATCCTCGGCACTCTCGTGAGTAGCAGCGTAAGCACGGGCTGTCTGGCGAGGCTGTCTCGAGCCTGGACGAGCTGACTGTGGCCTGCTCGGAGCTGTAGGTGCACTGGGTCTGCTAGGAACTGCACCGGAAGTAGGACCAGATGGAGCTGCACCAGAGGCTCTCTGTCGAGGACAATTGGCGATCATATGCTCCCTCGAACCGCAAATAAAACAAGCACCGGCCTTCCTCCAGCAAGCTTCAGTCGTGTGGTTCTTGCCACAATATCCACAAGTCACTCCGGCTGAACCAGAAGTGCTCTGCGGGCCTTTGGTCTTCTTCTGTACTTGTCCTCGTGCACTGAAAGGCGGCTGTCGCTTGGGCTCAACGGCTCTAGCAGCTTGGTGGATGGCCTCAGCGGAATAGGCCCTGTCCACTGCATCGTCGAACGTAGCCGGACGCTGAAA
Organism: Sextonia rubra; assembly: GCA_037013555.1. Lineage (NCBI taxonomy): Eukaryota > Viridiplantae > Streptophyta > Magnoliopsida > Laurales > Lauraceae > Sextonia > Sextonia rubra. Next base: position 22,619,806 of record JASUAD010000024.1, on the reverse strand, counting down.
CGCTGTCACGTGATGCATGAACCGGGGGTGCAAACCTTCCACAAACCTGTTCACCTTCCTCTCTTCGGTACTGATCATGTCCGGAGCAAAATGCGACAACTGCATAAACTTGTTCACGTATTTTGTTACTGTCATCTGCTGCTGACGGAGAGCTAGGAACTCAACCTCCTTGGCTCGAAACACATGAGCCGGGATGAACTTCCTCCTAAACTGCTGCTTGAACATCTCCCACACCGTAGCACTAGGAATATCTCTGAAGGAGTCTTTCACGCTCTTCCACCAAGTCTTTGCGACATCTCTGAACATAGAAGTTGCTAGCCCGACCTTCTGTCGGTTCGTGCACACGACGGTCTCAAAGACATCCTCTGTCTGCTCTAACCACTGTTCTGCCTTCAATGGTTCTTCGGTTCCATAGAACTCTATAGCTCCTCGCTTGCGAAACTTCCCGTAAAGGGCATTCGGGTCATTCTCTCGAGGTTGCAAGATCACCTGCTGGCTGGTCTACATGTGACTGAGCTGGGACTTGGCTTTGTCGGTCTAACATGGTTGTCACTTGGGCTTGCAAGTTCTGCATGGATTGCGATTGTGCCTGAAGGGACTGGAATAACATGAGGATGCGTTCATCTGTATTTGGTGTCTGCGGTGATGGTGCAGATCCGCTCTCGTTATTTCCGGCGTTCTGCTGAGAACCAGAACCTGATGCCATCCTGTAAAATGGAACGAGTCAGACACAAACACAAAACAATAGCGCCCAACAAACCCCAAAGTCTAGAAAGATCACAAGGAAAAAGTCGTATCCTCACCACGATCCTACATGCCTACATGCTTATCATCTAGAACAAGGAATGAGCAAGGAATGCTCTGATACCATACAATACGTATGTCACAACCCGAGCCCAGGGTTCGGGGGTTAGCAAAAGCCAAACCTAATGACACACGTACTCCCGTGCATGCACACGTAGACCGAGTCTAAATGCACACGCACAAGGGAACATTCACACGTGCCAAGCAAGTACGCGGAAGCTGTAAATATCAGAAACATAACACTAACTATGCAAAAAGAGGATACAAAGAGAGGACTGACATAATTACATATGAAAGTTTTACAAAACGAACAAAATAACATATACAGTCATGACATATATACAAGTCTGAAATCCTCAAAACAACAACAAGAACGAGACTCCAAAGATATGCATGCCAAGAGCGCTCTCCCGTGGAGTGATCACATCCACTCCTCTAGGCCTGATGGGGCCCCGGGGGTCTCATCTGGAGCCTGGCCGACCGGCGAGGGTTCGGCAGGGGGATCTGGGCCTGCAACACCAAAAACAACTGTGAATACGAAGATTCAGCAAAGTATAAACCATAGCAAGTTAACACACGCTGTATCTAACAGAATAGAGAACATCATGTGATTAAAGAAAGCATTTTCGTATACTAGGCTGTCATGCAAGAAGGAAATATGCCATGTGAATCAATGAATACAGGCTGTGTACATGACTAGTGGCTACTACATTACCATATGCTCCCAAAAGAGGGATCTTATAACATGCAAAGAACACCATTGTCCGGGCCAGGGTACAATGGGTCTCGGTTTCCTGGGGTCCGGTTCCCCAAGACAAAATCCATACTGCAGCAGGCCATATAAACTATACCGAATTCACCCCGTCGGGATCCTAAGGCTGAGGCTAAGTAGTGCCTGACTATACGGAGTCAATCATGAAAATCCTGAGTAGATCGGGACAACTTATCATACGTGCAGATCCATGAATGAACACATCATACATGCATACTCAGGGTAAATAAACCACAATGTGAAAGTAACGAAACATACGTAATCATGTTAGAGAGTTGAGATCAATGATCGAATGCAATATGTTATGCAACAAATCATGTGAATCGAATCATCTTAAGTTACAAACCAATTCTAATCTAATTATCCGGTGTTTCTAACCGTGCATGATGATGTAGTTTTAAGTTATTCGATACACCATTGTCTAGTGTTGCCTTGAATCGGGCGGTGCACGAAGTCCCTTAAACCAACACCCATGGGGAGGTGCTTAACATCCGGATAACGAACATGAATGATTCGCAGCCCTCGAGATCATTCACGCGTAGTATCACACTCCGTTGGGCAAGTCTAGGTGCTCTACATTCTATCATGAAGGTCATATAGGTCTTATCTTTACACCTAGTCTTATTCTTCATGTGTGGTTACGGCTTAGCCGTGTGTGTGCTACGGCTTAGCCGTGTGTGGTCTTCGGCTTAGCCGTATTTGAACCGTAGAAGGTCTGTCATTTGCTGACTCTCAGTTATTTCAGAAATTGCACCCTGTATTGTTCTACGGCTTGGCCACGGCTGAGCTTCGGCTTAGCCGTAGGGCATTCCACGGCTTAGCCGTGCCCTAGCCGTAGAGGAAAACTGGGTTTTTCCTCCTCTCTGGACTGTGAGCCGTAGGTGCTATACGGCTTAGCCGTACCTGCACGAATTCAATTTCCTGAAACCTGTACAGAATGTCTGGGAAGCATCCAAATTTCAATTTATCAAGGGAGATAGACCAAGTAGTAATCAAATGAGTATCAATGGGCTGTAAACACATGTTTTCCATACACATTAATGTGAGCTAACCAAAATCAAAGCATACCAACATGGGTTCTCACAACTATGGTTATACTTGCCTCAATTGGAAATTCAAATGCACAATGGTAGCCCTTGGATCCAAACACAACCTAACACAAGCAAAACCACATGCATGCATGAGAGATGGAGAGAAATCCACAACACACAGACACACCATGCAAAGAAGCAAGAAGGAGAAGAGATAGAGAACGGAGATGAGAAGAATGGAAGACTTCCACTCACCTCAATTGCACATGCAAGAACCACAAGCTTGATCGATGGAGAGAAATCAAGTGAAGGAGGAGAGAGAGAGACTCCACGTGCAGTTGCAAAGAAACAGAGAGAGAGAGGACGAGAGAAAGAACATGAGTGTCGATGGTTGAAGTTTATATACTCAAATGGGTTGTCCAATTTGTGAAGAAGTCCAAGCTAGAATGTTATTTCCAGTTTGAGTCAAACTCGGGTCCAATCGAATCACACGACCTTGGTTGCAAATGACGTAGTTACGAAAGTTAACGGGCTCAACGAAAGACACGTGTTGACATCAAGATGATGCAAAAATGACCATGTCTTAGAAAAGCTAAAATTACGAAAAAGGGCTTGGTCTACTTAATCCAGGTCAAACTCAACCCAACTACCTATCCATGACCCGTAACGAAAACAAAACACAAACAAAACACGATTAACAACAAAAACAAGATTAACTAACCGCTAAACGAGGTCAGGCTGGGTCGGTGTGTTACATGTTTCTCCTTCAATATTCCATTCTTCTTTCTCAATCATTTTGTCCTTAAATATATTTGCTCTTTCCCCCTTCAAATCTCTCCACCTTATTTTAGGGTCCATTTTGTTTACTATTGCTCTCTTTTTACTTCTAAAGCAAATATCTAAAACTCCAAGCCTATGTTGTGCAGTCAAACTCTCTCCTGGGATAATCTTACAATCTTTGCAAGCCAATCGATCCTGTTTTCTTACTAGAAAAAAGTCTATCTGACTCCTATTACTCTCACTTTTATATGTAATTAAATGCCCATCTCTCTTTTTAAAGTAAGTATTTGCTACTATAAGATCAAATGCCACTGCAAAGTCCAATATAGTGTTTCCGAATTCATTCTTTTCTCCAAATCCATGCCCTCCATGCACTCTCTCATATCCTCTATTATCTCTTCCTATATGCCCGTTTAAATCCCCTCCAAGGAAAATTTTATCACTATTTGGGATTTCTCGCATTAAATCATCCATCTCCTCCCAAAATTGTCTTTTCACACTTTCTTCTAGTCCTACTTGGGGAGCATATGCACTAATGATATGAATTATGTCTTCCTCTAGTACTAGTTTAATTGCTATAATTTTATCACCAAACCTCTTTACCCCCACAATTTTCTCTTTTAAATCCTTATCTATAATTATACCCACTCCATTTCTTGTATTACTCTTTCCTGCATAGAAAAGCTTATACCCATCCATGAGCTCCATAGCTTTATTCCCTTTCCACCTTGTCTCCTGTATACAAGCCACACTAATTCTTCTTCTTTTCATTACCTCAACCAACTCCATGCTCTTGCCTGTCAAGGTTCCTATTTTCCAAGTAGCAACTCTAATTTTCCTATTCCTCCTCTTATTCTCATGGACTAACTTCTTTAACCGCATTAGCCCAAAGTCATGCGGTAGCCCTTGCACACTTTTCACTGCAACCGGGCGATGCTGCAATGCGTCGCTTAAAGCGGGGAACGCCCTAGCCTTATCGTGAAATATCATTTGTTCAGAATTCATGTTTGGGTTGTGACAAAGTTTTACGCTGGCTGTCACCTACCTAACGCAACCCTCCTCCTTTACCCGGGCTTGGGACCGGCAACAAAACTGGCGGAGTTAACCTTTGTATAGACTAATTCAATAAATTCGATCCATAGATTAAAGAATTCAGAATGATATTCTTGGACGGATTTATTCCCTTGAGAATATTCTGAGATCTCAAGCTCCACCTGGAATTTTCTCCCTGCATTTTCTTAATTATAAATTTTCTCTAAGTAACCCCACACCCCTTTCAATTCTTATAAAGACATAGGTCGAGCAAAAATTGTTGTTCCACAGAGCTAAGTATCCACCTCATTATCTTTGCATCATTTATTTCTCATTGAGGAATTTTAACAGTACCATTGTTGGATGGTTTTGCAGAAGGTTATTTCTCTCGACAAATATACTCAGTTGCAATTCCCAGGAAAAGGAATCTTTTCAAATCAGTTCAAAGGCAAGATTTCCAGCCATGATAATAATTGGATGTAGAAAAAAAATTGCAAACAAGATAGTTGCCAGAAGAGTTGATAGATATCCTGACTAGATTGGTAGATTCAATTAGGAGAAAACCGAGAAAACTCCACTGAGGCTATATAGTCACTCAAGGGGGAGAAGCCTTTCACGCTTAAATCGCCAACTCGAGGAGATAAAACAACCGCACAATGAGATTTTGCTTAGAGTGAAGACCTTTTTCTTCTCTATGGTGTGGTACAATTTCACACTTCCCCTTGATGCAACTCAGAAGAACCACAGGTGCATTTCTGCATTTAGTTATATCTATATGTAGTTGAAGCCCGAAGTGCGACTACTAGGCCAAAAGTGTATTACTTTGGTAGCAGAGCAAGTAAGATTTCTCGAGCCTCCCATGTCTGCCAAAACAACTGCATAACTCCATTATCAGCAATAATCATAAGTGGATCAATGAGGAGTCTTTTTGCACAAATCTTTAAGCCATACCAACGGAGTCATCACATTTCGGAGGTGCCTAGGAGTCTTTGCAAAAGCCTAAGAGAGTGTTTCTGTGGCCAACTTAAGATATGAAGAGAAAAAGATGTTCATTGAATTCTTTGTAGAACCTTTATAACCTTTATATAGAGTAGCAACCGTTATCATGGCTCTCAATTAGAGATTACACCTTCAAATTACATAAGAAATGTTCTCCTACAAGCTAAAGCATATGCAGTTCACCTCTGTGGGGCCCACTGAGTCCACCTTTGTTCAGTGCAGGCCCTTTCACACACTCATCCACCCACAAACAGAAACTGGGTCTTTAGGTGGGTCTAGATGAGCTCAAGCCCTGAAAAGGAAAAGAAATAAAAAGGAGAAAAAAACCTTGCCCAAGAGTCCTCTTGGAGATGGTAGGACTTTCCCTGATAGTGGCCCACAGGAGGCCACAAGCAGAAACGTCCAGACTGTCTCAGACGCCCAAACAGTTCTTTTTTTTTTTTTCTTTTCTTTTGATTAATTTAAGAAATTTAATCATTTTTAGGAGCTTAACTAAGGTCAGAAAGAAAGTTCAGTTGTAGTTGGAGTCTTTTAGACTGTTAGGGTTTATGACTCTTATGGCATTATAAGAGCCAAAGACTGTTTTACTGAAAAAGAGAAAAAAACAAAGGCTAAAGGGTGGCCAGACAGTTGCCATTCATTGCACTTCAGTCTTCAGCAAGAATTAAATAAAGTTGTTTTCCCCTCTCCTTTGGATCAAGATTGTGGTTCTAATCAAGGCTAAAGGTTAGTTGCAAATTACATTCTAGTTCCTTTGCTTTCTTTAATTTCAGTAAATTTATATAAATTCTGGTTTGTGGGTTTCGGGCATCGTTGACAGCCTGGTTTTAGTTTTATAGATCAGGACTGTGTCAATTTCTCAAATAACTGAATAACACAATTGGAAAGAGTTGAAACCATATACCTCCAGCTAGCCAACTAGCGAGTGATGAATACAGTGGCAATTAGTTTAATAATTATACTAACTGAGGAGTTTAGGTATGGTTTCAATAAATGATTGATTAAATTTAAACAGAGAAGATGGAAGAAACATTGCAGATTGGTAAAGCATTGGGGTTTGGTTTGGGTGTGGCGAGTGCGATATGCAGCTCATCATTAAATGCTTCTTCCATAAAGATCATGAAGGTGGGAAATCCAAATGGAAAACAAAAGGGAAGGAGGAGGAAATTTAGAAGTCTTCAAAATTCTTCTGGTTATGAGCTCTTGTTGAAGACTGAGAGGTGACAGCTGAGTTTCTTCTGCTGCCTATAGACAGGATTGGGGATTGGGGTGGTGGGATGTTTGAGGAATTTGTCCACACCCCGCCCAAAAAAAAAAAAAAAAAAGTTAACTAACATTCTTACATGGGCTATTTTAAGACCAACATTGCATCAGAGGGGACACACACAGACAAACATAAAACAAAAATGAAAAAGAAATCCTCCTACATTCGTTCATGTAAAGAAATGCTTGGATCTCATAACTACAAGGAATGTACAAGAATAAGTATGAGAAAAAAGGACTAACCTCCAAAACTGATGGGAACAATGCCATGCCACCAAGAATGCTAAGCCCCGTCAGATATGCACTTTGTCCTGGGATTTCGTCTTGTATAGCAACTGTGCCATAATCAAGAAGTATCATATGGATGGCACCCAATACAACAGCCTCGATATATCTTGACTCCATAGCCAACTGAGCAGCTGCAGGGATTGATGAAAGCCAGATTGGCGTTATAGGCAACACAGCACTCATCAAAGCAATAAACGTCGACATGTAAAGGAAATGTATATGGTAGAAGCGGAGCAGCAGATAAGTAAGAAATCCCTGAAAGAGTGCAACCTTTGCTGTGGCCAATAGCACACTGCTAACAGCATGGTCGAGAACTGCAGCACATCGAACACGTGTTGACCTGGAAACCGGAAGCATTCCCAGTACATGATCCATAACACCCCCTGAATCAGAAGTGATTAGATAATACAAAAGCCAGAAGAAAACCATCAGCTGAGAAATGAAATTAACCAATCCAGCGGCTCCCGAGACAATTGAAACTGCCACAGAAAACAAGATATTCACGCTCCCTGCCAAAACCATGGCACTGCTGGCGAAAACCCGCTTGGAGACATCAACACTCTGCAGGGCAACTCCTTTAATCTTTTCCACCAAGTCTTCCCTCGTGACCACCGAAAGGAACTCCCTAAACACACCATCAAAATCACTGTAAATCACCTTCCACTCTCTCTTTTGAAACTGCATCCGGAGATGCTGCAGCTTACTGGACAAATACTGCTTAGGGACTTGTGGGGGCACAGCAGAAGCAGCCAACGATTTGGAAGGCAACCCGATGAAGTACTGCTTGAAGCCATTGACGAGCTCCGTGGCATTGTACTGAAGGGCCAAAGAATCAACCTGTTGTGACACTGTCTCATAGAATTTCGTCATGTAGGTGTCTATCATTTCTGGAACATTATTCTCATCCATCCACTGCTTAAGCCCCATCCTTTCCGAGTAATTGTTCTCCTCCAAGTGGGTTTTCAATGAGATTACAGCATCCTTCCCCTCAATTCCAATCTTGTAGGAGAAGAACACAAATCCAGACACGGAACCAACAATCATAATTGTAATCAACCCAACACCAACTATGGTTTTCAATCGACAGAGAGCAAAGGAGGTCAGATACCTGTGATGAGATAACATCTATTACAACATTCAACAAAACCAAAGCCAAAGCAAATTTGATAAGCAACCATTGGTTAGTTAACATTCAAGTAAAGCCAAAGTTAATCCATTGTTGGTTGTACAACATATGAACTAGTATCAATTTTTTACTGTTTTTTCCTAACCTGCTACAGCGGCTGAGAATTGAGATCCTGGAAGGTGGTGGTCTGATGATGCGAACCCTTCCATGGTGACCAGAGGAGATGGCAGAGAGCGTGGTGGCAACCCTGCCTGGGTCAGAGCCGGTGGCAAGCCCAGTAGCATAGGCAATGAATCCAGGTATGACAAAGGCAGGGACGGCAGAAACACCAAAGCGCTCATGGGCGAGGACGAAGAGCCCAAAGGAGACAACCCAGCGCATGAGCTTGGAGAAGCCAATGCAATCCCCCCGGGAGCCAGGGCTGCCACGGCGGCGCAGGAGGCGGAGGAAGGCGGCCTGAGAGTCAATAAGCGAGCCTGTGGCGATGCGGACGATGGCGAGAGGGACAGCGAGGATCGTCTCTAGAAGACCCAGCTGCAGAGGGTGAGACCAGAACCCAACCAGCGCAGACTGTAGCTCGCGGAGAGGCATCGAGCAGAGGATCGCCCATTGAATCGGTCCCCAGTACTCCTGCAGCAATTTTCCAAGCCCGTAGAGGAGAGCCAGTGAGAATGCGAGCCCTGCATGTGCCATGGCAATGTAGATGGCTAATTTCACCTGAGGATTGCTCGAGAGAGGGCCTCTGGTGCATCTCAAATCATCTATTTCTTCTTTTTCTTCTTCTTCTTCTTCTTTTCCATCTTCTTCTTCCTCTAGTCTTTGCTCTTCTTCTTCTTCTTGTTGTTTTTTGCCCTTGGGGTGTTTGAAGGATGGATACAGAGGGCTCCCTCCTCCTTGGGCTTCTTTGATGTGAATGCCATTGAGGCGTTTGAAGGAATGGACACGTGGAGTTGAATCTGGTACGGGTTCAGCAATGCCCTTGAAGTGTTTAAAGGAATGAAAGCGGTCTTCATCATCAACGAGGGCTCGTCTGGCGAGGGAATTGAAGGCGCATTGTCTGATGCCCTTGGAGTTTTTGAAGGAATGAAAGCGATGAGTTGGTGCAGAGGAGGACAGATCCTCCTCTGACATTTTTGGTGGGGGAGATGGTGAAGGAGAGGAGGTTGGTCTAAAGTGGTGGTGGTGCTGTATAGGAATGTGGTTTTTGGGGGCTGTATGTATGTGTGAAAGAGGAAGAGATCCGATACTCTTGCAAGGGTGCATGTTTGGGAATACATAACGGCCAAGACCAACGGGACATTACATGGCGCGTGAATCTCAACCAACGTTTAAATAAGAAACGGTTGGGAGTTGGGATGGAACGAAAAATAACAGTTTTTGAGTCTGTGGGACCAGTTGCCAAGGCATTCAGATATGATCACACTCCAATTTTTTGCCTTTTGTGCTTCAGCTTTTGATGTAGCCCGTTAACTAAATAAGTATCCAACTTTAACCCAAGTGTGATCACTTGAAACCAATGGGGTGATCTAAAAGATGGTCAATTTTTTTAATGCCCCAGACTTCAGGTATTTTTTTTTTTAATAAATGAATTGGTTAGGATGGGTTAAGTTGTTTCTTGGATTTTACGGAAAAAAAAAGCTTAAATCTTAATTAAATGATTTTATAAAGAAAATGATGAGATAATTATTCTTTTATTTTTTGATGAAATCCTCCCAGTTGATGATACCACTAAGGTGCATTTTCTAGCCGTCTCAGTGACCACTACAGTAGATATATTAGGTGACCACTAAAGAAAAAAAAACCCCTCTTACCCTTATATGCATTGAAATGGTCCCAAGTGCTAGCCGTCCAGACGAGGGAAAGTAGAGGTGGGGAGTGGGGTGTATGCTAGTCGTAAGAGCGTGAGCAAGAGAGTGGAGGTGGGGAGGACGGTGCATGTAATCATACTACGGAGAGGGAGAGAAGATAAGTGGAAAAAAAAAATAGCATTGGATCCAATGTGGGAAGAAAAATATGAGCATGGGATCTGATGCTAACCCAAAGTGTTAATAAAGTATATCAAAGACATTAAATATTACCACTCAAGCGCACCCACAGCTATTATTATTATTATTATTATTATTATTATTATTATTATTATTTATTTATTTATTTATTTATTTATTTATTTATTTTTTTGTTTTGGAGTAATATATCGTGAATTTTCTCGTAAAATTCTCTATTTTAAATATATATATTTTAAAATCCTGTGTATATCCACTACCCGCTGGCAACTGATCACTACTCAACGACCTCAAACCGTCTTTGGCTCTCATCTCTCTCATTCCTTTGGAGAAGAAAATGCAAACTTTAAACTCCTCCTCACTAAACACTTCTCTTCATCTACCCAACAAAGAAACCCTAACCTCAATCTCTCCTCCTCCTCCTCCTTCTCCAAACCCTAGAAACCCCCTCCCTCCCTTCAATCGCAGACATCTTCTCATCTCTATCTCCATCTCACCCTCTCTCCTCTCCCTTCCCATCCCCGCCGCCGCCGCCGCGCGCGGACTCTTCCAGATGCCGCCGCCCCGCCTCAACAACCGGTAATCTCGCCCCCTCCCCTTTTCGATCCGACTGCGGCACCCTATTTTGCCCTAACTTGCTCTTCTCGATCACATCGCAACAAAGGTATTTCTTGGTCCGGGCGGGCGAGTCGGAGTACGAGAGGATTGGGATCATCAACACGAACCCCGTGGCGAAGACGTCGGTGGACAACGGCCTCTCGGAGGATGGGAGGCGGCAGGCGGCCCGGGCGGCCGTGGAATTGAAGGCCATGGGAGCGTGCGAAGGGGACTGCTGGATCTGGCCATCGATCACGCAGAGGTCGTACCAGGCGGCAGAGATTATTGCTTCTGTTAACGGCGTTAATCGCAGGTAACTATCATTAATCAAGGCAATGAGGAAACTAAAGTGCAAAATCAGTGTTTTGATTGTAGCATTTGCTTGGTGTTCTTTTGGTTGGATATTCCTCTAAATTACTCTTCATTTGATGAAAGTAACTGTCAAATCTTGTTGGTCAATTTGGATTTTTTGGTCCTGTGTATCAGGTGTTCTTTGGAGGTACCCCATTGGGTCCCACCTGATTGTTCATCTGAGTAGATCAAACCGAAACCGCCATCTCCCTGGTTTTGGATCTGTCCGAATAGATAGATTGGACCATTAGATCAACTACACACCCATTCAAATGGATGGAACTTGTGGGCTTCAGATGATATGGTTAGGATGACTGGATGGGGCTGATTTTTTTGCACAGAGGAGGGCCCCAACCAGATCTTCAAATCTCTCAGGTTCCATCCCGAGGTGGGCCTGCAGCTGGGCCTCACAGCACGCCACGCCACAGACACCTGATAAGCCCTATATATATATATTAATTATATGCATGTATGTAGTATGTATTTTGAAAGAATGTCTAACAGAGAGCTGGGATCAAACAGTAAGGAAGAGTGCTTGTTCAATTTTCAAGTTTGCGAGGAATTTGTCTTGGCCCCATGGTTTGGCTTAAAGAATCGGCCAAGTCTTGTCTGAGTCCGAAAAGTCAAATAATCATATGCTTAAAAAATAAAAAGTTAAAATGCCTTTGATAATTTTCTCGAGTTTTGACCCAACTCCTGGCCAAGTTGAGGCTGAGTCAATCATGAATTTTCCAAGTTACAATAGTTTTCCATATGTTTAAAGCCTTTGTGGTTCTGACTTCTGATTGAAAATAAGTTCTCCCTCACAATTAAGATATTGTGATCTAATTTAGGGGAAGAATATACGTCCCATCAGTTTCCGAATTTTCTTGAGGATAAGGGTATTGAATCTTAGTGATTTTGTCTAGACACACATCAATAAAATGGGGTCGATGAAAGGAAAAATCAACACATACCTTCTATTGTTCATGCTTTACGTATTGATTCTTTTGCTCCAGCCATTAGGAGTACAAGCACAGCCCAAAGGATTTGTTGACTAGGATAATTGATTAAGTAGGCAGCAACGTGCTTTACTTGTTGTTTAATTTCCATGAATTTATACCCGTATAGTGATATACATTCATCTTTAGGGTTGGTTTGATAAACACTAAATATATGTTCCTTTGCAGCCTTAGTCCATATATTTTAGTTCAGTTTATTGAGTTTTAGGATTTTGGCAAAGTTATGAAAAGAGCATGATCTACAAATTTTGAAGAGTAGATTATGGATGACTATAATCTTGCAACTATGATACACGGATACTTCAAAATGTGCAACATATTGTGTTGTATCCTATCCGATACTACACTTTTTATGTGTAAAATCTGCCTCTTTGTCATGTCCATGGCGTGTCCCCGCTGTATCCATGTTGTTTATGGGTATCATAGCCTTGTAATGATTGATTCAAAGTAGCCATTTTATTTTTTAAGGAAAAAACACCATTAAATGACTACCATTAACAAAATTATTGCAAAACTAGAGCCCATCGGCTTTCATTCATATATCCTACTTGTCCAAATAGTGTGTCCTACTATACATTCGTAAGATGCTTGAATATTGTTTGTTTTGTGCCATTATAAGTTCCATGTTGGCAAAACTATGGAGTTGACTGCTGAAATATGCAATCTTATTGATCCAATAATCAAAGTGAAGATGTCCATGACCAGTGGTGTTAGGACTTTCACGAATTGAGGGCTTACAGTCTGTGAGTATGTGTGCCTAACTGTGGGGTGGGTGCATATGTATGAATCATCTTCCATATTCCAGTCCATTTCAAAATAAAATAAAATAAAACATAAAAGAAAAATGAAAAGAACTTCCATATTTTGGCAAAGTAATCATTAAAATTCCTTTACTTTTGCAGCCATATAGTTCCAGAGTACAGTTTTCTTGATGCTCGTGGATTGGGATCTTATGAGGGGAGGAGCTTGGATTCTATAGCAGAGGTAAGAGACTTCATACCATGTTAATATTTTTGTAGTTGGTAATTCATGAGTTGGACAAAACCTTTACATTCATCATTTCACATAATAGATTTTGGAAATTTGACGTTAAAGGCTAGAGAATTCAGGAATCTAATCGGGCAGATTTTTTCAATCAAGACTAGTACCCCAAGATCTCATTGCCCTTGCATGATTATACAAGCCATGGGTTGTCAACACACCTATGGAAGTCAATGTCAAGCTGAAAAAGGATGAAGGAGATCTTCTTTCCAATTCAACTCTATATCTAAAATTAGTTGGAAGCCTTGTATATCTCACCATAACACAACCATAGATTTCCTATGCTATTAATTTGGTCTGTCAATTTATGACCAATCCTTGGCAATTATAATGTGGGCACAGTTCTTCAAGTCATTCGATAACTTCTGGGAACACCTCCAAGAGGACTATTCTTCACATGGAATCATCTTTACAATTACGAGCCTTTATTGATGCTGATTAGGCAGGTTGTCTTGGTACACGACTATGAACATTTGGATGGTGCATGTTCTCAGGCAATTCCCTAATTTCTTGGGGATCTAAGAAGCATGATAGAGTTTCTAAATCATCTTGAGGGTTGGGCCAGCTGGCAGCTGATTTTCCCCATCTTTTCCTCCTGTTCTTGTGCTTTTTCTCCTCATTATTCTCTCTTATTTTAAAGATGGGGGAATTTTTTGTTGCCAGAGCCCAAATGACTTATCTTTAAGGTAAAATTGTTGCAATGCCGTCTTTTTTTAACAAAATTAATGCAGTACTGTTAAATAAATGAAAGTATAAGTTCTATAGGCTTATTGGTCGTCCCTTGCGTCTAAGCATGATGCCTGTGACAACATTGGTTTGCTCACCTTATGTCTGTCAGGAACTATGTTTGTCTGCAGTGATGCATGTTGCATGTAAAGAAAGTTTCTTTGTGCTATGAATTGGAATGGCCTCTTGCAATCACAGTGATAATTTTCTGTCACTTTTCCTTCTTTCAGTAAGTTTTTTCCAGGGCATGCATATAAGGGCCTGTTTGGCATCAATCCATGGGAGTATTTTTGCATTCCTGCAGATTGAAAAAATGAGAAATAGTGTTTGGTTTACTTGAAAAGTCTCATCCCGTGAAATTTTCTCATGGAAATCTTTTTTTTTAGTACAAGAATGTTGGAACAACCGATTTTTGTTTTTCATCAGGAATGACAAGGCGGCAAAAAAATTGGAGTGAGACATTTTAATATCTCAACAGGAAGCCAAACATGCTGTAAAACCCTCTTTCTGTCTTCCTTGCATACCCCAACTTGCTTAAGGTCCCTCTTCGGCTGGATTTGTGATGGAAATTTGATGGATTTCAGAATGTGATGGATTTGTGAGATTTTCCATTTAAACCAGTATCATTTTGGTTATTTACCAAATGGGGATATAGAAGAATTTGGGGCATAAAAATCTGTATCTTTTTATACTTTCTAGTTATGGTTAAACTCGACCCTCGTTCCATGTAGTTAATTCGCTCAATGTTCCATTCAATTGAGGATATTCAATTGTAAGTGGTTTGAATGGAGAGAATAATTTTTTTAAAGCTATTTGAATTGTCTAAATTCTGAGATTTAAAAGCTGTGTGTTGAGTACTTATATTTAATGGAGTAAATCATTTATAAAATTTGGAAGAGACATCTCTATTAAACTTAAAATTCTTTGATTGCAAAGAGATAGTAAAAGCATATCATAGCCCTAAACTTTAGAACCTGGAGTGCAACTCACCGAATGCATAGGGTACCTTGAAAGGTTTATAAACTATGATACCCGGATACTTGTACAAGCCCATCGTATCTGTATCGGACCAATACAATACTTGTAGTAGTACCTAATATTGCATTGATACTTTCGGCGTATAAGTTTAGTATATCCTACTTAGCAAGTCTATTGTTTCATTTATTTCTTTAAGTTTTCTGACTTTTCAAAATAGAAAATGTTAGAATTGAACGTAAACAATGATAATTTCATTAATTAAAACGTAATTTAAGGGAAATTTTAGGACACCCATATCCGCATCCATGACTGTGTCCTAAATTTTCCAAAGTGTAGAGTCATATCTCTAATCCCTGTGTGCGTGTCCATACCCATGTTCGTATATGGGCATTATAGTTTTTAAACATGAGACTCCCTTTTCCAACAATATCCCAAGGTTGCCAATGTTGTTTAAGAAAACAGTCCCATTGAACTGTTAGTTTGGGCTTAGGAACTTGTTGTCTTGGTTTTCATGGTTGTACAAAGTGGATGGTTGCGTTATTCATACTGGAGCCGATTGAAAGCTTTGCAATCCTTACGTAGGTGAGGTCTACTGTTGTTTTTATGAATGAAAACACAGTATAGATTCAAAAATAATTTCCACTATAAATGTATCTTTCATGTGTAGAAACCTCCATTTTTCTAAATCAGCCCCATTTCACTGCATAATATAATTAATCCCTGATGATTGCTACATTTATATTTATTTAATGATTAATTTTAGATTATTCCAAAGTTTATGGGTGACAAGTATGCTTTTGAAAATTCTGTGAGTTAGAAATAATTTATTTGTTTATTATTTATTCACAAAATGGATGTATTGATATCTTTTGGTAGAACATAATGTAACAACATTGCCAAACATGATCTGCCGATTCTGTTCCTTTGGAGCAAATTATAAAAGAATGTTGCCCAACAAGTTAAGCTTAGTTCATTCTCAGAATCTCCCATTCTCAGCACAACTCATTCTCAGCAGTAATAATGCCAAACGGGCCCTAATATGCTCAGTATTTTTCTGCAGTAAGATTTTTCATTTCGGTTTCAGTGGTATTTTTTTTTCAGGTATATAATTAAAAGATGATCTTCATTCATTCATTTTTTTTAACTAAAATATTTCAGGTATATGCATCGGATAGTATTTCTCCCAACACGAAACCCCCTCCTACTGACAATGGAACCCCAAATGAGAGTGTTGCAGATGTTTTTGTTCGTGTCACACAGCTAATGTCTGTCATTGAGACGCAATACTCTGGAGATACGGTGATAATTGTCTCACCAGATTCTGACAACTTAACAGTCCTACAAGCTGGCCTGGTCGGACTTGATCTTCGCAGGTAATTCATGATGATGGTTTTTTGTGTCAAATTCTTGAGCTATTTTAGGACCAATAGAACCAGACCAGGACACACCCCCTTTTTTTTTCTAATAATTGTTTTTTAAGTGAGTAGGTTGGTCCAACTGATTCACCAACCTAGGTCAACGAACGTAAAGCATACATAATTTATGAGTTTAAATTGTGGCAGATTATGGTTTTTTTCATGTTAAACCATGTATGTCATACAGTGGTTGTAGAGATACTCATTATCAAAGGGTAACTGGTTTGACTCTTTTCAGAATTTTTTTAATAATTAAAATAATCTTGTGGAAATAATCCATGGGTCAACTGTGACATTGAACATAAACAGAAGTTGAATAGAATTGGATGTCCCCAGGATCAATCATCCTCTCTTTGTTATACTAAGTTGTCTTAGATAAGCTAAAATTACAATCAATTAGAATAATCTATACAATTTTCTTCCTTCAAAATAAAGTAAACTAGCGTCGAAAAAAAAATAGAACGGAATGGAGAAATAGAATTCATATGGCCGACCCCAATATGGTTGGGAGAAGGCTTTGATGTTGATGATGATGATGAGAATAATCTATACAAGAAAAGAAAGCTATCCTAGTTGACCAGATTTAATTACATATAAGTATGGGCCCTTGGGCCTATGATACATTGGGCCTTGAGTATGGTGCAGTGGCTTGCTACCACCTCCACTCAAATTGATGTCGGTGAATCAATAAGCATTAATTTGGTAGACAAGAACTGATGCCGTGGGCGAGGAAAGCCTTTGGTGAAGATATCAGCAATCTATAGTGCAGAAGAGATGTGTGGAAGTGAAATCATGTCACGCTCATATTCATCGCGAATGAGATGGCAGTCGACTTCAATATGCTTCGTGCGTTAGTGAAAAACAGGATTTTTTGTAATCATAATAGCACTTGTCAGCATGTAGAGAGGGTAGGTATGTTTTGAGCAAAACCGAGATCAGAAAATAGTCCATGAATCCATAGTATTTCAGAGTAAGCAGCAGACATAGCACGATATTCGGACTCGGTTGAGGATTTTGAGACTTTATCTTGTTTCTTACACTTTCAAGTAATCAAGGCATCTACTAGCCCGTTGTGGAACGGCGGGTGTCAGTTTACCCCACCCATTCAGCATCTAAGTAAGCAATTAGGTGAAGTGGAGAGCCAGCAAGAAAGAAAAGACCCTGAATAGTCGTACCAAGTAGGTAACAAATAATGCGGTGGGCAGTTGTCAAGTGAAGATGACATGGCTCGGTCATGAACTGGCTAAGAAGACTTACAGCATAAGAGATATCTGGTCGAGTATTGGTTAAATAAATTAGACTGCCAACTAATTGTTGATATAACGAGGGATTAGGAAGAAGATCTCCAGTGTCCTTTGCAAGTTTCAAATTTACTTCGAGAGGAGTATCAATAGGGGTTGACTGCTGAAGTCCTGCCGAGTCAATTAGATCAAGTGTATACTTGTGCTGGTCCAAAATGATGCCTTTCTCAGATTGATAAACTTCATGGCCAAAGAAGTATGTAAAAAGGCCTAAATCCTTCATATGAAATTTGTGATGCAATGACTTTTGAAGTTTTGAAATCATTTCATTGTCAGTTCCAGTGATAATGATATCATCCACATAAACAAGTAGGACAGTAATGCCACTTATGGCATTATGAAGAAACAGTGAAGGACCATGAGAACTTTGCATAAATGGCAGGGATATCAGTGCTTCCCGAAAATTTTCAAACCAGGCCCGAGGAGCTTGTTTAAGGTCATAGAGAAAACGATTGAGTATAGCCACAGCCGAAGAAACTGAAGTTGTATATCCATTGGGAAGGTGCATGCATACTTCTTCTTTAAGATCACCATGAAGGAATGCATTCTTTACATCTAACTGAAAAAGAGGCCAATTTTGAGAGGTTGCAATTGCAATAATTATTCGAACAGTAGTGATCTTAGCTATTGGGGCGAACATCTCATCATAGTCAACACCATACTCCCGTAGATTGCCAAGAACAACCAAGCGTGTCTTGTAGCGGTCTAAAGTGCCATCAGACTTCAATTTGACCGATAATACCCATTTACAACCAATTGGACGGATAGTAGGCGGACAATTGACAACATCCTATGTATTATTAGCTTTTAGAACTTCTAATTCTTCTGACATCGCTTGTTGCCAACATACATGTTTCATTGCCTGAGAATAGGTGGTAGGAATAGTCACAGAAGCTAAGGTGGCAAGTAAAAATGTGTGAGAAAACTCATATCTATTAGGAGGTCGAGAAATGTGAGTAGCGATGAAGAGCCGATGGCGGATCAAGTGCTGGATTGATTGAATCTAAATTATAGGAAGTTGAATTAGGAGGCAAAGCAGGTGGATCTTGAGCGGCTGTATCATGGCCGTTGTTGCCCTTTGTTGGCGGTACACATGCGTAGGAATAAATCGTTTGGAAGAAGACAAGAAAGTATCTAATTTAAAATCGGGTAAGGAAGGCATTGGAAAATTGATTGAAGAATCCAGATGATGAGGACAGAAAAATTGGTTTTCAAAAAACACAACATTCTGAGAAGTCCGAATCCTTTTTACCGATGGATCATAGCAAAGAAAACCTTTTTGGTGGGAAGCATAACCAAGAAAAGCACATCGGGCAGATTGCGCAGTCAATTTTGTACATTCTATCCAAGGAAGATGAACAAAACACACATCCAATTGTATGAAAATGTGTATATGTTGGTTGACAATCAAATAGACGAAAATATGGCGATTGGTTATTCAATTTGTAAAAAGGAAGCTTGTTTATAAGATGAACAACAATGATTAATGCTTCACACCAGAAAGAGGGTGGAACAGAAGATTCAAGTAAAAGACAACGAACCATATCTAGAAGATGACGATTTTTCCGTTCAGCAATCTCATTTTACTAAGGAGTATATGGACATGTTCGTTGGGAGATAATTCCCTTGTTTTGAAAAAACTCTTGAAATTTGTGGGACACACATTCTCCCCCGGAGTCAGTCCGAAGAATTTTTATGCAAGTTGAAAATTGGGTTTTAACATAAGAGAGAAAATTTTGAAACGCATCAAACACTTAGGATTTAGCTTGTAAAAAATATACCTATGTGAAACGACTATGATCATCAATGAACATTACAAAGTATTTGTATTGTGAATGAGAAATTATATTTGTGATTCCCCATACATCACTGTGAACGAAATCGAAGCAGTGTGTGGCTAGAGAGTGATGGTTAAAGAAAGGTAAGGTTTTACTTTTTCCCAATTTACAAACGGAGCAATCCAGATTAACATCAGATTTAGGAAAATGCCTGTTATTAATCAAACCAGAATTCTTTAAAGATAACAAGATATGCGAATGAGGATGTCCTAATCGCTTGTGCCACAAATGCACATTATTTTGAGACAAACAGGAAAAAGAAAACAGAAATTTATCCAATTGCTGTGTAGGCAAACAAAGTGGAAACAACCTCCCACACTTAGGCCCCTTCGCGATCACTGTCCGTCTTCTGATCCTGCACAACACAACCAGAAGAAGAAAAAGAGACATTACAATGGTTGTCAACTAGCTGACTAACAGACAATAAGTTTGTAGAGAGGCCAGGAGAGAAGAAAACATTGGTTAAAGGTAGTGAGTGTGGAATATCCCCAATGGCTGAGATAGATAAATGCCCACCATTAGTAGTATATACTTGTAACTTCCCATTATATGGTTGAATATGTGAAAGGAAACGAGATGAGGAAGTTATATGATTTGAAGCACCAGAATCAAAGTGCCACATGGAAGAGAATGATGAAGATTTACCTGAGATTCCAAGGGTTGAAAAGGCTTGAAGGATCATTTGCTGTATCATTTCAGGAGTGACGAAGTTACCAAGCATGATTCGCTGTGAAGACACAGATGGAAGTAGAGCAGATGCCGTACTTTGAGAATCAGATGAGGAAGCAATGGCAGTATATGCACCGGAGGTGCGGTTCTACAGCCGTTTCTTGCATTTTGTTTTTATATGCCCTGCTTCCTTACAGTAGTTACAAAATTTCTGCTTGCACTAAGAGGAGTAATGACCGAATTCCTTGTAACTGTAGCATTGTATTATGCTAAAATCACGAGATGGAGGTTCACGACCTGAGGGCTTCCCTTTTGCTTCTTACGCAACATCAATTGTGCCACTTGAAGACTGATGAAAAAGTTGTTGTTGAGTGAAGATGCATTGTTCTTCGTGAAGAAATTCATTAAGACAAGTCTCCAAGGAGGGAGATGGATGGTGGCCCATAAGATTAGAGTGGACATTCTCAAATGCAGGTCAAAGTTTCATGAAGAATTGATCCTGTTGACTAGTCTTATGAACTTCCTCAATACCGTATAAATTGTCACCCGTGATGTTGGCATATGCAATATTAGCGAAATCAGTCCAAAGAGCCAGGAGAGTAGTAATCTTGGACAGGAAGACTTCTTTGAGAATACTGAGCAATCTCATGTTCTAATTGAAACCGACAAGCTAAATTCTCTTGGTGATAAATACGTTTCAGGTAAGCCCACATTTCTTGAGCAGTTTTATAGGGCTCAAGATGAAAAAAAAACATTGGGTCCACTGATCCCAAAACCGAGCTCATAATCTGTGCTTCCTTGGTTTCCCAATCTTCAAGTTTTTCCTTCTTTGTTGGTTTTTTCACAGATCCAGAAATGTGACCCCACAATTGTTCCCCTTTGAGGTATAGTTCAAATTGATATGCCTAAGAAGCATAAGTTTTTCCATTAAATTTCATCCATTGTAACTCAGATTTTTCCATTGAAGAAAAATATGATAGCAAATGCTAAACAATCAATAAGTGATCAAGACACTTAGGAATGAAGGTAGCAAGGCACTTAGTGCAATTCAGATTGAATGGAGATGAGCAGAACAGCAAAAAGACAACATCAGTTTCTTAATGCAGCCAGAATTGATATGAACATAATTCAGATCGCTAAAAAACCAACAAGCAGGCCTGACGAGCCAAGATTCTGCACAAACAGGTCCCGACGACGCAACAATTTCACTCAGAAATGCAAGTGGGGCCCACAGTTGATTTAAATCTCTTGATCCAGTGTCAGAGATGGATGCGAGACCAATTCTCTGAACAAACAGCCCAAAAAAATAATGGACAGCAAAATAAACAGCCCAGTACACAAAATAGAGGGCAGATCTGAGATCTGCAATGAAAACGGCACAAATAGAAGCCAGGTGACCAAGATTTTGAGTGCTGGCAAGTCAGTGGGGCCCACTGATGATCCAATCCACCAGATCGAGGAGCAGAGAGAGATGCTTGACAAAATTATCCAACTAACAGTCCAAATTTTGCAGCAATCGGAAACTTGTGCAAGAAGATCAATGATTGTGATGAAAAGAAACTGTAGAAATTGAGAAACCCAAGTTGTGATCAAAAGGCCTACCTCTGATCTTCAAAAAAATCTGAAATCCAAAACCTTAGGAAATCCAGACGACCAGATCTGTGTTGGTTTCTGATGATGCGATGAGGATCCTATGTAGGCCACTGTTGATCACATTCACAGTACCTTTCCTTCACAGAGATGTCTTCACATAGATGTCTTCACAGAGAAATCATCAACTTAAGGAGATGAAGATCAACGAAAAAGAGGGCTGAAGATCAATGAAGAGGCTGGCTCTAATAGCATCACATTGTACATAAACAGAAGTTGAATGGAATTGGATGTCCCCAAAAGCGTAGATCATCCTCTCTTTATAAGACTAAGTTGCCTTCGATAAACTACAATTACAATCAATCAGAATACTCTATACAAGGAAATAAAGCTATCCTAGTTGACCAGATCTAATTACATTAAGTATGGGCCCTTGGGCCTATGATACATTGGGCCTTGAGTATGGTACAATGACTTGCTAACAAACTGTACCCAATCATATTGGTGATTAGCATTTCGAAACATTTTATGGAGCTATCTTTGCTGATATCACACTATTGCTGTTCTTGTTTCAGATTCATCAACACTAACTAATTTTTTTATTTTATCACGAACCTTAACCCAAAAAAAAAAAAAAAAAGATTCATTTTTACTTCTTTCTTCCCTCTTTATATAAATATATATATATAGATATTTGTGTCGTATGAATTGCATGTCAAATGTTGCATCTTTGTGTGGTCCTTTGGCTGTATCAGATGCACACGTGGACTGTGGGTTTAGGATATACTGATATCAATACCATCGGACATTTCTAGCAATTTGGTACTAGGAAACCATATTCATTTTGACTATTGATTTCATCATGTAGATCAGTAGGATAGAAATGACCAATGGGCCGATGTTTGGTACACTCCTAATCTATAGCCACTTTATATGCGTGCATGCATGCGTCCGTCCCGCGCGCATGCGTGCATATGTGCTGCGTGGCAGTAGGATCAGTAGGATAGAAATGACCAATGGGCCGATGTTTGGTACACTCATAATCTATAGCCACTTTACATGTGTGCATGCATGTGTCCGTCACGCGTGCATGTGTGCATATGTGCTGCGTGCCAGTGAATCTAACCAATAGCCATGTCGGTTACCTGAAAGTCCATTTCCCACCCAAAATAGTAGTCTCATCTAGATGGCAGGGCTGTTAGGTTATAGAATAGATTCCCACTAAATATGGGACCATTTTAAAATGCTATAAGAATTACTATCAGGTCTGGAAGATTATAGCTCCTTTAAATTACCTTGGGTTTTGATCTGGATATACCTTAAATCTCATTCCATTTTAATACTTTTGCAGAATGAATGTTTCTGTTTGGATTTGTCAGAATCAATTTCATTATTTCTGCCATACGGAGTGGGTGCCAGTGCCACCTACTTTGTCAATGCGCACTAGATCCACACAAATGACGTTTTTTAAGGATATGAGTCATCATTATCATGATCAATAACAATGCCTTCTACCAGCCATGTTTGGTTCAGCTCGATAATTCTGTGTCTCCGTTCCAATCTATCATGAGCCAAATCGTCAAATAGGTTTCACTTCTCATGGAATTTTGTTTTTCAGTATATCAATCTGGGTCCCATTTATCAAAAATCAAAGTCAAAATTCTTTTGGGTTTTCTTCTTTTGTGTACTTAAAGGTATTCTGATGTTTTGTAATGCATATGTTTGAACATAAAAACAAAAAGTTCTGTTACAGTCTGATGGGCCCAATTGACTGGATCCTGATCCATCCTGTGAAGAAATTCATACCATGAATCAGGATCTGAACCTATAATGTCAAAACCCAATTCATGCCTAGGTTCACCTCACTTGCTGCGGGAGTCATTCGGGCTCAGGTTGGATTCTGGTTCATTGATGACTCCAAAAAGAAAGGATATTGTGCTTTTGGTATTCTGCCAAAATGAAAGATCCCACATAAAGAGATTTACTGGCTCGAAAATCCTAATGTACTGTGGATGAACTTATTAGTTACTAAGATACTCAAATCAATTGAAGTTGGGTTCAATCTACTTGCATGCTAAGTTTTCTTGCTTTTGAAAGTGAAGTCATGCACTCATGCCAAGAATGTTAATATCATTGCAGGCATACAGACTTATCCTTCAGCCCTGGCGAGGTTAGATTGGTAGACCCGAAGAGCATACCTACTTACAAGCAACCTGCATCAGCCATTTTCAAGTGTTCAAACCCACCAAGCTGTACCTGAAACTGCAAAGTCATGCTTGCCCAATCTGCCAATACACCACACATGAATGTAGTGGAAAGGCGGATGTTTTTGCATTGCATGTTGACAATTGAGCCTGCAGTTTTTCTGTTAATACCTTTTAAAAGTGTTAATGGTGTTTTGGTCCCTTCATTTACATCTTATTGTCCATCTTTCAAGTGTTTATATACTAGTAACCGTGACCTCAGTTGTGGTAGCATGATGCCAGGCAATTCGGTAATCAATACTGTTCAATTTGAAATGCATCCCAACAGAAATCATCTTCTTCCATCAGATATTA
This sequence comes from Sextonia rubra, assembly GCA_037013555.1. Classification (NCBI taxonomy): domain Eukaryota; kingdom Viridiplantae; phylum Streptophyta; class Magnoliopsida; order Laurales; family Lauraceae; genus Sextonia; species Sextonia rubra. The sequence goes on along the minus strand of JASUAD010000024.1, from coordinate 22,595,643 downwards.
CTTGATGTGATCTGTTTCTGCAAATACTGTCCCATCCCATGGTTGTAATTTTGTGGTGCCATGGTGATGCAGGCTAGATCCATAATTGGCCAGCCCATTGAACTCAAGACCAATAAGGTCCAGTAGAGTGGAGTAGATCCTATTAGTAGTTGCTTTAGTTGTTTTTTTAATCATCTAGGATTCTTTAATATTTAGAAAATCCAATCATATTTGGCTTAGAACTTTTTATTTGATTTGAATTAGTTATTTCCTCCTTAATTAGACAATATTTTAGTTATAAATAAAAATATAAATCCTTCTTGGGATATAGATATTGATATTGAATAAGAATTTGAGTTTAATTCGCAATTGAGAGAGGAGTTGTTTGTCTTTGTGAGGCATCTAGACATCCTTTTCTTAAGCCTTTTGGTTTGGAGATTAACCTATTGGCTATTCTTCTTCCCTGTGCTGTTTCATATGGATTTTTATATTTGTCATGTAAAGAAGTACTAGCAAAGGATGCCCGTGCAAATCATTGGCAAACAATCAATCACATTTGAGAGAGAGATTTTATAAAGAAGAGAAGATGGGACACGTATAATCTTTTATTGCACACTTTTGTTATGATATTTCCCAGTCTCAACTGTGCAAAGCATGCTGATAAAATTTAAGCCATATGAAAAATGCACGTGACAACAGATATGGAAGATATTATCATATGGAAAATGTTACTTTGAGTAAATGAAAATAATTATACTAATAGCGCCTAACAATCATATAATTAACATTTGTGCAGAGCTTTAATTTAAGATTTTTATTCTAGGAATTCATGTACTTGTTGATCCAAATGAATCTTTAAGGGGTACAAAATGGTATTTCAAAGTTCTATGATTTTACCAAAAACACACTTATATGCTCTCCATAAAATCATAGAAACCGGAAGACTCAAGTGATTTCTCTACTTATCCAAATGCTCTTTGTCCCATCTTTAACCGTCAAAGAATAAAAAAGAATAAAGAAAACTTAATCTATGCATAAACAAATATAAGACAATGCGTCAATATATAAATGTAGAGAGGGAAATCTAAGAAATTAAATTTAGTAAACTTAATGTATTGCACTTTTTGGATCATCCTGTTCATGACTAAAGCCAAATATACTTGCAACTGAAGCCAAGTACCAAAAAGGTCAAAATTTTAAGAATAATAAAATGCTAAATCATATTTAGGAAAAGAAAACGAATCATAATTTTAAAACAATAATATAAAATTTCTTGAGTGAAAAGAGAAAACAAACAACATACACTTGGAAAAACAATTATTGTTATATTGATATCTCTTGCCTTTTTTTTTATGACATGAGCATCCCCTTGTCATTTTTATCAGACATGACCAGTTCCTTGGGCACATGCATGACCCTGTAACACACGCGCACAGATTTGAACACAGTATGTGGGGAGAAAAACACACTTTATTCCAGTGAATCATCACCCAAATAAGTTACGTATATATATATTGGTTATGCATGTAAGTTTATTATTTTTTTCTTAAAAGGTGATAAAATATTTTTGTAAATCACAAGAGAGTATACATATTGGTACAAATGATACAAATACTCCACACCATCTTGCATCATTTTACAATTTCTTTGAAAAAGTTAAAATCCATCCTAAATTTTTTGATGGTTTTTGAAACATTAAAGCAAAGTAATGGTTGTTGCAGCTAGTGCCGTAGGTAGCTCTTTTGTTGGCACTAACTCTAAATATTTTAAGTTTTGGACAAATTAGAGAGAAATATAAAAACTCTAATGATCTGTGTTGCGTTCTAGGTTAGCTTTTTATTTTTAACAGATCCTAGATCTTGTCAAAATTAAAATCTCTATATTCATCAACCCATGGTATTAGATCTTCAAATATAATACTGGGAAGTCAGAACCTAAAGAATTTACTTCTAATTTTAAATGACACACAAAATCTAAATCTTCATCTACCAATCACAATAAAGGAAAAAAAACGAGGAAATTCTCAACAGATTTATTCACCAAATTATGCAAATCATAACAATCTCAATTAAATTATTAAAAATAATCATGCTTAACACTCCTCTAAAAAAAATATTGTCTAATAATGAGAAAGTAAAATGATTTGAATCTCATTCTAATGTAGAAATTGAATCAAATGCCCACGTCGTTGAGCCATCTATCTTTTCATCCACAAAAAATTCCATCGTAGGCCCTAGCTATAAAGAAAGAGATAATCGCTTTTGTAATTTGCTAATGGAGTATGTCTAAACCTTTGCGCCAGACTAATCCCTTCAGGCCTAGGAGAAGCCGGATAAATTCCTTATGGCTCTAGTGTGATAGGACAGTTCGAACCCGCAACTTCTGGGAGCAAACCGTGTGGTCCCAGACCAACTGAACTACCTATTAGAGTTTAAGCAAATGTATTTTACTTAGATGGTTGAGAACAAAAATATAAATTTCTTATACAAGGAAAAGAATGATTTTTTCTTCCAATGGATTTCACTTTCCTACTCTCAAAAGACAAAACTTTTGGCTTTTGCACATAAAAGTATAATTTTTTGATTTCTAAAATTAACAACAAAAATTATTCTCAAATGTAAATAATTAAAAAAAGAGACAGACGCATAACTTGTATTTTAGAATCACCAAATCCGCAAAGCAGAGGGTGCGATAAAGGAAGATATATAAAAAAACTATATAATTCATTAAAATTTAAGAATTAAAAAAAAACAAAGAAATAAATATAACAACTCGAAGAAATAAAAATAAAGAAATGACTAAAGGTGTTTAACACTATGATAAATGATTATTGCCTGATTCGGCATGGATAAGAGTTGCCTAGGAACAATCAAAGTGAGGATACCCACATACCTACAAAATGAAACTTGTGAGCTGTGCAACACATATAGCAAGACAGAAAGTACTAATTTGCTAGATTCATAAATTAATTGTTTGTGAGCACCTTTTGCCAATGGCCATTATCTGAAAAAATACCCTCATCAAGATATCAAAATCCAATGACCCATACACATACTCCAAAGTCTAATCCAAATTCCCATCCCCTGTGCCTCTCTCCAAACAAATGCTGCTGGAAAAGCAAAATTAGTAGTGCCATGTCTACAGGAACAAACTAATTTTGATAGAAATTTATACATATATATATTTATTTATATATACAGATTTATATTTATGTGTATTCACAAAACCAATAAAAGAAAATCATGCCAGTAAATGCCACCTGACAAATCAATTCAAAGCAGACAGCTGCAAATCGTAGTGGAATATAAAGGAATTATTCTATAAAAACAAATTAATAACACAACACTGTTTTTTTTTTTTTATATGCAAATGATTAGATTAAGAACAAGGGATAGATGAAAAAGAAGCCACACAAAGCCCAAAAAATACAACAGGCCAAAACCAAAAGCAAAGAAAAACTTTACATTAGTCATAACAGAGTGGCCAATCAAAACAGAGCACAGGTTACAAGAGGTTTTCCAATAGACGAATCCAAATAGAATTGCAAACAAAGCTCAGACAACTTTCTTCTAATAACAACAAAAAGAGAACTCACAAAAAGAGGGCTTGACTTCTCCATGCACCAAGAGGTCTCTAGATTTCCAAAGAGCATACACTGTAGAGAGCTTAACAACAACAATAAAAAGGCCATTCAATTTGTTTCAGCTTGAGGAAAAAACAATCCACAAGAAAGCAACAGATGGAGGCTAATGAAGGCGAAGAAGCCCAATGGATGGGAAGAAAAGAATGACAAAGGAAAACTGACGCATTTTGCTTTTGGCAAAAGGAATGGGAAGAGTTACTTAACGAATGGAATCGAGAATAAGAATCTGGAATCTGAGTTACTTTCTCAGAAGATGAAGAGAATCTGGGCATTTCTTGGAGGGAGGATGTAGGACATCAGAACAATGGTCATTAACATCCTCTTGGAGCTTCCACTTGTGGAAGTTGGAGCAATTGTTGGAGCTCTTGGTAGAAGATAAAAAGTTACAGGAACAGAGTCATGGGGGAGTTAGTGTGAAGTTGTGGGAGGAGTTCCGGAGAAGTTAACAAATTGATGGAAAGCAGTAGAGAATAAACAGGAGGGACGTCGGGAGATATTAATGAAGAGTCAAAATAAATCAAGCAATCAAAATCAATCAGAAATTGGCAATTTGGAAGCAATTCGCTTCATATGTTGTAGTTGCTGCATGTTATATGTTCATATTTTGCATGTAGAATGCTAATTCTAGTGCCGATGGGCTGATGGTGGATATGTTGGCTGCCTCACGTTGTTACCGTTTTCTCACCAGTTAGACTTAACAGAGGAAGAATGCTAGTCAGGCATCACAGAGGGAGAATCTGATCACTTGAGAGGCATGAAGTTATTATTCTTTACAGAAGTGGTATTTCTCCTGTACACATGTTCCTCCATACGCCAAATGTAAACAGTTTTTCTTTTCTCTAATTATTAACTTCTCTGCTTTAATCTTCATTTCAACCAGCATAGGTAATCAGCAACAATGAATCTGGTAGCCTGAACTAATGAAGCGAATGGTTAGGGAGTGGAGTTTAATTTAAGTTTTGGATTTTGTGAGTGGACTTTTGTACTTTCGTTATGAGGTAAGAATAGGATATGATTGAAATTCAATTAACCCGCTTATGTAATTTAGCAATATATGTAAGGCCCTGCTCCTTTATTTTTGTATAATTATTTGTTACTTTGCTTAGTTTAGTAGTGTTTAGGCTTATATTAGAAGATTAGAGGAGTTAAATCTAATTAGCATAGTAATAAAAGGTTGTAAAAGAGAACTTGAGTGAGTTTTGGGTTAACTAGACATCCTTAAGAGAAATAATTAACCTTACCAAATTTTATGTCGCCCTTAAAATATCGTCTCTCTTCAATTCATTACCAATGGGTGTTTTGGTCATTCTACCGTAACTTACTTGAAAAGACTAAAAGCCCATTCATAATTTGTTATTGTAACCTTTCACTTGAGGGCAGTTTAGACCTTTCACATGATCCAACTTTATAAAAACCTACAATTCAGCAAACCCTCATTTCAAATCCTTCTCTCTCAAAGCTCTTCCTGTCATCCCTTCCTAATCTTCTTACGCTATAGCTAATCACATAAATTTCTTCCATAACTAGCCATCTCTACAACTCTAGATTGAAAGAGATCTAGCTATCCTCTATCCAACCAAGCTCCAACAATAAAAAGGTCTCTCTCTACATCAAAGCAAGGTGAATTTCATTCTCATCTCTATAATTCTTTTTCTTCTTTAGTTCTCTTTCCTACATTTTAGTCTAACTATCTTTTTCTCCCTTGGATTTTGGCTTGTAGTGTTGTAGATCTAGCATTGTGTATTGATTGGGTGAGAAAGCTTGTAGGAAAGTTGATTTGGCTATTTTGGGCTTCTTAAAGTGAGATAACCTTAATTGAGGCAAGTGTATCATGCTTTTAACTCGATTACAAATAAATTACCTTGACTATTTATAATATGTTTGATGAAGTGCTTCTAAGAGTTTCTATTTAACTAATCTCATGTCAATACTTAGATTTTTAACCAAGAACCCTCTCTAACGGCCCTAATTGATATGGAGTGATGAAAAATAGGAAATGGATGATTATACTTATGAATGAATGTGCTTATTTTTATAATTGCTCTATTGATGATGAAATGTATGAGATGAAAGGCATGGATTCTGTTGTCTTGGAGGATTTATGTGATTGATGATATATGATTGATGAGATCCATAGGAGGTAGAGGCATGATCTTTCATGCTTAAATGAATGTATGCAGGTTGATGGAATGGTGGAAATTGGAGGAAATGAGAGAATATGAGTTCCCAATTTGGACAAAAATTCCCAAAACGCGCTTGACTCGCCCATGTGTGCTAGAGCAGGCTCTAAGAAATCCTATTTATTAGACAAAAGTCAAAACTTGTTGCCAAGCAGAAGCTAGTGCACTCAAGCTCAAACCCATTCGAGCTCAAGTGGGCGCTCATTTGGGCTTGAGTGCACCTTGCGGTAGAATTAAGTATTTAAATGAAAATTTATATTCTAAACCCCAAACCTTGGAAACCACCTAGATCATATCTAATCTCTTTATTAGACCTTTAATCATGTCTATGTGGATTAAGGATGTGAGCTTTACCTCTATCCACTGGTTGCATCAAAGTAGAGCACGTGAGAGGGAAATTCGTTCCAATAGATGGATGTCTTGATCTTGGATGAGGTCAAACCATTGTAGTACCAACGCTAATACAATACCCAACAAGTCTAGAAGGTCCATTATATGGTGGGTTGAAGTCCTCTATCTCAAAATGTACAACTTAACCTAGGTTTGCCTACTTTTTAATATAATCATTGAAGGATGGTTTATATGGATCATACTTAGTGATTGTCATTATTGGTCTCTATTCCATAGATGGTTTTATTATGCTATTGTTCTTAAATACATTAATACATAATTGGATATTGACCTAATGTATACTTAGTGGAGACCTGAAAATGAAAATGGAGACAAAAGATGGTGTCAATGAAGACTACTCAATCGTCTTGTGTATGGGATTACATTTGCAACACTCTAATCCCATTTGAGCATGTTTTGTGATTAATTAAGTAAGTTATTAGCTAATTAATATATAATTATTCTAAATAATGATGTTTAATATCTGATTAGGTTAGATTAAGTTTATTTTTGTCTTAATGAGTCTCATGGGTTAGGTTTGGGTTATAAATAGATAGTTTGGGTCAAGTTTGACCTTAATTAGGTAAAGAAAAGTCCTTTTTCGTACTTTTAGATTTCATGGTTTTACATCAAACATGCATCATATCGATATCATCGCATTTGTCTTGTCAAGCATGACAACTTTCATGTTGAAATAAAAGTTGTTTAACCTCAATTGGGCCAAGTAGACTTTCAAATGACTTAACTTGTAATATCCTTATATATGATAACTTTCTCATAAACCTCAAAAGTTACATAGCTAAATGAGCTCCAGCACCCATTTCACTCAACCCTCTTCAAAACAAGAGAGTACAACAAGTCTTCTCCCTCGCCATTCTTCTTTCTCGTTGTCATTATTAGCAAGAATTTTCTTGCATGCATGATCCAAAGCTCCTATTCCCTTATTCCATCTTTTCTCTACTTTCCTTCCTTGTTGGAATAGAAGGTAGTGGCTTGCATCTCTCCCTACAGCTCTTTAATTGTTGTCTGAAGCAAGTTTGCTTACCCATTTACAAAATTCTTGGTTTAATGGAGTCAAGGAGATTCTTATCTCAAACATGCACTCATGTTCTCTATTCTTTTTACTGCTTGTCATTTTAGGGTCAATAATTGGGTTCTTTTTCTCAATTGAGCCAAGAGAAGGAGTAATGGTTTGAATACAAAACCAAAGCCAAGTATAAGCTAATTATTGTTGAATGCATATTGGTAACTTATGATTCTTGTAAATCTATTGAAATTTGAATATGGTTTTTAGCCATTATACTTGTTACATTGCATGATTTGAATGCTTAAGTGAATAATGAAATGGGTTTAGAGATATTTAAATGATCGCTTAGAATGAAAGTGATTGCTTTGGAATAGGTAGTAGAATAGCAGTTGAAACTCGGCATTATGGGTTGAAGAAAAGAACTCTGTAGCTATAGTTTCAGAAATTTTGAAGCTTATAACTATGCCATAAACTGTACTACGGTGAAGTCGTATAGGCACAAAAGCCTGATAAAAAGAAAAAGTCGAAACTTTTCTTCTACGGATGAACTCACGGCTGGGCCATGAAATATACCATGGCTAAGCTATAGCTTAGCCGTGGTTAAGTTGGCCAAGTCGTAAATGCAAGTCAATTTTTGTATATGCCACAGCTAAGCCGTAGGAATTCAAAAACTTAGGCAAAATTAGGGACATTCAGAAGACCTTGTAGGGCTTTAGTTCTTTATATCCTCTAACCCAATCATTTGGCCCAATGGAAAATCACTTAACATAAAGTGTCTTGAGGGTTGAGACTCATTCATATGATGTTATTCATTTGTTTAGCGCCTACCCATGGGTGTTTGTTTAAAAGACTTTAATACACCTTTTTACACAATGTAACATCAAACGGAGACAACTGTGTATCAGATAACTTAAAACTATATCGTTATGAATGGTTAGAAATAATGAACAACTAGATTAAGATTGGCTCGTAAATTACTTTGATTCTACTAATTTAAATTGCACGGCATATTGAAATCCTTACAATTGTCCTTCTTTATTAAAATGGTTAAGAAATAGTCATGATATGAATTGATTATGGTTTAAATGTTTCGTTATTTTCGGTTATCTTAGTGTCAACATTGAATTGAATAAAAATGAATTGAACACATAATGAATTATTTTTCAATTTAACGAATTGCACAATTTACTCAAGTTCAATTATATGATTCGAAATAGTCTGGATCTACTTAGCTTCATCCTTATGATATCCGGCGGAGTTGATTTTAGCATAATAGATTAAATGATGCCACTGTAGTTTGCATTTGAAACTTCTGAACTTCAGGATTATAGGGACCCAATTGTACCTTTAATCGGAGCATTGATGTTCTCAATGCAAAGATCCCTATTAGAAGGATATAGCAAATGTAGTAGCCAAATTGTTGAAAGTATTTCTCTTAATTGATTCTTATATCATGTTTTATTGAATGCATAACATGCTTAGCATACTAAATTGACTTGTATGATCAATTGTCGACGATTCTTTTTGATACAACGCGTGTTACTTTAATTATGCTATACTTTATTGAATAGTCTTATTTATAATTATTTACTGGTGTTGCATGCTCAGATCACAGTCCAAGTCTTACAGAGACTAAGAGGCACAAGAGGAGGCCCATGAAGTTCCTTCAAGCCTCGATCATAGTAGAAGCATTCTAACTGAATCTAGTACGAAGCGCGACATGGTCATATCTAGGCTTTCTATTTTGTGATTTTGAAAGTAGTGGGGTTTCATGACATCTTGCACTAGTTTTTTCATGCAGAGATCATGATTCCTCACCTTTTTAGGGCAATGTGTCCATCTTTTGTTTTTGTTCATAAGCTTTTATATCTCTTTTGCATAGACATGTGTCAAATGTACATATTAATGTATAGATTTGTTTATGTGGGTTGCAGTTATAATAAGAAAGTTATGTTTCTCCTTTTTCGGTATGTAGGTATGTACTATTTCAGGAATTGATACATATTGATGATGAACTGTTGGAGAAAAATTTTTAGGCGATATTGACAGGTTTCCACTTGTTAATTACTTGGATAGTTGTTCATTAAAAGTGCATTACATGAGTAAGAACGTGAATATCCCCTTTGACTTTGGTTTAGGTGTGAATTATAAGGATGTTTGCATGTTATGCCTCAAGATTTACTGTAATCTAAGGATTCTTGGGCTATGGTTATGACAACATTGACCATGGAGTAAATAGATGGATGGAAATGGAATAGGTACTTGATATGAATGAATGGATATAGTCTTGTATTATGGCACTGTATGAATGGATTGTACATAATATGAACATTGATAGAATAATTGTATGGTATGGATATTGACGAATGGATTGTATGGTATGGATTCATGTATGGATCATATGGACTAGACATTGGACTAATGAACAAACTTGCTCAAGCAAGGAGCCTAGCAAGGTATGGACCTTGCATTATTGATTCAATATTATTTGCACTTGCATGCACTCGGTTGATTATCTTAGCTTTGGGTAGGCCAACCCTTAGTAGAAGCTCATTATTACCATGGTTTCACCTCTATGGATGGTTGATTTATAGAGATGCTTATAGACATATTCTACCATCTGATACCCTCTACATAGACACGTGCACATGCATGGTATCAAAACTATTGGTTGAGTATTCAGAACTATTTTATGGAGTCTTTTGGGGCTATTAGTGGCTTGTCTACTATACAATGCAATCCTCACCATAATTAAGAGAGGGCAGCTGTATAATATCCCGCAGTACCTACGTATGTGAATATGCTTTTTGTATAGGTGATGGATGATATAGATGTTTACTACTTCTTTTGATTTATACTTATCGATTTATGATAGTCTTGCTTTGATATTGTTCACATTTATCTCTATTGATTATATATCGCTTCCCTTATTCTATCTTTATTCTATTTTAATCTACTTATGATGTTAGTGTCATGCTGCGTTTGCCAAGTTCGGTTGGATTTGATCCTTGTTATTTAAGTGCAGTATACTGTGAGCCTGGTTCCCCTATCTCAAAGGGAGAGGCAGCGGAGGAGACCACAAATATACCTAGAAAAGACCAGTTTGCTTGGGCAGCTGGCAGTGAGGAGGTCTAGTTGTGCTCTTGGAAATTTGTTTCACTTTCTTTGAGGTTGTCAATTGAGGAAAGATATCCAATTTTGTTTAGTATGATTTGTTTTGAGAAGTTGTAATAAATTTTAGTAATTCTAATATATTTGAATCTTATAGTTTCAGACTTATGCTTTTTGCATTATAATGATTTGACATATATTATTGGTACCAATTACTTTATATAGCATGGTTGAATGGCGTTGGCAGTTGATATAAATGTTTTCACCGACTATTGAGTATCAGATGAATGTTGGAAAAAGTTGTAAATTGGTCATCATCGTGGACTAAAAATCTTATATGTTGCATGCTCCAAGTTCAGATTTCCACCTTATTTGAATAGCCTGGGTTTGGGGGCGTTACAATATATAAGGTTTTTTAACTTTTCAAAATCTAGTAAAATCTATATTATATATTGCTAAGATCATCTGATGGAGAGCACCTTGCCTATATTGTTTAGTTCCCTGAATCTTCTCTTTAACTTCTATTTCCAAGTGTTTCTTCCCATGTTTTATTGATCTTTCTGAGAAAGATTCTAAATTATCATGTTATAAATAGCCTTTCAAGTGAGTATCAGAGGGAGACATCCTTACAAAGGATTGCAAGGGCTTTGATTGAAGGAGGTAAAAGTTTTTGAAGTGGTTTCAAGTAAGCTGAATTTTTTACAATCCAGTGGGCAGTGCACAATCAGTTTGTTAGCTTTGAATCTTCTTTATCATGTCCTTTTTGTGGTGTATTTTTCTAATTCCTACTACCTGAGGAGAATTTGAGGGCTTATATTTGAGTAATTGAGGAGGAAAATAAAATTCAAATTGAAACCTCTTCCAAAGCTATTGAAGGGTTGACATCTCTACATCTCTTTATTAGTATTATTTTTAGTTATTTCTCATGGGTTCTAAATATTCGGTACTAGTTTCTTTTCAAGATAAATGGATCCGATTTTAAATGTCTAACACTAGTATATCCAATAAACAGTCTTCTTGTTTTTTATTTGGTGTTTGGGTGTATCCAATAAAAGTTATTCAAGTCTTAGTGATAAACACCTTCAGTTTTTCAAATTTTATATTAATCAAAGTTTTCCCAGCCGTAGAATTGATCGCTTGATAAAAAATTTGATGTAATTTTTAAGGATGCCCATATAGCTGTAGGGAATTTAATTTGAAGGGTTCAGATCTCATTAGGTGGGCCCAATGTAGAGTTCCGCTCTAACTTTAGATTTCTAAACTTTCAGTGACAATTCTCACTAAGGATTCTGCTCAATTTTCTTCGTAATAACTGAAGAAATCCCGCCTTCTAGCCTCCCCTGATCGAACTCTACAAATCATTGCATGTGAAGTTTTGCGGAGCTATAGTAGAAAACATGGTGTTTTTTAAGAAGTGCCTTGTTTTTCAAATGTTTCTCTATTATGCACCCCTAGTTGCAAATTTGAATCATTAATTGTCTTTACAATGAGAAAATTGGCCAAGAGGTCAAATAATATCCATTGATTTATCATAGAAATTTAAATATTTTTTTGGAAAAAAAATTCATACCAATAGATGACCATTTGTGGATTTCTGTGGGCCATTTGCACAATCTGAATTGTTCATCCTCTTCAAAAGGCTATTATGGCTAGAGTGCCAAAATTGGCAACTTGATTTATTTTGGATGATGGGAAAATTGAGATAATTCTAGATCGTTCATCTGCCGTGTGACAAAAAATGGAATTGTTTAGGAGTTAATTTTTCAATTCTTTATATTCATGTGCGCGCTAACTAATTATTCGTACCATTCATCATCTAATAAAGTAAAAAAGAAAAAAAAAACCAGGGGGTTAAATCTTATTGATAAATTCATTATAGATTTTGAGGTATTTGTGAAGAAGTTCACACCTTAAAAACTATATATATATTGTTCCTATTTGCACAATTTAAACCATTCACATCTCTGGAAGTTTAAAAGTGGCCTCTAGATTGAAATTCTCGGTCTTGATCCATCATGGATTATGAGAATTTTGCAAAAAATGCATAACCATAAATTGAACTATACTACAAATGGTAGGATTTACCGCTATGTTTGTAAAAGTGGATTGCAATGATTCCTTGTCAACCTAACCCTATCCAGCGACCGAATCTCCATAAACAAACTTTTTGTGTCTCGGGATGCAAGCCTTTCGAGGTGGCTAATTTGAAAACCTCTCTCCCCCACAATTGAGTCCCATAAGATTCCATGATGTTAGGCTAGTCAAGTTCCTCAAATACTTCAAACCTTAGTTGAAGCTTGTGTAACCATTGAACAATATTTAAAATATATAATTGAGAAAAGGTAATAAAGCATAATAGAATCTAAGATGCATTAAACATTAAAGTTTATAAAAGCATTAATTACATTTGAGCTAACAAAAAACACAGGCCATTATAAAACTAAAAAGAGTAAAGCAGCTATCCAAAAGAGGGTGACTTGATCTCTGGCACCAGCACGATGCCCTAAACTAAAACGTTCGTAGCATAGTGCTACATGTCTATATGGACCACAACAACTTCCAACTTATGGGCAGTGGTTCTATCACCTACAGTGCCAATTGTAGTATTAGACTATGAAAAGTCTTAGCAAGTTAATATAAATTGCATTAAACATGATGCATAAATTGTATAATTTAAGGACAACAAAGTTAAAGGAATTTAAATAATGTCTAACACTAGGTAGAAAATTATACAAGAATAACTCTTAACTTCAAAGAATCATATCAAACAAATCTATAGATAAAATACCCTAAACAAATTGGCAAACCAAGTGGCTAAATTCTCTTGACTTCACAATTATTGCTGCATGATTGTAGCATAAAGCAAATTAAAAGTGATAACATTAGCACCGCAAGATTCCTTACATGAATTTAGATAAGGTCATCAAAACAAATACAAGTATGGTACTGAAGCAACTCTAGGTTCCCTTCAATATAGACGACTACATTGCAGTGAGTTATATAAAGTCAAAATCCTCACACAATCAAGTCTGAGTGAGCAAAATCAAAGTTGGGCAATGCCGACTCGAGATTCCAAAGACAAAAGGTCTAACTAGATTCTATCTTAAGAACGATAACAAAAGGAGAGGAATTGCTTCAAGTGCAAGCCAAAACTAACAAATATCATATTTCCAAAGAGTGGTCCTATCCAAGTCTCCACTTGTTTAACTTAGATTTAAAAAAAAAAGAGGCAAAGTAAGACAAAATAACAATACTTGATAAGACTGAGGGAAGATGTTGTGCCCAAGATAACGTCATACTTGAACAACTAGAGGTCCTAACACCTAAACAGAAGAGGAAATTCTAGATGTAGCTGTTAATGAAAATGTTACTGAAGAAGTCACAGTACTGATTCCGAGGGGTCTAGAAGATACTTCATTATTGAGTGCTTTCAGCATACATATAGTTGCCTTTATTTGACACCATATGCTATACACTTCTGTTCAATAGATTGGCTGATTATTGCTGGGAGCTTCAATTGAAGATGTCCAGCGAATCCCCCAAACCCCTCGTATGGTGTTACGAACTTACACGCGCAGGCCTCTGAGGGACAGTATTTGATTGTTAAAGAACTAATGTATTAGATAATTTTGGACGGATTGATCTAAAGTATTGGATTATTCATTGGTTAGATTTGAATGATGAATGGTTTCATGTTAACACATTTCATTACTTGATGAATGATTCGTATTGATGTTTTGGACGTTAGTATATCAAATGTTTGTCACATACTCCAATTGAAACAATCATATAAAAGCATTTCTTATATAAAATGGATTAGTGTCATATAAAAAATGACCACCATACAAGTGGCTACATTCGTGTAATACAAAAACTGGTTGCGTACATGTGGCTACAACAGTTTAATACAAAAAAATTACCGTCTTAATACAAGTTTATCGTTTTACATGTGGCTACATGTGGGCTGAGGATTTCTTTGAAACGTTGTATCCAAGATTGGTATGCGGTCTTCCATGATGATATTGCTGCCATTTATTTGCAATAGGTGGAGTAAGCCCGCCTACATTCAATGCCTCTATAATATCTACTTTTCTCTCATGCAAGGGTAACTCTAGGTTTTTTACCATGACCACCCACATTCGATACCTTAAAGACAATAACAAATCAATTTATCCTTCCAACATTACAAGCCCACTTGATTAATGCTTCACGATTGTTGAATATCTATACATATTACAATCAAATTAGAATATAGTAACTCAGAATATTAGTTTAAAAAATAATTCAACTTCAGTTCTAACCTCTTGAGTGTTAAATTCATGACTGTAGTCCATTATACATTTGAAGAGCACCTGACTGCATTGTGTAGACACACCATCATACATTGAGCCATTTATTCATTAGAGGGGATAAAACTTTTCCTTTAAGATTGAATGAAAAAGAGTGATATAGGGTTGATTCAGTTGTACACAATTAAACAAACGGGGATTGCTTGGTTGTTTATAGCCGAGCAGACCAAATCCGTTTGGTTGGATGCTTCCGAACATAAATTTTCTATTTGGAAGTATCTAGCTGAACAAAAATGTTTCATTTATCCTTACAACTCCGAAAATATTGTGGAAACACAAAATAAATAAATAAATAAAATGGCAAAAAAAAAAACACTACAACTTACCTTTTTGCTGCTAATATGATCGGAAAGCACAATTTCTCTGTCCATTTGCTTAGCTATTGCACAAAAATGATTGGGAGTAGGATGTTTCACTAAGTAATAAGATGGTCAAAAATGATGGGATAGAGAGTGAGTAGAATGTGATGGAGAGTGGGAAGTGAATTAAAAGAAGAAAAAAGATTGAGAGATGAATGAGAAAAAAAGTACTTTAGGAGGGAGATGGTAAAGAAAGAAGGGACGATGGTTTTAGAAGGAAGAGTGAGAGTAAAATGGGTTGGATTGTGTATAAAGAAATTAAGGATTAAGGTTTGGTGGGTAGCATGTCCTTTTTGGTAATTTCATACTGGGGTATAATTGTAGTAAAAAAAACTTAAAATAGTTTTTGTTGAAAGCAATTTTCTACTTGTATTTAGAAGCTCCCAAGAAGCTCCTGAGACTGAGAGGGGTACCTAGATCTATTCTAGGTCTTAGCACAAGTTTCACCATAATTAATACAAACGACTGGAGAGTTTGCAAGGAAAGATACGTGCACCAGTTATATGACTTCGTACAAAAAAGGTGCATCCAACATATAATTGACAACAAGGGATGCTTACAAATACCAATTGTAGGTCGGGGATCATCATCCTAAACTAACCCAAGTTCTAAATTCGTATTTCTCGAACATGAGAACTTAAAAGATTTTGGCTAACCAAAGGATATGCTCGGCTAGCTAGAACCTGTTGTCGGTTGGTCATAAGTCTAAGGATAATGGGCCCAAATTTGGGGCTTGGGGTTTCCATCAACATGCCTATAGGTTTGAAACTTAAATGGACTATGACAAAAAATTCTAAACACAATTGGGCTTAAATGGGTGTTTAAGGCAAAACTAATAAGAAATAATCAAGAATCAACAAATATAGCATGCATGTAATGTGATTAAACTTGTTTACTTTCCTTGAACTACAATTGAGAGACATCCACACAAATTAATCAAATGATGCTAAGCCAAATAATTGGTTGCAACCAAAATCCCCAAATACACCCGAAATGAGTCTCCACACCCAAAACCCAAGAAAAAAAAAGGAGTCCAAGCTTGCATAAGGGATTTACGATACATAAGGGATTCTAAGAAAGGATTAAGAAGAAGAGGAAGACTACTTACTTAAAAGAGCTCAAACAAAGAAGAAACTGCAAGGAGGACGACCACCATAGGGAGTTAAGAGAGAAGGAGATACTTGAAGTGGGCGAGGAAGTTGGAAGGAGGAGAGGGAACCTTGGGTGAGCTAGATGTAGTAGAATAGAGGGAGAAGGGAATGAAGAAGATCAAGGCAGTAGAAACAGCTGATTAAAGCAGGAAAACTAAGAATAAAAGAAGAGGAGGAAGAAGCGAAAGTTGGCCAAATTGATATAACTAGAAAGGTCTAAGGAAGTCAAGAGTTTTTTGCCCACAAGGTATGCAACCTACACGAAAGTTTCACAAAATAATTTCCTTTTTCGAATGAGGCCAATGTTATCATATTTTTGAACTCATGGTAAGACCCCCATACTTTTCCAAAATTATAAAGGGTCATGAGGTCCCCCAAGGCACTAAACTTAGTCTAAAAGCTCACAAATTTGTCAAACCCCTAATCCAACCTACAAACCTAATCAATTACTCTAAAATAAATTTAATTATTCTCTAAACATGATTAAATAGTGTTTAAACAATGTAATTATGGTCGAGGCATCACATTCCTCCCTTTTAGGAAACCTCATTGAGGATAGTCTAGTTTCATGGGAACAAAGGAATAATGAATAGAGATGATTCCTTCATAGCTAGGATGGTTCACAAACGTGCCCAAGGCTTGTAGTATGATGTTCTCAAGTACCCACTTCAACTATAGACAGGAAAGTGATTTGGCTTACATATAGAGCTTGCACCCTTACGTTGCATAAAGTTTTTTAGTGGGTTGAGGTCCATTAGAAGCAAATTCATAAGGTCCATGGGCCAAAGCGGACAATATCATACATGCATTTGGGGTGGGGTGTACACGAAACGACATCGAATCTAAAGCCCTAAAAAGAGGAGTTAGTGGAAATTGCAATATGACCATCATCTCCATCTAAGCTGACATATTTGCCTCAACAAGACAAACATTGCAAGAGAGAGAAATGAAAGGACTAATGGTAGTAACCACTATACCTCCTTCAACGACCTCTAAAATTGTAATTTATATCCACATTTCTCGACAGCGATAGTCATTCCCATTTGTTCATCTCATTCTCATTCTCATTTCTTGCTCACTATATATCGACCCCATGCCACTAATATCTTTCCCTTAACAGAGTAAGAAATTGGTAGTAGTTGTTTTTGCCATCGATGGTGGGGGAAATAGTGTCGACGATGTCAATGATGGTGACATCAGCAGAGGAGATTACATTGACGTCTTATAAAATATCTTTAAATTTCACTTTCATATGAGTCGATCACACCATATGATTGAGCACATGTTAATCACGTTATCAATCATGTGTTCAATTTCATGGTGGAGCTCATATTGAAGTAAAATTTGAGGATGTGCATGGTAGGGGATGGACTTTATCTTGAGTTGTTCAGATTGTCATTAGGTGAAGCCACCATGGAGTTTCAAATGCATCCAGACTCTTGGGTTTGAAGGTGCAAATTGTGACAATGTCACACGTAGAGCTATGAATCCAGCCCTTTGACCTTTGACAAGGGGCACAGCCCAACCTGACTTGCAAAACAAGGCTAATATTTATATTTCAAAGCCCAAGGTAGGGTAAGGTCCGATTTTAAAAAGCCCACTTCCTTGAAGGCCGAGACAGGGCTTGGCTTGAGCCAACACTCTTTCCATTATATATATATATATGATGTTATACACATGAATATTATAAATAATATACAAAGAGAAATGGTTTCTCTAGATTTTAAATATGGGTTGCACAGCTGTTTTTTAATTTTAAATCCTCTATTAGACTTGATAAAGATAATCTCTTTTGTCATGTTGAAAAAATTATTAAACAAAACTAAGTCTTCAAATTATTTTTAAAACCAATTTCTTACTTTCATTTTATTCCTCTTGAAACCATAACCTATACTATCTAATATTATTACACTGAGGCTAATGTTTTACCTTTACAAGCAACAATAGTTATAAGGATAAACTACAGTAGCGGTACTAGAAGTATATTTTGAGTGGAAATGATTTTTTCTTTTGAGTCCTGCTAAACAAACAATTTATTGGGGTGATGGCTGGAATCTTTGAGTATTAGATGATACATCTCAATTTTGGCCGAGTTTACAATAATTATTTTTATTTATTTTATAACAAATATTTTATATCCCTAATGATATGTTGTCTTTGCATTAAAGGAGGATTAGTGTCAAATTGAAAGTTGATGGTGATAGAGGAAAAATTATATATACATATATGCATATATTAAAAATAGAAGTTGTTTTTTCTTTTGGCCTTGGCCGCCTGGCCTAGGCCGGCCAAAGCCTATCGCTAACCTTGAGGGTAGGATAAGGGCTTAGATTAGGTTGTAGGCCCGCCAAAGCCCTAAGGGCTTTCGAACTAGGCCCAACATATATGTTTGCGTGTATGAGTGTAGGGTATGGATTGACCCCAGCCCCAGCCCCAGCCCCAGCCCCAGCTAGGGTGGTTCATGGGCTGGGCTGGGTTGGGCCAAGGCATATCCAGGCCCTACAGACTTTAAAAACACTGGCACAGATCCAGCCCAAGCTTGACACCGGCCGTAAAAATCAAGATTGAGCTTCCCCATTTAGACAATCAGACCAAGCCAAATCAGGCTTTTTTTTTAAATCAATTTTATCGTCATTTGAGTAATTGTTTATTCTAATTTAATTATATTACATTATTTCTTACATGGGCTGGGCCTGACCAGGCTTTGGGCTTTCTATCACATTATCCAAGCTCAGCCAATGTTTAAACGGGCCATAATTACATATCCAAGCCCGGCCAAGTCGGGCTCAGGGTGGCCCACCTAGCCCTAACTCTCCACATGTTCGTATGGTTCCCCTTTTTCAACACGGTGTGGCATTACCGGCCCATCTGCGCGTCAAAGTGTCGACATTAATCAAGGCTGGCATCGTTTTGGATTTCCAAGATAAGGTGAAGGTGAAGAGTGGATGGGCCCCACCACGTGCAACGACGAAAGTGTAACAGAAGCCAGCAAATCTAGCAGTAGTCCACGTTCAACGGCATAACGGCTGTGAGTGGCGCGTAAACATGTCCGATCAGCGTGGGGCGGGCCCCACATGGCCGACTTGTCAGGACCTGTGGCTACCATTCCTTTCCTTTCCCCCTGCGCTGCGCGTACCATCGCTGTTCACAGATTGGGTAAGAAAAGACGCACTTTAATTATGCTGACGTTCCCATGCTAACCACTGCCTCTCTGTGTTCCCATGCTAACCACTGCCTCTCTGTGCACGTTTTTATACACGAAAGGGAAAGAGGGAAAATGTGAAGGGATTTTACACATAGCCACCTACCTATCTTCGATAGCATTTCGAAACCACTGCCTCTCTTTGCACATGCAATTCAACACCACCTTTAATCCCATGAAAATATAGATTAGCCATCTTGATAAGTTGAAAGGTTCTGAAATATAAACTTTTTTATGTAAATTTCAAAGACTACGATTTGCTCGTAAAGGTTGTGAATTTGAGTTGCGATACCATACTAAGGTCGTGGGAGGGTAGCCTTTGCTAAAGAAGAAGAAAAAAAAACCCTCTAAAAGTAGAAAAAGAAAAGAACATTCCCTCCAACTATCCAACTATAATTTTGCTTTCATACTTTCCTTTTGGGTAAAAAGTTTAGCTTTGAAATTAAACTCTATTATCATTCAAAAATGAAAAAAAAAAGTTGTAATGGTTTAGCTATAGTGAAACCATGATGGGATCTCATAATTATTCTAGATCATTTGATGATCAGTTAATATTGTAATATGATTTATTCTAATTAGGGTTAATAGTGAGGGCTTGTTTGTTGCATGGATCGGATTTTTAGGAAATCATGATAAAATGGGTTCCAACAAAGGAGAATTAAAAGGTGATGAGCAAAGAATAGAAGATGGAGACAAGGGCGGACCTATGTGCTAGCACGCGGGTGCAACCACACCCATGTGGTTCGTTAAAACTCAAAAATTAGATATTAAAACCTCTATTTTAGCAATTAACTTTTTCACCCAGCTATTGACCACACCACCTAAATAAAAATCCCGAGCCCGCCGTTGGATAGAGATATAAGGTCTTTTTGCTTCCAACAATTTTTAACTTGAACTTTATATATTTAAAATTTAGCAATAACATCGGCATATGATAATCATTTAGAAATGTTATAATTCTCCACAATAAGATTTTCAAAGCCCCTACGATTGTGGAAAATTATCTATGTACATGTTTAAATATGTCATGTTGCGTAGTTTTGGACGGAACAATTATGGATAGAATACATTTTTAAAAGCACACATAAACATATCCTTAAGAATAATAGAAATTCTTAAAATTGTTAAAAGCAGATAAGCCCATAGATTGACCGTACTTTGTTATGATTTGATTTAGTAGAGCGACGGCTTGGAGACACATAGATGGCGGCATATAAAAAGTTACAATAATGCTAGACACACTCCCCACCGTCTTATGTAGCGGTTTTTCTTTTCCTCATCTTTATAATATTAAAAATAAAATAAATAAGTTAAAAGTGTTATATAAGACGATTATAAGATGAGTTATTAGCTGAGGAGTGTAGCTAGTATTATTGAGAAAGTCATGCTGAAGGTACATTTGTAGATAAAAAGCAAGGGTTTTTATGTAAAAGCTTTAAATTAAAAAGCCGAGGAGATGTAAATCTATAAATAAACATCAGGGAGAGCGACAGACAGGGAGAGGCCATGAAAATGGGAATCGAAAGTTTCTTGGAATGAATTTCTCTCGACCGCATATATCCCTTTTCCGAGACGAAGAAGAAGACGACGACGAAGAAGAAGACGGTCAAATGAATTCGTCCGACGACTGACAACCAAATCAAATCAAATCAAAATTCCTCTGTTTGTGATTCCATCCGTTGTTGAAGATCTGCAGCAGCTGACTCATGTTTGGGCGTTTTTGAAGATCACAAGGTGCAGAATTGCGGTTTGGGGTTACTCTGATTTCTGTATATAATCACTTGCTCTGCCTTGAATTCTGTTGGGGTTCGATTTTTTTCCCCGTTTGGGATGGCAGAGAAGATGTAAGATTGAGAAGAAGAAATATCACGATCCGCGGAAGTTTTAGATCGGGGATTAGTGAGATCAGCGGACATTTCGAGAATCTTTGGTAAGGCCTCTTCCATGTCAATTCAATTGTGTTAATTTGATCAGATGGTTGGATTGTGGAGCTTGAAGGGGTCAATTGGTTTGTGGTTCTGTTTGATTTCGCAGTCTTAGGCAAAGGCAAGGGGGGGAGATTTTAGGCGGGTGGAGACGGATCCTTCTGCTGGTTTTAATTGCGCCGCGGTGCTGGAGTGCTTAATAGGCGTCATCAGGGCCCTGAGAATGGGGTCCTGCCTGTCGGTGGATGGGGGAAACTCCGCCCCTTATTCGCCGCTGTCTCCGATGAAGAAAAGGAGCAATTCATCGAGGAGACAGGGGGTGCGGAGCAATTCAGTTGGTAACAAGGAGGATGAGCTCCGCAGGATGGCTGGTAGGATGTTCTCAAATGGGGCAAGCGATGTTGCTTCCATTTTTACCCAACAGGGAAAGAAAGGAACCAATCAGGATGCCATGATTGTTTGGGAGGTGTGTTCTTTACCTTGACAACATTTACTGAATTTTGCTTCTCATTTGCAGCTTCATTTTTTTTTTTTTTTTTGTTTTTTTTCCTTTGTAGGCTTTGTTATTATGGTATGTTGCCTGTTTGAGTTTTATGGAAAACTGTAATCTGCTTATGGCTTGTGTGAGGTTCACTGAAGTATTAATTTATGTTCAGCTGTTGAGTAGTTAAATTTATGATCTCTGTTCAGAGATTCTGATGCTTTTATTATCATGAACTGGTAGTATCCTTTAACTCTGCTTCATCTGAAAGATTCAAGGATCCCAACCATACGAGGAAAGACATCATCATTATTATCAAAGCCTTATCTCAACCATGTTGGGTCGGCTACATGAATTCTGTTTTTCTATTCTGTTCTTTTTGAGCCAAATCCTTAGATAAGTTAAACTTCTTCAAATCTGATTTAATATTTTCTTCGGCCTACTCTTATCTCTTGATGGGCCATCTACCTGGATAGACAAACTTTTTCTTACCGGTTCCATAACTGGCCTACGCTCAATATGCTTAAATTATACAAGGAAAGACCCAAAAAAAAAAAGAAAAAAAAAAAAAAAGAGGAACCTGTTTGTTATTATTATGATAGGTTCCTATATACTTGACTCTCTCCAAAGATTTTCTACTTTTAGCCCCATCGATTTTGACCTTCTAAGTGCACAAAGGAAGCAGAAATTGGGATTCTTTTTACATGTGATGCAAGATCTCGATACATTTTCTTTATTAAAAATAAAATCAGCTGATTCCTTTCTAATTTCCTTAAATTCTGCGAATGGGCTAATTCACCATGTTAGTAAACTTTATGAACATTTTTTGGTGTGAAACATCATCATCAAAGCCTTGTTTCGATTATATTGGGGTCGGTTACATGAATTCTATATCTCTATTTCGATCTATCTTGAGCCAAATCCTTAGATAACTTACACTTGTTCAAAATTATTTTTACTACCTCCGTCCACTTCCTCTTTAGCCTACCTTTTTCCCTTGGTAGGAAATTAACCTGCATAGACAAACTTTTTCTAGTTGGCGCCATTGTCAAGTTGTGTTGGACATACCCAAACCATCTCAAACGGGTTTCTTTAATTTTCTCCACGATTGATGCCATTTGTAAATACTCTTATAAAAGCTCATTTCTAATTTTATCTTTCCTAGTTTTACCACGCATCCACCTTAACATCATCTGCATATGTTTCTTCTTGATCGGCCAACATTCCACTCCATAGGTTCTAGTTGGTCTAATCGCTATCCTATAAAATTTTTCCTTTAACTTTGTTGGAATTCATCAGCCGCAAAGCGCTCCAGAAGTAAGTCTCCACTTTAACAATCCCACATTTATCCTATATTTGAAATCTTCATCAATCTCCCCGTCATTGTTAATTATCAAGCCAAGGTGACATAATGAATCTCTTTGTGGTATCTCTTAGGCGTCATGTCTCACAGTAGTTTCAGTTCTTTGTAAATGCCTACTGGAGTTTCAATCCATATATTTTGCCTTTGTGCAAGTTATTTTCAATCAATACATTTGCAACCCAAATGTTAAATTTTCAAGCAGAAGTTGCTTGACTTTGAAAGCGCTTTAGCTTAAGTTTAGTGGCTAAAATAGTTATTGAAATATGCTACATGGGCGTTTGAACTGTGTTTGGGTCTCTGAAATGGGAACATTTTCAGGAAAAATTGGGAAAGATTTAGCAAATGTGCCAGAAATGATGGCAGAAATAAAATGTAAATGATATTGAGATCTATGAAAAATAACAAGGAAATGCATGAAAGGTATGCACACAAGTTTCTATTGGACATTTCTTTGAAGTAATAATAAGATGTCCAAATTTTTTATTGTACTTGTTTTGAAATGGCAGAGAAATATCCAAAACATTTGAGGAACAAAAATTAGCAAAAAATCCTAAAATAATTTAAAAATCACATAACATATTTTAAAGTGGTTTCTGCTCACATATTAGATTATATTATTTTATTGTTGTTGTTGTTGGAAACATGACTTGAGCTTGCAATCTCGTGGTTGTGACAATGCGGAGCTTCCAATGAACAGTTTATTATTAAATATTTAAATGGATGAAAATTATTAATTAGCCTGTCTAGTCATAAGTATTTCTATGGTAAATCATATCATTTCCCATCCATTTCAATGAAGCTTCTTAAATGATTTTTATCCATTTGTGTACTGAATATTATAATTTCTCATGCGTTTTTATTAAGGATCATAAAAGTTTCTTATCCTTTTTTATAGGTTTCTACTCTTATTCATTTTAGTAATGAACCATTTGCATTTTCAAAATGCTTCTCAAATGTTTTCCATTGTTCACTTCCTAATTGTTCCCCCTATATTTCTTTCTTAATTTCTTGTTGTAATCTATAAAGTTTTTGTTACTCCTCATGTCCTTTGCTAGTTGCATCCCCTCATAGGACTATACATGTTCGACAAGGAGAATATGGTGAAGATCTGTAAGACATGGAGGGAATCTGTTTTAACTTACCAGCGTTGTAGACTATGTTCAAATGAGTCAGGCCATTACTTCTTAACCAATCACCTGAGAAACCACTTAATTTCACAATTTCTCTCTAAAATATAGAATACCTGATGCAGCCCTGGATCTATGATCGGAAAATAGACCAATCTCCCAAGGGATTGGTTGAATCCAAAGCACTGAAGAAGAACTCAGCCACTAGGGCTGCCTCAAAAGAGGAGAAACACCATAAGAGATAAGTCTCAAAAGAAAACTTTAATTGATTACAATTAAGCATGCATTACAATGAGGCCTAACATCCTTATATAGAGGAGTTGGCTTGATCCCTAAGAAACAAAACTTTCTAATATCTGAATAAGCCTAAACAAAATAAGAAACTCACTAATATTAATCCTAACCAAATTAAACTACTTCATAAATTCCCTAAATAAGTAGATGTCCTATTGGACCTATGAACAAGGCCCAATGGTTTGGCCCACCCATGGTCTGGCCTGCATCAATACCTGACTTATTGATTCTAAATGAGGCCCTTTAACTATGCACATGAATCACTTAACAAGTTAGGGCCATCTATCAGTATATGGGCCTTATTGGGCATGCTAGCCTAGATCACCATTCTTTATAATGGTTGAAGAACTGTTATCACAAGATGCTACCTTTTTTGTGGATTTTGATGCCCATTGGAACTTATTTGGGACATCACTGGCAGTTTGAAGTCAGTAGCCAAATCAGTGGGATAACCTAAAATTTGTGATGACTCGTGAAGGAAATTTGCCAATATCATAACCTGTCCCTGGCATTTGTTTTTGGTTGTCATACGTTGTGCTTGGACAACAGTTAGACGATTGGAAGATTACACAAAGGTCATTGTATCACACTACTGCTATGTAGTGGGGGAATGCAATCTTCTTTCACCTTGAATCCTTCTGTACCATAAGTCAGCAGCCTAATTTAATTTGAGTTCCTTTACTTAATTTTATGCTGGTTTTAATTTAATTGGACTTACATTTGACTTTGCTGAAAATATGTATGTTATTATACTCCATACGGTGTCAATCAGATTTGAAGGAATGATTTTGTGAGTCCATGTGTGTGCAACTACATGATTATTACATTTTTCATTAGTTATATAGTGGTAATTGCTGACCCCAATTTAGTTGGGACAAAAGCTTTTTTTACCATGATCATGAAGATATGCTGGTGATTGCATTTCCCCAGAATTTCGGTTCAAGAACAGATACAGTTTTCTGTGGAGTTTTTGATGGTCACGGTCCCTTTGGTCATTTGGTTGCAAGGAAAGTGAGGGATTCTCTTCCTGTGAAACTAAGTGCTTTTTGGGAAGTGAACATACACAGTGACAGTGGGTTGAAGGACAGCAGCATTGCAGCAGGGAGCACGAACCCTGAAGAGGCTTCCTTTAAATGCATGGATGAAGAGTCGAGGATCACTATGAATCTTGAAGAAAAAGAGAGGCATCCACAGATATTTCTGACATTGAAAGAGTCTTTTCTGAAGGCTTTCAGAGTTGTGGATAAGGAACTGAGAGTCCACCCAAATTTTGATTGCTTCTTCAGTGGGACTACTGCTGTCACCTTAGTCAAGCAGGTAATAATACTCGTCCAAATCTTAAATCTAAGAGATAAATGTAACATAAAAAGGAGGAGACAAGGGGCAACAAATTTAATTTGTGACGGATGTGTTTATATTTTTTTCCCCTCGCTGTTCTTATTGAGACCCAGCTTTGTTGATTTTTGTTCGACAGGGACTTGATCTTGTAATTGGAAACATTGGAGATTCTAGGGCCGTACTGGGTACGAGAGATAAAGATGACTCTCTAATTGCTGTCCAGTTGACTGTGGACCTCAAACCAAATCTTCCAAGTTGGTTTCTCCTTCTTCTGCTCTAAGTTCTGTATTTATTGTCTTAAAAAATTGTTTTTTTTAAATCATTTTTAAGCTTCCCCTGCAACCCGTCTCCACCCCCCCCCCCCCTCTCTCTCTCTTTCTCTCTGCATTTTTACTGAAAATTTAGATGGTCCAATGCCCACAAAACAGATAGAGTTCTTTCAGATGACTTCGTTTATCCATTTGCAAAAATTTAGCAGTCTGAAACTTAAAAAACAAAAAAGGTAATGGCATTCAGAAGAACCTAAACATACGGTTACATAGTTTTTACAATTAATTTAAAAGGCTATTTACAAGGAATGATTTCATAGTAATTTGAAACATAGGAATGATTATCATGTAACATAATGAACTCAGCGGTACCAATTGCTTGCATAGGGTGTGAGACCCATTTATAAGTTCTTATCTCTTCTCTTCATGTAAAATTAACATACACATATCAAAATCATCACAATCATTAATGAGACAGGGGTGATGGTATTTTGGAAGCTCTTTGGTTGTTCTGACCCTCTTTCAGGCTAGTTTGCAGTGGAAACTAACTCAGCTAATCTGGTGAAGTGGGCTACTCATGATGACTCTAGCCTTTGAGATTTCAATTTCATTTTAATGAAATCAAGGAGTTATCGTCCTAGATAGATGTGGTCTTTTTTCATATTCTTAGATTGATCAATTCTACGGAGGGTGGTCTTGCTAAACAAGGGGTTGATAGATTCTTTCCCTAGTGGGCCAAGTTATGTCAATAAGGGTTAGATAGGTTCTCTCCTCTTCTTAATTTGTGGTTTGTCCCCTTGATAAATTCTTTCGCTAGTGGGCCAAGTTATGTCAATAAGGGTTAGATAGATTCTCTCCTCTTCTTAATTTGTGGTTTGTCTTCATAATGGTTTCTTATTCTTTTTGATATGATCATTTCATTACTGATCAAAAAACTATATTGGGGTCAAGTACATGAATTTTGTTTCTCCAATCTATATCATAGCCAAATCCTTTGATAGATTTCACTTCTTCGGATCTAACCTTATTTCTTCATCCATGTCCTCTTTAGCCCACCCCTTTTCCTTGGCAGACCATCAACTTGGATAGAAAGACTTTTCTTCATTGGTGTCATAGCTAGCCTTTGTTGGACATGTCCAAACCATCTCAAACGAGGCTCTTTAATTTATCACCTATAAGTGCTACCCATATATGTTTTTGATGCGCCTATTTCTAATGCTATCTTTACTAGTAATACAACAAATCCATCTCAACATTCTTATTTCTGCTACATTGATGTTGTACATGTGTTGCATCTTGATTGTCCAACAACTTGCTCAATAAATCAAAGCTAGTCTATTTGTTTTCCTATAAAAATCTTCCTTCAATCTTGCTGGCTAAGAAGCACGGACATGGACACGTCGGGGACACGTTAATAATATATATTTATTTATATATGTAACCATATACTAAAAATATATATAATTAAAAAAAGCTTACAACATTAATAAAAAAAAAGCACATTGCACAGCAGGAAGAAATAAGGCACATACACATGTGCAAAGGTATGAAGGCAAAGGCAAACAAAAGGGAATGTATTAAGATATTGCACAACAAACAAGCCCCAGCATATCATTTCATCAAAAAAGGCAAAGGCAAACAATAAACCAAAAGGTTTCAACAAGCATACAAAAAGATGAAAAAATAAGGAGACATAAAGTCAAACATACAAATGTGCACAGCAGCTCAATAAAAAAACAAAGGCAAGTATTAAAGGGATTAAAAACCAAAGACATAAAAACAATGCACACATTAATCACATAAAAATAGTGCACACATAAAAATAAAAAAAAAAACAAACAGTTGGATGTGTCCATCAAAGTAACTACAGAAAGGGGCGGTGTGGAAAAACAAAAATGCAGTAGCACATCAACTATCACACATCATAAAAATCTTCTTCTTCTTATTCCTTTGAAAAGAAAAATGGAGAAGAGGCGGTGTGGAAAAACAGAAAAGTAGTAGCACATCACAAGGCAGGAGCAGTACCTTGGTGTGGAGATTAGACAGTGGAGCAGGAGGCGGTGCAGGAAGTTCTTTTCTTCTTCCTCCCACATTGCTCTTTTTCATTTTTTCCTTTCCCCCTTTGGGTTTCAATGGGTTCTGGGAAGGGCATGGAGTGAAGAGAAAGGGCATGGGGTTTCGATGGGACCCATGCCGGACGGCAATGGCCAAGAGGTGCCAAAAGCCGCAGAAGAGCTTGGCCTTGTAGAGGGAGCCAGTGGAGATCTCCATCCAGCGCATCAGCGACATGTCGTGGAAGAAGGTCATGAGCTCCTTGGGGGTGGTGGTGATGGAGCAAGGCGGAGGGTCGCATTGGTGGGCGGTGAAGGGAACGCTGGTTTCGATGGTGAGGGTGGTGGTGGCGTTGTCAGCAACGAAGGAGAAGGAGCGGGATTTGAGGAGGAGGGTGGAGAGAGATGTAGATGAGGTTGATGATGAAATGTGTTCGAGAGCGATCTTCAGTTTCTTTCGACTCGCACAAACACCAACAGAAGAGAAAGGATATGGGATTTTGATGGGTTTTAGAAAAAGGGGTTCCGACTAGGGTTTTGGTGGAAAGGGGAAAAGGGGTTTCGATGGCTTTTTTTTTTTTTTCACTCTGTCAAATGTTGGGAAAGGGATGGGTTTTGACTTGGCATTTTAAGTTTAGTTGAAATTTTCATTTACCCCCCTTAAGGTTTTTTTTCTAATTTTAATGCAAAGAAGAGCACAATTGTACAATCACTGCGTCTAAGCCATGTCCATGCCGTGTCCCGGCCTTGTCCGAGCCGTGTCCGCAATTAAAAAAATGAATAAAAAAACAGGACACTTTTTGCGTGTCCGACACATGTCCAGGGCATGTCTGTGTCCCAGACGTGCCGGACACTGACACACCGGACCCGGAGAGGTGTCTGTGCTTCCTAGCTTGCTGGTAAGAGCCAATCACAATGCACTCGAAAAGCAAGTCTCTACTTCAATCATTCTTCTCTTATCCTATGTTCGATATCTTTCTCAATCTCTCTATCTTTACTAATTATCAAACCAAGATATAAGAATGAATCTCTGTGGTATCTCTTGAGCATCAATTCTGACATGTGTTTTTGCTATGCACATCCTTACTGAAGTTACAATTTATATTTTCCATCTTTGTACAACTTAATTTAAATTTTTTACAATTAATGGAAAAAGCTCTTTTAGCACTTTCCTCACATTGGCTTTCCTTTTTATTCCAATTCACGTGCCATTCCAATCTATTTCTTATACTTGGCAAAGCTCGCAAAGTTAAAAAGTCTTTGGCGAATAAATTAGCACTTGTTACTCTATCAACATTGGTTGTAGTGTAATCTCTCCCTACCTTACTTTTTTGGATGAAGTAGTGTTGTCTTCTGATGCAAGCCAGATCCATGATTGGCCAACCCATTAAGCCCAAAACCAGCAAGGCCCAGCAATGAAGATTAGTTTTTATTATTAGAAGGAGTCTTATATTTTTATAATAGTAGTTGCTTTCTTAATTGTTTAGGATTCTTTTAGTTTTAAAAGTTTATCTTATATTTAGTTTAGGATTCTTTATTTGGATTGAATTAGGTTATTTACTTAATTAGAGAGTATCTTAGCTATAAATAAAGATGTAATCCCCCTTCATAGGATACACAGACATTGATATTGAATAAGAATTTGAGTTCAGTTCTTAGTTGAGAGAGTTGTTGTTTGTCTTTGGTGAGGCATTAGACATCTTATCATTAAGCCTTTTGGCTTGGAAATTAGCTTGTTGGCTATTCTTTTTCCTTGCGCTGCTTCAATTGGTATCAAAGTAAATATCTAATCTCGGATCGCCGTCCGTTTTGATAGTCGTTCCGAGGTAATGTATCCCATCATCGTCACTACCATTACATCGAAACTGCAATTGTACGTTTTGTTTTCTCGCAGCACCCAATCCCACCACCCTTAATCGTCTCCGACACATCCTAATCCCCACGTCCTCTCCCTACCCGCCGACACCCATCATGCTGAGGAAGACCCTAGAAACCACCGAAGCCCAACTCCCCTTCTCCAGCCCCATCGAGACCCATACGAACCCCTTAAACCCACAGCCAATGCCCTTAACCCCCTCGAATCCCCAAATCCCACCTCTGACTGCACCTACAGCCTATCCCAACACCACTGAAGCCCCTAACCAGACCCCAACCCCTTTCGAACCTAACCCACCTTCCCCAAACCCTACCTTCAACCCTTGTGATCAATTTTAACCACTGGAACCCCATTCCGAAGACCAATCGACCCTGCACCACTTCCCTGAGACCACCAAACCCCACTGCCGCAACCTCGCTACCCTCTTCAATCCCAACCGAAACCACCCAACGCCTCCTCGACTCTTTCAGCCACTATCAACGGGGCCAAATCCACTCCCCAAACCCAAATCCACTCTCGAAACCCTTCCTCATCCCCAAACCCAAATCCACTCTTGAAACCCTTCCTCATCTGAGACAACACCCCCCCCCCCCCCCCCCCTTTCGCCAAACGGCCATTTGTTCCAATCCCATCGAGAAAAGGAGAGCTCAAGAGTTTGAGGACATACTGGTCACCGAAGATCACCTGCACCCCGTCAAAGCACTACCACTACCGAGCACTACCGCTGCCGTCATTAGAGAGACCTTCATTCTCTTCATCGAAGTCCAGCGACGAAAACAATGGGTTTCGACCCCTTTTTGTTTTGTTTTCAGCATGGAAATAAAAAAAGGGCATCCGTATTCAGTTACCCCACTAAGCCAAGCTATTGGGCTCCTGTGCAGGTTAGATCTGACCCAATTTAAAAAAAAAAAAAACTTTTGGGGCCTAGCCAAGCCAAGCCAAAAGAGCAAAGTCCATCATTTTTTTTCAAAAGGGTGATCTCTTGGCCATCTACACTTCGATTTAAGATTTGTCTTCACGTTCATATTTCTATATACAAAATCAAGTCATCAGGTCAATACATTTTTTTTGAAAATTTTGTATTCTTCCATCAAAGTCACTATGCAAATTTTTGGACCATTCGATGAATTTCAAAACATGTTGTATGACTATAAATATGGATATTGGTATTTTGCAAATAAGGTCTACTTTGAGTAGTTCCTCAATCTTAGACAGGCAGATGACAGTTTATGAATATTTAAATCAATTTGCGAGATTGCACTGAGTTTGTGACTTGGAACAAAATGAGCTGCATGATTTGACTCGCTTTATTAGATGTTTGAAGCCAAACATTCTCAAGAAGATGAAACCTTGCAGCAATGTTCATAAAGCAAATGAGGAAGCAATTCATGTTGAGTACATGCTTTAATGGCCCTACCTGCAACAAGTTAAGCCTGAGAAAGAACATTCTCCGTGACAAACGAGGGATCATTTGATGGAAACAAATTTTGCAAGAAAAGATACTTAGACCCTTGTCATTCGCAGACTTTTCACCACCAATGAAAGGGAAACAAAGAGTGGAAGTGGACTATGATATTTTGGACACAAGTAAGGTGTAAAGACAGGTTAGCCAATTTGGCTATTGATCATGACAGTGCTATCAATTTTGTGGCACAAGATGTTATTGACAAACTCAATTGGCTTACAGAGACTCTCCCAAAGCCTTACAAAGTTGCATGGTCTAATTCTTCTGTCATTATTGTAATACACAGATGTTTAGTATCTTTCAAGATTGGTGTATATGAAGATAAAATTTGGTATAATGTAACTCCCATGAATATCACTCATTCTTTTGGGAACCATGGTTTTTTGATCGGAAAGTGTAATATGACAAAGAAGAATATCTATTCCTTCTTTTAAAAATGACGATATGTTGACTTTGTTCCATTACAACCAGCAAACTCTTTATCTACCTTATCACCGTTAATCGAAGAGTCGAAAGATGAATACAAAGAAGAATCAATAGGTTGAGAAGTCCATTCATGGAATGAAAGATCTCATTACAACTTCAAATGAGAAGTAAGAGGTACATCAAGATGAGGTGCAAGCGGACATTGATCATCCAATGGATTTGATTGCAACATCGGACGACAAATCAATTGGTTCATTGTTTTCTCAAGATGATATGTCTACATTGATTGAAGTGCACCACATTGATTTCATCTTGAAAGATCAACTAATGCTAATCAATAATTATGCTATCCTGTTACAGAGTCTACAATTAAAGCATATAATGATCAGATTACACTGTCAAGATACTTGTAGCCATCAGACGACGCAATGCCTCCAACCTACTTCTGAGTGGAATAGAAGATTCGATCCTGCTTTCAAGGCATATCCTCAACATGATGCTCAATTAGCAACACGGAAATTTGTTCGAATGATTTTCGATGCAGGTGGACATTTATAGAACTGGAGGATGAGTTATCCTCCAAGAGGTGGAGAATTGATGCAGGCCACATCCATGATTGGCCAATCCATTAGGCCGAAAACCAACAAAGCCTAGCATTGAAGATTAGTTTTTGTTATTAGAAGGAGTCTTATATTTATATAATAATAGTTGCTTTCTTAATTATTTAGGATTAATTTATTTTTAGAAGTTTATCTAATGTTTAGTTTATGATTCCTTATTTAGATTGAATTAAGTTATTTACTTAATTAGAGAGTATCTTAACTATAACTAAAGATGTAATCTCTCTTCATGGGACACACATACATTGATATTGAATAAGAATTCAAGTTCAATTCTCAATTGAGAGAGTTGTTGTTTGTCTTTGGTGAGGCACCTAGACATCCTATCCTTAAGCTTTTTGGCTTGGAGATTAGCCCGTTGGCTATTTTTCTTCCCTGCACTGCTTCATCTTCTTGAATGAGAAGACATCAATGAATGTTAACATATACTGCACTTATTGATCGGG
This sequence comes from Sextonia rubra, assembly GCA_037013555.1. Classification (NCBI taxonomy): domain Eukaryota; kingdom Viridiplantae; phylum Streptophyta; class Magnoliopsida; order Laurales; family Lauraceae; genus Sextonia; species Sextonia rubra. Next base: position 22,562,571 of record JASUAD010000024.1, on the reverse strand, counting down.
GGCGTTTTAAATTCAATTGAACATGCAAGTGTGAACAAGCTCATAGGGATTTTTTTCATATGAATAAGGTATTTGGTGTGCCTTGTTGAAATTGACACCTTGCATGGACTAATCTGCGGCACATTAAGATTTTGGTAGCTATCATGATTCATTCATCCATGAAAGGAGTCTGTGTTCTTATTTTGCTGAGTTTCTCATATGTGCTGATGATTTTGTGGTCCAGTCCAAAGTTACCTAATTCAGTAGAGATGCTGAACTTCGTACAATGCAAAATGAACCATCTGCTATTCGATTTGGTCTATTCGGGGTTTTAGAAATGTTTGATTTCACAGCAATTCGTTTGAGGTGAAAAAGAGAAGAAGAGTTCTAGTCATTCATACATGGAAAGGAAGGTAAAGATTAAAGAGCATTTAAGATGCTATAGTTCACAGTATCCTTTGGTTTTTTACACTCTTTCCTTTGATTACTTGGTTCTTTCCTTGCACTACACCATACTTGGTTCTTTCCTTGCACTATACCATCTTTCTTTCTACTTATCTCTCGGTTGATTTGACTAAAGTGGATGTGGGATGGTAATATATGAAGCCATGCATTGTACTACTTTTCATTTGTCATTTCTCTCCCTTGACTTGACTAAAGTAGAAGTCATGCAGGCCGATCCCAAATCCAGCCTAGATCACAAGCCCACAAACATTGATTGGCCTCACTTGATCCATGATCTCCTCAAGATTAGGGATCCCTATCCTTAGTTAGATACTTTTAATTAATTATTTATTTCTTATTTTATGTTAAGTTGAGATTTGTAATTGCTTCATTTATTTTAGTAAGCCATGATTGTTAAGAGATAGTTTAGAAACAGTCACTTCTATATAAAGAGGAGTCTTTCGTTGTAATGGATATACCTATTTCAATTAATTAAATTTGATTTTCTCTTTTATGAAAAAAAAAAAGAAGAGCAACCATGCCTAGAAAAGGTGATAATCTTGAACGTTGGATGACAAACAACAAGATGAGACCATACTTAAATTAAGTCACGAATTGGAAGATGTCATGGACCGTCTAAAAATTGTGGAAATTGCCGTTGCTGAATTGCAAAATAAGCATTTTGTTAGTGATGAAGGGTCATCCAATGTGTCTCTGGCTAAGAAGCACGGACACGGACACGGGACACAGATACGACACGACACGGATACGCCGACACGGCATTTCTCAAAAAAATAGGACACAGACACGTTGGGGGACACATTAATAATATATATTAATTTATATATATAATTATCTACTAAAAAAATAATATCATTTTAATTTTTTTAATCAATTTAGCAATCAAAAAATAAAAATTCAAGTACCAACTAACAAGCATATTAAATTATCAAATATCAATATAACACTAAAACATAATTCATAATCATTAAACTTGAAATATCCATGGTTCCATAAAATCCATATAAAGAAAAGGGTGGATCATCTCTTTCCCCTCCCTAAAAAAAAAAAAAAACAAAAAACAAAAAGCAAAAAAGAAGCCAATCTTGAAGCCTATTTTTTAGTGAAATATTTATTTGTCTTTTGCTTGTGATATAATTAATATTTACAATCATTCATTTTTCCATGGTACAAAATTGTCATATATCAAGTTTACAAGTTTTAATAACTACAAATTAACAAAGTTTCTAAGAGATATCAACCACATGTTTATTTTTTAATCATAGACACGGGCTAGGAATTGTGGGACACGTTGCAAAAAGAGTGTCGAACAAGTGTCTGAAATTAAAATTTTTAATTTTTAATTATGGACACAGCTAAATAGTATCAGACACATGTCCGAGAGTGTCTAAAGAGTGTCGGTGTCCGACATGTGTCCGACACGGATACGTCACTTTCTTAGAAGTTTCCGTGCTTCTTAGGTCTCTGGTGTACACACCTGTCCGACTAGAAAGACCTAAGAATCAAGAATATATTTGTGATTTTATGCAGCACCTTCTTGCTAAATGAGACTCCCAGGGTCCCCCTACTGCATCCCAACCTGACGATATCACAAGTAAAGTCAAAATTGATATTGTTGACTTAAATGGTGATGCCAACTTGAAATTTTTTATTGATTGGCTTAATTCTTTGGAAGACTATTTTGCTTGATATGGTTTGAATGATGAACAACGGATATCCTTTACTAAGGTTAAACTTAGGGGGTTTGCTCGAATTTGGTGGTATGGCGTTGAAAATAGTAAACTTGCAGTGGGCCAGCCTATTATTTGATGGAATAACATGAAAGATAGGCTCAAAAGCAATTTTCTACCTTCTGATTATGTGGATACACTCCACCAAGAGTATTTAAGTCTTCAACAAGGTGCTCTGACAGGGGAAGAATTCATAAATCAGTTTTGCAAATACATCGTTCACTATAACTTAAAGACAAATGATTGTCTGACTATCACCAGATATAGAGATAACCTGTGTCTGACTATACCACAGTTGATGAAATCTTCAATAAAGCCAGGAAGCACAATATGAAATTCAGTTGCGGAAACGCAATGCTTTTTAAGCCGAGAAGTTTTCCACAAGAAAAGGCCCTGACCCTATTTATAATCACAATTAAGTACAAGGTTATAGGCCTCCTCCTTAGCAGCCAGCCCAGCAAGCACCTCAGAGTTCTCAACCAAGTATTCAGCAAATATAGGTTATCCCACAACAGAATTAGCGATTTCCACAGAATTAGAATGATAATTGTACTCATGGAAGAATCTATAGAAGAGATATTGCTTGTCATGCCTGCAAGCATTGGAGACATTATGCAAATGAATGCCCACAGAGAAATTTATGCACTTTCAATGAGCCTGATAGTGATGTTCGGCATGATGAGCATGTAGAAATGGAGCACGTTGACACAGATCCTCCTTATGAAAATCTGGCATATCAAATAGATTATGTAGGCGCTGATGATGGCACTTCATTGCTTTTTTTGGATCGTCGCTTGCTAGTAGCAGATGCAGAGGAGGAGAAAAAAGACTGGAATCATGCTTCTATTTTCCGGTTTGAGTCAAATTGCATGGGCAAGTCATTCAATATGATTATTGATGGTGGTAGTGCAATGAACATCATTTCTCAAGAAGCGGTAAAAAAGATTAAACTACTCATGGTGAAGCATCCACAACCTTTTAAAGTTACATGGGTTGACAATTACTCCATTCCTGTTCGTTGGCAGTGCTTCATTCTTTTTAAGATTGGCAAATATGAGGGTACTATCCATTGTGATGTCATCACGTTACACATGACGACCATGCTATAAAAACTTAAAGTCATCACAAATCATGAGCACAACACTTATACTTTTAACCGAAAAGGTGAAAAAATCATGTTGCGTCCAATGCTAACTTTACCTTCTTCACCTACCTCTACTACCTCTTCTCCTGCACCTCACATTTTAACTAAGCAAGGTGTTATGTATGCTTTAGTTACCAAACAAGTTACAGAAGACTCTCCTATTGCATTTGTCCCACAAGAAGTGAAGCCACTATTGCAAAAGTTTGCTGATTTAGTTCCTGATAAATTGCCAAAGGAACTACCCCCATTAAGAGACATTCAACATGCCATTGATCTTATTCCAAGAGCTTCATTACCAAACTTACCTGCGTATCGAATGAGTCAAGCGGAGCGTGCTGAATTAAAAATACAAGTTGATGATCTGCATATGAAAGGCTAAATTAGGAAAAGTCTCTGCCAGTGTGGCATCCTGGCTCTTTTCACTCCGAAGAAAGACGGAAGCTAGCATATGTGTGGATAGTCATGCAATCAACAAAATCACGGTAAAATATCGCTTCCCTATTCCTCGGTTGGATGATATGCTAGATGCGATGATGACTGGTGCATGCATTTTTTCTAAAATTGATTTGCATAGTGGTTATCATCAAATTTGCATGAGACCAGGTGTTGAATGAAAAACTGCCTTTAAAATAAAGGATGGTCTTTATGAATAGATGGTTATGCCATTCGGCATAGCCAATGCTCCTAGTACTTATATGTGGGTTATGACGTAATTGTTGCACCTTTATATTGGGAGATTTATCATCGTTTATTTCGACGATATCCTAATTTACAGCAAAACAAAGGGAGATCACGTTCAACATTTGGATAAAGTCTGTCAACTTTTTTGCCGGAGTGTTTTTATATTAATCTCAAGATTTGCACTTTCATAAGTGATTCTATTATGTTCTTCGGATATGTTGTTTCTACACAAGGTATCAAAATGGATCCTGAAAAGGTTAGAGCAATTCTTGATTGGCCTATTCCTACTACCATTACTGAAGTTCGTAGTTTTCATGGTCTTGCCAATTTCTGCAAAAGGTTTACCAGGAACTCCAATAGTATTATGACTCTTGTTATGGACTATATGAGAAAAGGTGAATTCAAGTGAACCAGCGTAGCCACCAGGGCTTTTGAAAAGATCAAGCAAAAGATTACTGAAACACCATTTTTATAGGTTCTCGATTTTGACAGGCTCCTTGAAATTTCTTGTGATGCCTTAAATGTAGGCATTAGAGGTGTTCTTAGTTAGGAAGGACACCCAGTTGCATTCTTCGGTGAAAAACTTTTTGATGCGAAGTGAAAGTATTCTGCCTACGATTTGGAATTTTGTCCAAGCACTGTAACTGGAGGCGGTATTTGATTGCTAATGAATTTGTGCTCTATTCTAACAATGATACCTTTTAACATCTACACTCTTAATTGAAGATCAGTGCTAACCATGCTAAATGGAGTGCATATATATGGGAGTTCAAATTTAGCATTTGACATAAGGCAGGAAAGGATAACATGATAGCGGATGTATTAAGCTGGCAGAAGCATCTTTTGACTACCATGCCTGTTAATGTGCTAGGTTTTAAGCAAATTAAACAACTATGCAAGGTTTTAAGCAAATTAAACAACTATGCAACTGACAAGGACTTTAGCTTTATCTATGCAGACCTCATCAATGGTGATCATATTCAGCATCCTCATTATAGTCTTCATGATGGTTTCTTATTCAAAGATACGTAACTTTGTCTCCCAACTACTTCTGCTCGTGACTATGTTGTGCGAGAGTCGCATGCAGAGAATTTAGTGGACATTTGGGTCATGACAAAACATTTGCTCTTGTTAGCGATAGATATTATTGGCCTCGTATGAAGACCAATGTGGTTCATATTTGCGAAAGATGTAGGACATGTTAGCTCACTAAAGGAAACAAGAAGAACACTAGATTATATCAACCTTTGCCTGTTCCCCCCCCTCTTTGAGAAGACGTTAGCATGAACTTTATGCTAGGTTTACCAACAACTTCCAAAAAGGTTGATTCTATCTTTATTGTTGTTGACTGTTTCTCAAAAATAACACACTTTATTCCTTGTACCGCAACTGCTGACACTTATACGGTGGCAAAATTATTTTTCAAAGAAGTTGTTTGGCTACATGGTTTTCTAAAGACTATTGTTTCTGATTAGGATACGAAGTTTATGAGCTATTTTTGGAAGACCTTATGGATGTTGTCCAATATCAAGCTTAATTTTTCTATTGTTTATCATCGTTAATCTAATAGACAAACAAAAGTAGTAAACTAAAGTCTTAGATAGTTGTTACATTGTCTTGTACGTGACCATATTACAAACTGGTATCAAATGTTACCTATGGTAGAATTTGCGTACAATAACTCAGTTAATCGATCAACTGGCACTTCACTGTTTGAAGCTATTACAGGAGTTCATCCATAACTACCAATTGATCTCATGCCTTTGCCAGTCGATGCAAGATCTTCCAATGCATATAACAAGGCACAATGAAGTACGTCATCATATATTTGCCAACAATGATGTTTATAAAAAACAAGCTAACAAACATCATCGATTTGTTGAATTTACTGAAGGTGATTTGGTTATGGGGCGTATTCGACCTGAAAAGTTGCCTCCTAGAGTTAATAAGAAGTTACACCCTTGCAACTCGGGTCTACTCAAGAATTTACAAAAGATTAACCCCAATGCCTATATTCTTGACATTCCCTCTAATATTTGCATCGTTTCTTCCTTCAATGTAGAGGATCTTACTCTCTATCGTGGCCATGATAATGAGGGAGATAATAAAGACCAAATTATTTTCCTACCTGTTAATCTACTACCTACTAATAAGATTGTTAATGTCATTGATGTTTAAATTATCTCTACATGTCAAGGAGGTTACCAAAAGTTTTATGTTCGCTGGAGGAATCGTCCTCTCTTTAACGCTACGTAGATCACTGCTGCAAACTTCCAGCGCGTTAATCCTGATCTCTATGAGAGATATCAAGTGCTTGACTCGCTGGAGTAGAGTTTTTCCAAGCCGGAAAGAGCTGATGCAAGTTGCTCTCAGATTCGGCCCAAATCACAAGCCCACAGACATTGATAAGCCCCACCTGATCCATGATCTCCTTAAGATTAGGAATCCCTATCCTTAGTTAGATAGTTCTAATTAATTATTTATTTCATATTTTATGTTGAGTTGAGATTAGCAAGTGCTTAATTTATTTTAGTAAGCCATGATTATTTAGAGATAGTCATTCATAGTTTAGAAACAGTTACTCCTATATAAACATAAGTCTTTTGTTATAATGGACATGCTTATTTCAATCAATTAAATCTGATTTTCCCTTTTGTGAGATTTTATCTTGTGTTTCTCCTCCCTCGAAGGTGCCTTAGGAGCTGCATTCATTCTTGGATTCAATCAATCCTTCGGGAGATTGATCGACATCCGATCGGAGATCCAGGGCTGCGCTAAGAGGTGCTTTATACGGTGGCCTATCAATTATAAATTTAAATCCAATAAAATGTATCTTCCTCTTTTATGGGATGGGCCCACCAAAAGATTAGCCACTCATAAAATATATATGCAAATATTATGATACACAAAAAATTATGTCCAGTAGATGTGGTGGAAGCCAAATATTATATTTGGTGCTTCCTCATTGAATTATTAAATAAATATAATCATCACTATTAATTTAGAATTAGAACTCATTTATAAATTTGAACTAGTAAAAATAAGCCTTTCACAAGTGAGGCCAAAATTTAAAAAAAAAGTCTGATTTGTGTCACTAATAAATTGCTTAAATGTAAAGCACATAATTTGACCAATCTGACTTTGTTACCAATAACGAATGTGAGATGATGAGTGGTTAAAATCTCATAAATAAGCCCTAATGATAATCCTAATATAAAAAAGACGTGTTGATGAAAAACAAAGAGGGGTCTCTTGTAAAGTATTTCGAATTAGTACCTTGAACTCATCGAACTCAAATTGTGAATCAAACGAATTGAAAAACAAATTAAGTAAACCTACCCTATCGAATTTACGAATCGTGAACTACGAACTTGAATGCAAATTAGTCGAATAACGAATCAGGTAACTATGGTCCAGTCTGTTTTCTAGATCAGACTGTTGAGGGCCCAAAATAAAATAAACTAGGAAAACCAGGACAGTTGTAGGGATTTTTGGCAAAAAATCAGAAAGTATAAATTAACAAGGAACCAAAGTCAACTACAAAACTGACCATAGATATGGAATATCTCAATGCAAAGGAGCATCAATCTACCAAGGAGAGAAGAAAAAGAAAAAATTCTTTTTAATTGATGTATTTTATGTATTGTGTGTAACTAGTTGACTCTTGCATCATCATCAAAGCCTTGTCCTGACTATGTTAGGGTTGGTTACATCATCAGTTTCTCCATTTTGATCTAGCCGTTGACCCTTACATGGTTTATATATTTCTAAAAGACCTCAAAAGAAACCCTGAAAAGACTCTCTTAAGCTTCCTAATACAACTAGCCTTTCCTGCTAGGGCTAACAACTCTAAAGTAAAAACTACTAAAAATAGAAGGAAACTTGCTTATTTCAAATTTCTGGGCATCCAACCACTTCTGATAAAATTTTCTGTGGGCTTCTCATGGTCCACAGTTAGGGAAAGTGGACCCCATCATCTTCAAGACTTAAGAGCACCCTTGTGTCCACCGTGGTATGCTTCTCCTTTGGGTTTGGGCTTATCTATTCTAGATCCGTTTAAAATTAGCCATAGAAAATTTGCATGAACTCCCTTGTATTTTATGTTTTAATTAAACAGCCCCTAACATTGATTTTTTTCAATATTTGGTGGTTGTTTGGGGTCCAAGCTTAATTAGTCCTTGATCCAACCCTTGCAGGCCGGAGAGCAAAAACTTAGAATTTCCCCTTGAGTTGAGTCCGGTCAAGTCAACTGAATTGAGCTTTAGAGAGAGGGAGAATATGAACGAGGGTTTGAAAGGAACAAAATTCAGAAACGACTTAGAGAGAGAGAGAGAGAGAGAGAGAGAGAGAGAGAGAGCAGCAGCAGCAGCAACCCCCTCTTCTCCATTTTCTTCCTAAACTGCTAAAAAGAGAGGAAAACTTCAGAAATCGGTTAAAAACGACTCATCCGAATCAGCCCCTACTTGACTTTGTATGGGCTGATTCCAAGTTGAGCTGGCTGAGTTTTGAAAACCTGTTGTGGGCCTTCCCATAATGCTCAAATTGTTCCACGAATGCTTCAACTATCGGAGAAATTCGATCTGTTATCAATTATTCATCAATCTCCCCCAGTTGAAAAGAACTTGCCTCGAGTTTTACATCATTTCATGATGACTGACATCGATGGCTGAATCATCTGCTGAGTGGTGTAAGATCTTTGATGTTGAAAACATCTGATGCATTCTCAGTATCCTGTAGCTCTATTTTGTGGGCATTGTCATTGATATTCTGAATCACCTTGCGTGTACCAATCTTTTGCCCGATGAGCTTGTTGTAGGTTTCAATTGGAAATCTCTCTTTTTGCATATCCCATACCAAATCTCCAACATTGAATAGCTGCTTTCGACGTCCTCTATCCACCACCTCTTTATTCTTCGCATTGCTCATTTCGATCTTCTTCTGTACATCCTCAAGAATAGTATTACTGTGTTGTGCCACTGCCATCTGTTCTGCATCCTCGCTGACTTTTCCCAAGGCGTAAGGTCCAATATTTTAGTAGGATTGGATCCATAGATCATCTCAGAAAGACTCATCCGAGTAGATCTATTGCGCAAGCTGTTGTAGGTGGACTCGGCATGTGGAAGAACAGAATCCCATTGTTTTTAACTTTCCTTCTATTATACTGTAATTCCCTAAAAAAACTTATTTTCCATTCCCCCCCAAAAAAAAAAACTGAAATTCTAGGCAATATATTTCTACCCTTAAATGCTAACATTATTTAAAGTTATTTCCCCTAGAATTTAAAAGATAAGCTTTTTTATTTTCCATAATTTAAAAAAATGTTTTAAATCTTACAAAATAGACCCTGGCCTTGGTTATGTGGAGGTTTCCTTTTGTAATGTACTCTAATTCCACTTCAGTGGACTTGTGTGTTTAAATGTCAATTTTATTTCAAGTTATTTCTCTAATTGTAAATTCCTCATTGAATTTAGAAAAATAACCTTCATCAAATAATTCAGATGCAAAGAAGGGTGATTATAGGTGAATTTCCTAGAAAGAATTAAGCTTGCTAGAAAGGGCAGGAGCGTGATGCCAGCCTTGAATATCTGGGAGAAGAATCTGAAGATGTGGATATACATGTTTTCAGAACCAAGCAGATGGTTATCCTGAATGTATGACTTGCATATTAGGAAATCACAACTAAATCTATGAGTACCTGATTGTTGTAGCTGGACTCTACTAGAGTTTGAGAGTGGAGCAGCTCTTATTATCAAAAGCGTAGGTTGTGAGTTGAGCCATTTTACGTATCAAAAAAAGGAACTTAACATGAGTGGAAGTGTGGAACAGTGTTCAACACTGGCATGGAGTGATTTTCCCACAAAGAATGGTTATTCTGTACATTCACGCCAGTAATCCCCTTTTTTTCTCTTTATAGTAAAGTATATTCTCACTGATATTATCTGTTTTTCCCTTTATTTATTTGGTACATCATGCAGTATTTGTTTGGTGGTTGAAACTCATGAAACTTCTATAAAACAGTGGCTGATTGACTCCAAGCTCATTCGTGGAAACTGATTTGGAATGCAACAAGTCCAACTCTGATCATTGCTTGGCTAAAATTGAACTATAACGCAGAACAATGACGGAAAAGCCTGTGATTGAAACACTGCTTCAAACAAAGACTACCTGAAAAGAAGAAAAAACAAAGTGAATGGGTTCTCAATAGTTCCTGCTTTGTTCATTTGCAAAATGTGCTGAAGGCGTCCCTAACCCTTTTTTTTTGTAACAATATATTTCAAAAATGTCAATACACCTGATAAGATAAAAAAAGGGGAAAGCAAGATATTTATAAGAGCATTATCCTAATAAAAACAAGTAAATAAGAAAATTCTCTAATGCTAGGACTCTATCAACTGCCTACTTAGCTAAAGGGTCTTCCACACAAGTTGCAAACCTGCTAACATGACAAAAATCTATCTGAGAAGATGATGACAGACTTGATCTCATTGAAATAGAATTGAAATATCCAAGGACTCGAAGCAACCTAGTGTCCTCATGCATAGCATTGAGTGAAATGCCCTCCAAAATTAGCTCTGCTTAGGAAGTGCGAATATAGATACAAAGAGCTTCCAGAGTAGCTAATACCTTTCTTCATAGAATCTTTCACCCCTAACCCACTTGGAGAACATGAAGAAAGCTCCCCTTTGTTTTTACAGAGAGCACCTCCTTACCCTGTTGGGCTCAGCATGCCCTTTGCTACACCTTCAACATTTGAACTTCAAGGCTCCAAGTGAAGGGACAAAGTTAATTTCACACCTTAGGCGGCCCACAAAACATACAAGCAATGAAGGACTATGCAAGGCTAATCTAAATAGTGTTATGAGATCAAGAAAACAACTAATGTTCACAATTAAATTATAAAACTGAAAATTCTGATTGCACCTCTTGTATGGAAATTCAATTTGAGGATTAGAGATGACTCTAGGCCTTGTGACAATTCCACAATGAGAACCTCCTCAATCTGAATTGGGAGTTGCAATGGAAGAACCATCTGCACCCCACACTGGATTTACATTTTGTACTTTTCCAGATAAACCATAAGGATCGTATACCCATATTCCAAGATCATAGCCTGTTACATGAAATGCACCAAACCCAAAGCAAGCCACCTCTGAGAGAAATAAATGAATTCCAAAGATCTTGGGATAATCCAAAGAGGGCTTTCCTGTACGTTCATGACAGAATATCTCTAGGTCCCGATGCACCCAATGCCAGAGAGCTGCTAAGAAGCGCAAGACAGAAAACACAATATGTGCACCAGCCACACTGGATCAATTCAATTTCAATTAGAATTACTGTCCCTCTTGAGGATTTGACACAAAGTCTAGTTCAATAGGGTTGCCAAAGAAATTAATCTGCTTGAAATTAGTAAACAAGGATTCAGATTTTGTATTTAGAAATTAGCTCAATTTGATGTGGCCCAATAGAGGAATAAAAACCATTAAATCAACTAACAATAGGTAAGATGTGAAATACCTCAAATCTGCTCTATTTTAGTTTCTGCGAGGAGCTGCTGGACCAGTCAGCCAACATGTAATAATGAGGAATAAGGCTTGACAGATTGTGGCTATAGCTTAGGAGTGTTCGGCTGACATGTGTTAGTGGGTATATGCAATCAGTTGAGATGGGAAAGGTGTTTGGGTTGTTCAGCTGGTGGTGTAGATGGGTATAGGAGGTTGACAATGGGTTTTGGCTTATATGGCACTCAATTTGAAGGGATTTTGATGTGGAAGTCGATTGGGTGATATAGAATGGGTTTTAGGGATGGGCAACTATTGGGATAGGGAAGTTTGGTTGGCTGGCAATGGATTTTTGGATTAATGGTGATCGAATATTTGGATTTGGGTTTCGGGATGGTCAATCAATGATTAGTAGGCATTGGGGTGGTTGTGTTTGTGTGGTTAGGAGTTTGATGGCTCTAGATGATGGCTTCTTTAGGTTGTGATGGATTTTGAGGGATGTTTGTAAATGATGTTGTGGAAAAAAACCAGCAAATCTTAAAGAATGGAAAGCTGAAAAGTAGTAGAAGAATATCTGATTTGGGGCCTCACGCCTAAAGAAAAAACCCAGCAAATCTTTCATGAGATCCTATTGCAGGAGATGTAGCTAGAACCAACCTTTTCATTCATCATCAATCATTAATTAAGAAAAGAGTTCTTAAAATGCTTTTATAAAAAAAAAGAAAAACTTAACCCTAGATTGGATCTTATCTTTTCAAACATCTCAGAGGCTGAGATTAAAACATTAATATAAACTAATGGACCACTGGCTCCACTAAATAAATAAATAAATAATATTAAATAAACAAAAGATCAATGGATTGGCTAGGATGACTTTGACCATATGGCCCATGTGAATGTATGATCCCTTGGGGTGGGGCCCCCTAGATTGCCCCTCTTGATTTGCACTCGTCCATTCTTAGCTGGTCCCATCATGTTGTACATCCCAATATGGGGCCTTCCTAGTTTTGCCACATGGGATCTTCATCTCAATCACATGTTAGATCGGGCTAGCTCCTCTTGTTGATCTTTATCGAAATTAAGATCCAACGGTGGATCTTTGCAAAAATCACAATCCAACACCTAGTAGTACAGTACGTGTCTTGTGGGACTTTTTCTTCTTCCTATTGTAGAATTTAAGTAGAAGAGCTCTTATGCCCTCATCAACTATCACCTCAATCGTGCAACATGTCATCAAGCTTGACATCTGAAACTCGTTACTCAAAAGCCAGTATCCAATTTTAGAATCACTATGTGTCATTTTTCTTTTATGCATGGGATAAAAAAATGCCATTTTCATATGTAAGTGCTACATATAAAAATGGTATAGATGTAACCGTTGCATGTGATTCATTTTACCATGTTTTTCTACTAACATCATTTTCACACCTTTTACACGCAATTCATTTTACAATGTTTGTTTTTACTACATGCGTATATGTATAAATGTAATTTTATATTTATATTTAAAATAAAATTGTGATATTTGTCCAATATCATATTAAACATCAATAAAAGATCTTTAAATTTTATGCATGTTGCAATTATAATGATAGACATTGATATTTCTAGGTGAGAAATATTTATTTTTAAACCATGGAACACAAGAGAAGATCCATCAACCATTCATATGAATAACAGGCATGACTGTGGATGATCTCATGAACGAATTTGTGACCAGACAAAATAGAGCCATGAATTCATTTTCTCTTTTTAGTTTTCTCCTATTTAGAGTGAAGGTGCCATTATAATATATTAAAGAGAAGGTTTTTTGGATTGAATTTTGACCATAAATTTGTAATTTTTACTGACCGTACTATCTTAAACCATTTCACCTCCATCCTCATGTTTTATGCAACTTCTTCCTCTTGTTAGTTACCCACTTATCCCTTAACAAATTCTCAATTACCGACTCCCATCTACTTAACTTTTAACAAGAAGTACTCACATTTATTCCCGCTTTTCTTGTTTTCCTTACTATGCAACAACTCCTTTTCTCCTTATTCTCCTATTGCCTTTCTAACCCACTTCTCCTACTCCTTTTCAACTAATTTCTTATCAGTTTGCAAAAACAGATGCTTTCATAGTCTTTTCTCCCTTTGCTTTTTCTGTAATGTTTTCAAAAATAAGATTTTAAGTGTTTGTTGGATGGAATGGTAACTTCATACTAAATTATGGCATTAAGCAAAATGAAGGTTCATAATGAAAAATTGAACTTTATAGTCACGTGCTTTCTTTGTTTTTTTGGCAAACTTTATAGTCATGTTAATTTCACATATTCATAAATCAAAACTCTTCAAATTTATAAATATTAAAATTTTAATAATCATCTATTAAAATTTCATATATTTTTTCCTATAAGTATACATTAATTTGGGATGTATAAATGTATGGATATTAAATTTGAAATGTATAAATGTAGACGTGCTAAGCACACGTTATTGTGCTAGTATTAATAAAAGAAGAACCATTGACATTGCTAGATGCAAAAATAATATTATTTTCTGATCATCCTTCTCTTCTATTTTAAAATGGATGCATTTGCTTCATATCAGAAGGAAAAAATGCGTAAGTATCCATCACATTATCATTTTTATAACATCATAATAAAAGAAAAAAAAATTATGCCTTATAAAAGATAACAAATGATGGCAAACCACTAGTAAATATAAACATGAACGTATCTATCAAAAGATTAGTCAAATGTTAAAATTGAACATATCCATAAAAAATTAATACATAACTCTTAGGTGTTTGGAGGGGATTTCTACCTCTAAGGAAGCTCTTCAGTATTAAGTAAAGTTGTTGGTAGTGTCTTGTGTTTCCATATTTCCTATTTTCAAAGGTCATTCAATCGATTTACTTATGAGAAATTGGAGAGGGGTGGCCTTCTCTACTCCTTACAATGCCCATATTAGCCCTTCTTGAATCCCCTACTGCTGGGCACTCCGAAGCTTAATTTTGATGCAAGTGCTCTTGGTAACCTGAGTCAATCTGGTATAGGGGGTGTCTTTAGAGATAATGAAGGAGTTCAAAGTCTTTCTTTCTCAGGGCCTCCTGGCTTTAGATTGGTAATCGAGGTCGAGTTACTTGTTGTTTGTATGGGTCTTTAGAAAGCTATGAAGATGGGTATCATTAATTTCATTGTGGAGGGGGACTCCTCTTATGGGATTGGGTGGGCTTCTGGATCTTCAAAGCCTCATTGGTGTCTAGCAGACTTGTGTGAAGAGGTGATAGATTTGGCCTACAAGCTCAATGTTTCCTTCGCTCTTGTTAAGCACTCAACCAATGATGTCACAGATTTTCTAGCAAAAAGGGGAGTACGGAGTGATCATTTGAATGTTGTCTTTGTTTCTCTAGCTTCATGAGCTTTGTTTCGGGGTTTTCTGTATCCTTTTGTTTGTTCTCTTTGTCACTTTCAGTATGTCTCTTATACTGTTTGGCTTCTAATAAATTTACATTACCATGCAAAAAAAAAAAAAAAAAACCGTAACAGTACTTTAAAAGGAAACATATCTATTAAAAAATAAATCCAATACATTAAACATCAACATGCTCAAACATTCCGAAGTCGATTATCAGCATTATTAAAACTGACATTTATTTAATCTAGATAGAATCATCTAACTCATCATTAAAACTAACATTTATTTAGTTTAGATAGAATGATCTAACTCATCTAATAGAAAGTCACGTCAGTCATCCACATTATTGGTCAACATGCTCAGACACTCTGATGTTGATGGGCCGGTTTTGATTGGTCAATAGCAAATATTTTCCATCCACTATTAAATTCCCATATATAATGCTGAAACTTTTTTTTTTCTTTTTTGAGTGGTAACGAACACTTCATTAATGAGAAGGAAAATACAAAGAGTAAAACACAGTGGCCAAACGAAAGGGAAAGTACAAGAGCATTATACCATCCCAACCCCAATTACATAATGACACCGACCCAAGGAGACAATCTCTTAACCCCTTGTTTGGCTAACGTATCCGCCAGAGTTGGCAGATTAACCTCGTGACAAAAGGAAACATTGATGGTACGTTATAATTCCTTTATTTTATTAAGATGATATTGAAACCTCCATGGATAATGTTGAACTTTTGAAAGTCGACGGTATTTCTATGTTGATAAAATTCATAGTCTGGGTGCGGCTGAAGTTGACATATGAAACAAAAGAGTGTTAAGAGGAGATTAGCAAAATAATTAACAAAATCACATTAGAGCAATAATTTACTGGACCTTAACGAAGTCATCTCAAACTTCTTTGCTAGTAGTAACCCTCTTTGTAACATCATCCCATCCAAAACCACTTAATCCCATGAGAGTCTTGATATGATTGTAGCAACTCTTCGATGTTCTAAGTAGATTCCTAATTTTACTTTTTTCATAAGCATCTCCAAATTTTCCTTTCATTAGTCGTTCAAGCTCCTTCCAACCTTCCGAAGTAAATCCATTTTCATCTTTTCTCCCAAAATTTATTTGTTCTAACATGATATTAGTTAAATATGCATCAACAACCTCCATCCATGTGATGTTCTTTATTATTTTTTAGCGTATGTTTCTCATAGATGCCCCATCAAGATGGTTTGGGCATGTTGAGCGTAGGCTGGTAATAGCGCCGGTGAGAAAAAGTTCGGCTATACAGGTGGATGGCCCATCAAGAGGTAGGGGTATGCCGAAAAAAACATTGACTGAGGTCATTGATTCAAATTTGAAGAAATTTAACTTATCGAAGGATTTAGCTCAAAACAGAACGAAATGGAGAAATAGAATTTATGTAGCCGACCCCAATATGGTTGAGATAAGGCTTTGATGATGATGATGATGATGATGGATGGCCAAACAATCATTCCATAATTAATTGCGTTGTTGCCATCCTTTTCACTATCTATTTCTAAATAACACAGGAAACTTGTCTAAGTAGATGCGTGTGTATATACATATATAAAGGGAAATTATCCTATGAGAACTAGTTCTCACCACTTTTTTGTGAGAGGTCTAGGTGGGGCTCATCTATCACCCAATCCAAATCTTGCGATACACTAGAACCCCCCTTGATAGTCACACATCTTAAGTTTCGGTTAAATCCAAATTTATTAGACTGTTGGATCGACTATCCACTAATTTAAATAGACTGAATTTGTAGGCCACGGATGAAAGTATTAGGGACGTGTCATTGGGCCCAAACTTAATACTTGGGGTGGTCCTACATAGATCCCCCCCCCCCCCCCCCCCCCCCCCCATCCCCAAATAGGACCTATATAAAGTTCTCACTGTAGGTGCACGAGAACAATTCTCACAGGATTAGGTAAGAACTATTCTCACGCACCAACCATGAGAACTTTTTATGTGGGTCCCATTTAGGGATGGGGGCCAAGGTGGATGGAAAGATCTATGTGGGACCACCCCAAATATCCAGTTTGGTACCAATCACATGTCTCTAACCCCTTCATCCGTAGCCCACAAGTCCAATCAATTCAGATTGGTGCATAGTTGATTCAATGGTTCAGTAAATTCAAATCTGACCGAAACTTGGAATGTGTGACTATTAAAGGGGTGCCTGTGTATTGCAAGATTTGGATTGGGTGATAGACGGACCTCACCTAGAGTTCTCACAAACAAGTGGTGAGAGCTAGTTCTCATAAGATTAAATCCCTATATATATATAAAACTACAGTAATAAACATTCAATCGTTCATTAAACATCATCAAAGGGGGTGAATAGGATCACTCTTGATTTATATTCTAAACTGTACTTGAAATGGCTAAATATTGATGTTCATCCATCCTTCCATCAACTGGGGCCCACACCCCAAAAGTTGTTAGCAGATGGTACATGGCATAAATACACTTGTGTCTTGATAACAGCATATGTCATGCACTTGTGCCTTTTGTTACCCATACCATCAATGCATTGACAAAGTTTTTCAACAGTATAAATTAAATGGGCATTTAGTAGGACCTATTTTTCCAGATTCTGCTAATGTTTGAGAAGGTACTAAACTTAACTGCATAGAGAAATCCCTGATATATTTTGCTAATTCAAATTTAGTGCAACATTATCTCAAGTTTCCATGTGAATTACCTTGTTTTCATGAGTTGTATTCTTTATTATAGACTAATACATCAGATGGGTTGTGACTTCATTGTTCTACCAATTGTGCCATGAAGTAATAATTTCATTTTGATATTAGTTTATTGAATATTCAGTGATTTCAGTAGAAGGATGATAAAGACAAGGAAATTGATATTTGTTAGTAAATCTAATATTAGTCAAATGAGTGGGTCCACTCACTTCGATCGATCCTAATCTAGACAGCCAGTAGAAGATCAAAGTACAGAAGACTTGAATTTAATACCAACCAAGGAGATTTGGTCCAAACCACGGAAAATTGATCCAGCTCACAAATAAGGCAGCAAAATTAAACTGTTAACATAGTTGTAAAGATGCTCATACACAGCGTAATAGATTCATGAAAATAAAAACTATATAAATTGAATAGAACCAATGACAAAGTAACAGAGGGAACAAAAATACTGTGATCGCTCATTGTTTAAAATCATCTCATTTTAAATTTCATTGTGGTTTACAACTAATTTCTGCCCAAAACAAAAACTAAAAAAAGAAGCCCAAATGCTTTACTTATTTTGAGCCTTTTCATTTTGCTCAAATAAGACCCACAAGATAATAGCTTGTGTATCAGCTAATTTTTGCTTTTGATCTTCAAATTGTTTGATCGTCTACTAGTAATGCTAAAAGGCTCCATCATGTCCAACAACTGTTGGAGAATATGAAGCCCGAATCTGTCCCAATATTGTGTGTTCTATAGTACTCCCCTCAAATACAAAGATAGGGTCACCAATTTCATATCCAAGATTTCCACCGTGAAAGACACAAATGGTGATGCCTCCTTCTGACGAGATAGGGGGGAAGGAGCAAACGACTATTGCCTAAGCCTGCAAGAAACCCCACTTCTGGAGTCACATGAACTTCCAGATCCCCACTTCTCCAAGAGTCTTGAACATCCGCCCACTATGTAAGGACAATCAAAGATGATTACTTTGAGACTCCAAGCGAAGCACTCCTCTTTGTTTATTATAAACAGAGGGACCATGGGATTTGGATCCTCGAGAGGAAGTAATATAGTTGCTAATTAGGATGGGACTGCAAGAAACCATCCAAACGCGTTTCATCCATTCTTGTCTGGCGGGCATGTGGAGCCATCCCTGGAGAAGGATGCCAAACAGGCCCCAAGTGACTGCATGCCCCTGCAGATCCGCCTAATTCAGTACATGGATGCTATCCTCTACACAACTGATAAAACCACAAATTCCAGAGCCAGCCAAGTTAAAAAAACATTTAAATCTACTCAGCGTGGAGCCCCGACTCAATCTCTATCCTAGAAAACCCTGTTAAAAAAAAAAAAAAAACCAAAACCCTAGGAAACAAGACTATATTAAAAGATGGAGAGATATAGATTGGGTGAAGAGTGGGCTTGGAGGGCATACATGGTTGGCTGGTCTTAGATGGTGAACCAGAGTTTTTGACTTCCTTCTGTAGAAAGTAAAGAATAAAAGGGATTCTAGATTTTTAAGATTAAAGCGGGTGGGGAGTTTCAATCCTGTGCCCCACTTTGACGGAACATACCATCCGCCTCAACGGGTGTGGTTCAATTTCACATCAAATTTATGTGTGATTCATTTTACTAAGGTAGGCTGTGCGGAAATTTTATGTGAAAATGGGCATATTTATGCAGCATTTTCACAGCAGATTTATGGATCACATATGTTATTTAGAGAAAACAGACATGATGATGTGTAAATGTTATGCATGTGATACATTTACACATGCAAACAAACGACCCCTAAGGGAATATTATTGTCACCTGAAGAAAATGAATCCCTAAGAATTGTCATTTCTCTCTTTCCAAATAGACTACAAGATAATATAAAAGATACTCCTCGACATCAATAAACCACATCCCTAAAATGGGCCAACCACTGAGCTTTTACCAGGTCCATGAGAGAGCTAGGAAGACACCAGGAGTGTCCACTTAAAGTTTTAATTATCCAAGAAAAAATCACAATGAAGGAAATGATAAATTAATCATCTCATTCTCCTATCTGCGTAATGCCTTCCTACTATTTGTTGGATTGTAGTTATAAATGCATGCACATGAGAGGTACTTTAAGGCGAGTCTGGCTAAAATTATAGGTTTAGCTTTCTTTTCTCATCAGTTCTCCAATTCATGAAAGTTAATAGTATCAATATCATCCTCATTGATCTTACTAATATATATATATATATATTCCGTTAATAAATGTTTCTTGCTAACGAAAAATGTGGACGATTCTTCAACTAAATATTTTTCTTTTTAAAATGTCAATAATGCTGAGCTTAATATTTTTCTCTTTACAAACTTTTTCAAATGATGTTTCACTTTATAATCTTGTGCATTTTTCTTTGTTAAAGGGGAAGCAGAAAGGATCAAGAAATGCAATGGAAGGGTGTTTTCTCTTCAAGATGAGCCAGAAGTAGCTCGAGTTTGGCTGCCTAATTATGATTCCCCAGGCCTAGCAATGACAAGGGCTTTCGGCGATTTTTGCCTGAAGGATTTTGGCTTGATTTCTATACCTGAGATTTCATATCGACGCCTCACTAACAAGGATGAGTTTATTGTATTGGCCACAGATGGGGTATGTGCAAAATTAACTATTTATTTTTTATTTCTTCCCTTTCTTCTTATTTAATCTTCTATGAAGAAAAAAATAGCAAGTAAAACAAGAAATAAAAGGGAAGATAAGTTCATAAACCTTCGTGAAAGTATTTTTATATGTATAGGAGTGAAAAGCTTCTCCTCATTTTTTTGGGCTATACTAGTTGGGGAAACAACAAGAAGACTAGGAAAATGTTTTTCTCTCCCACAACAAGCGAGAGGCGAATGCAGACTAAGTTTTTTCTTTTTTTCTTTTTTACTTTTTTTTTTAGTTTTTACTTTTAGGTAAGTTCTTTTTTTATTTCCTAGAACATGAGGTGAGGTTTTTGAATTTTTTTACATCTCCATATGCATTTTTTTAGTAAGTCATACAAAGACATAATCTATGAATTTGCAATTTAGTGAAGGATGTATCATGAGGGGAAACTCCTATAAGAATTGAAGCTCAAGAGGTTATCAAAAAGAGATTTATTCCTTTGCCTTGACTGGATTATTAGTGAGGATGGAGAGATTAGGAAGATTGACGCCGGACAGAACCATGATCTATGGATTGACAGCCTTTGTGTGCCTAGCCCATATTTCATTTTTTAATTTAATTTATAGTTGTTTATTTTAATGGTTTGTGTTTTTAAGTATGGTAGGCCAAGAAAACATTGATGGAGGTCATTGATTCAGATTTGAAAAAGTTTAACTTATCGAAGGATTTGGCTCAAAATAGAACGGAATGGAAAAACAGAATTCATGTAGCTGACCTCAACATGGTTGGAATAAGGCTTTGATGATGATGATGATGATGATGCTGTTTTTAAGTATGGATGTTTTAATCTCAGCCCTTTAAAGTGTTTCCAATGGTGAGAGTCTAAGGTTAGGTCTTATCTATTTAAAGCATTGTAATACTCCTTTTGTGAAAATGATCTTGAAAAAGACTGCTGAGCGTTTTCACTCTACTGCTAAAGTAAATGACATGAGGCCTATCAACTTCAAATTTGAGGTCTGATCTATCCCTACCCGCCCTCCATGTCTTCCCAGTTATGCATAAATTGGTATCAGATCCGAAATATCCATCGAGTTTTTCAACAGCCCATCTCACTACTCGATTAATGGATTGGATTGAAAATTCATCCACCCCTAGCCATATGGTCCCATTCCAAGCCCCCTAGAGTTAGGGCCCTCTTAGTTGGGCTCCACAAAAATATTCATTGTAATGTGTACTTGATTTGGAGTTATATATATATATTGTTTCTGCTTTTCTACTCTTGACATTTTATTTTTGACAAGTTCTCTTATCGATGAGATATGAGGGAAACCAACCAATATAGGGACAAGACCGTCCTTACAATCCTTACAGACCAAATTTGACCATATCGCATAGTAGGGCCCACGCTATAAGCCATCCAAATTGATCACACATATGACCCCCTCATGAATTGCACACGTCCACCAATTTTGGGTCCCATACGAATAGACTGGATCGTTGGATTAATTGCACAGCAATACATATTCGGTTGTATGTACTTTATACATACATATCGTATGTATGTACTTTATATAGAAACAGAATTTATGTAACCGACCCCAATATGGTTAGGATAAGGCTTTGATGATGATGATGATATATGTACTTTATATATATATATAAGTGTGTAGTTAATCCAACGGTCCATTCTATATATATATATAAAAGTGTGTAGTTAATCCAACGGTCCATTCTATTTAAATGGGACCCAAAATTGATGGACATGTGCAATTCAAGGAAGTCGTGTGTGATCCATTTGGATGGATGGCTTGCAACGTGGGCTCTACTATCTGACATGGTCCAAAATGGGCTGTAAGGACCATCCTTACAAGACCATTTCTTTCTCTCTCTCTCTCTACATATATATAGAGGGTAATATTCAGGTAAAAATAGTTCTCACAGAGTTACCGTGAGAAATTTTTATGTCCCATTTGGAGATGGGACCAGGGAAATAGAAAGATCCATATAAGACCATCCTAAATATCAAGTTTGGCCCCGATCACATGTCCCTAACCCTTTCATCCGTGGCCTAAAAATCCAGTTCATTCGGTTTGGTGCATAGTCGATCCAACGGTCTAGTAAATGCGGATATAACTGAAACTTAGGGCATGTGACTTTCAGGGGGCTCTGTATATTACAAGATTTGATTTGGGTGATAGATGGGCCCCACCTAGAGTTCTCACAAAAAATTTGGTGATAACTATTCTCACCTAAATATTTCTTATATATATCTCGAAGTATTCAAGGAAGAACTAGTTGTGGTGATCATATATAGATCTTTCCACCCTAGGTCCCATCCACAAATAGGACTCACAAGTGGGCCTCAGAAAAAGTTCTTATGATGACTTCGTGAGAACTGTTCTCACTAGAACAAAGGCATATATATATTATCATCATCATCAAAGCCTTATCCCAAGTATGTTGGGGTCGACTACATTAATTCTGTTTCTCCCTTTCATTTTATTTTGAGCCAAATCCTTAGATAAGTTAAACTTCTTCAAATATGATTTAATGACCTCCATCAATGTTTTCTTCGGCCTACCCCTACCTCTTGATGGGGCATCTACCTAGATAGCCAAACTTTTTTCTCACCGGTGCCATAACTGACCTACGCTAACATGCTCAAACCATTTTAAATGGGTTTCTTTAATCTTATCTCTTATTAGTGTTATTCCTAATGCCCTCGAAAAAGCTCATTTTTAATTTTATCTTTCTTAGTTTTACTACACATTCACCTAAGCATTCTCATCTCCGCCACATTCATCATATGTATATGCGTCTTCTTAATTGGCTAACATTCTACTCCATATGTCATAGCTGGTCTAACTACTGTCCTATAAAATTTTCCCTTCAATTTCGTTGGCATTCATCTGTCACAAAGCACTCTAAAAGCTAGTTTCCACTTCAGTCATCCAACTTTTGTCCTATGTTCAACATCTTCGTCAATCTCCCCATCCTTACTAATCATCGAGCCCAGCTACCGAAAAGAATCTCTACTTGGTATCTCATGGGTTTCAATTTTGACAGTAGTTTCAACACTTTGTATATGTCCACTGAAATTGCAATCCATATATTCTGTCTTTGTACTAATTTTTAAAGCCTCTAGATTCTAATGCCCCCTGCCATCTCTCGAGTTTTGCATTTACACACTGTCTTGATTTATCCACTAATACTATATCACTGCAAACAACATATATCATGATACTTCTTCTTGAATATGCGCAATTAATGCATTTATAATCAATGTAAAGAGGTAAGGGCTTAAGGCTGATCTTTGATGCAAACTTATAGTCACAGGGAATCCACCTGTTTCCCCACATATGGTTCTCACATTTGTTATTGCTCCTTCATACATATCCTTTAAATTTTCAATGTAACTGCTGAAGACATTCCTTTTCTTCGAAACCCACCAAATTAACTTCCTCAGTACCCTATCATAGGCATTTTCTAAATCATTAAAGACCATGTGTAGATTTTTCCTCTTTGCTTAATATTTTTACATTGATTGCCTAAGTGAAAAGATAACTTCTATAGTTGACCTCTCTGGCATACACAACCATATTGATTTTCAGCAATCTTGGTTTTCTGTCTAAGTCTTTGCTCCATTATTCTCTCTCATAACTTCATAAAATGACTAATAAGTTTAATCCCTCGATAGTT
Organism: Sextonia rubra; assembly: GCA_037013555.1. Taxonomy (NCBI): domain Eukaryota; kingdom Viridiplantae; phylum Streptophyta; class Magnoliopsida; order Laurales; family Lauraceae; genus Sextonia; species Sextonia rubra. The sequence continues at coordinate 22,538,634 of JASUAD010000024.1, read as the reverse complement.
GGTACAATTTTGTATATCTCCATTATTCTTATATATATGTACCACAATGCTTATTCTCCATTAATCCGGCATTTTTTTTATCACAAGTATCTTATTGAAAAGTCTACATAACCAACTCACCCCAACCTCTCCTAAGCATTTCCATACCTCTATCGGAATATCATTTGAGCCTGTTGCCTTTCCTATCTTCATTCACTTCAATGCGTCCTTCACTTTTATTCCTCTAATTCTACATAGAAAAGTATGCACTGCTAATGAAGTATCCTCCTTAGTTCTTGTATTCCCCATATGTTCTTCATTTAAAAGTTTGCTAAAATACTCCTTCCACCTTTCTTTAATATCGTTGTCCTTCATCAGAACATTTTTCTCATTGTCCTTGATGCATTTGACATGATCAAAGGCATATATATGGGAAATAATTCAATGAGAACTAGTTCTGACCATTTTTTTATGAGAACTCTAGGTAGGGCCCATCTCTCATCCAATCTAAACCTTACAATACACCAACAACCCCTTGATAGTCACTCGCTCCAAGCTTCGGTCAAATTCGAATTTACTGGACCTTTGGATCAACTGTGCAACTGTGCACCAATCCAAATGGATTGAATTTGTGGGCCATGAATGAAGGGGTTAGGGACATTTAATTGGGGCCAAACTTGATATGTGGGGTGGGCCTACATAGATCTTTTCATCCCCTAGTTTTATCTCCAAAATGGGACCCACAAGTGAGCCTCATAAAAAGTTCTCATGGTAGGTGCGTGAGAAGCGAGAACAGTTCTCACAAGATCAAAGTCCTATAGTAGTCATCCAGTGTGCGCCGCTCGCATTGGATGACTGTGTGCAATGAGATGGGGCCCACATTTGCCAGGGGGAAATTGAAAGATCTCCATGGACCCCTCCTCCTTGCAAAAGATCAGCCTCTTACCCTTTTTGTCTCATATCCATTTGGGCCCCAGGAGTATAACGGTGCACAATCCATTTAGATGGGTGTGTAGTCGATCCAATGATCCAGTCTATTCAGATTTTTTTTTTTTTTTTTTAGAACTCTAGGTGGTGCCCATTTATCACGCAATCCAAACCTTGCAATACACAAGGGAGCTTCTGATAGGCACATGCCCCAAGTTTTGGTCAAATCCGAATTTACTAAACCATTGTATCAACTGTGCACTAATTCATATGGAATAGATTTGTGGTCCACGGATGAAGGGGTTATGGACATGTGAGTGGGGCCAAACTTGATATGTGGGTTGGGCCCGCATGGATCTTTCCATCCTCCCTTATCTCATCCCTTGTTGGGGTCCATAGTGGGCCCCACAAAGGAGTATTCACGGTCCCTCCATAAGGGCAATACGCATACGAAGAATCCCACCCACACACACACACACACACACACACACATACACACACACACTCACTTATGAGAAGTGTTCTCACACACTTAGCATGAGAACTTTTTATGGGGCCCAGTTGTGAGTCCCATTTGAGGATGAGATCAGGGGAAATGGAAAGATCTATGTGGGACGACCCTAAATATCAACTTTGGCACCAGTTACATGTCCCTAACACCTTCATTTGTGACCCACAAATTCAATTCATTCAAATTTGTGTGCAATCGATCCAACGGTCTAGTAAATTCGGATTTGATCGAAACTTGGAGCATGTGACTAAGTCGGATTTGACTGAAACTTGGAACATGTGGCTATCGGTTTTTTTGTGGTTGGAGGGGGGGGGGGGGGGGGGTGTGGAATTTGGATTGGGTGATAGATGGGCCCCACCTAGACTTCTCACAAAAAAGTGGTAAGAACTAGTTCTTATAAGATTATTTTCCTCTCTATATATACATATTCATATATATAAGTGTGTTTGATTGTATGTAATTATCGAATTGCAAAATTTTGCAGATATGGGATGTCCTCTCGAACAAAGAAGTGGTAGACATAGTGGCTTCAGCCCCTGCTAGGTCATCTGCAGCTCGAACCCTGGTACAAACAGCAGTTCGAGCCTGGAGATGCAAATACCCAAACTCGAAGGTCGACGACTGCGCTGTTGTTTGCCTCTTTCTTGATTTCAGTCCCAAAAAGGAAACTGCTACCCCAGTTTCTCTCAGAGGGCAGTCAGCTAATACACCGGACTTCCCTGGGATTCTTCTGGAAGAGGACAAGGGTTTAAAGCTGGTGCCAGGATACACCTCCGACAATGTTCTTAAGGGGAATGTGGAGTGGTCTGCTCTGGAAGGGGTCTCCCGTTTGAATACCATGCGGACCCTGCCAAGGTTCATTCCTGAAGGAGACCAGGAGGGGTTCTGAAATTCTTAAGTCAGCAAGACGAGACGGTTAGTTTTGCTGCTGGAGAAAATTAATTTTGTCGTTGTTATTATTTTTTCTTCCTTTTGTGACAGTATTTGCTGATCTTGATGGGAGAGATGGTGGGAGAGATGGTGGGCCTGGCTTTATTAGGTAACCTGGGCATTTGTCTCTCTGGTGGTGGAACTGAAGTTTTTGTAAAGTCCCCCACTCTATCTTCTTCAAAAGAAATGATTTGTCACTGCCATCAGTACTTAAGTGAAGTCAGCGAATTAGCTCGTCTAACCTTCTATGCTGCCCACCTTGACTTGATCAAAACCCTGCCCATATCATGTGGACTCCTCCATGTAGAAATTGACCCAACTTTCACTCAAACCAGAATTTTATATAATGTTAAATTGGTCATGTGTAGAAATCATAACTAATTATTTCTTGCATGATAACTCCAATTGTTCATCACTCTGGGTGGAGAAAAGCTTGGATCAATGCCTATCCACATAGGGAGACATGAGAAAAAAATTGAGTTGAATTTATACAAAGGTGGGCCCACACAGGTTGCTCAGGTTTTAGCTTCTGTCATGAACATACTGATGGCACCTTAAGATCATTTGATTTGTTACAAAAATGGTGCTGTTTTGTTTTGGTTCAGTCATGTATTATGTTCCATTCCCAAACATTACTGTCTGAGAAATTTTTAACTACTGAATCAGAAACCATGTATATGGCATCGACTTCAGTTCTACTAGGTTTTTTTTTTTACCCTTTATTTTTTTACCTTTTTCACCTGACCATTTTTAACTGAGTCAGAACCCCTGACCATTTCATTTCACATTTTCAATTATTCATATGATTAGTTGGTCTTCTATCTTGTACATGGGCTGTGTCTTTTGGTTCTCCTCATATTCTGAGCTAATGTTGCAGAACTTCATTACTGTTTTTCAGTGAAAAGAGCCATGGATCTGGTAACTTGAAATTGTTAATTTTTCATTAGTTACATCTGTTTTCTTTTCTTTTTTCTGTTTTTATTTTTGGCGGAAGATATACTTCATCTCTTGAAATTGTTCTTTTGGGTCTGTTTCGATAGTGTTTAGCTGAGGGCAGGTAACCATTTTCGCATATGATAACAACGTACTGGTAATTAAGTTTATGCATTTGAATAACCTGATTCATTCGGAATTGGCTGTTCTTTTGTTAATCGTCACAATTATTTTCAGGTAAACTGAGCATGGGTGGCTGGAGTCCAAGAATACATAACAGGTCTCATCTGTTGGGCACTGATTTCAGCTATCGATCTCTGAAAATTAGGGACTGTTTGGCATCATTTATTGGTTATCGTTTTGTGTTCCCATGGAATGAAAATTGTAAGAATGTAATTAGGTGTCACAAATTTGGTGTTCCCTGAAAATATTCCCATGGAGAATCTATCCACAAGCACAGATATTTTGGCACCATAAAAAATTGTTTTTCATTGAGAGTGCTTGGGAGTCCCAAAAATCTGAAAGCCTCTATCCCAATTGTCACAGAAATCTCATGGTTGAAGGGCCACAACACACACCAACCACACCCCCACCCCCACCATTCTCCAAAAAAAATCTCAACCACCATCATCTCTCCATTATTGCTTTTTCCTCAAACTGGAAACATCTCTCTCGTGCCGTCATTCCCACCTAACAGGACCTTTCTACCTCTTTTTATCGTCACCTTTTCCCATGCACTGCAGGCTCTCTATCTCACTGAATTGGACCTTAGGTTGCAGGTTCCTCTCTCTCCCCACCATACCTTCATTCTGTAAGTCTTCCCCGCCAGCAAGTGCTCTAATGTATTGTATTCCCCTCACACCCACCCTCCCTCTCTATTTCAATCCCGTTCTCTCATTCCATGTAATATCTAACAGGTGTCTTCTTCTAGAACTACTAGTGTCATATTTTTTTTGGAATTTGTGATGCCAAAAAACAGATACGAAAGCTGGGAACCAGGAAATTGATGCTGGTACCTAGTTCATTACATGACATTTCACATGGAGAATAACAACTCTTATGGCCATCTAGGGTCTATTTGGATTATGCTACTTTTGATAGAGGAACTCCTCCGTTGCAGAGAACTCTGAGGATCTTGAACCCTTGATGGTCTACCTAACACTTCACTGAGTGCATGTTGTGTAATGAATTATTAAAGAATATTGCCAAACAGTTTAGCACAGCTCATTCTCGGAATTAGAACTTTCTCAGCACAACAAATTCCTAGAATAAATTAATTCTCAGCATAATAATGATACCAAATAGGTCCTTAGTGTCTAACAAAATGTAGAATATTTTTCAACGTTTGGTGTTTCTTGCATTAAATAAATAAAAACTATGAATTTTCTTAAAGTAATATCTTTAAAAACCGTCTTATTTTTTTTATTTTTTCCTAATTTATTATAATTTTCTTTTGATATTTTAAGTCTAGAAATGCCATTTTAGATTGTGATATTGTCGCAATATTTTCAAAAATATCTCCTGATAATTGTGACAGTGGGATGTTTTAACTGAATATGAGTAATATGAATGTAGGACTCAGAATTCTCTGTGCCCAGCTTTATAAATCCAGCAATGGGGGATGTCAGTTAGCAGACTGTTCCAACTCCGAGTCTCTGTTACACTTTAATGAATCAAGTTTCAGTTGGGTTTACTCACACAGATAAGTTCATCAAGTTTAAAATTGTGATTAATATAAGAAAACGGAAATGAGTTTAAACACGTGTTTTTTTTTTAAGTCGTCAAACTGGCAGTGGGCATAACTAACTGGAGCGAATGCCATTATTTTGATGTTTAGATATCAACTGTAGCCTCTCGCTGATTGATGTAGGATTGGCCTTGGAATCATTTCGGCCATCAACCTTTTTCTATTTCACTGTTGAAAACCTCACGGTCCGGCATCCTCTTCCTCATGCATAACAAAGAAAACTACAAGCCTCATCTACACATCCCACAACCTTTGCACGAACATGGTGATTCAATCCGAGCATGGTAAGGTTCATTTCTTGTCAAGAACATAACATTGGAATACCATGTGTTCATTTAAATCTGAGTACAGTTATAATCTAAACATGCAAAAGACGATACTGACATTTTTCAAAGAAATTCTTGGTTTCAAAATCCATTAGTTGTGTCACCATAGACAAAAAACAAAAAAAAAAAAAAATGAAATACAACATGAAAATATGCATTTGCATATGGAAAAGGATATTTTTTTTTATCAGTAACAAGAATACTTGCATTAATAAAAGAAAATTACAAGAAAGAAAAGAAAAGAGAGACAACAAAAATATCAAGAGAGAAGAGGTACAAGAGCAATGTATCCTAAGATAACATATTAAGAAATAACACCCTCCCAAAGAACAACTCGCCTAACCCCCTGTTTGGCTAGAGCCTAAAACAAGAACACACATATTGGAACTTGTGATATTGCAACCCATGGGCATTTTCAAGAAAAAAAAAACCTTAAACTCTCAGTTATTAGTTTTTTTCAAAAATTTGAATTCATATTACTTTATGGCATTCGGCAGAATTTCTTATAATTTTTTGGTAAAAGTTCCATTATTTTATGATCAATTATTTATGCAGTTACTTAAAAAAGGGCTCAAACTAGATAAGACGTGTTAGATTTTAATTGATGTTTTTATACCGGTAAATAAATAGGTTTAGCCAATTTTACTATTTGATCTACCAGTCAGATTTAAAGCTGATTAACTATAAAAAGGCCCACTAAGCACCGGCCGCGCCAAGAAAGTCAAATTTTCTAAAAAAAATCATTACATAATATTTAGATATGGTTCCCTTATAAAGTTGATTATTTTATTTTTTCCCATATGACCCACAAAAAAATTTTCTTGAGTTGGCAACTGCCACCACTCTAACCCCTAACCTAACCTGTTAATCGAGGGTCCATGTTTGACTATTATTATAAACATGTTCTTGAGAGAGAGAGAGAGAGAGAGAGAGAGAGAGAGAGTATGTCGACATTTTCTACCTAATTAATAATTCAGGTTGGCTATGTGTTAAGCCTCCCTTACAGTTCTGAACCCGATTCAACTTGAGTCATTGCCACCTTAAACACCGAAGCTGCCCATAGAGTCTAATTGTAGGGCCCACTTAGATGCATTTATAAACAAATTGCATAGAATCTAACTTGTGGGTCACTTGGATGCATTTATCAATCATCAGATGTAGGAGAGACGGAACGGTCTTTTGAGAAATCAGAGTCATGCCGACTTGTATGCATTTATCCTAGCCCTTGATTTAGAACATTTAAAGTTTACTGAACGTTTTATCTATAAATGTTGTCTTTTTGAGACTCAACTTAAAAGTGACTAGAGATTGGCTGAGCATATTGTTGGGGCTCTAATGCCACCTGTAAGATCAAGTTAGGGCAAGAAGTCAATCCATCCACCACACACATAAAGAAGAACATAAGCAAGCAACCACGATACAGATTTTATATGGTTTGCGTCCACTGGCTATGAGCTTGTACTCGATTTCACTTTAAAGAAATTGGATAATTCATTATAAGAATTTCCAACCCTCTAACACTTAGCTTACTCACTCTTCATAGATTTCAATCCTGCTCTCATAGCCCCTCTGTCATACGTGATAGGTCATATTCCAAGCACAACGGTAGAGAGAGCTCTCACCTCTCTTCACCTCATAGTGGCCATACGTGGTTGGTCATCATGGAGAAGAGAGCTCTCACCTCTCATACACAGAGTCTAGGACTATATTACATGAATATATAATCTCTACTTTCTTGGGCCCCAAGAAAACCCTGGTACAATGACCAAACTACCCATAACTCTAAACCTGATCATTAGCTAGACCAATGAATCAATCCAATTAAATCGAAATACAAGACATAAACCTAACACATAAGATTGGGCATGATACAAGAAAAACTAAAGTTTTTAAGACAGTGCATAAAGGTCTTCCCTGTCTCTTGATCTCCTCTTTCTTCCTCCTAATTTGAATTCACTAACAACATCACTCGATCTCTCTCTATACAAATAAAAGATAGTGATAAGATTTTTACCTTTGAATGAAGAAGATATATGCAAAATGCCTTCTTGTAAATGGATTCGATCGAATATCTTATTTGTATTTTTCTTCTTGAAAATGTATGACACTTTCTACATATAGACGAAAAAGTTGTCTCTTACAAACTCACACCACATACTTTGAAACCATTCATATGCAAGTCATTTTGGTCCTTTGGTTGCATTTTGGTTATAGAGCTCATTCTTGCTATTTGAGTATTTTGTTTGTATCATGTTATTTTTTTTCTTTATTCTTTAGTTTTTCCTAATATGATGTTTGTGTTGATGGGGTGGATTTATGATTGATTTTTTTTTTTTTTTTTGTGTTTTTCAGTTTTAGCTTCTTTGCTTTTTTGGGATTTATATTTTGCTGTTTTTTTTCTCTCTCTCTCTCTCTCAATGATGATGACCTAATGCTCCAATTTTCCCCAAGACATCTTGTCTTGAATTTGTTTGATTTATGTGCTGGGTTTTAAATTTTAACCGCTTTCTTTTTGCTTTCTTATTAGATTTTATTGAGTTCTTTTTTTTTATTGAATCCCAATATGATGCTTACGATTATGTTGATCTTATTGGGATTCCTAAAAGTTTTAGGGTGTTCCAGATTTCTAGATTGCAATTCAAATTACATATATGCAACGGAAGAATAAACGAACTAGTAAATAAAAGCAATCAACCACATAAGAAGAAGATATACATATTTTTAACGTGGAAAACCCAAATGAGAAACCACGAACCCTTCCGAACTAGCAAAACCAAGCATTAATTTTGAACAACAATAAGATATATTTATAACCTTTCCCAGTCACTCCCTCAACCTAAATACCATAATTCTTTTTGCACAAATCTTGCCACAACAGTCCTTCATCGTGCACTGTTCTTTGCTTTAAATCCGATCACCTTGAATCCATAAGATGAACAATCTTCTACAAAAAAGTAGAAGCCATAAACTCAAGAATTCAAAGCTTCAACACAATCCCTCTAATAGAAGCTCCAGGAAAAGAAGGAATCTCCAATGTGAAATCTCAACTCAAATTATGAAGATATTTATCTTAGGGTTGAGAGGGAACTCCATTTTACAACAGACAATTTGTGCCTCATAAGGATAGTTATTGTAGAACTCAACTTACTAATTCTTACACAAATATGAAATAATTTTGCATAAGGTCAATAGGTATCTGTATGCCTTCCAATTGAACGGATAAATATTCTATCATTCCAGTATCGCCTCTACCTCCAAATCAATCGATCAGATGCTTGCTCGATCGATTGGGCACGCTATTTTCCTAATTTTCTAGTTTCTTCACTTCTACTCTTCTGGCGACCCGAACTTCAATCTATTCTACAAGAAATATAAAATACAACTTAATGGATTCAAAGTTTTGTCCAACTCATGAATTTTCCAAGACTCAGAATTCTTACATTTCCTATGACAAAGAAACTCTGATGAGCTTAAGGAAACAAGTGAAGAGGTATTATTTTTATATGACAATGATTTTACTTCTTTTGAGTACTCATAGTTTTATTAATGTTGTTGTTGTGTGGTTGCTAATTTCATTTTCATCCCATTGGTTTAAATGAAAGTATAATTTCTTGAAAAAATGGCTGTTGTAGTTAAAAAGTTTATGTAGGAATTGAGTATTAGTAATAGGATATAAGTTCTTTACACTTAATTTTGAAAAAAAAAAGTAAAAATAAATACTATGTGCTTAAACATTGCAATAAGTAATGATAATCGATAGTTGGCGTTGATTTTGACTTTTTTCATTGACCATCATCTGCGTCACCCAAATGAAAATCCTAAATCCACCACAAAAAATAACTCCATTTAAAGAGTTCAAATTGTCTCATTTATCCTAAAGGCAGGCCCCATGTTCAAAATCTCAATGGTGGCCCCACCTTGTAATTCCTAAAAGTGTCCTACATGATTACAAGTAGCATTGTAAAAGGGTTAGGCCTGCGGTTGTCCTACCCCTACCCTCAATCTATGTTGAGCCAGCCTAGGTGGACCAAAGCACTTAGAGGGCCAGCACTACGTAGGCCCCTACCCTACCCTTGAGGGCTCAAGGCCTCAAAATAAAAAAATTATTATTAATTTTATTTTTTGACATTGTTACTAAGAATTGAGTGTCAATTAAGTAGTATCTTATCTAACCTCAATTGCGAAGGAACCATTAAGAAAACATTTGAATAATTTAAATAGTCGCTAAAAACTTTCTTTAACTAAATATAGTCGGAAATTGGGTAAGGAGTCTAATCTATTTCACATCTTTCAAAAGAATTTTCACGTATAAAACCATTATAACAGTGTCTTATCTTTGAAAATGCTAAACTATTTACATTCACATACCTTTTGTCAAATCGCATTATTTTGGATTTAACACTAATTTGACAATTAAGCATTATTGGTTTTCAATCACAAAATAAATACACTTAAAAATAAGAGAATTTTATCGAAAAAATTATTATATATCTCCCCTTATTAAAAGTAATAATAATAATATTAGCGGTGGGTCCAAGTAGTGGTCATATTTAACCACTCCTATGCATTCTTTTAACTATTTGGGGGAGCATGGGATCGGATGCTCCGTGTCCATCTTCACCTTTTCCTTTCCTGCATCATCATCATCATCATCATCATCATCATCATCATCATCATCATCATCATCATCATCATCATCATCATCTTCTTCTTCTTCTTCTTCTTCTTCTTCTTTCTTGTCAAACAGAACTCAGGTCCCTTTATTTTCCTCCTTTGATTTCCTTTCTCTTCTCCTTCTCCTTTCTCTGCACTGAATCAGATTGGAGCAGCCGGTTTGCACTCAACTCTCATCTTCTTCTTCTCGCCGGCCAAACAACTCCATCATGGACTCTGCACGACCTGACCTCAAACCCAGCCAGAGTCCTCTCGGTTGCTTGGGATCGATTCTCTTCAGATTGCACCAGGTTAGCTAAGGAGCTTCCTTTGGAATCACAGAAGCAGCTACTGAATCCATTGAAACAGTGACCCAAACGAGCTGTATATGATCATTGGTCATTTCAACTGCAGTCAAATCACTCTGCGACCGAAACCCACAAATCAAATGTGGAGAAGACGAGTATTCTAATGCAGAGACATCCACATGCGTATCTCTGTGATTTCCACCGACCCTATTGACCCCATCTTCAACTTAAAATTATTTTCACCAAAACCAGATCCAAACTCCTTTATCATCATTTCCATACAACTGTTACCAACTTCTGTTTTTTTTTTCTTTTTTTTTTTTTTTGGCATCAGCCCCATCAGATCTGGGTCCTTTTCACCGTTGAAATCGAGGTTGAAAAATAAGGATAAAGATGAAGAAAGGGGGTTTCATCTCCGTATATGAAAATAAAAGAGCATCGGATCCGATACTGAGGTAAAATCATAAGCATGGGGTCTAATGCTCCCCCCGTTGCATCAGAAAAATAAATAAATAAAATGCAGTGGCCACATATGACCACTCTTGGTGCACCCAAAACTGATATTATTATTATTATTTTATTAATGGGTGACTTACGATGATTTTTCAAGCAAAATCCTCTAAAAATCATATTAGTTTAGACTTTTAAAAATTATAGGTTATAATTATCTAATTAAAAGAATATTTGGATCATCCCTCCTTAAAGTTTCATGCACATATAAACTGCAAATTGGTTGGTCTCCAAGTAACTCTATAGAGGAAAAAGTGTATCATTATTAACAAGAAGTAACCCCACACTAAAATTGTTTTAGTGGTTAAGAAGTCCAATAATGAGCTAGAGGTCCTCGCTTCGAGCCATTAGAAGCCTTACCCAATACACAGTGCTATTGGGTGGTATTGCGTATCCAGGGCTTTATCAATGATTAACTAAAGGGGGTTGATGGATTTCTCATCACCTAAAACAAAAGAACATATAAAAATAATATAAAAAACCTAAATAAAAAGCAATAAAACTAAAAAATAAAATGTATCAGAAGCAACTGTGCAACACTTATTGCTTATGTATTAAGTAAAATATATAATTTAAATAACTAAATATAGCTAAAATGAACCAAATATGTGTTTATGGATTTTTGGGGCATTTTGTAATGGGTAGGTGGGCATGAAATTGCCTTTCATACCCGCATTTTATTACTACTAAGCTATTGTGATAAGGGCATTTTAGTATATATTTATGTAAATATAAATACATATATTATATAAAATAAATAAATGTAGGAGGGTCAGGGCCAAAGCTGGGCGGGACTAGTACTATCCAAGCCTGATTCTCAAATTTCAAAACAAGCAAAAAATTGTCCAAGCCTAGCCCTAGTAGTTTTCCTTATAAACAAGAGCTTGCATTTTAAGGGCTTTTTGAGGGCCAGGCTAGCTAAGCTCCCTTATCTCCAGCTAGATTCACATGCCTACTTACAATCACAGCAGGTGGGCCCATATTATAATTCTTATAATAGTGGGATCACATTATAAATCCTATGAATGCGTGCCCCATATTCTAATTTCTAAACGTGGGCATCATGTGTTAATTTCTAAAGATAGGTCTTATCTCCGTAATCACAAGAAGGTTGCCCCTACTTTGTAATTTTTAAAGGTGGGTCATGTAATCACAATCATAAAAGGTAGAGCCACGTTATAATCATATAAATGTGTTCTTACATTATAAATCCTATGAATGTGACCTCATGTCCTAAGTTCTTAAGGTGGATACCACATTATAATGTCTAAAGGTGGGTCCTATGTTCACAATCATCAAAAAATGGCCCCACATTATAATTCCTAGAAAGATGGGCTCATATTGTAAATTCTTTAAATGTACCCCATGTTCTAGTTTCTAGATGTGGGCACCACATTAAAATTTCTAAAGGTGGGTTATGCGTCTACAATCATAAAAAGTGTGGCTAAACTTTGTAGCTCCTAAATGTGGATCACTTGGTGATAGTCACCAAATGTGGACCCACATCATAATCCTATAATGTGGGCTCCATAGGTGTGTACCATGTTATAATTTCTATAGGTGAGTCCCACATTTACATTTGCAAAAGGTGGCCTCACATTATGATTTCTATAAAGATGGGCCCACATTGTAAATTCTATGTATACAAGCCCAATGTTTTAATTTTTAATGGTAGATACCATGTTGTAATTTCTACAAGTGAATCTCATATACGACAGTAATAGAGTGTCACAATTAATAAAAAGGTAGATCCTATATTATAAATATTTTGATTCTCTTGCTTCCGTTATTTAGAATAAAACTTTTATAATATTACCAAACAAGTTCAACATAGCATATTATCAATAGAATAATTTAATATAATATTAAAACAAAATTAGGGTGGAAAGGTTCTTCTTCAGTTTAAAATAGGGATGAAAAAGAATTGAAATATATTTTTTTATTCTATTTTAAAAGGAAAATTTTCAAATAAGGTATTAAATTTTTGCCTTATTTCAAAAAGGGAGACAAGTTTCAAGAAGTTTTTAATTCAAGATCCATCTAAAGCTATTTTTTGGCAACTTATTATTCAATTCTTTTAAAATACTGAAATTATCTTTTGTTGAAATAAGTTTTATATTTAATTTATTAAGGATTTTATGAAAAAAATCAACTAAGGGGAACACCAAACCTTAAAACTCACCCTATGTGTAGGTACACGTGATCACATCGGGTCAATTTTTTTTATCTATATTTAATTGGTGAGCATCGGTAGCGCCATATAGGTTTTTCACTAACAATAGTGAAACCGATGCTCCCAGCATCCATTTAAATACAAGAAACCCATGATTCTTTTTTCTTTCTTCTTTTTTATTCCATAAAAGAGTGATTTCAAGGGCTTTTCTTCCTCCACCTTCAACGAAAGAGTGGTTCAAAAGATCCTTCATACCCAAAAAAAACTTGCTGATTTTTTCAGCTGCTGAATATGCATCCTTCGTTACTTCTTGAACATCTTTTCCCACTTCTTACTGGATTGACAATTTGAACCAGAACCAGTTTACCCTGCAACTCGGGATTCTGTTTCAGGAGCTGCTCCATTGCCAATAGCTTCAGACTGAGGCCTTTAAAAATGTCCATGCCATCTATACCTAAAATCAACTTCTTTCCCCTGAACTGTTCCTCTGAACTGTTCCTGGATCTCTTTAACTCTGGCGCACGCACTGGGTAAATTCAATATGGATTCAAGACGGTCAATATGAACACCCACAGGAAGAATATTAATGCTTACTGTCCTACCATAGTATTCAGAGCCCAATATAACCACGCTTAGATTCATAGTCCAAGCCCAGCATCCTGGTGCAACAAGAAAGAAAGTGCCGAGCATAATCAAATGTGTGGAAACCAATGAGATCAGAATTCAGCAGTGCCCACAGAATTTCATCTATAACCGGCAGAGTCCGGTAAACTTCTGATGAGGGGAATGGGCCGTGAACGAAGAAAACAAGCTTGCCTCTATTGAACTGTTTTCTTAAGAAAGCACGGAGAACCATAAGGTAATAGTCCTTCTTGTAGTCACTCTATCTCGCAGAAAGAGAAAGAAAAAAAAGCCTTGCAACCACTCTCTCATTAAAGAAGAAGGACAGAAATAGAATTTTTTATATTTAAATAGAAACAAGAGAGCACACGTGTAAAAAAAATTTTATGGTGATATCAACGCTCGCCAATTAAATAAAAAAAATGAATTCAGTGCATCCACACTGAAAATAAGTTTGTGATTTGGTGTTCCCTTTAGATGATTTTATTTATAAAATCCTCTAATTATTTATAAATTCTTCTTATTTTCTTCTACAATATTCTCACAATGACGAAGAACAACTAGCGGCCCTCGGTAATGAATTGCATGTAATGGCATATTTTATAAACAATAATACTTACCACACTCTTCATCTTATAATTGTCTTAAGTGGTAATTTTTATCTCTCTCATTTTTATAATGCTAAAAGTAAAACGAATGGGTCAGGCGATGAGCATCATTGATTTATAAAATTTGCTAAAAACTTGAGCCTATTGTGAAGTTTTTAAGAGAATACAACTGTAAAGCAGTAAGTCGGCTCCTATTCTCCCACATCTGATTTGTCGACAGTACATATATAATGTGGCGTGGATATCTCCTCTAGAAGAAACGACTTTTTCGTCGGCGAAGAGGGCGTTTGTCGACTTCCGACCCTTGTTTTCTTCGATTCTTTTAGGTTTTCGATCCGATTCCTTTCTGGGTGTTAGAGTATGACTCATATCCTTCAGATCTCTTTGTCTTTTAATGCAAATTGGGTTTTTCTTTCCATCGATTCATTCATCTGATCTCTCTTCTCTTCTTGTTCCCCTTTTGATTTTGATGTTTGTATGTCTGAATTCGATCTTTTCCTTTGATGGGTTTCTTTGATTTTTTTTCTTCTTTCTATGAATTCAGTGAAGTATGTTGTTATTGCTGCTTCTTTGAATTTTATCTTCTTCTTTCATAGGAAGAGATGGGTTTCATTGATATTATCTTGTGTGGGTGAATTCAATTATATGTATTTGCAAATTTCCTGTTTACTTGTTTGGATTGGATCTTCTTCTTTCACAGGTAAACATGGTTTAATGCATCTTATCTTGTTTGGGTGATTTCAATTGTATGTATGTGCCTTGTCTGGATTGGATGATTTTCTTTTTGTAGGGGTTGAATTGAGTCAAGTACATGTGCAATTGTTTCCTTTTAGTTGTTTGGATTTGATCTTTGTCTTTCATAGTGGCTCTTTTGGATTTTCTTGTTTGGTTCGATTCGAACAAATTCAGATGCAATTGTTCTGGGTACTTGTTTGATTTGGGTCTTCTTCTTTTAGAGGAATATTTAACTGGATATGCAATTTCTCTGTTTACTAGTTTGAGTTCGATCTTCTTCTTTCATGGGAGAAGATGGGATTCCTGTGGTTGTTTTTTGTTAGAGTGAATTCCATCAAACACATATGCAGTTGTTTCTATTTACTTGTTTGAATTGACCGACTATCTTATTTAATAGGAAAAGATGGGTTTCATTGGGTGTTTCTTGCTTGAGAGAATTCAGTCAAATACAAAAGCAGTTGTTTCTGTTTCACTTGTTTAGATTCAGTCTTCTTCTTTCATATTCCGTTGGGTTTTGAGATATATATATATATATTGGGTTGGGATTTGGGGTTTTTTTTTTTTTATTTCTCTGTGTGTGTGTGTGTTTTTTTTTTTTTTTGGGGGGGGGGGGGGGGGGGGGGGGGGGGGGGGGGTGGTGTGGAATCAAGTATGTAGGCAATTGCCTTCATTGGTTTTTTCTTGTTTGCGTGAATTTGATCAAATGCATATGCAATTGTTTCTGGTTTGCTGTGGTTGACCTTAACTTGGAGAGCACGCGGCAATCAGAGAGAGAAAGATCGTGAACGGGCACAGGCCCGGAAAAAAGATGTTAAAGGCAAAGATGACGGACTGACCCCTGAACAGCGCCGAGAGAGGTGCATATTTCCTACGTTTTTGTTTTTCTGCTGTTGGATTGCCCCCTTCCTTTCTTAATTCCACATGTTTGGATCTCTGGATTGCAGGGACGCAAAAGCCCTTCAGGAAAAGCAAGCAAAAAAAGCGGCACAAGCTGGTAATAGTGGGGATTCAGCTAATAAAGGCACCACTAAGAAGTAGCCTGAGATGAATTACTGATGGGGTTGAGGTAGAGATGGCTATTTCTCTTACTGTATGCATTTGGAGTCACAGTCGTAGATGGGACTCTTGGGCTTTTAAAACTATGTAATCTTTCGTCATCATTTGTGGTTGTGTTGTCGAATCTGTCCTTCTTTAACATCAATTCTAAACTTTTTGAGAAATAATTTGTATTGCTTTGGATGTACTGACATTTTGGTCTGTTTCTGTTTTAGAATTTCTCGATTGGGTATTGGTTTCTGCTATGTGTTTATTGTGATTCTGATTTAGTTTTCAGTCGCACTCTCACAAGATATTCAATAATGGATAGGAGCTTTCACATCAGTTACTCTTTTTTAAATTATTTTTTGTGTTGAATATGAGCAGTGATGATTATCTTGTTAAGGCTTTTCTTTTTTGTATATATTTTAGGTTGTTGTTTCTGTTTTTCTTGCATTATGAATATTTTGTATGGTAAAGTGGTCTATGTGCATAAATTTCCAATAAAGACGTAGTATGTTGTATGAAGCTGAATGTTAGGGAAAAAAAAAGAAACTAATGAGGTAAAACGAAAGAAATATAAGAATAAAGGAGAATATGAAGGTGAATGGTTACGCGACCTTAGGAGTACCCCAAACCAATGGGCTACATACCTTTTATATGTATTTTGTTACTATGGATCAAAATCTTTAAAAGTCGCAATAATAATCTCTTAACTAATTTTATTACAATAACCAGAAAATGTAGCTACAAGTTTTTACATATAAAATCTTTCCACATGTGCAAGATTATATCACGGATGACATTCATGGATATGTACACGTGTGATGTGCACAATGTGAGTTTTGTATACTTAAACAACCCCCCATAACTAGTGGTGCATAAATGTATATCATCCCCAACTTGTTTATAATATTCTGAAGATGGGATTGACCAAGAGCTTAATGGATAATACATCTTCCAACTGGTTTGTAGTAGAAGTGAATGTTGTGGACATTCACTGGATTGTACAATTCTCCCATCACATACAAAGCGACAAGCAATTTCTATGTTCTTGTTGCTTTTATGAAGGACTGGATTAGCGATAATACTAATACCTACTTGATTGTCACAGCTCATGTGTATGGGGTTCAGGAGCTAGAAGTTCTAATTCTTTGAGAAGGTTTCAAGCCACACAATTTTCTGTAGGTGAGCTAGCCCAAACAACATCTGAGAAAACTTGAATATTCAAGGGTCCACAAAATATCCATTGACCAGTGCTGACTTCAAAATTGCAAGACACGAAGAACAATTTCCATATAAGGATTCCATGACTATGCATGTCCACTACATATGAAATTTTCAGTCTTGTAATTGTTAGATAATGGGACTTTTGACCAAGCATTGGTAATGGCCAGAATTAGGTAAATAGATCATTGTCTTTGGCATTCAAGTGTTAATTCTGATCCTGTGGATTGTCATTGGTTTCGAACCAAGATTTTCAGTTTCTTGAAGAAGATCCAATGTGCATTTTCTTTTAGGGAGATAATACCATGTTTTGATCTAGCAACCTCACTCCACGCTTCTTAGTATTTCAGGGGCCCTGAGTCTTTGATGCCAAACTCCTTCAAGTCCTTGATTTCAGACTCCTTTAGATGGGACTTTAACTCACTTATGCTTTATTGATCAGTTTCTACAATTATATCATCAATGAAGACTACTACTATGGTGGTCTTACATTTCTCTCGAAGATCAAAAAGACAAAATTGTCCAATGGAGCACTTTTTATATCCTATTGAAGCTATAGCTCCATTGAACGTTTGAACCTAGTTCTTTGTGGTTGTTATAGTCTATAGACAGCCTTCTTAAGTTGACTTTCTTGATTTGACTCTCCCCGAGGTAGAAAGCTAGGAGGCAGTTACTTGTAGTAGACTTAGATACGATCCTTGGTTAACAACAATTGCAATGAGAAGCCTTATGAATTCATCTTGTCTACTGTTGCACAGATTTTTAGTTAATCTATGGCATAAGATTGGGTACAGCCCATGGCCACTAATCGAGCTTTATACCATATATGGCTCTATTAGGCTTAATATTTAGTATGTACACCCATTTGCAATCGGCAACTATCTTTCCTTTCAGCAGTTGTGCAATCTTCCTTGTCTTGTCTATTCAGATTTCAGAGTGTAACCATTTCTTCTTCCTTGGCCTATATACACTGAGGATAGGCAGACAAACTCTCGTTTGAAGCTTTTGGAACTTCTTACTTCAAATGAGCTGCAATAAAAGACTTGCAAGACAAAGACAATGCATTATGTAGTGATCAATACTCAGCAGGATGAATTGTGCATGTTCTTCTCCATTACGAAGTTCAACAAAATGATCAAGGTCAGAGAATGTAGGATTTTCAAATCACTTGAGCTACCTATAGACAGAATATGTTTGACTATCTAGAACAAGAGTAATATCTTGCCAAACTATCAATGTTTCCATCTGGCTTAACATTTAAGTGACACCCATTTGCAATTGCCAACCATTTTCCCTTTTGACAGTGGTTCATTATCCGTTCCACTATTAAGAAAATAATAATCAGAATAAATAAAATAATCCCTTATCTCGTTTCTTTACAATGCAGGCAATATGTGATTGGTGAGGAAATCAGAACATTGGATTGGAAGCATAGTTGTGAAATTCATTTCACCTTGGAGGAAATTTTTATGAAATTTCGTTTTGGTCTACAGAACGAAACGAAACAGCCCTACACAACTTTTTGGTTAAGATTTTTGTCAATCTCTCGATTTCGGTCAATTCCAAGATTTTGGTTGACTAGTGGATTTCGGAAATTTCATCCAAAATGATTTAAAATGAGGAACTTGCTGCAATTTTGTCCCTTAAAAGCCCCAACTCCTAGCCCAAGCCTTCTTCCGAACAGAAATAAAGGAATAAATAGTGATGATGATGATGATGATGATGATGATAGTAATAATGATAATCATAATAATAATAATAATACCAAGAAGAAGAAGAAGAAGAAGAAGAAGAAAAAGAATTCTCTTAAGATTAAATTCCCTAATTAAATTACATTTAAAAGATAAATCCCTAATCAAATTTCTACATGTATATATAGATTTATATTTTTTCCCAAAATACAAGTCTTAAAAGTTTCACTAAAATTTTCAAATCTGCCGAAAATTTCATTTGGAGGCCAAACTGAAATGGCACTTGAAACAAAATTTACAACTGTGATTGGAAGATATACAAAAGAAGGAAGAATGGGACTCCCATCCACATATCTTTATGGTTGGATGATAGTTATTTGGGCCCAATTTCAGATTGGATCCACCATTGGATCATAGTTTTAGAGGAAGTCCATCATTGGATAAAGAGGAGGTCCACCATTGGATCATAGTTTTAGAGCAGATCCATCGTTGGATTCAGAGGTGATCCACCATTGGATCATGAGTTCAAAGGAGATCTACTCTTGGATCGTGCTTCCATCATTGACGAACAGTCATATCATGTCATGCCACATCCCCATTATTAGTTGGCAACCCCACACTGGAATAATTAGTGTTAGAAGACCCAAAATGCATAACATCAAGAAGGCCCTACCCTAGGAAGATGCAATTGGTCTGTTTATAGGAGTAACTTGGGTCCATTGGACCCAACTTAATGGGACGTTGAGCCCATTATGGGGGCACACTCACTTTAGGATTTTTTATTTACTTTCTTTTTATGTTTTGTTTTTTTTTTTTTTCACAATTTGTGAATATTTAGTTACGTGGTCAATGTTTTTTTCTTAGCCATTGATTGCCTTTGATGGTTGAGATTAGATTTAGGGTTACTTTTCCATTATATAAGCATTATGATGCCTCTTTATGGCTTTAGACCTAATTAATGAAAACAGGCAATGCTTTTGGATCTCTCCTATGAATGGGTGTCTGGTTTGAATCCAAGGTATCAGATGTGTTTTATTTATCTTTGGTCCTTCGCGAATTTTGGTGTTTACTTGTTTTTCTATCCCCAACTTTCAAATCCCAAGCCATATCTTTCACATCACATCCAGTTGCCCAAACATCTGATAACCATCAAATTCATCGATAAGCCATAAATGTCCTAACCAGCACCAACCCTTAAATCATCATTGGCACCTTCATTTCTCACCATTCCCCATTGGCTGACCAAGCCTAAGCCCAAATGCAAGTTGCCAACTGCCTAAAACCCAAAATCCCATCAACCGACCACCATATGCTCATCGAACCCCATTCATGTCAAAACCATCAGTCGAACCACTCTAGCCTCCATTCCTATCAAGCCAAACACCTAGTCTCCATTCTCACATCACCCAACCACACATAGCCCCCATTACACTTAAGCCAAACGCCATACTCTCTCTCACATTTGCCAAATCCAAAACCCATATTTCACATTGGCTGAACCACCATTGGGGGATTACTTGAGTTATTTGAGCTTTCTCATTGATTTATGCTTATTACTAATTTTCCATGGTGTAAGTAACTTAATTCCAGTTAAACTACAGCCATATATCTCCTGGCTTGTGTTATTTGGGGCCTAGCCTATTCTTGAGTTCCTTCAGGGAATTCAAGAACGATCTGATTGAGTAAAGGGTGTTCCCTAGGTTAGTGAAGATTGAGTCTTCCATTGGAAACCTCAATCAAAATTCAAAAGTTGCATTGTAGGATTGTGGACTGGCCTTATAATTATTGCATAATTAAAAACTTGAAATTTAACATATTTGAGGGCGAATTTAGTGTTATCTTATAATTTGATAAAGTGTTAACTATTAAATTGATCTCAGAACCTTCATTTTAGGCTATTTTCTGGGTCCTGCATCAATGATATAACAATCAATGGGTTGAAGGGTGTATAATCTTCTACAGTGACAAAGTGCATGTGATATCCTTGAACGCAATAAATAGTGTTCAGATTTATTTTATGGAGCCTACCAAATTTTTTTGTTAATTTTAATTCTTTCTTGAAATTTCATTGATGGATTTTGAGTTAATAGATTATTTTGAATTAATTGCAGCAGCATAAGTGGTTTAGAGTTATTACAGCATTTAAATTAATTTGGTGGGACCCTTGGGAATAAGTCCAATAAGAATTAGACTTGTGTATAAGTTAAAATGGATCCCTATGTCATTAGCACTTGGTGGGTTGGATTTGGGCCCAATTAAAAGAGTGTTATGGGTCCTTGGTGGGACGTAGGAATGTAACCAATGGGATTTAAAATTTATACTGCATAAGGGATGGGGCCCAAGACTTTTGAAACAAGAGAAGAGGAAGAATGTTTACCCTAATGGGTATTGCACACTAATCCTGATGGGACTCTAGCAAATGCCGCTTGAACCATTGGACCCTTAGAGCTGTTAGCCTACCTTGGGGATCTAAGGAGAAGAACTTGAAGGAAATCCGGGGAAAAACAAGGAGAAAAAGTAAGAAAATCATATTTGGATGACATATAGCATCCCTCAATTCAGTAGAACGACTAGAGCCTATACAAGGTAGGTAAATACTCGAAACTACTTGTTCGTAGTGAGTATTGTCTTAGATAAAGGGATTTTATGCGCTCAATCTTTGTTAGATGATTAAAACCATGATGTAATAAGGGATTTGCTGTGGTGTTCCTGTAGAAACCCCAAATGGGGATTAAAGCTGCATTTTTTTGGTATCCCAGCCTTAGTGGGGCTGGGGCCCCTAACCCTCTCGTGAGGGAGCCCTCAAGTGAGGTTAGAGAACCCTTTCGTGAGGGAAGAGGACATCGGGTGAGGAAAGGTTTTTGGCGAGATTCAAACCCTCGCTAGGCTAGTAAGAACCAAACCTCTTACCACTAAGGTAAGAGGCAATTCTTTAAAGCTGCATTAATGGAACACAAACAAGATGGTTTGACTCCAGCCAAACCATGGAACTAGGATTTTGTGTTTGGCTGAATTCCGAATAGCATATTTGGGGCTGGCCGAACCATGGGTTGGGTATAGAGCATTGGCCGAACCACTATGGGGGGGTTGGGTTTGGTGACTCGGTTGAATGCATCTATGTTCCACTTTATTGATTGTTTTGGTGGTGTTTAATGTTTCCTCTATGATGTTGATTCTTAATGATTCTAATCCCAAAGATTGTCACATAAAGGTTGTTGATTTGTTTGTTGTTTGAACTATGAAGGACAAGGGGGTTCTTAGACTAGTTGAACCATGAACAAGGTTCATGGGGTAGTAGCTGAACTCTCAGATGGAGTTTTCAGGTTGGCGGAGCCCCCAACCTAGTTTCGGGGTGGGCTGCGTGCTTGTAAGACCTCATAGGCTCACGGTTAGTGATGATTATTTCTACCTTTCAGATTTATATTATCTCTTCTTATTTATCATACATAAAGTTGGAAATCATGAACATTGAAGGACTCTTACATGACAATTGAAGACCAATGAATGACTGTACATGTGATTGTGATATCTGAATGTCTGCTATGTAATTGAGGTTTATGATATAATTCTTTACAGTTGGTCTTATGATGTGAATTATGTGATATCCTCGTTACTATATATTTGATTCATTATGTTATATGATTGACTGCTGAGAATAGCTCCGGCATTCATTAAGGGATGGTTATGTGGTTAGCTCTGCACATAGTGGATAGCAGTTCTGAAACCGATAGGGAAAATTCACCCAAGAAAAGTGTGAGGGGTTGGTCGCACTCTCGCAGAAACCAACCCAATTACAGATTTTAGATTAGGGGAGATAAGCAATTGAACTAGGTGAATGGTACTAGGGTTGGATGTCCCAGTTATTGTTTAATGAGGACCCTTGTACAGAGTAGGGGACCCAGGATTTCGTTTGATGGGGGCTGATAATGGTCAATAGAAAAAGTCAATCTAGCATTCTTTTTTTTCAATACAATACCTTAAAAGATGAGTTTTGGTGAAGCCAAACTGATTATGTGTTGGCTGAGTTTTAAGAGCTATTAATTTTTGTTACACATAAATCATAATAGCTTTTTATAACACAGAAATCATAGTAGTTAATTAAGCTAATATGAGAGAAAAAGCCAACACCATATTAAGGTCTTAGTTCTTTGTTAACTGAGTGTGACATTTATCAGCATACACCGATATGGGACAGACTCATCTAACTCCTACATTAGTGGGGAAGAAGTATAAGAATTTGTAAATGTCGAATGGGAAAGAGATGCAGAGAGAAGAGTTCCTCGCCAGGAAGGTTGGAAGCAGCAAAGAGAACGAAAATGGGGTCAATAGGATTTATTTAAATGGGGGCTGGGCCATATAGGTTATATAACCCTTATGGACATTTTTGAGGACGGTGGAGGGCTGAAGGCCCCAGGCCCTTCAATGTGGGTCCATCCTTGCTTGTACATCCCTAGACTGCTCGCATTGTTGATGGAGACATTCCTATACAAAGGCCTTATGTGATGATTAAGGACCCCTTGCAAATGATGATTAAGGACCCCTAATGGTCAAATGATGATTTAAGGGCTCTCATGGTCATCTCCTCTCCTGATAATACTGCAGGCTCTTCTCTTGGAAAGGTTTCCTTGCTATCAGGATCATGATGTGATTTAGAAAGATTATCCACAACTCAATTCTGGCGAAAACCACTTCCAAAATCAAATCGCTTCCATGATCTTGACAAGTGGGCATGACTTAAAACTGCGTTGCTTGTGGTTTGACTGTATCAAACATGCCTGCAGTAGTGGGCTGTTTCTTTGGCCTAGGGTAGGACTATATGGCAATGTTCCGAGTCAAGAAGCCCTGTGTGTTTTTTTTTATTGGTAAATAAAGATTCATTATAAAAAACGGCAACCAAGAAAAGAAGGACCAAAACAGAGGAAAAAGACTTATACCCCAGCTCTAATAAGAAAAACATAGCCCCTCTCCCAACTAACATCCTGTCTAGCGGAGTAAGAAAACTTAGCGAACATATGTACTTACGCATTTAGATCTCTAGGAACATAATCAAACTTTATACAACAAAATAAAGTAGTCAATGCTTTAATGTCTACGATAATAGGGCTAATGGACCAATCTTGATATCCCTTCAAAGCTTGTACCACTTCTTTAGCATCTATTAAAACACGAACCTCGTCAAAACCATTTGTCCTTACTTTTTCCAATGCAATTAAAACAGCCCTTGCTTCAACCTTTTTTGACGAGGCAACTTAATGTCATTTAAAATCATAGCAAAATCAAAGGGAGCTTCTAAATATACACCGTTTTTCTCTCTTCTTACACCAGGATTTTAATTTTTTTTTTTTTACAGTTTTGCCCATACATGAAAAGACTAAAATGCCCTTATCAATATGCATGTTCGGCCAAGAGTGGCTGAACACCTTTCATATGTTCGGCCCTGTGTGGCCGAACACTATGAAGTTGTTCGGCCACACCACGCCGAACAATATGCACTGTGTTCGGCCACGCAGGGCCGAACATGGCGACGGGATGGAACGGCTTGCATGAGCACACAACGGAATGGAGGGAAAAATATATTCTACTATCACAATTTAAACATGCAAGAACCCATTGTAATGAATAATATGTGGAGAAGAGAAGAGAATACCTTAAAGAAGAGAATACCTTTGAGAAAGAGGGATTTTTGGTGTAGAGAAAGAGGAATTTGGTTGGGTGGGGGTATATATGTAAATGTAGTGTGTATAAAGAGAAGAAAACTAAACCCCCTCACTTACTTCATTGTGTATAAAGAGAAGTGGTGTAAGAAGAGATAAATTCAGTGTATGTTTAGCAAGGCCCAAATCAAATGAGGTGATACCATCATTAGCCTTATATGCAGTATTTTGAGAAGATTATAACATCTTCTTTGCTAGGTACCAACCTGAGGGATTTCAATATGAATCCCATCTTTTCAAAAATAATGGTTTTTTTTTATCGTGGCTTATTTGGTCTTGAATCATTATATTTACTAGACCAAAAAATCTGTGGGGGCTTAACAATCGTGCCCTGTCTTATAGTGTGGTGTTTTGTTGATTCACCTTGCTCTGAATTTAGTTAGTTAGAGCTTGCACTTAGAAATATTGGTGTTTATATTCTTTATTTAAGTGCTTTATCTAATGAAAGGCGTAGATCCAATCCATTAAATGTTACTTCTTATATTATCCAATGGTCCTATTGCATTCTTTTGGTTGCTCCTTTTACACCTTCACAGAGAATTATATTTTTTCTCAAACCAACAATCGAGAAAGCACATCAGCACTGAGCCGTCTTCACCTTGTCAAAGTGGTACCCGAGCATAGGTTGGTGAGTAGTTGAATGGCGAGCATGGGGTGAGCAAGAAATTGCCTATGCTCTGCGACCGTTAATTCCATTTTTCAAAGTTGTAGGCTATGATTCTTCGAGAAAATAGATGAAGACTTTGCTTCAATCTCAAGTTTTTTCAGAAATTTTCATCCAAGAATAGAAGAGAGACTATGCAGTGAGCACTTAAAAAGCATTTCTGAAGTTTTGAATTAAATGAGAATAGCTCAACTAGTCTACGACCACAGTTTGCTTTTGGAGGTTGCGGTTTAAATTGCGCTACCATATTAGGGTTACAAGGGATTTTCCTGGCTCCCCCTAGCTCGAAGCGATTAGTCCAGCCCAAAGGCCGAAACACTCTCCATTAGCAAAATAATAATAATAATGAGAGAAATTGTATTGAAACCTTTGGTTACAAGGTAGCAGAAAAAAAAAAGATTCTGCAAAATATTCACACATCGGTGAGTCCAGGGATCTATCTCTTCTATCATGGGATGAATCCAGGGATCAGCAAAATATTCATACATGCTGGGCTGGCAAGGGACACCCTACATCATCAAAAAACAAAAAGAAAAAGAAAAAAACAAAAATTTTAGGAATTGCTAGAATCTCTTCAATTACATGAGAGATTGAACAGCTCCCAAGAAAATTTGATAGAAAATGTGTTTCACACAAAGGTAAATTTGTAAAAAAGAAAGGCAATTGTAAAGGTGACTGATTTAGAAATTCAGTCCCCATAGGACGTGATGGACGTTATCGTCGAGGGTTGGCTGTTTAGCAGTAGCGAGAGGTTTTTTTTTTATTTTTTCTTCTTCTTCTTCTCAATGGTAGGCCAAGAGATAATAGGGATTCAAAAATGAATTAAAATGACTGGAAAAAGGAAAAAGGAAAAAAATTTTAGTCACATGAAGTGGATTAGTCATCTCAAAGGAAAACATGTCAATTTTGTTGAAGACAAAGGTAAAAAAGAAATGAAAAGATCGATTTCTTGCATGTTATTCTGCTAATGAATCACCTATGTTTGATGCATGAATGGTGGCTGCAATAATCATGATAGTTGGGAACTTTCAAACAGTTTGGACAGTGACAGAGACAACATTTTCTTAAAAGGTGGCAAGCCATGGCTGATTAATAATACTTTGTACTTATTAAATTATTATTAATCATTTAAGAATTAGTTTTGAGGATTTTACCAAAAAAATCCCTTTAAATTCCCTGTAGATCAAAGAGGATATAAAATATATATAACCACTGCAGTGGTCCTAAGGGCCTTTTTTTTTTTTTACTTGTATATACGAGCTTCTTCCTTATCATCCTTCATCATTTTTCCTTCTTCCTCCTTTTTCCTTCATTATATGGGACTTCATTATATGGGACTTAGGTGCAACTGGGAGCTTATTACCAAAACACCCTAGTATCATATATACCCATTTAAATACATCATCTTCCACATCCATTTTTCTTTCTTTCATTTTCTTTTTTCTCTTTTCAATCTTAAGTCCCTTTCAGTCATTTCATCAAACACCCTATAGACATGTCCCAAAACATCTCCACTTTCTATTTTACAAAAAGAAAACAAAACTTTCCAAAACAATTCCACTTTACAAAAAAGAAAACAAAACTTTCCAAAACAACTCCACTTTCTATTTTTATTGTTTCCAATAGTTGTAAAAATGATTTATTTCCCGTATAGAAAGTTATATAAGTCTCAATAGTGGCCAAGTGGTCCTCTTCCATATACAAAAGCCTTCTGTTTATTTGTTCTTGTTGGCTTTGGCTTTGGAGAACTTTGTGCGAGAGAGAGAGAGAGACAAATGATGGCTTTACCAATTGGTTTTAGATTTCAACCCACTAATCTGGAGCTTTTGGTTTGCTATCTTCGGAGAAAGATTCTTAATCTATCGTTGCCGTGTAATGCGATCAAGGACATTCAATTGGGCAATCATGACCCATGGGAGATTCAAAAAGTAAGTTTTTTCATTTTTTTTTATGAATTTGACATGGGCGGCGATATCCCCGCTTAACTGTGAAGAAGAAGAAAAAAAAATGAGTAGGTGAGTGGGGATATCGCTGCTGGCCAAGCACATGATTTTTTTTTTTAATTTGACATGGGCGGCGATATTCTCGCTTAACTATAAAAGAGAAGAAAAAAAATGAGCAGGTGAGCGGGAATATCGCTGTTGGCCAAGCATGCGATCATGCATTTAGATAATAAAGAAAAGAGAAAGATGGGAGAAAGAGAGAGAGATAAATCTCTTTCAATTGTCATCAAGATACATCCAAGAAAGAGAATTGCTTATGCAAAAACTTGTTACAAAGTATTCAAAATTATAGCATGTGCACCTAATAGAAAATCCAAGGAGAAGCGATCAAATAATTCAATTCCTCTGTTAGACATTGTAAACTTATCAATCATAAGGTACCCCACACATCTTGACTTGAACCAATCGAGAGTCAAGAACTAGTTGATCCAGGTGATCATGCAAAAACAGTACCAAAGAAACATTTGATGAAACCAATTCATCTTCCACATGATGCATCCAAGAAAGAAAATTCCATCATACAGACACAACAAAGAAACATATAACAAAACAATTCATAATCTTGGGTTATCACAAATTGTTTACATATCTCCCATGGGTCATGATTGCCCAATTGAATCTCCTTGATCACATTGCATGACAACGGTAGATTAAGAATCTTTCTCCAAAGATAGCAAATCAAAAGCTCCTGATCAGGGGTTGAAATCTAAAACCAGTTGGTAAAGTTATCACATGTTTCTCTCTCCCACAAAGTTCTCCAAAGCCAAAGCCAACAAGAACAAAGAAACAGAAGACTTTTGTATATAGAAAAGGACCACCTGGCCATTGTTGACACTTATATAACTTTCTATATGTGAAATAAATTGTTTTTACAACTATTGGAAACAATAAAATAGAAAGTGGAGTTGTTTCGGAAAGTTTTGTTTTCTTTTTTGTAAAGTGGAGTTGTTTTGGAAAGTTTTGTTTTCTTTTTTATAAAATAGAAAATGGAGTTGTTTTAGGACAAACCTGCGGGGTGTTTGATGAACTAACTAAGAGGGACTTAAAATTGAAAAGAGAAAAAGAAAATGAATGAAAGAAAAAGGAATGTGGAAGATGATGTCTTTAAATGGGTATATATGATACCATGGTGTTTTGGTAATAAGCTCCCAATTACACCCAAGTCCAAAATAATGAAGTCACAATATTATGAAGGAAAAAGGAGGAGAAGGAAGATGAGGAAGAAGCTCGTATATACGAATGAGAGGGGATATCGCCACTCAAAAAAAAAAAAAAAAAACCAAAAAGGGCCCATAGGACCATTACGGTGGTTACATATATTTTAGGTCCTTTTTGGTTTACAGAGAGCCTAAAGGGGTTTTTTTGGTAAAATCCTCATTAGTTTTTTTAGGTTTTTTCAATAATATCTAAAGAAAAAAAATCTAAATTAGAAAATACCCCAACATTTTCCTAGATATAATTTCCTAATACTTTACGAGCTCTTAAAATATGAAAATACTAGGGCTCACTATAATGAACCCGAACTACTCTAAATAATATTTTTCTCCTTGTTTTAGACCTAAGCATTATATCTCACTCCAATTAATGTAAATGCAAACCAATCATCACATAATTGATTAATGAAAGTTCGTTGATTCATTAATTCTGATCCATTTGATAGGCCACGATGCTGTGGTAGGCATAAGTGGTTGAAAATGCAACATTAAAAGCCATTAATCAAATGATAATAGGGTGAATGGAGAAGTTTTAAATGAGAAGTTAGCGTCTGGGTCCTTTTGGGTGTCTTACTCACGCTCCCATAAGGGTGTGAAATTCCACAGTGAAGCCCACATTGGAACTATTCAAACTAAATTCCCTTCCTTTTAGGGCTTTCTCAAAATTAAACTGCAATGGGAGATGGGCTGACCAGTAGTGCTATAGTGACATAAATGTTGACACAAATCATTTACATGATGTGTCAACACCATGATTGGTTGAAGTAAATAGCTTGGCATTCACAAAGTGGAATGGTAGCCAATTATAGTGTTGATGCATCAACACATAAATGCTTTGTGTCAACATTTCATGTCACCATAATATTAAAGTGGTCCAACATTAGTTTGAATTCATGATTAAGAATTTCATATGCTCAATCTTACAGTTCGTTATATCCTAAAATTTGAGGTCCTTGGGGACCTTCAAATTTGCAGCATGATGGTCCCATGCGGCACGCCTGGAAGGATGAGTTCAGGCCGTTTTTTGGTGGAGCAGATGTGAAGAGAAGACAAGAGGATGCAGAAAATGTTTGTGCCGAAAATGAGGTGGTGAAGGTGAAGGACAACTGAGAGGATCTTGTGGTTTGGATGAAACGTAGTGGGTTGAGAGTACCAGTGATTGTACGAGTGTGGGTTCGGAGAGATTGATCTGAAGAGCCCAGGGATGGTTTCATATGAGTACATACGTGGGCCCCATGCATTGGACTATTGTTTTATGCATAAAATAATTATTGTTGAGTTTAACTTCATTATTCTTGTAGGAAAAATTCAGAAATGGAGGCCCACAGTGAGAACAATTTGAAGAGAATTTAAAAGAGAAATCGAAAAGAGAGGATAAAGAAAAAAATACAAGAAACAAGACCCATGTGGGACTTACACCCTGTGGTGTGAATCCCTAGGCATGGGTGGCCAAGGGTGAGTCCCACTCTCCACTTGTTGCATGTTCAAAAACTTCCTAATTTTTAGGAAGATTCAGATTTCAGATTTGAAATTCAAATTCCAAGAATAGTCCAAGAATAGAAATAAGTGGGGAGCAAGAAACCAAGCAAAGAAGAAAGAGAAGAAGCTTCTGAGCCAATGTGGGACGTCCAAGGAGGGCCCCAGCAGCTGTTGCAAGCCTCTTGTGGGGCCCAACATGATGGAAAATTTTGAAGATTTTAAATCCTTACAAACCCCAAACAACATCACCCCCCCCCCCCCCCGCAAAACAACAAAATTCTTTCTCAAATCTTAGCTCATCCAAAAGGCCAACCCCTTGGCTAACCACCATTTGGGCCCGTTTCACCACCATTACCACCTTCTTCAAGCTTTTCGAAAGAAAAGGCCGCTGGATTTTTCAAACGAAGATGTTGAAGTTAGAAACCAAGACATGCCATTTTTTTGTTTTTTTTTAAGGGAAAAGGGTGATTCTTTCTATAATTTATTGTTTTCGCGCATAGCCATTTGATTAGAAGTTCAATGTATTTTCCAATTCACGTTGAGAAGTGGTTCGACTATTAGTTGTCACATTTAGTATCGTCTTTGATGTTTGGTTTTCTCTGTGATGCATTGCATGCTTAGAGACAATGCAAATATAAACAAAAGAATGATCGGTGTTATGACATGTTTAAGTAGTTATTTCTAAAATTAACCTGGAAAGGACATTGTTTTCGTTCTTTCTTGAGAATAGATTGACAACCTATTCTTGACAAAGAGATCTTAATCTATTCGTACCACTAATTCTTAGGAGGAAAAATGATCCCCGATTCTTAAAAGCCTTTTATTTAATTGATTTGTTGCACTTTTTTAAGTTCTGGTCTTATTTTAATATTTTTCTTACAACTAGTTGTTTTAACTAATTTTCTTCGGTTGCAGCATAGTTTCTATTTGTATGATTTTCTAGTTTAGAAATCTATTTTTAATTGGACTATAATGATTGTGATTAATCTTTCAAGAACCCAATTTGATGCATAGATTTAGATTAGGATTTTTTAGATTTCTTGTTGGGACTGATGCAAGCTAGTCTCTTCACACTCCCTGTGAATCAATCATGTTCTCATCGGGGTTGTTACTACATCGCAATCCTACACTTAGAGGTGAGCGAACACACGTCTAAGAGCATTCAAGGCTCATACTAAGTGTGGTTAGTGGAATCCCTTCTTCAAGGGCGAGAGATATTTCCAAGTAAAACCTTTGATTACCCCTGATCATTTCCTCCTATTCTGTCTTGGTTGTGCACTCATTAAAGTATCTTTAATACCAAGGAGCATTACAAGGTGACGAAGGATAGAACTCAAAGGCCACTTGTGTAGGGCTCATGATAGTTTAGGGATATTTTTATTTATTTATTTATTTTTCATTAGTTACTAGTTTTTATTTTAATGGGTCCGGATTAGAATAAGGTTCTAGTTTACTTATTTCCTAGTTTAATTAGGTTTCTTAGGCCCTAAATTATGTTTTTATTATTTATATGGCACTGGAAAGAAAAAACTTTCAAAAAACCCTGATTAATTGAAACTGGGTTTTTCCATGGAAGTGCGTCCTCGACATCATCTTTGCAGAGACTTGTTGAAGTGTATGGAGACACGTGCTTCAACACTTCTACGTAAACCCTAATCTAGGCCTAAATCAATTTGGTAACGGAGCCTTGTCAACACTACCAAACCATCAATCCTAATCCTCACTAGTGGTCAATGTAATTACCCATATTCATCCATTCAATCATCACCATCCATCCATCTCTACCAACCATACTCCTAGACACCTAGGCAACCTTAAACCCCTAAGCTCCAATCGAGCGAATACCAAACCAAAATCCCATCACCCAACCATTCTGCCGAGCCAAACCCTCTTATACACAGTTGTAATTGAGACCCATAAATAAAATAAAATAAAATGAAATAAACACACACACACACACACACACACACACTATCGGCATAGAAGCCCAACGTCCCTACCGGACCATCATCCATTCCCCACCAACACCATCCTTCCTTGCCAACCCCAACTCCCATCACAAAACCCGAATCCAACCACCAGGGTAACATCCTCAAGTCTCACATTGACTATAGAGAGGAAAGTGACTCGGTTTATATGTAAAGCTTGCACCCTTACTTTGCATAAGGCACCAAAAGCAAAACCATGAGACCCATGGGCCAAACGGACAATATCATGCATGTGTATGGGGGTAAGGCGTTACAAATGGTATCAGAGCAAACTCTCAACTAGTTCGAGTGTAGGCCCCTACCGTAGTCTGGTGCAAGTGAGCGGGTTTCCATGTGGGAGGGCCAAGAGGGCTGGCAGGCTACTGCATAGGGACGTGCAGTCTTAAGAATGGTGGATTATGACGTCTTCAACTTCTACATCGACTATAGAGAGGAAAGTAACTGGATTTATATGTAGAGTTTGCACCCTTACCTTATATGAGGCCAAAACTGTGAGGCCCATGGGAAAAAACAGACAATATTATGCACATGTGTGAGGGTGGGGCATTACAACCAGAGCCCAATTCATTTTGCTACCAAATTCCAAAACCAATACTAGTCAAATCCACCCCAACCTTCCTGTTGCCCTATTGCACTCATCCAAGAAACGAGCAAGCCTTGGCCTTATAGCCTACGTCATTTTTTTGGCAATTTCTAAGAGCTAAAAATGCACTTAAATATGAAAAGTGATATTCTAAGAATGAAGACTATTTTCAGCAATTTCTTGATTTGAAATAAGGAGAGTTGTCCACTATTGACTACTTTGGCCAATTTTACAAGGCTACAAGATGTATGTGGATTAGAGGATGATGAGGAACATGAATTAAATAGTTTTCTCAAATGGTTAAGATCGGATACAGTGGAGAAGGTAGATGACTGTAAAATCATTTATGATGCATATTAGACAGCAATTTGTGTGGAGCACATGCCTAAACGGCCTCATCTAGGAAGAGTTACACCTCAAGAAGGAAAGTCATCGCTAATAAAAGTAGACCATGTGATTTGTGGCAGATGACATGGAGAAGCCTGAACAATACACAAAAGATTCCATGACTACATGTGGCCCTGAATTTCCTCCTATGGGTAATGGTGATCAAAATATGCAGCCTGCTAGGGAAAAAGCACCAATTGTTGAAATCTCCCACATCAATTTCATCTTTGGAGATAAACGGCAGATAGTTAGAGATTGGGAGTGCAGGTTCTACAAGCAAAGCATCTAACGGCTCGATCACCCATTCGAACAAAATCCAAACATCAAAGGAAGCGATGCATCAAGCCTAGCTCCAATCGGAGCAAGATTTCAAGTGATACGTAGCAAAAGATGTTCAGCCAAAGATTGGAAGTTTGTTCAACTAATCTCCGACCCAGAAGGACTCGTAGAAGTCAAAGTTGAATTCCCTCCAAGTAGGGGAGAAAGTAGGGGAGAATGGTGCTGAATAGACCTCAAAGGCTGCATGTGTAGGGCCCAAGATAGTTTAGGAATTTTCCTATTTTATTTTATCGATTGTCATTAAGTGTTATTATTTTGAATTTAATGAGTCATAATTAGAATAAGATTCTAGTTTAACTAGGTCTCTTGGACCATAAGTTATGTTTTTATTACGCATTGTAGAGAATAAATTATCAAGAGTTCGATTGATAGCAATTGGATTTTTTCATTGAGGTACATCCATCTCTATCTTGCTTTGAGGTTTTTGATTAACATGCTATATGGTACTTGTATGAGATTGGCACAAACTAGTTGCTTTACATGTGCTGAATTACAGTTGTGCACTATATTGGCATATCTAACTCGTTGTCCACATTGCTTGAGCATATCTTAATTAAATTGCGATCTGTACATTGGATCGTCATTTTTCTCCCTATGTAGTTATACTTAAGTACGAAAGAAGCCTG
Source organism: Sextonia rubra (assembly GCA_037013555.1). Classification (NCBI taxonomy): domain Eukaryota; kingdom Viridiplantae; phylum Streptophyta; class Magnoliopsida; order Laurales; family Lauraceae; genus Sextonia; species Sextonia rubra. The sequence goes on along the minus strand of JASUAD010000024.1, from coordinate 22,504,723 downwards.
CACACACTAAAAACAATAGCATATGAAAAAGGTGGCATACCCAAGGTACTAGAGTTCAAGCTTTGAATAGCTAAGTAAGAACTGTCACTCCGTACCACTTGGATAAAAAGCCATTCTTGTTGGACTCCACCGATTGTTGCTAAGATAAGCGCCGTACCAAATATCTAGAAGCCTAGAATAGAAAAGAAATCAAGGCCCATAAAACTGTATATCCCGTGTCAGCTACAACTATGATAATATAATTTTCCTGAAATAAAGTTTAAAACTTTACTAATTTCCAACTTTAAATAAGAATTAAGTACATGCAAGCTTTTAGGTTAGCACAACCTGAATGGTTTTAAGCTAGGATATGCTTGTTCCTAAAAGAACACAGTGCAGAGTAAATACCGAAAAATAACTCAAACACTGACAGGTTTTAAATTTCCCACATCAGCATAATTTTAATAGAGGTGACACAGAAAATAAAAGAAGAAACGAGCAAGATAAGCTACCAGATCACCCTCACTGAGTTGCAACGCAAACAAGAGACCACTAAAAGTCTTGAACTGACTGGCATTCCTCTATTTTGAAGGTCTTTCCAAGCATTCAAACAACAAGAGAAACTGCTAAATGTTTTCACCTAAGTGACGTTATTTTGAGGGTCTTTCGCATGCATTCTTTCAAATGCATCAGGCTGATTTTGTGTAGAAACGAACAGCCACAGCCAAGCCCAAGATTGCCAGGGGAACCAAGAACTGAAGAAGCTTGATTATAAACTCCGATGTCTTGTCCTGTTCGTAGCGAGGTTGCTTAGGCGGAGTGTACTTGGTCCTGGTGGGGATAGTGGATGTGTCAATCTCTCCAACATAGTACTCATCCATCATCGCTCTTGCACTGGTACTATGCCCGACATCCTCAAAATCATCAGTTGCATCCTTCCCTGCCAAACCACAAAAATTTTGCTTTTTATTTGCATTGTATTGATGCAGGGAACCGATATCAATCTATGGATTTGCAAGGTTTTGGCACAAAGCACTGGAGAAATTTGTACCCGTTGCTGACAACAAAACCTCATCTCCACCAGGATGGTCCTCCAAGAACTTCGTCACATCATACACCTGTTGGCACACATCAATGTGTAGAATTTAGAATACAGTCAGGAAAATAAGTTGATGCCTGACTCGGCGTTGAGCTGTTCACCAACCAGAAGGTGCCCAGAAGACCTAGTCTAAATTGGTTACATGACAGGAACAGTGTTAGAGAAAGATCAGATATCAGCTCTCCACCCATCTCATTAGTTTTTCTAATCAGCTCATACAGCTGGGTTCAGCTACACATACCGAGACCTAAATACTAAGCCAGGAACCATCAATATTTGGCAACATTAATATTCATTTTAACTCCCACAGTATATGGTTAGGTGACTGGCATTGAGCATTTCACATACCATGTTTCTTGGGATGTAAAGGCTGCACTCTGCTAGGTTGAAAATAATTAGCAATGACTACACTGATCAACAGACAACAAACTCAAGTTTATCATTTTCCATTTCATGGCAAAGCAGCCTGTTTTACATAAAATGCCACTGTTTTCTTGAGTGCAAGGAGTGTCACAATTCACCATTATCATTTCAAGCTGGCATACTGTTGACAGCTTTGTGACTTCACCGTTCATTTTCTTGGACAAATCATTTGGCTAAGGTAAAACCATGGTTGCAATGCAAATCAACCACCAACTTGCCAAACAGCCCACTGCCGGTTAAAAAAACAGAGGGAGCAGATTCATGAGTACAAATGACGAAGTTAATGTTCTTAGAGAAGAACTGAAGGAGTAGCAGTAAAATCATTTAAAATTATATTAGAAGATATATAATAAACTCACTTAGGAGTTCTCAGGGATAAAGGGCTGTCCTGGTGGATGAGGCGCCCACTCCTATAGCAGCAACCAGGTACCGATCCCTGATTGGTGCCCTCTCATTTCTACCTCCTAGCCACTGAGCCAACAAGCAAAAAAAAAAAAAAAGAAAAAAAAAGAAAAAAATCACTTCGGAGTTCTCAGTTAAATTACACTGAGAACTAATATCTTCAAGAATTGACAAGCCTCAAAGCAAGAACTAGCACAAAGGAGCTGGGCAACTTCGCTGCCCCCCAACCATACCTACATCTCCTTTTCCCTTCCAACACTAAATTTCTAATTTTTCTAGCAGCTAGGAATGACACAGGCACAAAGCTGGTAATGGATGGAACAATTGATGGAGAAATTTGTTTTAATCTATTTTGCCAAACACCCCTGGCAAGCTGGTTCAGTCAAAGAAGCCTGCAAATTGCTTTCATGAGATTTGTCAATGTGGCATAAAATCTTAATTATCACACCACATTGAAAAGGATTTCTACATTCAACTGTATTTTGGTAAAAAAAAAAAAAAAAAAAAGGTTTCTACCATCTTTTAACACAGATGAAGTTTGGACTTCCGTATCTTACTCCACAATGGAAAGCAAATGGATAAACACCTGAAATTTGGTTGTGTAAAAATACAAGGGAGACGTGCACTTGAGGTTCAATCTGAATGAGTTGAATATTTTCATAAAATAATCGAAAATCGAACTGGTATGTAAGGCAAGAAACCAAACCAGAACTTCCAAGAGACAAGGTCCTAAAATTCTATCCCTGAATATTTACAGACACCCGAAAGCTGAGAAGTAGGAATATGGAAAAACCGGAGTACTAAGTGGCGAATGCCAACTGAAAGGATAAGATACTTGGAATCATGTGTGTTTCGCTACGGTCATTTTGGGGAAAAAACCATTAACAAACTTGGAAAAGGTAGCCAAACAAAAGTGATAAAATGGTAAAAAGACTAGTAAGCAAGAGATGTGATTGACTGTTCATACTAATATTAAAAAAATGAGTGATTTTTGTCATCAAGAGAGCAGAGAGAAGAACTATGATATTTCTTAAATAAGATCCAACTTAGTTTTTTCAGACATGAACTTAAAACAAATAAGAAGAAAGAATAACAAAGGGATACTCGTAGAAATAGAGAAAGAAAAGAAAAACTTGTATCACTATAAGCAAAAAAAAAAAAACCATCACAGCATGGAGGCAAAATAGGGGGGAAAAGCAGCCACATTTATATTTAGTACCTATTTAAAAGCTCTCCCAGTGTGATATATTATTGGTCAGGTCATATGACAGTTGACAACTTTGTCCATGTTAAGGATGCCATAGAAATACCTTCCTTCTGAATAAGGTGAGGAGGAGATCTAAAGGAAAACCCAAACAGAAGGGTTGGTGGTAGGAGGCAAAACAAAGAAGGAATTCAAGCCCCCATCTCCCATCTGTTCTACCAAAATAAAAAACAAAACAAAATGACAAAAAAAGTCATGATCAAAATCAAGTCCAAGATTCTCCGAACATCTTTACTGTAAACAAGATCAGACATGTTAATGAACAGCAAAAACTCTACGAGGAGAAAAAAGCCAGCTTCTTGCCAAGCCAGTATGCTGAAACAAAAAAAAAAAAAGTGTTAAAACATTGACCATTTTTCAGTGAGCACAGCTATATGTCACTTTCACAACAACGGAGTGTCAATTCTGGCTTCCATATATTGCCTATCCTATAGGGATGGATTTCATACTTGAAAATGCTATGTAGATGTGTGATCTTTACTCCTTTGGGCAATCTGAGTTTATACAGTCAGGTCTAGATGTTTGATTGAAATGAGAGAATCTTAAGAGTGTTTGAAGAAAAACATGATTTCCCACCATATGTTGGATTTCAATGACTGTATCTCAGAACAGAGGGGGCAAAGTTATGTAGGAATAAAAGAGCTCTAGTCCTCTAATTAAAAAAAAAAAACACAATATAGTTGGAACAGGGGTAGATACATTTCTTCTCTTAGTAAATGCGCATCTGATTGTGGTGCACCAATTGACTGGACCCATTAAATTAGGCCAGGATACTGTGATCTTTGTGATTAATTGGTGAGCCCCATAATGCGGAATATGCTGGGGGGTGGAGGGTGGCCAAGATAGAGAAGAGATGGAAGGGATAGGGAAGTCAGGGATTACCTGAGAACTGGCCTCAAATTGATGGTGTCAGGTAAGGGGGTTTGATGGAGGAAGGCTTCAATCAAGTAGAATTGAGGTTTGGGCGATCGGTTTGGGTCTCTGATCTGGGGCTATTAGTGCAATTCGCAGTTGGGCTTTGGCTAATGGGCATTCAAAAGATGTAAAATAGGGGATGGGAAAGTTCGGTTGAGTGGGACGTGGGTTTCGAGGACTCAGCCAACATGGATATGTTGAATAGAGGGACCGCAATTGGGTTTTAGATTTCTAGGGTTGGTATTAAAGATAGGTCAGCATCGGTTGTTTGGGATTTGCCAAGGATGATGGTTAGTTGATGGAGATCTTGGTGATGGGTGCTTGGCTGCTTGGATTTTGGGTCCTAGCAATGTTCAGCCATTGGCTTGATGGATAGGGGCAGTCGACTGGTGTGATTTTAGGATTGTGCATGCAGTGGCTGGGTTTTGATGAAATTGATGCAGGCCAGACCATAGGTCAGCCAACCCATCAGCCTAATTGGACATCTAGTTATTTAGGAATATTATTAGTAGTTTGATTAATTAGTGAGTTTCTTATTTTATTTAAACTTATTCTAATATTAGTAAGTTTTGTTGCTTAGGGATCAAGCTAACTCCTTTATGTAAGGATGTTTAGCCTCATTGTTATGCATGCTCAGTTTTTAATTAATAAAGTTCTCTTTTGAGATTTGAGATGTTATCTCTTATGGGATTTGCTCTTCTTGTGAGGATGGCCTAGGGGCTGAATCCACCTTGGATTCGATCAAATTCTTAGGGAGATTGGTCTATTTATTGATTCTGGATTCATGGTTGCGCCAATTGGTATCAGAGATGAAATCCTGCGGTCGCCAGTAAAATGTTTGTCTTCCCCGGATCTCAATTCATCGTCACCCATCGCCACTCCCAGCCGCGCCCAATCCAATTCCCATCCATCCAAAACCCAATCTTGAACCTCAACTCTGCCTATCCCAATAGAACCCACAAAAACCCATTCCCAATCCCAAAACCCATTCCCGATATCCAAACCCCACAACCAAAATACCTATCGAAACCCAGAGCCAACCCCTCCACAGTTGAAACCCACCGTCCTCGCCAAAATCCCCTTCGCCCAAGATCTCTGAAACCCCAATCCCCTTCCGAAAACCACCCAACTCTAGAAATCCACTTTTCCCCTCTGCTGACCCTACCCTATGAGCCCTCCCAATTGTCATACCATCCCACAAACCCCCAACAACCCCACCGAAATCCAAACACTCTTCCGACACCATCTTTAGCCCTAGCCCACCCTAGCCATCTCCACACCCATCCGACACCAAACACCAATCCCCTGCCCCTTCCATCCAAACCTAAAACCCCCTCTTGCCAAACAAGCCCAATCACCCCTGGCACGGCCAAGAATCCACAATCGATAAATAGACCAATCTCCCAAAGGATTGATCAAATCCAAGATGAATTTAACCCTATGGCATCCTCACAAGAAGAGCAAACACCATAAAAGATAACATCTCAAATCTCAAAAGAGACCTTTATTAATTAAAAACTGAGCATGTACAACAATGAAGCCTAACATCCTTATATAGAGGAGTCAGCTTGATCCCTAAGCAACAAAACTTACTAAGATTAGAATATGCCTAAATAAAATAAGAAACTCACTAATTAATCAAACTACTAATAATATTCCTCAAAAACTATATATCCAATTGGGCTGATGGATTGGGCCCAACGGGTTAGCCAACCTATGGTTTCGCTTGTATTAGAAATACAATGTTTGGCCGAGGGTTTTGGGCTATAGGAGTTGATCAAATGTAGCATATTTGGATCTAGATGGGAAGGCAATGATGGAACGTTGTTAAGATGGTTTCAGCAGGGATGATTGAATTTTGGCAGTTGAAAGGGAATGTAGAGAAAGTACATGGCAATCTAATAGGGATGATGGTTGAGGGATCTCTAATTCAGTGCCGATTTTTGAATCCGGTTTGGATTGATCTTTGGCTCTGACCACAATTAATGCGAATCAGTGGGGAGATGCCGAGCGGGCAAGATAGAGAAGAGATGGAAGGGATAGGGAAATCAAGGATGACAAAAAATCGGCCTCACACCAAACTCCAATCTCGAAGGCAAAGATAACTCAAAGAGAATTTGAAGACAACTCCAAACGCTCCATAGTTTTCATTCAATATAAATAATCATTAACCATTTTTAAGCCAAAAGATTTTACATCATTATATAGGAAAAGCAAAGACCCTATAACTAATCCAGACCATCTAAACACATTGATGGTCAGGATTAACACACATGTCAACTTAAAAGCAAATACCCTATAAATAATGTCAACTTAATATAAATAAAACTCTAAAAAAGATAAGAAATAGATAGGTTGGACCCAAAGGACGGTCAAGTTAGATGGGATGGGCCAATGGCTGGTTGACCCATGGGGACCATGGGTTTGTCCTATATCACCACACATCTTCAATAAAGGACCATTTGAGGGCTAAAAATAAGTAATCCACACGATCCAACAATCATGATGATGACCTAGGGCCTACATCAATTGGTATCAGAACCGAACGATCACTTAATCGATCGGCGCAATTACCATCTATCCATCTCCCCAATCGCCCAAAAGGTCCCAACCTTTCATCCAATTCCCAAAATCAATTGCAATCATCTCGAGAACCATCTAAAACCCATCCCCACCAGACCCGTAGCCCTTAGAACCCAAAAAAACCATAGCCCTCATAACCCAAAAAAAAAAAAACTCTCACACATCACAAATCATAAACCCTACCAAGCCATCCAAATTACAAAACCCTAAAATCCCTAAACTAAACCCCTTCCATCCGTGAACCAAGATCCCTAAGAGGAAAAAAAAAAAAAGAGAAAAAAGCATCACACAACCGAGCCCCACCTTCGTTCCTAATACGCAACCAAAGATCCAAATCCTCGTCACTGTCGAACCAAGCCCATCAATCCAAACCCAAAGAAAAAACAATACAAAAAGAAAAGAGAAATCGAGAAGCAGAGAGAGAGCAAGAACGGACAAAGAGCAAGAGTACGTACCTAGCACTCGAGCTCCAGCCACCACCGTCATTGCCAATGCCACCAAATCTCACTATCAACGCCTTCACATCCAAGAGTGAGAAGATTCACTCATCTCTCATCTATGACAAAAAGGCATTAGCTACCGAAATGTCCCTGACCTTTTGCTTTTTGTCTTTCCTCGCACAGAGCATGAGGTAGAGAAGCCACATGTGCTCTCTATGTATGTGTTAGTCCTATTTCCAATTTCGAGTCAGGGAAGGTCGGTTATGATCCACTTACAGTTAAACCCGAACAGTACTATAGTTGATATAAGCATTTACATCAGCAAAGAAGGACCAGATTTGACCAGTATCAATGACCAGAACTTAATTTAGTGATTGCATAGCCATTTGGAGTCAAATTTGGGATCAATTTTGGCCTGCATACTCGTCATTACTAGATATTTAAATTTGCATTGAAAAAAAATGTCTCCTAAGAATCACGTAGATGTGGAATATTTATCTTCATCTAGGGAAGAATTGACTGGCACCATTGCAAAATTATCCGCAACGATTACCCAATTGCAAGCAACTCTTGCGAGAATAGAAATCGAATTAGCCAATTTAGAAACTAATCAGCATGCGGATAATTGCCAAAATGGTGGAGAAAATTTTCGTAATCAACAAGATCAACCGGTAAATAATGTTGATCAAGATTTAAGAATTAAACTCCTAATTCCAAAATATGATGAAAAATTAAAGCCAGATACTTTATGGATTGGTTAGTGTGTGGAAAATATTTCTGTGCACAAACCAATGACAGAGGTCCCTGATAAAGTTACTCTGAAAGCAATTCGATTTCGCAATTATGCTGCGATATGGTGGGCTGAGTTGCAAAAGAAAAGGAGGAACCGACACATAAATCCTGTTGAGACATGGATTGAAATGAAGAATCTTTTGGTGGAGCGTTTAGCTTCCAAATAAGATGAAGAGGACTCCTAACATTTGTCCTACTCATTATTGTCGAGAAGGAGTAGGATACAGAGAACAAACCATCCTTACCAGCATCCACAACCCCCCCCCCCCCCCCCCCCCCGCCCCACCACCACCCCCCCGCGCCAAAAAAAATTTTCTGCCAAATAGACTTCCTTCAAAAGGTTTAGAAGGGAAAGCAGTTGCTCCTCCTCATGCTCTTTAGATTCCTCCTTAATACAGGGCATCAAACATTTCCTTGGGCCGACCTTGATAAATAGCATTGAACCTTGGCCTCTTTATGCTCCACACATATGTAAAGGTCCAAGAATTCAATAGACACAGGCTAAAAGCCAACCCACCTATCATGCCAAATAATATCTTATATCTCGAACCAATTTGGTAAGTAATGTGCTTCATGAACTTCTCTCTGATGAAGAGGACACCCTTCCAAATGAAAGAGCATTTATATGAGGCACTCTTAACATCCGAACCGTTCCTCCCTACACCATATTGCCCAACCAAGATTTGCTTCCAAAGTTTATCTGAGTCATCACCCAACCTCCATAGCCACTTCCCTAGCAGGGCTCGATTCATCTGCCTTATTGGCCTGATATCCACGCCCCCTTCCTCCTTCAGTAAACATATGGAAGCCCAATCAACTAAGTGAAAATTCTTCCATTCACTTCTTTCTTGTCATAAGAGGTCCCTCTGCAACTTTTCAATTTGATTTACAACTGAGCACGGACACTTGAGGAGAGATAGATACTACACCGGAAGGTTTGCTGTAACTGATTTGATGAGATTGACCCATGGGACAAATAGTTGCCTTTCCACACAGACAACTTCCTCTCCACTCTTCTTTTTTTTTTTTTAAATGACCTCTCTAGTCTTTCTACCGTTGGATTCCAAACTTCCTTCTTTGCAAATCCCAACCATAAAGGGAGCCCCCAAGTAAGACTCACGCAGCCCCAGATCTCCGATATCTCCCGAAGGATTGATCAAATCCAAAAATGGATTACAGCCCCTAGGGCACCCTTACAAGAGGAAAAACACCATAACAAAGATAAATCTCAAAAGAGAACTTTAATTGACTGAAAATAAGCAGTGTTATTACAATTGAAGCATGTCCTCTATATATAGAGGATTAACATCTCTCTCAGCATCTAAGACTTTCCTAATAATTCAAGCAACCTAATTAAAAGAGGAAATTAAATCTATAATCAAATAAACTAATAATTTAAAGACTTCTAAATAAATAAAATACTTAAATAAGACTCACAAATAGCCTAAACTCTTAATTAAGAAGATAATCATCTTGGGCCTATGGATTGGGCCCAATGGATGGGCCAACCCATTGTCTGGTCTGCATCTAAGACGTTGGAAGACACCCCACCTTACACCTAAGAGCTTAATATTATGACTATTATTATTATTATTCTTTCTTTGTTTCTTTCTTTCTTTCTTGTGGTTGGCATTTCTATTTTAAGAGATTATATATAATGATTAATGAAACCCGATAAGAAATTTTGCAATTTTGGGGAGATGCGAGAGATTAATAAGGCGTAAGCATGTGATTAGAGCCTCAACTATATGTACGGGATTTTGTCCTACATCTGTTTTAATCTTTTTTCGATTTTCTCTTCTTCATGTAAAATTTAGGAGACATCCTATGATCCTAACCATATAAAGTCAATCATTTGTATATTTTTTTAATTTCTTATTTAAAGAGAACAAAAAAAAAAAAAAACAGAAGACATATTTGAGATGCTTTTGCAACGAGTGTCCCAAGCAATGGGTTCACTGGCTACCACTTGCTGAATGGTGGTTCAACACATCACACGACTCAGCGGCCAAAATGATACTTAGCTGGGAGTCCCCTGAATTGTGTGAGGGCATTCATGGAAAGCCTTAAACTGCATAACATATTAGGACATTAATTAATCAATTGCATGAGTGTATCATCGTAGATTTGATTAGATGTACATTCAGTAGATTTGATTTGATTGCATGATTGTTAAAATCATGGGTCTAAATATGAACCTGAACATCAAATCCAATTGAGTGCATGAGCAATCTCTAATCCATCCATAGGCCCAAAACCCACAAGCAGGATCACTAGAAGAACCCCCCCTCTTGAAAAAAACAAAACCCAGATCGGCAGATCTACCAGTTGGGCAACATCAAGCCCATCAAACCCGTCCAACCCATCATCAAAAAACAAAAAAAAAAAAAAAAAAAAAGGCACCCCATAACTAGTGAGGGTCCAAAAGATCACATGGCTAGAGCAAAAGAGGTAGTGATATAATTAATACCTTGCCGTTGATGATGAGCCAACAGTCCTTGTTGTTGTTGTGCTGTGAGACGTCTTCCAAGGTGTAGATCTTGCCATCGGCACCCATCACCGGTCGTGTTGGGGTGAGAGAGGGAGAGATCTGACCGTGGGATCTGGGCGCCTAGGAAAGAATGTATGAGTAGGGGAACAGAGGCGAGCAAGGAAGAGAGAAACGGCATTTGCCAACTAAGGCCGGCTACTAAATAGCACCCTGCCTTCGTCACCTCTGACGTAACGCCGCAGCAAAAAATGGACTGCGACCATCCTCAAAAAAAAAAAACGCACCTTCATACCTCCCACAAAAAAACTTAAAAAAAAAAAGTATTTTTTTACTAAAAGAAGCCTAAAAAGTTTATATATTTTTAAAATCATAATTAATACAAGGAATGTCCAAAAGCATCTTATGCCATACTAGTCATTTATTATCATATCAAATTATCCTTTACTTTTTTATCAAATTATCCTTACTTTATCTCTCTCGATGTCGATACTCAGTCGCATCTGGATATAAAGTATTTTGTGATTTATTATTATTATTTTTTGTTTGAGCTCATTTATGATGTACATCTTATCAAATACAGATAATGTCCAAAAGCATCTTATACCGTAAAATTCATTTATTTTCAAATCAAATTGTCATTCATTTTATCTCTCCTAGCATTAAGACTCCATCGCATTCACATGTGGAAGTATTTCACTTTTATTTTAAGTTTTCATTATATAGAAAGGAACACATAAAAAAATATTTTTAACTTTGCAGCTAATCCTCTATAAACTATAGTAAAAGTATGATTACAAATATAAAAAGGAGAGGAGCACAATTTTTTGTGTGTTTTTTTAATAAAATGTACTAAGAAAATGGTTGCAAGAGCACCCTCACTATTGAACAAACTCACAATTGGATGGTCCAACTAATATATTCATAAACATTGTCACTTCAACCTCATGATTTTTAATTAAACTCAATATGCATTTTGTTTGGAAAAGCTTTGACTATTGAACTCACAAGTCTCTTCTCAACATTGCGAGTTGATTATTTGCACCATGACTTAATCATATTAATGTTCAATTCATACTTGAAAGTGAAAAAAGCGAGGGAGAGCATTACGTCATCTGTGACATAATGCCACGGCCCATAAAGGACTAGGACCATCGTCAAATAAAACGTGCCTTCCTAACTCTTACCAAAAACTATCTTAAAAAAAAGTATTTTTTTTACTAAAAGAAGCCGAAAAAGTTCATATATTTTTAAAATCATAATTAATACACGGAATGTCCAAAAGCATCTTATGCAGTCCTAGTCATTTATTATCATATCAAATTATCCTTTACGATAAATTATCCTTACTTTATCTCTCTTGATGTCGAAACTCAATCGCATCTACATAGTAAAGTATTTTGTGATTTGTTATATACATATATATTTTTTGTTTGAGCTCGTTTATGCTCGACATCTTATCAAATACAAATAATGCCCAAAAGCATCTTATACCGTAAAATTCATTTATTTTCAAATCAAATTGTCATTCATTTAATCTCTCCTAGCATTAAGACTCTATCACATTCTTGTGTTAAAGTATTTCACTTTTATTTTAATTGCTATTCTATAGAAAGGAACACATAAAAAATAATTTTAACTTTGCAACTAATCCTCTAGAAACTATAGTAAAAGTATGATTACAAATATAAAAAGGAGAGGAGCACAATTGTTTGTGTGTTTTTTTAAATGAAATTATTTTTTTAATAAAATCTCCACAAATTGTACTAAGAAAATGGTTGCAAGAGCACCTTCACTATCGAACAAACTCACAATTGGATGATCCAACTAATATATTCATAAACATTGTCACTTCAACCTCATGATTTTTAATTAAACTCAATGCATTTATATGCATCATGTTTGGAAAAGCTTTGACTATTGAACTCACAAGTCTCTTCTCGACATTGCGAGTTGATTATTTACACTATGACTTAATCATGTTAATGTTCAATTCATACTCGAAAGTGAAAAAAGCAAGGGAGAGCATTCCAATGGCAAAACTTTCATATATTTTACTAAAAGTATGGCCAAAACAAGCACATTAACTATTAAACAAAGTCACAGTGAAATCATTCAACCCTAATTGCATAGATTATTAAGTTTGACATGACAGTCATGTCCCTTAGAAAGTTTCAAGTGAAGCTATCCTGCTTTCCCTAGATTTGATAAAATTTTCTACTAATTGTGGTGAGAGTACATTTACAGCGATGACATTATAGGAGTTCATAGAAAATATATATCAATCTATCATGATAGAGAAACTTAATGAATGCTTGCGGATATTGGTGAAAGAAATTGAACAAGAAAAAAACAAAGCTTGAGAATAATGTTAGACACGTAAATGGATACTAAATATTGAGCTTGCAAATGTTATATCTCAAACTCGTAAGTGCCATGTCTCGAACTCGCAAGAGATAAAGTGAATGATAATTTGTTACAAAAAAAATAAAGTCTATTACCCAACTCCCCTTGGGCCCGAAGGTCTTAGTCCATTAAAAAAAAACTTATGGGGATTACATGTGTTTAAGGATGATTTTGGAGGTATAAAAATATTTAAGGATTATATTCGTAAAAAAACCTTAATTATATACATTAAAGCAAAAGAAAGGGAGGCTAGAGAGGGCACCACGTGAGCACCATGAGTTCTCCTTTGAACAAAATGATTAGAAAAATCAAATAGAGCTTTGGCTTTTGACTTGGGCCGCATAGGGCTGACTTTAGCATAAAGGAAGAAAAGCCCCTGAAAAAGCAATTGTCATCCTTTTTCCCAATCCCCAATAAATAATGCTTTATATATAATAATTAAAGCAACTAACATCATTTCAAATTTTATTTTTTTACAAAAACCACTATCCTTTTGTTTCTTTGAAAAAAAACAAAAAACAAGGCCTTATCATAGTAATTAAAACAACTGCCATCTTTCACATTCCAAAAAAAAAAAAAAACAATTGCTATTTTTTCACATTTCAAAAAAGCATTAAAGTCATGCACAATTTGTTGATGATATGAAGGTTTCGTGGTACTATACTCTTGATTTTATCATTCAAAATGTAATAGTTGATTCTATGTTTTCTCCATATTAACAGACTGAGAACCTTTTCTATCAAAAGAAAAAAAAAAAGCACCAAAGTCACTTTTCACCATTGAGAAGTTGTTGCCATTAAAAGAATAAAAAAAAAATCCTAAAACTATACCAAGCAAGGAATCCCTTTTTTGTTATGAAAATCATTTTGTTTGCATCTTTTTCCCTGCATCTATGCTACTTGGAATCCAAATAAGACAACTTCAAATATAATCTATTTCTATCATATTGAAGAAGTTGCATCAAATTCAAAAGTTATCTACTTCTATAATCTTTGTGGCCATCACTAGTAAATCATTTAATTATGTTCTATTGTTCTATGCTTTTAGATTTTTTTTAATTCCAAGTTCATATTGTATGTTTATTATAATTAGTGTTCGTCTTATTTGTAAATATTATTAGTTATAGAAAATATTTTATTTAGTATTGTGGCTTTAGACCTTAAATTGTCTTGAGCTGATCCTAGGGCCACACTACACCTTGTAAATCTCCTGCTTTCCAAATCTTTTCCATAATTCTCTCCATTTAAATTTCTTGTAATATTGGAGAATTTAATCAAATCTATAATGAGTTAATTAGATTTGTTATCTTAACTTTGAATTCAAATTATATTATAATTAGAAACTAAATAAAATAAAGAGGATCTTGCCATGCTACATAGAGATAACTTAAAATCTTGTTAAGTATTCTCCATTCAAGTCACTACTAAAGTTCCCTTGAAATCTCTCTCCTAACTTGTCTCTCTCTTTATCTTGGGCATTCACGATTTTCAAAAATATCTCCCAACTTTCAATCCTAATCATCAAATTTATCAATACATTAAATGCCGTCATTACTTCCATCATTTAAGGCTTTGCAAAAGCTTAAGACTGCATGTCGTTCTATAGAGAAATGCAATCATTACTTACTACCTACGAGAAAATCTAGGTATAAATGCATTATTAGTTGATTGCCAACCTTTAGATTTTAAACTTTTGATTATTCAATGTAGATATGGATGATAAAAAAGAATTTCTAAGCACCAAACATGTTTTATCCTATGAAATTTATTGCAAATTAAGAACTTCCATAGCAAATATCTTCATATCAAAAACATGAAAATCTACGTCCTCTGAAATTTTCACGCAAAAATTTCAACAATGACAAATAAAATGTGTGTTGCACAAAATAAGGATGCTTGCTTTATATACTATAAACCCCCAACGGAGTGATTCATCTAGTTTTGATTTTATTGATGAAGGCCCCAAAATGTGATGTATAGACATCAAAGGATTGATTTCTTACGATAGTCATTTTTGCCTCTATTTTTTGTATGTTAGTTATGTTTCAAACTTTCAATACAAATTATCAAATTATTCGTAGAAAATTTAAAAAATGACAACATAGTTGAAGAAACAAAGATACATAGCAATAAAGATACAAAAAAGGCTCTCGTTGCATTGTCTATTGATATCGTAGTGCACTCATGCTAATCCCGGAACGAAGAATTGGACAAGGGCTTGGGCTAAAATTATGTCAATTTGGGGGGTCTTTGGGACTTCGGAGAGGGGATCAGAGATCTAGAGGTGGAGGTGGGGGCTAGGTCAGACCTTCCTTTGGCCCCGATGGACTTTTTCCTTTTTTTTTTTTGTGGGTGTGTGTGTTGTGGGGGGGGGGGGGGGGGGCACTTCAGGCCCCGATCTATTTACACGTATGTTTGCCTGTATAGATGCAATGTTGGAATAGTCTAAATAATTTTCATTTTAAAAAGCAAATGGTCAGTTTGGTGGATCCCTTTGGCAAAGACAATAGAAAGGAAGACAAAGATTAGGGGTCTGACGATTTATGATTCAGCAAAATCACGATCTCTAATAAAAAATAAGACCCAAGAATCCTAGTTGGAGCTCCTCCAAAGCAATCAATATTGTGTGTTAGCAAACAAGTTGGCAAGAGAGAAAAGGAGAATAAATAAAGAGAAGAAGAAGACTTACAGATGAAAATCAAAGGAAAAAAGGAGAAAAAATGGGTCTGAACAACGTTAAAGTAAAAATCTAACATGTAGTAGCCTTGTGATTTTGCAGAATCTCTTACCACTTAGGCACTCTTTGGTACAAAAATTGTGAGACAATGTCTTAGTAAATAGCTGGTCCAATCCCAATGGTGTCCGTATTGACCAAAAAAAAAAAAAAAAACCCTTTCCGATAAGAGAAATATGATCTTTGATGTGGCGTACCTTGTCTGTTGAATGGAGCATACTCCTCACTCTACTTTTAGTGCAGTAAAGTACCAAACACGACAAATCCTAGCGAACCCTTCTCTTCTCTGGTCTGGCTTGCAGCTATGGAGACAGCACCAACTGTGAAGGACGCGTCGCCTCAGTTGTTCATCAAAGCCCATTCTGCTCATCTCAAGCGATCAGGAAAGGTGAAACTGTAGCTCTCTCCATTTCTTCATTTATATTTTGGACGGCACTTTTGATGTTGAGAATATCAGTCTTTTTGTGGGGTTTGGATTCATCCTCTTTGGCAGATTACATTGTTTTTGGATTTAGATCGCTGTTTTTCATTTCTATGTCATTCTTGTATACAAACTTCGTAGTTTGCTTGGCTTTGAGAAGTGGGGAGTGTATGGAAAGGGTGTTCTGGCGATCTACGATCTGGGTGTTTGTTCTTGCCCTTAGATCTTTACTGGGTCGATCTCTTTTGGACGATCTGAGGATTCCAAGGTCGTGCGAAAGCCAGTCTGTATGCTGGGGTGCACTCGTGATTGAAGATCTGGCGAAAGACTCGATGTTTATCACCATTGTTGGTCTCAAGCTCTAATTAACTGTAAATCAGATTAATTGTAACTAGTAACCATGGTTGCAATTTATTGAGTGCGTTTGTTTGGTACTTGTTTGGTACCTTGTGATGTTTCCTTGTTTTAATAAATCAATAGTTGGGGTGACATGCCAAAATTAGTATTTGAATGATTGTATAGGCGGGAATTAGCTCTAGAAAGGGATTATGGAAGAGGGACACAAGCCAATAGGATTGGTGGTCTGAACCCACAGTTTGAGAGAGAGAGAGAGAGAGAGTAGTGTCTTGGTATACTTTGGGGGTGGAGAAGACAAGAGGACTTGTTGCTCAAGGAGAGATAAGTTACAGACAAATGGAAGAGAATGGATGTTTCTAGTGGAGTTCTCTAATTTTGGGGAAACTGAGTTACAGGGTAACTTGTTTTGTGCTTTTTCTTAGCTTATCCAAACACATGAAGTGGAGAGTTATGCATAGACCGACTTGCTCACACTTGGTTTGTTTAATTTTCATATAACGAGTTTGGAGTTTGTTTCTTGTCATATAAACGTGGTCCAGAATCTCTTTATGAATATAAATTCAATGGGTGTTGGTTACCCAAATTGATTATTTGCTGCCTCTGCTCTTGTTGTTTTTGATTTTATAGTACTTGATTCAATGTAGATTTTTTTATTAAATGTAGAAACTAATTTGCATGAAAATGGTACATTTTGAATTTCATTTGCATTTATAGATTATATATAAGCATGTATCATAAAACTTAATTGGCAGTTGGCATATTCATTCTGGAACACTGCCGAATTTCTAACGGTGAAACATGCTGAGCTTAATCATTCTATTTACTCTTGGGTTTAATACAGTACTAATAATAGGGACAAGAGCCTGTGGCTTAGCAGAAGGTGCTTCCTAATGCAACCTTGAGGAAATGTTTGTTTGCAACGGTAAAATAATCTCAGTTGGAAAAATTTTAACTTTACCATATTTGGTTAATGCATCTTTATATTACTAGAAAGCATACTTCACATTTTCATAACCATTACTTTTCCCGTTGATTTGATATTTACTTTATAAAACAATCAAACCCTAAGGCTGTAGAGTCAAGCCATGTAATATAAAAAAAAAACCCAATACAAATACTAGGTACAGGTGAATGATCTAGTGCACACCTCGTGCATTACCTCTTAGTGGCGCCCACGTGATCACTAATCCAAATGGACCACACACAACCACCTAGGATTGGACTATTGGATCGACTGGGAAAAAATATTTTTGGGGTATAACATCGTAACTTGTGGGCCTCGGATCAAAGGTTTAGGATGATCTGATGGGTCTGAAATTTTATATAGAGGTAGGGCCCATCTAAATCTTTTTGCCCCCAACTTCTCACCCTTAGCTACGGCCCCAACTGTAAGCCCCACCAAGGTGCCAATTGGCACACAGATGATTAGCCCTTTCTAGTTGCAATCACGTGTGAAATGTTTTGTTGTTGTTTTGGTCGAAAGAGCCCATAAAATCTGAAAATATTCAGCCAAGAAGTGAAAATTAGCTCAAAACAAATGCAACTGAGAAATTGATGATGTTATAGGGGAACAGATCTAATTTAAAAACTACTTGATTGAATAACTCTTTAATAAAAACATTAAAAAATTGGAAAATATAAAATTTCTATAACTCTTTAATAAAAACATTAAAAAATTGATGATTTGTTTGTTCCCCAAAACCGTAAAAGTTCTTAAGAGGTTTCATTAATCACCATAAAACCTTTTGAAAATAGAAATACTAACAAAAAAAAAAAGAAAGTTAAAAAATACTAGTATTCATCTTATAGCTATTCCTTTTTTTTTTTTTTTGCTCAAATGAATCACTTGAACTGTAAGATTTGATAAAACAAATATCAAAGCGTAAGGTTCACCCCTGAATCCTAAGATTCACATGTGTATATATGTACATATATATGTATGAATCTTTTGCCTTAGGATTCAATATGAATAATAGGATTCGGGATGTGAATTGTAGAATTCTAACAACATTAGCCTTTTAATAATGGTGTTTTTACTTCTGAGGTTGTTTGCTTATATATATAATATTCAATTGAGAACAGTTCTCACGAATTTTTTTGTGAGAAGTCGAGGTGAGGCCCATCTATCATTCAATCTAAATCTTGTAATACACATGGACCCTCTTGATAGTCGCACGCCCCAAGTTTTGGTCAAATCTGAATTTACTGGACCGTTGGATTGACTGTGCACCAATCCGAATGGACTAGATTTGTGGGCCATGGATGAAGGGGTTAGGGATATGTGATTGGAACTAATCTTGATATATGGAGTGGTTCCGTATAGATCTTTTCATCTTCCTTGGTCCCATCCTCAAATGGGATCCACAAGTGGGTCCCATAAAAGTTCTCATGGTAGGTAGGTGAGAACAGTTTTCACCTGAGTATCACCGATATATATGGAGAGAGAGAGAGAGAGAGAGAGAGAGAGAGAGAGAGAGAGAGAGTGATGGCGGCTGCTCCTCCTATCCCTAGTTGCTTTGTTGGAACAACTTTTCAAGGAAGTGAGAGAGAGAGAGATGGTGTAGGAAATAATGAGTGATAGAAATGGAAAAAAGAGAAGGACTAAAAAAGAGAAAAAAAGTCCTCTTCTTGCCATGCTTCCTGCTTGCTTTTTGTAAAGAGGGTATTTTTAACACGAATTGAGTCAAGCTTGCTTTCCTGAAAAAGGATTATAGCTTTGCTTTTTAAAAGCACTTTTAAAAATCTAATAACCAAACCAGCTTTTAAGGGCTTTTGGGCTTTTCAAAAGCCAAAAACTTGAACAACATTGCTTTAAATGTGTGTTTGGTTGGGCTCTATAGAAGTACTTGTTGGGCTTTTGACTTTTGAAAAGCCTCAAAGTCCTTAACAGGTGATTTTGTTATTAGACTATTGAAAGCACTTTTTGAAAAGTAAAGGTGACATTTGCATTAGTAGGCCTCTAACGATTTTGTGTTAGAAAAGGAAATTTCAACATTTGTGAAAAGCCCGAGAAAAAGGACAGAAGCGTGATGGAAGATATGTTTTCTTTTTCTCCTTTCTTCCCTCTTCTGGTACCTTTTTCTTCTCTCACCCATTTCCCTTTTGCCATATCTCTCTCTCTCTCTCTCTCTCTCTCTCTCTCCCACCCTTAATGCCAAAAATACTGCAACTTCCCTCTAATAATATCAATGTGCGGAATCCTCAGAAGCATTTTTTGTACGTGAGTTGTGGTATAGGAAAGAGTGTGATGTAGGCCCTAGATGTGCGGGACGTGTCGAAGCATGTGTTTGACAACACTTCAAATGTCTCCAATGAGACCATAGATGAGGACACACCTCAATGGGAAAACCCAAAATCAATTAATCAACTTTGAAAATCTTAGGTATACAATGCCATATAAATAAGAAAAATAACTTAGGGCCTAAGAAACCTAATTAAGCTAGGAAACTAAATAAACTGAAAATCTAATACTAATTACAATCTTTAAATGAAATTAGAAACTAATAACTATAATTAAAATCCTAAATCTACTTGGGCCCTACACATGTGGCCATTGAGGTCAATCCTGCATTAGAGTGCTTGCAGCTTGTTTTATGAGAGCACTTAACGTGATGCAGTATTAGTGAATTGGAGGGTAGAGGCTTTGTTGAAGTAATAGACTCAAGGAGCTGTTTGCCGGAATTCAGAGAACTCTGAACTCTAAAAGGGCTTGTTTTTGCTTGCTGAAATTCAAGAGAATTCTTAATAATAGAAAGGCCTGTATGTTTACTGGAATTCAGAGAATTCTGAATTCTGTAGGCCTGCTTGTTTGCTAGAATTTAGGGGAATTTTGAATTATCCAACGGCATGATTAAGATGTCAAATTGCTATTCATGCACGCCAGTTTGGAAAATAATGGGCTCTAATGCCCACATTTTAAATCATATATGGGGAACCACTTGAATTCTGAATGGAGCTTGACCAAATTTTGGTTCTCAAGTTAGGGTAAGTGTTAGATAGATAAAATATAAAACGCTTGAAATATTTGGCGTGTTAACACCCATGTTATCGCATAATGATGGGTCACTTATTTTTTTGGTGCTTAATTCAACCCAGTATCAATGGCCATATCATGATGTTGAGTGTTCTAGAGAAGCGGGCTCATCTATCAATGTATAAGACTGGCCTAAAGGATTCAGATTTTCTCAATTTTTGCTCTGGGGAAACTCATCTGCATGTCAGCATTTGTGAGTCTTTAGCACACATGTAAATAATTCAATGCTTAAATCATCTGGACAATTGGCATTTTCTAAATAGGGTGTTTGCAAACTCTTCTTTTGGAGTTCTGTAGAAGGTGTACTTTGTTGGCATGAGTCTTTTATGTAGGATAAATGTTGTTATGGTGGTATAGCTGTCATTATGATATCTGATGTGTGGAAGGTAGAAAGAAAGATTTCTTCATGTAGGCTTATTACTGTGTGGTTTTAGTTTGGGCCCACATAAAGTGTCACATCTAGGAAACGGTGTGGGACCATTTCATTTATTAACAACAGGCGGGGACCATTTCATTTATTAACAACAGGCATGTTTAATAATTATTTCTTTATAAGATTTTTTTTATTATATGCTAACAACTGGTTTTTTCAAACAACATTGGATGCTTTTGCGTAGAAAAGTAAATGTAAAAGTTGAGCTAATCAAACAATATTTTCTGCTAAAAGCTGTTCAAAATGAGCCTTTTGAAAGCTACTTTCAGAAAGGCATTTTTGGCTTATAAGAAGCTCAATCAAACAACCCTCAAAAGCTAATTTGCTTATTAGATTTTCGGGCTTTTGGCCCTGAAAAGCAATGTTTTTGGAGTTTTGGCCTTTTAAAGAGCCTTTAAAAGCAATTTTTGGTTTTAGAAGTGATTTAAAAAAAAAAAAAAATTAAAGGTCAAAATTTACTTTGTAGAGAAGCAAGCCTTGACCCACTTCGCAATGAAAAGTTTATTTTCACTGTTGTGGGAAGCATGTGGGAAGAACAGTGAAAAGTATATGCTTTTTTTTTTTACAACCCCATTTCCCTTCTCCCTCTTTCTTTGTCTTCCTCTCTCCATTTTTTCTCTTTTGGTCTTGCCTCCTCTCTTGTAGAGGGAGGGTGAGAGGAGATAGAGAAAGGTGGGGGGTGCTGACTGCCTTGGGGGAGAAAGTGAAGAAAGGGATGGCAAGACATAGTGATCAGAGAGAGATTTTTTTAGTTGGGATGGGAGAGGGAAAATGGGGGACAGAAAAGGAAAAGGGAGCATAAAAAAAATAAAAGAATAAAAAAATAAAAGGAAGATAGTGAGAGAAATTTTTTGCTTCTTACATGCCACCATCTTTTCGCTTGCTTTTTTTTGCAAAAGTGGAAGTGAGCCTTTTCAACGTGAAGTGGGTCGAGGTTTGCTTCTTTAGAAAGTGGGTTTTGACATTTACTTTTTAAAGTACTTTTAAAATTTTGATAGTCAAACTAGATTTTAAGGGCTTTTGACCTTTAAAAGCAATGCTATTTGGCTTTTGAAAACCCTAAAGCCCTTAAAAGCTACTTTTTCTTTTGAAAGTGCTTTATAAAAAGTAAAAATCATTATTCTTTTTAAGGAAGCAAGCCTTGACCCACTTTATGTTGAAAATTTCTATTTTTACTTTTGGGAACAATAAAAGGGAAAAGTGGTTCAAGCAGATGCTTTTCTTTTCTTTTCTTTTCTTTTTCCTACATTTCCTTTTCCATTATTCTCTCTCTCTCTCTCTCTCTCTCTCCCCCCCTCCTCCCCCACCCCCCTTCCCTCCGTTCCTCTTTTCCTCCTCTTCTTATTATTTCCTTTATCGTCCCACCTTCCCCTCTCTCTAGGCAGGGAGGGACCAGTGCTTTAGGAGTGAGGGTGGGTTGAAGAGAGGGAAGGAGGGAAGGAGGAGAAAAGAAGGGGGGGTTAGGAGTGGAGGGAGCGAAGGACTTCTGCTTTAGGAGAGAGAGGAAGTGGTGGGTGGTGAGAGACAAAGGGAGGATGGAATGACTACTTTAGGAGAGAGATGGAGGGAGAGAGTGACGGCAGAGAGATTTAGGTGGCATGGTGGAGAGAAATGGGTAAGGAGAGAGATTTAGGTGGCATGGTGGAGGGAAATGGGTAAGGGAAAGGGAAAAGGGATGGGAAAAAAAAGAGGAAAACTTGTCATACTTACCTCCCACATCACACCTATTTTTTGCAAAAGTGGAAGTAAACTTTTTTCAGTGCGAAGTGTGTAATATCTTAGTTTCTACCTAAGGCAAATTTGGAGGACCAGATTTCTTTAAGTGGGGGAGGATGTTAAGTACCCTAACCCCAGAAATGCCATTTATTTAGCATTTTAGTCAATTTATGTTTAGAATTATCTCTTTGATAATAATCATCAAAATAATGATAATGCTATGATATACATCAAGATAAGTATTGTTCAAGCAAAATAATTTAGTAAAATCACTAAATAAATAATTAAGAACTCATTGGTGACATAAAAATATTTATGTATATGTATACATCCCATGCAAAAATACATGTGTTTTCATTAAAAAATACTCAGTTAATGCAAACAACTAAAATAAAATAGAAACAATGCATTAAAATCAAAATAAATAATGGTAAAATGCATTAACCTATTGTACATGGTCTGACCATGAGTTGGGCCCCATTTAGTTAATTAAAAAAGTAAAAAACAATTTAAATATCCCTTAAGTAAGGTGTGGCCAAGAGAAAAATTTTAAATAAAATAAAATAATGTAATGGGGCCCATGTGGAACCCTAGCCCTGCATGGTCAGCTAGGTGCTGGTGGTAGCCACTTGATTGGTTAGTTTTAACTCCATTGGGTTAGTTAAAAAAAAATAGTGTGTTAGTTTTTAAATTTTAATTAACACATGTGGCATCTACCACATGGTTTGCAATGTTCTATATGGGGCATGGTTGAGCTCCAACCACTTTTCAAGAGTGGAAAACCACTAATACAATTAGTTTAAAATTAATTAGAAAGTTTATAAATACATTAGAACCCTTAAACAACGTTGGAAACCTGTGAAGCAAGTCTCCACCCTAAACCACACATGCAATAGGCCCGTACTAGTTGCTAATGGACCACAATAAATTAGAAAGAAAGAAGTTTGAAGAGGAATGGAAGTTAGAAAATAATTCTAAAGTAAGAAAGTTTTTAAAAACTAATCAAGAGGCGGTGTGGTTTGCATTACCCTTAAACAACCCCAATTAAATTACAAATAGTTAGCTATAATAAATATAATATGTTAAAAGTTTCAATTATTTTAGAAATTTAGTGTTATAAGGTGTGTAACTAAGATAGCACTTTTAATCAACTGCAGTAACAAATATGTGAATGAAAAATGAAATTGAACAAATAACTGACTCACAGATCAAGCCAGTGTATCTCACACTGTCCTTAAGACAGAATTCGTCCTTTGCAGTGGTGTTGACGGATTCGGACGATTGTCTCCTAGGATACAGTGATCTTTCAACGAGTAGTAGTAGCACTCTTTGCACGTTTCGGTGAATCAAACTCTGGCGTTACTACTCTCAGAATGCAGACAACAATGGGAGAAAGAGAGGAGGAAAACTCGATGATCAAAACTGGGTCGAACTGACCCCATTTTATAGCCAGCAAGGTGATTGCTTGGAATAGTCATGTGATTGTTCAAACCAAGTAGTGACCAGTGACTGTTTAGTCAAACAATGCAACTCTAGACTGAGTTGCAATTTTTTGGAAAGACATGACTAATCAGTTGAATTAAAAAAAAAAAGGCTGTGAAAGGCTTTGTAACTTTTGGCAAAATTTTGTCTAAAAAGTATATATGGGCTTGGGCCTACTGGCGCATGGACCCAACCCAACCCGGCCCAATTGGCGGCGGCGACGGCGCGCGTGTGGGTTAAACCCATGTAGTCTGTGCAGTCCCTTTGGGACAAAATATGGGTGCCCCTTGGGGCCTAACCTTACAAGCACATATAGGTGTATAAACCCTTAATGGGTTTTACTTCCTAAGCAATGTGGGATTCTAGTTTTCCCACAACCCAAGCCTCTTGCCATCTTCAACCAAGTTCAAGGGGGTAATTTTGGAGTCAGTTTCTTATTCACTCCTTAATGGTTTTCATCAAGTAATTGGTCATTGTTATTCTACTCTTAAAGGAAAGCACATTACAATTTGGGCCTACCACAAAGGACGAGTGGGTCCCACATTTATTGTGGTCTAAAGTTGACGTAGTGACCATTGTGAAACCCATTTTCCCAACAATCCCCCATATGAATGGAAATTGGTTGGATAACTTATGCAAATGATAGTGCAGACACAAAAGAGTATAATATACTTGAAAGTTACTGCATGGATAAGGTAACTTTTGGCTTTGAACCTTTCTTTGTAAAAAAATATCGGAATTATTGGTTAATTGGTGAACATGATGTCTTGAACTGTTCAGTCGTTTGTGTAAATCAAGACAATAGAATTCACACAGTTCCTTTCCTAACAAAGTTTGGTTCTCATGTTTGTATTTATTTTGGCCCTAAACAACTCCTGGTATTTATGAGTGTCTTAGAGAATTCAGCCTCAAAATGCTCATAGAAGCTGCCTCTTCACACTCATATAGGTTATTCTCATTAAGAGTATCTTGCTTTACTCGGATTTCTAAGATATAAGAATTATTAAAAGCTTAGCTTATCCTAAACAACATTGCAGGTATCAATATGTCATCATAGGAGTGGGAGGAGAGATTATCTCCATAGTGATTCCACTAAGACAAACATAATTCGGTTGTCCCATTGAACCTAGATCTTGGGATTTTCAATTAGCTAGGTTGGGTTGCCATTATGATGACTTCTAAGTCATAGGCATTAACCACATTCCCCTCAATGATCGGTTTTCTTCAACCCTTTGGTTAACAAATTCATTATATTCTCTTTTGGCTTTACATAGTCAATGGAGATTACTCCATTCGAGAGCAATTGCTTGACAGTATAGTGTTTGCAACGAATATGTCGAGACTTAACCATTATACATGGTATTTTCTACCCTAGCAATTGTTGATTGACTATCACAATGTATACAGATTGCAGGCACAGGTTTGGGCAACATTGGAATATTTTCTAAGAAGTGACGAAGCCACTCTGTTTCTTCACTTGCTTTATCTGAAGCAATGAATTCAGACTTCATTGTGGATTGAGTAATGCATATTTGTTTTGACGACTTCCATGATACAGCAGCTCCACTGATTGTAAAGATATATCTACTTGTGGATTTGATATCGTTTGTATCGGATATCCAATTTGCATCTCTGTAACCTTCTAGCACCGCTGGATACCTAGTATAGTGCAACCCATAGTTTAGGGTGTATCTCAAGTATCTGAGGACCCTAACTAATGCCTTCCAATAGTTTGTTCTAGGATTACTCGTGCATCTACTCAACTTACTGATTGAATATGTTATGTTAGGTCCAGTACAATTTATTGTCTACATCAAACTTCCGATTATTTTGGAGTATTCATATTAAGATATGCTTTGACCAGTGTTTCGTGTGAGATGAAGATTTAAGTCTACAGGTGTTCTTGTTTGATTGTTATCATATTGGTTGAATTTTTCAAGTAATTGTTTAATATAATGTGATTGTGATAGCGCATATCCCTTAGATGTTCTAGATATTTTCATTCCCAATATAACATCTGCAATACCTAAATCTTTCATGTCAAACCAACTATTCAACATTTTCTTGGTAGATTTAATAATTTCCATTTTACAACCAAGAATTAGCATATCATCTACATACAGGCAGAAAATGACATAGCCATTTGTATTATTCTTGAAATATACACACATTTGTCATACTCATTGATTTGAAATCCATTGGATACGTTCTAGGAAGCACGGACACCTCTCCAGGGCTGGCGTGTCAGTGTCTGACATGTCTGTGACACGGACCCTCCCCGGACATGCTTGGACATGTTAGGGACATGCGAAAAGTGCCTTATTATTATTATTTAAATCATGGACACGGCTTGGACACAGCGGGAACACGGCATGGACATGGCGGGTCAAGGCTTGGACACGACGAGCCAAAAAATTTGTCCAACTATGCTCTTTTTTACATTAAAATTGGAAAAAAAAGGAGGGGGTATATGAAATTCTCATGTCACTAAACAAAGGCTAGAGAGGGAAATAAACCCTCTTTCCCTCTTTTTCCCTCCTGAAACCCTATTTCCCTCCCATTTTTGAAAACCCATTTGCAACGAAACCCCATCCCACATTGAAACCCATCACTCGTTTGCGGAAAGCCATCTGCATCGAAACCCCACCCCATATGCCATCGAAACCCCATCATCATCATCTGAGGAGGAGGAGGAGAAGAAGAAGCAGCCACCTATAGTGCCGTCTGCAAAACCTCATCCCATTCCTAGAACCCATTGAAACCCAGAGAGGGAAAGGGGAAAAAAAAGAGCTGCTGTTTGCGGGAAGGAGAACAAGAAGCAGCCACCATCTGAGAAATCCTATCACTGTCTGCTCGTTCCTACTCCATGTGTGCTTGATACTGCTCTTGCCCCTTGTCCATATTTTTTAAAAGAAAAAGGTCTGCTCGGTACTGCACCTTCTCCACTGTCTGTGATGTCTTTTTTTTATTTTTTATTTTTTATTTTTTATGTGTGGCTATTTTATGTGCTTCTTCTCCATAAAAAATCAACAACTGCCGTTGTTTTTTTATTGCGCTGTTGTGCACATCTGTATTTCTTCTTCCTTCTGATTTATTGTTTGCCTTTGCCTTTTTTTATGAAATGATGTGTTGGGGCTTATTTGTTATGCAATATCTTAATACTTGCCTATTTTTATGAAATGATGTTGAAAGGCTTGCCTACCTTTATCTTTGCCTTGCCTGCCTTTGCCTTTTCACATATATGTGACTTTTTTCTTCCTGCTGTGCACTATTTTTTTTTAATTTGCTACTGCATGATGATGCTATTAATTTGCTGTTGTGTGTTGTTAATTTAATGTTATGTCTTGTTAATTTGTTGTTAATGTTGGTGCTAATTTGCTATTATGTTATATAGATTTGGAATTTGGCAATATGAGTTCCATTGGATGCTCTAAGCCACATCACCCCAGTGAAGAAGATATAAACAAGCCTCTGGGGAGATACGTAACCACATATATACAAATAAATATATGATTATATATTTATTTAGTAGATGATCATATCTATATATAAATAAATATATATTATTAATGAGTCCTTGACGTCTTCGTGTCCTACCTTTTTTGAGAAATGCTGTGTCGGTGTGTCCGTGTCGTGTTGTATCTGTGTCCCGTGTCTGTGCTTTATAGGATACCATGACAGTGTCAAACTTTTTATGCCATTGCTTTGGGGCATGTTTTTGCTCATAAAGAGATTTAACAAGCCAACATACTTTCTGTTCTTGCCTCGGAACAATAAACCCTTCTGGTTGTTGCATATAGATTTCTTCATTTAATTCACCATTTAAGAATATTGTTTTAACATTCATTTGATATATTTCAAGATTATACAACGCTGCAATAGCTATCAATATTTGAATAGATGTCGTTCTTGTAACAGGTGAATAGGTGTCAAAGTAATCCACACCTTCTGTTTGCATGTAGCCTTTGACTACAAGTCTAGCCTTATATTTATCTATTGATCCATCGACTTTCATCTTCCTCTTAAATATCCATTTATGTCCAAGAGGTTTACTCCCGGGTGGAAGATCCACTAGTTCCCACGTATGGTTTTGCATGATGGAATCAATTTCACTATTCACTGCCTCTTTTTAAAAAGGTGCTTCAAAGACATAGCTTCTTTGAAGCTTTGAGGGTCATTTTTTAACAAATATGCTAGAAAATCAAGACCAAAAGATTTTGAAGTCTTTGTCCTTTTATTGCGTTTAGGTTCCTCCTTTTCAAAATGATCCTCTGTCTTATAGCTAATCATAGTATTATAAGTTTTTTTTGTTAGAACTTGTCTCTTGCACTGTTTTGCATGAAAATATATTTTCAAAGAAAGATGCATTTCTTGATTCAGTGATAGTATTTACATGGATATCATTAATTTTGGATTTATGAACAAGAAAGCGATAAGCACTACTATTATTAGCATATTCAATGAAAATACAGTCAACAGTTTTAGGTCCTATCTTCACCCTTTTAGGAATAGGAACCACTACTTTAGCCAGACACCCCCACACTGTCAAGAATTTATAGGAAGGTACCTATCCTTTCCATAGTTCATAGGGTGACTTCCCCATTTTCTTGTGGGGTATCTTGTTAAGAATGTAATTTGCAGAAATGGGTTTCACAATGGTCATTGGGTCAACTTTGGACCACAATAAATGTGGGACCCACTCGTCCTTTATTGAGGGTCCAGGTTGTAATATGTTCTCTTTCAAGAGTAGAATAACAATGACCAATTATTTGATGAAAACCATTAAGAAGCAAATGAGAAATTTACTCCAAAATTACCCCCTTGAACTTGGTTGAAAATGGCAAGAGGCTTAGGTTGTGGGAAAACTAGAATCCCACAGTACTTAGGGAGTAAAACCCATGGTGGGTTTATATACACCTATGTGTGCTTGTAAGGTTGGGCCCTTAGCTGACTGTAACATAATTGGGACAAGACTTTGATGATGGTGATGATTTAGTTACATATAAAAAACAAATCCAACCTAGTGTATATAACGATAGAAAGTGGGACCTAGTTGTATCCAAATTTGATAGAGGAAGAGAGTCCTTAATGTCTAATGAAGATAGGTATTATTGAATTAAAACTAGAAGTGGCTAGTTGCTTTCTAATGTATAACAGTCCATATGAATGCCTAATGCAAACTGCTCGTGATGAGATTATCAAATATGAATGAAAAATGATGTGAAAACAAAGATCCATAACTCGGATATGTGGGACCTAGGTGCAGGGTGGCGGCACGTAACCCTTTGATCCTAAGTTTTTTAGTATTTTCAAATCTGTATGATGATAATGATGATGATGATGCAACACTTGTTTGAGATGATGATATAAAGCAGTGTAAAAAATGCAAATCTACATGTTATCATGATCCTAATCATGTTTCTACATGTGTTGAATGATGAACAACAAGCTGGGAAAGAGAGATTTAGGAATATCGGTAAGTGATATGGCCCTTAAGATCCGGAGTCGTGTCTTAAAACTGAAATCTATGACTCTGCGTTGCATTCCTTCTTCCCTTTTCTCTAGATCTTGATCGCAAGAACTGTCTCTCTTCTAGATCTAGGGTTTTACCATGGTTCTACTGTTGTTTGTCGTTGTGTGTTGAAAGGGGTCTAAGAGAGTCTTTTATAAAACTTAGGACATGCAAAAGGGGCTATGGTTTTGTGTCTTGCACATCTTTAGAAGTTTCTCATGCATCCAAAGGGAAAAACAGGCAGTTTAACACAAATTAGAGTTTTTGGGGACTTGGGTGCAGTGGTATCAGCGCTAGAAGATTCAGTTGAAACCCATGGAGAATCCACTTTCTTCATAAGAAGTTGCTCCTGCATCTCACGTCCTCTCACCATGCACAAATTTGAAGTTGAACGTAAAGAGCAAGGTGTGAAGTATTGGTGCGTGACGGCATGGGAAACTAACATAAATGATACAAAGATGAGATCACTAGCATAATTAACTATTACAATGGATCAATAAAATCTGATTAGCACATGTGCCAATGTAAGATCTTGAACCCTAAGGATGTAATTAGCCTAATTAATTGCCTATTAGTCAGTTAAGCTTGATCATATACTAAGCAAGTCCGATTTATAGTTAGGATCGTTTGTGCGAAGTTTCATCGTGATCTGAGTCCATTTGGGTACAATGGGGGGCTAGTTTACAATTTTAAGAAAGTTCGTAGGACTTTTTCATTATTTCCGCTATTTGAGATTGTGTCTGTTGGGTAAATGACTTAGTTTCCTGCACTTTTTCCTTTCACTGCATTTCAATCTGATGAATGTAGGACACTCTAATTATGGCCCAAAGTCCACTAATGACTCTTTTGAAAAATCCCAAAACCCTCACCCCTTTATCCCACATGAATGACCATCCACCCCTCTTTTCTCCCGTTCTTTCTTCCTTCTTTTCTCTCCTTACTCTCTCAAGTGTGTCTTCTGATTTTGTAGGGTGATTTGGGTTGCTTTGGGTTTATCCGGAGTATGAGCTTTGATCGTGAGTTGGAGCAAGAGTTCCTCCCCTGTTGTGTTTTACTACCAAGGCAAGTGGATACACATGAATTCAAGTGGATACACATGAGTTTGTGGTGTGATATGCATGTTTACCCTTGAGCTTAATTGATGTTGAATTGGAAATTATGTTAGATTAAAATTGTTAATTGAATTGAATGGAAATTGGATGATTGGAGGATGTTTACATGTGTATTGGAGAGGGCTAGGCCATATGATATTATTGTTATCAAGTGGAATGGAATGTGATAGAGACCCATTTCTAAGCAGAAATAGGATTCTACTTGTCCATTATGAAAGCCTGTGGTCGACCACAAAATCCCACTTGCAGTTCCATCTTGGGACGTGATTGACGGACTTCATTTTAAAATTCTACTTTTGGTATCTCACTTGACTTCATGGATATTCCATTGTGTATCGTGGAATGCATAGAAATGATCTTTTTCTTAGATCTTTTGGTGGACCGATGTGTTTTGATCTTGATCAATGGCTGGTACAAATTTTCTACGACTACACTTATGTCCAAAGTGGTCAAAACAGTAGGCCAATTTGAAGCTTTTGGAAGGATCAGTATGTACGAAGAAATGCATACTGAAATACTTTAGATTTCTTTAATGAATAAAAATAATAATAAACCGTCTCTTTTGGAATTCTTTATTATTTTTGGACTGAAATTTCTCTCATGAACTCACTCGTGATATCTGTGAGTTCAATTACCATTTAAGCACTATTCCTTTATGGAAAAGGGGGACTTAAACCCGGGTTTAGGGACTCAGCTCTAATACCAACTGCCGCTAATGCGCATAGGGATTATGCATGAGATTATGGGCCAATTAAAAAATCTTTCCATTTACCACATGACATGGCCCCTCATCACGGTCCCACTATGGATCGTAATCTGTGGTGAGGTATAAACATTTCCTTTGACATAGTAAAGTATAGCAGAAGCATTATTAAATATAGATGGTACGATCAAATCATCAGAGTAAACATGTCATGATATAAGTAAGGTTAAAGAGACAAGTATTTTAATTACAAAGCCACTCTAAAACCTGGGCAACAAAATATGATGCGAAAAGAAATCCTATAACATATGAAGGCACTCTTGTGCTGGTCACGAAGACTCAATAGATTGCATTGGCACATCACTCATGGTTGCCATTAAGCTGATCTACCGGAAGCGTTGCCTCTGCATTCTCTTTAGTAGGGACAAACTCAGTACCTATGCACTGAGTATAGCATCATTAGCTACGAATAGTTGGTAGGTAGATGGACATAAATAATAATAGATATACATATCAAGCGAAGTAAAGACAATGTGATCATGCGAGGTATAACGACATGAATCTAAGCATAAAGCATGAATGATAATAACAATGAACAATAAAAACAATGTCCTATCACAATACCCTAACAAGATAGGTATTCCACTTAGGCCAATATACCATGGGATATTGTGTAGCTATCCTCCTGTCTCGTATCGAGTGTGATAGAGAATTTTGCAGTGGGAGAATAGCCCGGCCAATCAATACCAAGAGTTACCTTGGTGATTAGCCTTGAACAATCAATGGGGTGACAACCGGGGTGGCAAACAATCAAAACCTCTGCTTTTGTGGGTGCCCAACGGTGTACATCCATCCAATATTGATTTGCAGACGAAGTTAATTAATAAATCAATAGTCCTTTTACACAGGTGCCCCTGTGTTGGATGTTCACAGTTTATGTAGCGCCCCACCCTACATGCATGAATGATGTTGTCCGCTTTGGCACATGGGCCTCACGGTTTTGCTTCTGGTGGGCCTCAACCCACTAAAAGGCCTCATGCAGGGTAAGGGTGTAAGCTTTACATATAAGTCCAGTTACTTTTTCTCTATAGTTGATGTGGGTTGAGGCTCACTAAAAGCAAAACCATTAGGCCCATGGGCCAAAACGAACAATATCATGCATGCGTATAGGGTGAGGCTTTGCAGTTTAGTGGTGCTTGATACAAGAATCCTAAGACAATCAATGAGGGCTAGGCTTATCCTGCATGAACAGGTTTGTCAAACGATAGACAACTACTTCTCAATCAATCTTTCAATTAATCAATCAGTCAATTCAATTTGATTCCAATACTAATATAAGTAGTCCTCTCAAGCTTTACAATTAAGGCCGCTTAGCCTCGCACATCGATCAATACCAATCAATACATATACCATCAATTGGGATCCTAAGTCAATCAATGTAGGTTGTTAATATGATCCCAACAATATAAAACGATTTAATGAACATGCCCAAGCCTGTGGGCATTAATTTCAAAGATAAACAATTCAATCGATAGTGAAGGGAATATTACAATCCAATCCTAGGTAATAGCTGCCCTCTTTGTATTTGACATCCCTATACGGTCCACGACTAAGGTGAGGTCATGATATCCTATCAAATTCCCTTGGTGTACATTGATTCTTGGATGTCCTTGTACCTCACATCATCCTGGTGCGAAATAGGTTGTACAACATATGGAAGCGGGACAAATGGTGGGGGTATGTTAGCTCATAATATCCCTCACCGATTGGTCATCAAGCTAGGGTACCAGGGTACCAAAGCTAAGTCCCGAAATATGGGTTGAAGTCTCATTTTCCATAAAAGAAATGTGCTTATATAGTAACTAGACTCATGGATATCGTGAGTTTGTTCAGGAGAGAAATTTGAGTCCAAAAATAATAAAGAATTCCAAAAGAGATGGTTTATTATTTCTTTATTCATTAAAGAAATCTAAAGTATTCCCATATGATTCATTTTTTCGTACATACCAATTCCTACAGAAGCTTCAGTAAGGTCTACTGTTCTTGACCATTTTGGACATAATTGTTGTTATAGAAAATATGTATCAACCAAAGAAGCACAGACACAGACACGGGACACAGATATGACATGACATGGATACGTCGACATGGTATTTCTCAAAAACATAGGACACAGATACGTCAGGGAACACGTTAATAATATATATTAATTTATATGTAATCATATACTAAAAAATAATATCATTTTAACTTTCTAATCAATTAACAATCAAAAAATAAAAATTGAAGTACCAACTAACAAACATATTACATTATCAAATACCAATACAACACTAAAACATAATTCATAATCATTAAATATGAAATACCTATAGTTCCATAAAATCCTTACAAAGAAAATGGAGGATAATATCTTTCCCCTCCATAAAAAAAAAAGCCAATCTCGAGGCTTATTCTTTAGTGAAAGATTTATTTGTCTTTTGCTCGTGATATAATTAATGTTAATAATCATACATTTTTCCATGGTATAAAATTTTCATATGTCAAGTTTACAAGTTTTAGTAACCACATGTTAACAAAGTGTCCAAAAAATATCAGCCACATGTTTATTTTTTAGTCATAGACATGTGCTCGAAATTATGGGACACGTCGCAGAAAGAGTGTCGGACAAGTGTCCGAAATTAAGATTTTTAGTTCGTAATTATGGACACGGCTAAAATAGTATTGGACATGTGTTCAAGAGTGTCCAAGGAGTGTCAATGTCCGACATATGTATGTTACTTTCTTAGAAGTGTTTGTCCTTTTTAGGTACCAACCATTGATCAAGATCATAACACTTCGGCTCACCAGAAGATCTAAGGAAAAGATCATTTCTATGCATTCTACAGTTGACAATGGAATTTCTGTGGAGTCAATCAAGATACCAAAAGTAAAATTGTAAAGTGAAATCCGTCAGTCACGTCCTAAGACAGAATCGCAATTGGGATTTTATTGTCGACCACGGGGCTTTAGAATGCAAAACCAAAATCCTATTTTTGCTTTGAAAAAGGGGATCCCTCCCTCATTCCATTTGACTTGATAACAACGATATCATGGGGCCTAGCCCTCTCCAATACATATGTAAACATCCTCAAATCATCTAGATTCCATTCAATTTAATTAACAATCTTAATCTGGCATAATTTCTAATTTAACATCAATTGAGCTTAAGTGTATCTAGAAGTGAAATCAAATGCTAGAATCAACAATAAACATGCATATCACATTATAAATTCATGTGTATCCACTTGCCTTGGTAGTAAAACACACAAAAAGGGAGGAACTCTTTGCTCAAACTCATGATCAAAGCTCAAACTTTGGACAAACCCAAAGCAACCCTACAAAATCAAAAGACACACTATTAAACTAAGAAAATCTCATTTTTGAGCTTAAAGAAAACAAGCCCTAGCTAGAAAATGTAAAACGACTCACCTAGGGTTGTGCGCTTGGGGCTTGGGAGATGATGATGGTGGTGATCAACGACGGTGGGGCGGCTTGATTCTTCACTCATAGTAGGAGGGAGTGAGGAAAGAAAAAAGGAGAGAAAAGAAGGAAGAAACAAAAAAGAAGAGAAGGAAAGTGGGGTGAACGATCATTTACGTGGGATGAAGGGATGAGGGTTTTGGGATTTTTCAAAATAGTCCTTAGTGGACTTTGGGCCACAATTAGAGGGTCCTACACATGTTGGATTGAAATGCGGTAAAAGGAAATAATGTGGGACATTAAGTCATCTACCCAATGGACCCAAAATCTCAAAAAGCAGAAAATACAAAAAGGTCCTCCAAACTTTCTAAAAATTGCAAACTAGCCCCCTGTTGTACTCAAATGGACCTGGATTTCAGCACACACATGATCCTAACATGTAACTGGATTTGCCTAGTATTTAAGCAAAGCTTAATTGACTAATGGGCAATTATTAGGCTAATTACATCCTTAGTGTTCGGGACGTTACATCCTTCTCCTTCTCTAGAACATTTGGTCCTCCAAATGCCAAAACATATCTTGTCTAAAAGCTCTAGATACTCCTTTTTCACTTGGTCTCTGAGCTCCCAAGTGGCTTCCCGTGGATTTTGGTGCTCCCATTGAGCTTACTTTCAGTGAATGGTTATGGTCCTCAGCACTATACTTAACTTTAACGGTATTTAGGGAAGCCTAATTAATGAGTTAGGTGTGATGCCCTAATCTGCCTGGGTAATCCCTTAAGGCAAGAGCAGGTTAAGTGCTCTTGTGAGCTAAGAAAGGGGAATCTGGAGGGGTACGGGTGGAGTGTTTTGGTTAGCACCATGAGACATTGTTCAAGTCCCACATCGAAAATATTGAAATCCTGACACTAGGCTTATAAGTCAAATCCCGTGTTAACTCAACATGACACTTTTTAAGGTCGTGTGGCCCTAGATTTCCTAAGAACTCCGAAGTTAAGTGTGTCTAAGTGGAAGCATTACTAGGATGGGTGACCGCTTGGGAAGTCCTTGCGCACGCATGTGGGTCAAATAGGATAATATCATGCTATGTTGGCCGAGGCTGTGACAATTGATATCAAAGTTGAGGAAAACTCTATTTTTGGAGGGGGAGAGTGTTAGACCCCAATATGCCTGGGTAATCCATTTAGGAAAGACCAAGTCAAGTGCTCCTGTGAGCCAAGAAATGGGAATCCACAAGGGTACAGTTGGAGTGCTTTGGTTAGCACCGTGAGACTTTGTTCAAGTTCCACATTGGAAATATCCAAGTCCCGACCGTAGGCTTATAAGCCGTGTTAATTCAACATGACTCGTTTTAAAGTCATGCGACCCTGAATCCCATAAGAACTTCGAAGTTAAGCGTGGCTGGGTGGGAGCAGTATTAGGACGGGTGATTGCCTAGGAAGTTCTTGTGTGTGCACTTGGGCCAAATCAAACAATATCATGCCAAGTTGGGTGGGATTGTGACACATGCCAAAATTTAACTAAGTTACTTATGGGGTGATATTGTCTCCACCCAGAAAGTGGAGGATTGGACAGATTGGAGAGTTAGAATCTCCACTGTGCCTAGGGATCTGTCGTTTCCAAGTAGAAAATTGAGATCCTTGAGGATTTGATGGAAGGCTTGGTTGAATTTGTTTTACCAATTTATGTGCAGCTTTAATTGGTAGTGCATAATTGGAATGCCCACAACTTATTGATGTTAGCAAAAAAAAAAAAAAAAAAAAGAAAAAAGAAAAAAAGAAAGAACTGAAATCAGGAAATTAATATTCTGTAAATGGGCTTTGAATGGCTGGACTTGGCCCTTAGTGGGCTGGGCCTGGCTTCGGTAGTTTGTCTTGTGACTGGGTCAGGTTTTTTTTACACCTGATTTGGGCCTGTTTTAGACCTGTTCAGGTTGGATTGGGCCTGGTTCAGGTATGGTCAGGTTGGGTTGGGGTTATTGGCGTTCTAGGTCGAGCTCGTGGCGAAGTTTAGTGTTTAGTGGACTATAGATCTATGGCTGGTGTGATAAGATCTATGGGTTTGGTAATGGATGATTGTGGTCAGTTGCTGGAGAAAAGTTATGATAGGGTGTTGGAGAAGTTTTAATGGTGTAGATTTAAGTGGTTGAAGGGAAGTACATCTAGGTTTCCAATGACTAGCAGATCTAGATCTAGAAGGGCGTTGAAATCTGTGATGGGTTATTGAAAGAACTAGAAAAGATGAAGAAGAATACCTGGAGATGTAGATGATGTGATACTGGCTGTTAAACAGGCTCAAGCCCAAAGCCCATCAGTGGTCAATGCTAGGCCCAAGGCCCAAAGCCCATCAGTGGTCAATGCTATTGATTGGAATTGATTTGGGACAATATTGAGATAGCTGTACCATCAGTGGTCAATGCTATTGATTGGAATTGATTTGGGACAATATTGAGACAGCTGTAGTTTTCCTTATGCTTTCCTTACTTAGAATAACAATTGTTGAAATTAGTTGTTTTCTTAACTTAGATTAGTGATTGATATAATTAGATTGTTTTTCCTTTCTTAGAGCCTTGGTTAAAGGTATGTAAATACCTATATATTGATGGATGATCTCCATAGTAAGACGCACAAAAATTATTGCATTCTCAATAGTATATTCAAACTCTTTTTGTGATCGTGAATTTGTCATTGGCTTTGCGCCAAACTTCCCTTTGCAGGTGAGAAAAATCTACAAGAGCAATCTCTAGAAGGCCTTTGAGAGAAATCTCATTCAATCTTTCATTAACCTCCTCTCAAAGAGAATAATAGTGTTTATACAAGAGAACAAAGCCCTAAAGATGAATGTTTCAGATTTAATCCCTCTAATAACATCACTTAATACTTAAAAAGGTAAATAAATTATCATCATCATCATCAAAGCCTTATCCCAATCATGTTGGGGTTAGCTACATGAATTATGTTTCTCCATTCCGTTTTATTTTGAGGCAAATCCTTTGATAAATTAAACTTATTCAAATCTGATTTAATGACCTCCATCAATGTTTTCTTTGGCCTATCCCTATCTTTTGATGGGCCATCTGCCTGGATAGCCAAACCTTTTTTCATTGGTGCCATAACCGGCCTATGCTTAAAATGCTCAAACCATTTTAATTGAGTTTCTCTAATCTTATCCTTTATTGGTGCTACCTCTAAATGCTTTCGAAAGCGCTCATTTCTAATTTTATCTTTCTTAGTTTTTCTACACGTCCACCAAGCATTCTTATCTCCACCACATCCCTCTTATGTATATGCACCTTCTTAATTGGCCAACATTCTACTCCATATGTCATAGCTGGTCTAACCATTGTCCTGTAAAATTTGCCCTTTAATTTCGTTGGCAATCACTTGTCATAAAGCACTCCAGAAGTTAGTCTTCACTTTAGCCATCCAACTTTTATCCTATGCCCAACATCTTCGTCAATCTCCCCATCCTTACTAATCATCGAGCCCAGATACCGAAAAGAATCTCTATGTGGTATCTCATTGGTTTTAATTTTGACAGTGGTTTCAACACTTTGTATATATCCACTGAAGTTGCAATCCATATATTCTGTCTTTGTACGACTTATTTTAAAGCCTCTAGATTCTAATGCCTCTCACCATCTCTTAAGTTTTGCATTTATACCATCTCTTGATTCATCTACCAATACTATATCATCTGCAAACAATATACACCATGATACTTCTTCTTGAATATGAGCCAAAGAAGTAAATAAATAAGAAAATAAAATAAATAAAACAAAAATAACTGCTGAAAGTGAGAGGAGGGGGCCGCCTTGCACATTGGGATTCATGCATAAGGCTTTCACATGAATCCATATGAAAGGGATTGAAGTTATGGGTTAATTCCCATGGGTCCCCTTGACAGTCTTCGAGTCCTTATGATAACTCTTTAATTGCTCATCCCGTATGGACCATCCCAGTGTCTTTTGTGGGTCTGCCACAGGAGGCCTTTAGCTTGCTGGACAACTGATCCAACAATGGATCTCCTTCTAAAAATAGATCCAATCATGAATCTTCTTTAGTAAGCCACTCCAAAGGTAGATTCCATGATTGTGACGAAGCAAGCCCATGTAAGGTTGATCCAACCACAAAGAAGCTTTATCTGATGGTTTCTTGTTACACCTTTTGTAGCTTTGGCCATATCTAGAACTGATGTTGCCATCATGTATGCTTTGGTTACTAATTAGATGATAGAATCAAAAGAAGATTCAAAGTCATCTATTCCCCAAGAGGTAAAGCCATTGCTTAATGATTTCTCTAATTTAATTCTTGGTGAACTTCTAAATGAATTGCCAAAAATGCAAGATGTATAGCATTGCATTGATTTGCTTCTAGGAGCATTTGTCCCTAATCTTCTTTCGAGCGTTTGTCCCTAACCTTCATGCTTACTGGATGAGTCCATCTAAACATGTTGCACTCAATAAACAAGTTGATGTTGTTTTGCAATGGGGATATATTTGGAAAAGCCTTAGCCCATGTGTGGCACTCGTTCTCCTTACTCTGAAGGATGGAAGTTGGCGTATGTGCGTGGATAGTCGTGCAATCAACAAAATGACTATAAAAGTATTGCTTCCCTATCCTTAGGCTTGATGGCATGCTTGATCGTATGACTAATGCTTTTGTATTTTCCCAGATTCATCTTCATAGTGGTTATCATGAAATCAGAATTAGGCTAGGTGATGAATCAAAAATGACCTTCAGAACTAAAGATGGTCTTTATGATTGGTTGGTTATGCCTTTTGGTCTCACTAATGGTCCTAGGACATTCATGCGTGGTATGAATTAATTGCTAAAACCTTTTATTGGGAAGTTCGTTGTTGTCTATTTTGATGATATCCTGATTTTAAGCTAATCAAGAAAGGAGCATCTCGATCATTTGAAGAGTATCTTTCAACTTCTTTGCTGAAAACGCTTTTATGATAATCTGACAAAATACACTTTTATGAGCTATTCTGTTGCTTTGTTGCATCTTCAAAGGGCATAAAAATGGATCCATCCAAAGTTCAAGCTATTCTAGATCATCCAATTCCTACTATTATCACTGAAGTTCATAGTTTTCATGGACTTGCTACTTTCTGTATGAGGTTCATTTCAGATTTCATAAGTATTATGGCTCCCGTCACTGATTGTATGAAAAAAGGACAAATTTAAATGGATAAGTGCAGCAACTTGAGCCTGTGAAAGAATTAAGCGCAAGATGACGGAAGCCCCTGTATTGTGACTTCCAGGTTTTGACGAAGTCTTTGAAGTTGCATGTGATGCTTCCAATTTTGGCATTGGAGTTCTTGTCCAAGGTTGCTTGATTGCATTTTTCAATGAGAAGCTCTCTGATGCCAGGCATAAATAGTCACCATATGATCTAGAAATTGGAATTCTACGCTAATGTGCAGGCATTGCGACATTGGCGACATTATTTGGTTGGAAAAGACTTCGTCTGATGTCCTAATCACGAGGCATTAAAATACCTTCAATCCCAATAGCACATGAGTGATCATCGTGTTAAGTGAAGTGCCAACCTTCGTGAGTTCACTTTCAGTATTCGTAATCAAAGACAATATGGTGGCTGATGCATTTTGTCGTTGGAAACATCTCCTCACTATATGATAGTCACAATACCAAGTTTTGAGCAAATCAAATAGGAGTATGCATATGACAAAGATTTTGGCACTATTTATTCAGATATTCTTAATGGTGAACAGGACAAGCACGCACATTACAACATACATGATGGTTTCTTTTTCAGAGGTACTAAACTTTGCCCCCTGCCACTTCTATTCAAAAACATGTTGTTTGAGAATTACATTTAGTACGTTTTCATGGTCACTTGGGACGTGACAAGACCTTTACTCTTGTGGATAATTGTTATTATTGGCCTTGCATTATGATTAGTGTTATCAAGATTTGTGAAAGATGTCTCACTTGTTAGTTGGCAAAAGGAAACACAAAGAATATAGGTTTATATTAGCCATTGCCAATTCCTAATGCCCCATTGGAAGATATTAGCATGGACTTTGTGTCAGACCCGCCAAAGACTGCCAAAAAAGTTGATTCTATCTTCGTTGAGGTTGATTGTTTCTCAAA
Organism: Sextonia rubra; assembly: GCA_037013555.1. NCBI lineage: Eukaryota > Viridiplantae > Streptophyta > Magnoliopsida > Laurales > Lauraceae > Sextonia > Sextonia rubra. Next base: position 22,463,847 of record JASUAD010000024.1, on the reverse strand, counting down.
AATGCCACGTTTTATTCCATGTGCCAACAGAGCGGATGCTTACAAAGTTGCTTAATTGTTCTTCATGGACTTCCTTAGACCATTGTCTCAGTTCGTGAGAATAAGTTCATGAGTTATTTCTAGAAGACTTTGTGGATGACAGCAAAAACAAAACTTCAACTATGTCCTATCTTTAGACAGATTGCCAGACAGATGTAGTTAATCAAGGCATTGGACAACTATTCTGGTGTCTTCTTCGTGACCATATCACATCGTGAGGTTAAGTTTTACCCACGGTTGAATTTGCCTACAATAATTCAGTTAATCGTTCCACTGGCATCTTGTTGTCGGAATTAATAATAGGTGTTTGTCCACGCTTGCCTATTGATCTAGTTCCATTACCCATTGGAGTGCCACCTAGTGTTGAGTGGATAATTTCATCAAGCACATGTAACTGATACATGATGAATTTTGACGCCATAATGCTGCTAACAATGACAGTTGCAAGGCACATGTAGACAAGTGCCGTTGTTTCATTGAGTTTTCTAAAGGAGATATGGTTATGGTATGTATCCATTTGGAACGGTTACCACCAAGAGCTAATAAGAAGTTATATCCATGTAATGCTGGTCCATTCAATGTGTTGAAGAAGCTTAGCTACAATGCCTATATGTTGGAGTTACTGGCAGTAGTCCAAACTTACAATGTTACAAACCACACACTCTACCTTGGGCATGTCAATGATGAAGAATTTGAAGAACAAATCATTGCCTTGCAAGCTGCTCCTCCACTTGCGGATAAAATCATTGATGTTCTCAATGATAAGATTGTTTCTATTCGTCTAGGAGTATTCTAGAAGTTCCTTGTCCTTTGGCAAAACTGCCCGATCTCCAATGCTACATGGATTATTGCTACCAACTTCTAGCGACTCAATCCAGATCTCTATGAATATTATCAAGTTATTAACTCACCGAGGTTGAGTTCTTCCAAGCTAGGGATAGTTGATGCAGTACGGATGAGGCCCACACGTTGACCCAGAGGTCAACCCGGTCCATAGGGTCCAGCCCATAGGGCCAATTGAGACTGACTGCTAGTATGGGAATCTAAACTTATCCTTATTTCCATATCTATTCAGTTAGAGGCTGTTTCTAGTTTCTATTTCTTGTTTGATTAGGATTAGCAGTTTTCTAATTTATTTAGAAAGTCTTGTTTGCTAAGAAACAATTCTACTATCTTGTTTGCTAAGAAACAATTCTACTATGTATATAGTTGAATCTCCATTGTAGTTGCTCATGCTTATAGAATTAACCAAATATTTCCTGAGTTCTCTTCAATTATTATGTGTTTTATGGTTTTAACTGTGTGCTACTGCTGGAATCCATCTTTGGATTGGATCAATCCCTTGGGAGATTGGTTTATTTTTCTGATCGAAGATCCAGTGCTGCACTAGTCATCATAGACATCATTTTCATGTGGGAAAGCAGGAAAAGGTGAGAATGTGGAGAAGGTGATGATGGGAAGATATCAAAGATGAACCATGTTAAAAACTTCTATAGCATTGTTTCTTCCAATACTTCCCAGCATAATTTACAGGTCCGTTTTACAATTGATGGATATACATTGGACATGAAATTATGCTACCACTGTCACCTCGAAATGTATATCGTCTCATGTGCATAAATGCATATTCTTTTTATTTTATTTTATTTTATTTTCTTTTGGCGTTGGTAACATGACTTGAACCACAACTGCATTTTTGCAATAATGAGAACCTCCCGCTGTGCTATGAGCGCCTGTCATCTTGTGTATGTACTGTTATTGTACAATGTTTGATGTTTATATCTAGCTTAGTTCAGCCATGTCAAATTCTTTATAAACAAACTATTTTGTTTGGTTTTATTAGTGTTCTCTGGTCAGTTTAGCTGCTTGAAACCATGGGTTTCTCCCCTCTTTCATTAACCTTTTTTTTTTGGTCCATAGCAATTGTTTCAATATGACCGACCATTGGTCACTGGTTTAACCCAACATCAACACCCTTTTTCCTTTCCCTAAAAGAAAGAAAAGACCACTTGTCACTGGTTTAACCCAGTATAAGCACTCTCTTTCCTTTCCCTAAAAGAAAAGAAAAATGAAGAAGTCATTTTAGTCCCTGAGAGTTAGGCTGTTCAAATATTTAGTTGAAATCTTAATGAACTAATCCAGTTCTAGGATTTGGTTAGAGGGTTGTTGCCTTTTGTTGTTCTTGTTCTTTTTTATCCCAAAAAAATGGAGTTGCAAATCAACTAATTTTTCAAGTTACAAATATTTGTTTTTCGCGCAGAGTGAAGCATGCAAACTAAAAATGGTTTCATATTGAGGAATCTGAGAATTCCATCTCTTTGCAAGCAAACATCCCTTACCGTTTGCAACTCTGCAGCTTTTCCTATGAAATCTGAAGGATGGTTTTTAGTTTGCTGCGATTGCAACACTTATGTCAGATTTACTGGCATGCATGTGTATGTTTTTTTGTTTTTATTTATTTATTTATTTATTTTTGGCAAATAGATGGAGCTTCCAAGCTGGACCGATATTGTGAAGACTGGTACTTTTAAGGAACTTGCTCCGTATGACCTGCGGATTGGTACTATATTAGAGCTGGTACAGATTATAGCCCCACTTAAAAAAAAAAAAACAAATATTTGTCTCATTTTACATTTGTTGCCTGGGATGAAATATCTCTCTGTTCCACTGTGTGCATTCCATTTATTGTCTAAGTAATTTCATGATACAGCTTCCATGGAAAGAAAGATCTACTTGAGGCAGGATATTGGAGTTGGTTGTTTTCAGAAGATCTACGGTGGGCGTAAGAGAATTGGAAGCCATCTGTCCTCCTCACTTCTGCAAGAGCAGTGGTTCTATTGCCTGTCACATCCTTCAACAGCTGCAGAAGATGAACATTATTGACATTGATCCAAAGGGGTGAGAGTAGGCTTATATTTGTGTCATTTCTTTAAAGGTCTTTTTGTTTGTTTCATGTGATTTAGTTCCTAGGAATTCTAGTACTTGTATTTCTAAAAGTTGTTAGAAATGAAAGACCTATCAAATGATCTCTTCTTTAACGGAAAATGAATTAAGGGGAATGGGCAATGAATACCCAGCCATTACCCTAGTAATTCAAATTTTAGAAAAATTAAGGTCCCATCTACATAACTACCTTACATTCTTCACCCCTTAACTTTTCCTACCTCTTTACTAATCCTATTTAGGGGCCCATTTGAGGATAAGATCCTATGTATTCAATTCCTATTCTCTGGTTCTATATGAAAGTGATACTGGTCTTTTTGTGTAATGTGCTGGTAGTTATGAAATATAAGTCACAATAAAATGTTGGGAAACTCAAATGGGCTGAAGGCTGAGACTCTGACTGAGTTGCTTGGTTCGCCAGTCCAAGTACCATGTCCAACCAAGCTATGAAAACTAGTCAGTGCTGATTGCCTTTGGTTTCATTGATTTTTATGGTTGAGCAATTCTGCAAATGAGAAAATCACTCATTGGGATCGAAAGAATTTTTCATAATAGACATAGTTTTCTGATTTTGCATGAAGGCTGCATCTAGCAGGGTGGCACTGGGAAGATCCTAGCTGCTATGGAGGAGCCCCATTTTATATATTCTCGGGAATAGAAACTAGGCTTCACTACTAATCAACCGGGTTTTAGATCGTACACGACAAATGAACAATTGAATACAAAGCAAGCAATGCACATTCAGTCATGCTGAGCGTGCCTGATGAGTGGATTGCCTTTTTTTGTTTTGATGGTTGACATGAAGGTCCCCATCTGATGAGTGGGTTTCATTTTATGGATAGTTACGCAATTTCCCTAGAGTTCTCATGTTTGGACAGAACCCATTCCTGATTACCAAATAGAACCTGGTACTGCATGTTATAACTCACGCCTTCTTAGATGGAAGCTCTTGGACAGGCCCACCCGTTGAGGGTCCTACACTACTATGGTCGCCCATGGGTCTTCTTCAAGATCCGTGGAGTTGATCATTCATCATGTGGCACACTTGGGCCCACAGCTCCACGCAAGAAAACCTCTCCTAGATGACCTAGATTCGGAAGATATAAAACCCTCTTGAAAACCTTTTAGAACAGAAAAAGTTGCAGCAAAAAAATTGTGGAAACGGAGGAAAATATAAGAGAGACAATTTTTATGTGTTCAGTTTGTGCGATTTTGCACAAAAGGGTATATAATTGGAAAAAAAAAGGGACATACCCACATTTGGGATATAGTTTCTGTCAACATCATTTTGAGAAAATCACGGTCTTCTATATCATGTATGATCAAATTTCCTTTTTATTTTTATGAGTAGAGGAAACTTTCCATTTGCTATTAGACTATGCCACTGAAGCAAAACAGGAAAGAGAAATTGAAAGCAGGGGAAAATATTTTCTGGGCAGAAGAAAGTTGCCCATTATTTTGTGATTTCTGCTAATGAAAGGGGAAAAGCAGACAAAAAAGGGGTAGGCAGGGAAAAGTATTTTCTGTTTCCAAATTGATAATGACTTGAATGTCGCCATATAAAACATGAGTTTTGTTAATATTTTTCTTCGGTGGTTGTGTTTCAGTGGAAGGAGAATCACATTCAGTGGTGGAAGAGATCTTGATCAAGTTGCTGGTTAGATTGTCGTGGCTCATTGAGTGGATTCCTTAGTTTGGTTGGGTTGCTGCTCTTATTTGTTCTTCAGGGACCAGATTTTCTCATGGTAATTTGGTAGGTTCCAGTTTTTGTGATGTTGACTGGAATATCACCATGGGTTTTGTTTGTGTTTTCAGCTTAGTACCTCTGATGAAGAAGGATTTGAATTTTCACTTCAGTATCTTTTGTCAAAATTTCTACATGTGGATTGCCTTTGTCATCAACCTACGAGTGAATTGTGTGAAAGATGGTGTTGGTTTGGTTTTGCCTGTAGTCTATACATTGGTGAGACTTCCTAAGTTGATTTTATCAACATGCCCCTCTTTTTTGGTGCTAGCAAGGATATGATGTCATTATTAAAAGAGTTTATAAACGAGACAAAATGGATAAAACATAAGCAAAAGTTAACTATTACAGTAATTTCCTCATAGGTTCTCAAAATTACTTGCTTCAATATCAGAGCTACCTTCCCTCGGACCTGTGTCCACCTCCATTGGCTTGTTGCAACTGGCCCTGAAGTCCATCCAACCTAAAAGTCTGCATAAATGGATTGAATCAATTCTGGAAGCAAGTTAATTAAGGAGAGAGTGTGGTTTGAGCTTGGCCAGATGGTACATGATCCCATTTGTTGCTGCTGCAGAAACCCGTGATCATTTTGTGTCTTAGGTGCTGGTGAATGTAGTTGGGGCAGTTGACTGTTATTGCTGCTGAGCTATTGCTGCTTATCAATTTGTCTGATCTACAGGAAGATTTTGGGTGTTACTCCTGGTCCACCATACCCACATAGTTGGGTCAAGGCTCTGGTGATGATGATAACAACCTGCTCCTCTATAATCCTATTGGTTGGGTACTAAGCTGAGATTGATTTCCCTGACAAATTATGTCCCGGATCGTTGGTCTTGTCTTGCCATTCCAGTTCAATGCTAGGCATGTGGCATAAAAAGTAGGGGCATGTTCAGAAAGTTTCACATCCTGGATCTCTATCCATTTCCCGAGTTTGCTTACTAGAGAATTCTCGAGTTAAAAGAGCAGCTCTGATTTTTGATTGATGAGCCCCACTGGCCACTGTGTTGTAATACTCGGGATTTCTACAAGGTAAAGCCTCCGGGGATCTTGACTCCCTGAATTTGGGTGGTCTTGTCTTGTTGGATGAATGCCAGGACACTTCAGCTGGAATCTGTCACCTGTAGCCCATATTGAACAAGTAAATGGGCTTCGTTGTCTCTAGATCCTAAATACCACAGCTATGAAGATTCCAGTTTGGTTCCGACTGTAGACTTGGCCATCTGATTGTTTTGAGTTGATTTTCTATTGTAACTGCGACATGTTTTCGAAGCCTTTGATTCTTTTTGGGCGGGAAGCTTTTCATAATGAGGATTCTGTACTGCATGGATTTCCTTATTCGCGTGGTGCCCATATCCAATCTCCACTTCTCATTGGATTTCAGTTTCCACTTTACCAGGGAACTGTGTCGCACCAAATGTTTGGAAATTGGAATGCACCACAGCAGGGATTTTTTAATCTCAATGATGGAATCAAGCTACTATTTTCTCTTGAATCTGTCGAAATGATGTCTCAATGAAAATCTTTTCAACCAATAGTGTAAGTACTATTAAAAAACGAGTGAGTTGTACAGTTGCACAGTTGAGCAAAAACTTCTCATTGATACGGCAAAAATCAGAGTGTTATTGTGCTTCGACACATCATCAAACTAAAAATGCAATCAAGGGGTGGCTTAGTTGATTTGACCCTTAGATTTGTTCCAGAAGGTCTTTAGTTTGATTTTCACCTTTTGTGCGGCTCTATATGTATCTCTTAAAGAATAGTTTTGGCTTATCATAATCAGATAACCCCTCACCAAAAGTCAAAAGTTTGAATGATGAACTAACAATAACATTAAAAAAAGAAAGAAGCATCAAACCAAAAATACGTGAAGATTCCTGGACTTAATATTAGTGAGTCTTGGTTAAATTGCTGAGGCACCTGCCACGTGGTGGAATTGAAGCCTCAAGGTATTGCCAAGAATATGCTGAGTGAGTAATCCTGCTTCTCGGTTGCAGCAAGAACATTGCTTCAATACGCAGTCAAAATGAAGGAACACCGTGAGAAAATTTGATGAGGCAGTTTACAATCGGAATCGGTATTTGTTAGGTTGAGCAAATGGGTCGGTTGAGCAAATTCGGGTCGGGGGCAATCCAAACCCATATTTGTTGGTCTCAACCCTCGAAACGGGTTGAAAACCTTTAATCCGCACCCGTGCTTGGTGAACCTAATCTGACCAACCTAACCTGAAGTTAATGCTAGTTGGGTCGAGTTGACCTGATCTATTTAATTTGTCTTTTTATGTGTCATCCAACTAATTTTATGTTGCCCAATTTAGCTCTAAATTCATTTCAAATGTTGAATTGAGCATGAATTTATAATTTATCAATTTTCGATGTGTAAAAAATGGAGCCAAAATCCATTAACAATTTCTAGCCCATTTATTGGGACAATCTATTTTCAATTTATATTCAATTTTACAATTCCATGTTTGAGCATGAGTATAAGACTAATTGGTGCTATTGTATTCCATTCTTGTCCATATTTTAACAGTAAATTTCTAAGCTTGATTACCCAATATAAAATAAAAGACACAAATGAATATTTCAAATACAAAACAACATATTGTCAAATAAAAAAAAATATGTTTCATATTCTAAGTATCAAAATATTGAACTAGAAAAAATAAAAATAAAAGAGACAAACTATTGTGTAGCACCCCCGCATAATATTAAGAAATAAGAATCACATGGTTTATGACCTATAATAATAAGAAAAGTCACATAAAAATTGAAAAGATACAACAAATTAGTAAAGCCTAAACGGGTTGACTGGGTTATGCGTGTCAACTCTAACTAGACCTGTTTTATATGAGTTGATAAACTTTATCATGTGACCGACCCATATTTTAAATAGGTCGGGTTAGGCTGGGTTGGTGGACCAAGCTGACTTTTGCCAGCTCCAATTTACATGCAGCATTCTATGTATGAAGATTTATTGGGTGGCCAGCCTAGAGAAGCTATAGGAATTAGGAATCATGGCTTTACGCTAATTTAACCTTTAATGTTCAAATATACGTTTGGGTAGATGTGGAATTTTTATTTATTTATATATTAAAAATTAAATCACACTGACATGCTAAACCATATCAATAATACCGCTGATAAAAATTGGTTTCATCCGCGACTGAAGATTGGATTACTGAAGTAATAGTTACTACAGATGTGAGATTTTTTGTATGTCCTTTTTTGCTAGTGGGTACTAGTTGTGACCGTGCCATAAACTCTTGTAATGATGACTCCAATTATAATCTTTTCATGAGTACGAATTCTCAGATGGTCTCGTCTTACCATGTCTAATTGGGTATTTTGTGAAGATCTAGCTCGATGGAAGATTCTAAAATGATCTTCAACCCTAGGTTAAATAAATAAATTTAGGGATCTTTTATAATAAATGTTCAAATGATGTTTACCTAATGCAACCTTGATCCTTCATGTTTATGGGTAGTTCTTTCTGATTTTTGTCATGATTTTGCTTACTTTTCTTGTGTACATAATTTTAATTATTTTTATCATATGGTGGTTACAAATATATATATATATATCTTGATAAAATTGCATGTGGAATAATGTATGATTTGGTAATGAGACTTGTTATCTTCCAAGCATACGTTCGAACTGTCTTAACTTACAAAGCTGTTGAACTTTCCCATTATTAACAATTGTGAAGTGAGAACGCCTCCTTACCCCAGTGCTAAAGAGTGGCTGCTCTCATTAGGAGGCCCAGGTTTCGAATTTGCCTCCCCTACTTCCTTGCATATGTGAGTTGTTTTTACATTACATGTGTGAGTTGTTTTCTTATATACACGATGTGTGAGTTACGTGGCCTGCCCCCTCATTGGTGTGAGTTGTGTCTCCTTACATGTGTGAGTTTTATCATTTTGCAAGTGCGAGTCTCTTAGGTCCCAACCCCTTAGCGAAGCTGAAACAAATAAAACAAAGATGATGAAGTGATTGCTGATTAAGCTATTGGTTAGATGGTTTGGAATTGTGAGATGGTTGTGGGATGCTCTAAGGCATATTGTTGATAGTTTAGGCACCTTTGATTAGTCTTTTAGTAGCCAGTGGGATACTGGTTGTTGGTTGGATCTGTTTGAGACTTAATTTGGTGATTTGTAATAATCTTGGACATTATCAGCTTTTCTCACTTGTATATATTGGACTTAGATATTATCTTAGATATTATGGTTGTTTGGTCTTATTAGCTAAATGTCTTGAAAATAAAATTGATTGATAGTTTATACTCTGCTATCCTATTCTGGGGGACCTAGGATATTTTTTGCTTGGGTAGGCTAAACTTTTGCTAGATTTTGCTTGACTTTTCTCACATTTACAATAGCAAAAAAGTAAATGTAATGCATTTAATTAGACACAAAATAAAGAAAAAGGTAAAGGAAATTTCATCAAAATTAACACTAACCTAAAAAAACGTAACTTAATTCTAAGGTTAGAACACATGTCCGATAACCTGATTTTGCCCAAACCATTACGCAAAGAATTAAGAGGTGGAACACAAACATAGTTTTCACATTATAACTCACAGGGCATTTACATAAAAAAACTCACATTATTCGTTGCAGAAACACAGCAATTATTCATAATAGAAACTCACAACAGTATTCACATAGTATTTGCAGAAACTCACATCGAATATAACATGCAGATAAAAAATAGACATTGAGAGGGAAAGGCAGGATACTTGAAGAACTACTAAAGAAGTATCTCTCAATAAGAATCATCATCTCCATGAATATCACTAAAGAAAAGCACAAAGCAAAACTCCACAATTAGAATTCTCCAATATCAGCATAGCTTCATTAATAGAAACCCAACGAATCCAACATCAAATAGATACTCAAATATATCTTTGAATGAGTTTTAAGTTAAGTAGACTTGCTAAATGGCACCCCATTGGATTGAGTTTAAGTACATGGCTCAAGACTGCACCATCCTTAATAATATGGAGTTTTGATTAAACCCAAATAAAATTCTCTTCTTTATAAGAAGAAGCTTCTCTATTTTGATTTTTCATTTAAAAGAATCTTTAAGATTCATAAGAGTGCAACTTAAAGATAGATATATGTGTTGGACCGATTGTGGCCCATTAGACCACAATAAAGGATTGGTTACCCATGGTTAGAAGTTTTTATTTTGAGTTAAACATTTCTTAAGAAACTGCCATCTATATTAGTTCTCTTCTTGATGGGAGGAGAGATTTAGGACCTACAAAAGGCATCCTTAGGTAACTCTCTTGACTACATGAAAGATCTTTCCAACCATCACTTACCTTGAGAGAAGAAAGGCCAGAGCTTAAGAGAATTGTGATTCCCATTGAAGGCTAACCTTCTATTGGATCAGAGCTTCAAGATGTTGCAATCAGGTAATATCTAACCCATCTAATGGTTTAGATCTATGCTCGATCGCATTATTGGATTGATTATAGGAAAAGATCTACACGGTTGTAAACCTATAATGTTTCCAACAATATGTACTTCCTCTATAAAGCATGTCCCATGTGTAATCGTTCTAGTTCTTGATTTTTAGTAGAAACAAGGGGTTTCATTATCATACCTTCCTTTCTTCTTTTTGCGATTTCAGGGTTTTCTGCTGAAGAGAGAGCTTCTTCTTTATTTGCTTTGGAGGCTTTCTACCGGAGAGAATTTTTCTTTTTCTACATTTTACTGGTTTTTACCAGAGAGAAAGAGAGAGTAGGTGATACAGTGTTGGACTGCGATTTGGTGGCTTTCTACCACAGAAGGAGAAATAAAGAGGGAGAAGAAATGGAGAAATAGGTGATTGTATGAAGAGAGGGAGTCGATTTGTTATTGCTGCTAGAGAGGAAGAATGACCATCGATTGGAATTTCAAGATCGAGGGGAAGAAGAGGTAAAGCTTTGGAGATGTTTTGTTGATTTGGAGCCTAGTTTCCCATGAAATCAAATGGAGGAGTCTTTGATGGTGCAATTGGGCCTACATAGGTTATGGGGGTGGTGTGGGACTATATTTTATTTGGTGAGTAGCCCATGCGGCTCATGATGTAAGAAATCGTGTGGCCCATATGCCACGGGTCTCACGTCAGATCAAGCAAAGCAGATGCCAATAGATACTGAAATCTCATTTTAGTGTAAGATTTGATCTGGGCCTCATAATAAGACTCCCAATAAGATCAGTGGATGTGGATTTTTGGTAGAAGACGTCTCTAGTAAGTGTGACTGTTTGGGATTTGTTTATTTAAGAATAGGGGAACCACGGGGTTGGATTATTCTCTCCATTCTTGTAGGAAAGACAAGAAGCAAAGAGGTCCACGGAGCTTCCCATCACCGGAATACACATAGATCTCTGACCATGTGATAAAGTCTTTGCATTTAGATCCATCAATTGGTATCAGAGCCCTGCATGGTGTTTTTCAACGGTTTGGAGTTTGGAAAGGCAACATGGATTGCAGTAGGTCTGGAGTTTTCCTTTTTAGCCTTCATCTTGGTTTTTTTTTTTTTGTTTTGGAACACAACACTTGCAATGAAGAGGAAGAAGAGATTTGCATGCACAGAGGCCAAGATAGCTTTGTGGCATCTTCTTCTTTTTTGTTCTTTATTGTATAGAAAGGAGAAAGGTGATTAGAAACAAAAGGCACTTTTACTTGTCTTTTTCTCTAAGAAGATACAAAGTCCCGCATCACCTCGGCGCGTGTGCCAATCAAGCCAAAGAGCCTTACTGCCCCTTCTTTTTCAGTAGATTGCAGGTTGGGTCAGGTGGACCCAACTCGACCTGATCTGCTCTAGCTCGGATCCACGTGCAGTGGGACTAATGCAGACACGTGTGACGACGTTAGTGCTTATGCAAAGATCGTTTGAGTAACGTAGGCAGAAGTTCGTATCGCCGTTAAATCTTCCAACTATGATATCTTGGCCGTCCGAAGCCAAATCGATGATTTATTTGCGCCTATGGAATTCTTGCGAGCAGATCTATGCATTGACAGCAAAAGGAAAACGATCTAACGGCTCAGACAAAATGGTGGTATTTTTTTTTCATACTTTCAATGGTATTTAAACCATCTTTTAATTAAAAATAAAAATCATGTCTTTCAAATCAGCCATGCATGATCTTGTAGAGGTTGATATTTTTAATGGTAAGAACTTAGCCATGTGGAAGTGTCGGATGGGTGCATTTGTTGCATTTCAATGGACTGACTTATGTGATTGAATCTGATCTGATCCGCAAGCCCGTTGATTATGCCCTAAGGACGACCATGAATTATATAAGCAATGGGCTTTTGATAACAAATCAGTGAAGCATGTATTGATTGGATTCATATCCAATGAGTTGGTGAAACAGTTTGAACATTTCATCATGGCGAAAGAAATCTGGAATTGTGCTGTGGACAAGTATGAAGAACCTCCAAATATCATCCGATGGAGGCATTTAGCGCATATGTCAATTACAAGGTGCCAAAGGAGTCATCTATAAGGGATCACATTGAGAAAACGTCGTCTGTCACATTAATCTCACAGCCCTGCGAAAAGAAATGGATGAGGATTTTCAGATCTTGCACTTATTGATGAGTTTTCCACCTTCGTGGCAGAATGTGTCTCAAACCCTTAGCCTTCAAAAGGGTGTAACCCTCAGTGAGGTTGAAACTAAATTTTTTGTTAAAGGACAAAGCAAGCTGCCCGTGGTATAATACCTATAAATTTTGCTATGATTGCTAGAACTAAGAGCTATGGCGGTATGTTAACTGCCAATGTGAAAAATAAAAAGAAATTTAAAGGCAATCCAAAACGGAAATGGCCTAAAAATGGTATTTGTTTTAATTATGGGAAGCCTGAATATTTTAGTTCTTAGTGCAAAAAAAAAAAAAAAAAAAAAAAAAAAACAAAACCAACAACAACAACAAAAAAGGATGAGAATAGCCAGCAAGGTGAAGTAACCAAAGAACATGGAGATTATGTTGAGATATATGTGGACCATTAATTATATACAATAAAATAGAGGAGGACTATTTTATCACATTCATTGATGATTACAGCAGATATGAGTTTGTGTACCTAATTAAACATAAATATGAGGCATTAAAAATGTTTCAAACATATGCTGCTGAAATCCAAAATCAAAAGGGTAAGAAAATGAAACGGATTAGCTCCGATAGGGGGGTTGAATACACTTTAGAACTGTTTAAAGACTATTGTATACGTGAAGGAATAATTTATGAATATTCAATTCCATATACCTCATAGCAAAATGGCATGGCTGAGAGGAGGAATAAGACTTTAATGGATATGGTAAGGTCAATGATCAGTCATGCCATTTTGTCCGTAGATCTCTTTGCCTCTTGTTTTTCCTACGAGGATGGAGAAAATCACCAACCATAGGGCTCCCTTATCCTTATATTAATTAGTCCCAAAGAATTACATTTACTAAAGATATTTTCCACCAGAAACCCACATCTACTAAGAGTCTTATTGTGGGGCTCAAATCAAGTTTTACACTAAAGTGGGATTGTAATCTTTGTTGGCATTTACTCTACTTGATCTGACGTGGGACCCGTGGCATGCGGGCCACACGTTTTCTTTCAATCAGTAGATCTGGAGTTTTCTTTCTTAGCCCTCGTTTGGGGTGTTTTCTTTTTTCTTTTTTTTTTTTTTGCAATACAACACTTGCAATGAAGAGGAAGAGGAGATTTGCATGCACAGAGGCCAATATAACATTGTGGTTTCTTCTTCCTTTTTTTTTTTCATTGTACAAAAAGGATAAAGAAGAAGAAAAAGAAGCCACAATGTTATTTTGGCCTCTGTGCATGCAAATCTCTTCTTCCTCTTCACTGTAAGTGTTGTGTTGCAAAAGAAAAAAAAAGTATGGCAATTGGTTGATCTACCTAAAGATCGAAAAGCCATTGGATGTAAATGGGTTCTTAGAAAGAAACTTAAGAATGATGTATCATTGGATAAATATAAAGCATGGTTAGTAGCTAAGGGATTTACACAAGTAGAAGGAATAGATTATGAAGAGACATTTTCTCCAGTAACAAAATTCTAATCCATCCGAACCTTAATAACATTGGTAGCATGTTGTGACATTGAATTGCACTAGATGGATGTGAAAATAGCATTCTTGAAAGACAAATTAGAAGAATAAATTTATATTAAACAACCTGAGGGTTTTGTGGTGTAATGTCACGAGGACAAAATGTACAAACCTAATAGGGCATTGTATGGATTAAAACAGGCGTCAAAACAATAGTATAGAAAATTCCATCAGGCTATGTGTGAAATTTGATTGGTCGCAAATAGTGCAGCTACATGTTTCTATATTAAACGCAGTAAGAGTTGTTAATTATATTTGTCATTATATGTGATGACATTTTGATTGCTAGTGATAAATTGGAAGCCATAAGTGAAATCAAACAATAGTTAAAGTCAAGATTCGAGATAAAAGAAATGGGTGAGGCAGAGTGATGAAAGAAATGGGTGAGGAAGAGCATGTCCTTGGCATTGAAATAACCTGTAATCATCCGAATAGGATATTGACTTTATCACAGAGACCCTATTTGGAAACTATGTTGAAAAAGTTTGATATGGCTGTGTAAACCAATTAACACTCCCATCTGCAAGAGTACAAAATTTTCAAGCAGTCAAAGACCTACAAATAAGTAGGATAGGGAAATAATGAAATTAAAATCTTATGCTCAAATTATGAGCAGTATTATGTATGTGATGCTGTGTATGAGATCAGACCTTGCATTCGCCGTGGGTCTTGTAAGCAAATTCCTAGGTAACCGAGAATTACAACATTGGTATGCGATTAAGAGGATTCTGCGGTACATCAAAGGAATAATGAATCTCTACATATGTTAACAAGGTGAAGTCCTAGAACTATGTAGCTATTTAGATGCAGATTGGGTTGGTGATTTAGACTAGAGAAAGTCAACAACTGATTATGTGTTTACCCTCGAAGAATGTGCAATTTCTTGGGGTAGCAAGAAACAAACCTTCACAGCTATATCAACAGCCGAAGCTGAGTATATAGCTTGCAATACAGCAGTCCAGGAGGCTCTTTGGTTAAAATACTTCTGATGTGATTTGGAGATAATAAATGAGAAGGAGCTTGTCCCAATGAGCACAGACTGTACGTCGGCCATTTCTATGGTGAATGAGCAAAAGATTAACAGCTGAACAAAACATGTTGAGATAAATATCACTTTGTTAGAAAGAAGGTTAAAAAGAATGATATAGAGTTTTTTTATATGTGAAAAGAATGATATAGAGATTTTCTATATGCCTTCAGAGGAATTGATGGTTGATGCTCTCTCCAAGGCTTTACCTGTAGAGGTTTTTGCAAAGCGTGTGATGCGCATGAGACTGAGAAATGTTTGATGTACATAGTATTCATGCCAGGTAGAAGATTGTAAGATATTGTATACCTCGCATGCCACGGGTCCCACTTCAGATCAAGCAGGGTAGATACCAATAGAAATTGCAATCCCACTTTAGTGTAAGACTTGATCTGAGCCATACAATAAGATTTCCAATAGGATCAGTGGATGTAGGTTTTTAGTGGAAGATGTCTCTAGTAAGTGTGATTTTTTGGAACTTGTCTATAAACGAATAAGAGACCCTAAGGTTGAATTATTCTCTCTATTATCGTAGGAAAGACAAGAGCTGAAAAAATCCACAACGCTTCCTATCACCAGAACGCACATAGATTTCCGGCTGTGTGCCGGAGTCTCTGTATCCAGATCCATTGCATGACCCTTTTAAGGAAGTGCCAAGCAAATTCTACTTGGTGAGACTGCACCCACGTCGTGTAATGTGGGTCTGTCATTGATCCTATTATTAAAAAAAAATTCTATACTTATCATTAGACCTAATCTCTTTTGTAATGAGTTTACATAGCAGATCTTGAGGGATTCAGGTTTCAGTGCGTCGTAGCTTGTTTGCTTCGTATAAAGTTATTAGGAATTCTAAGCAATATATTTAGATTGATAAAACAAAAGAAGTAAAAGGAAAGATTCACAAACGGGTTTCAGATAGTCTCTATTAGACATCAATAAATCGACTATCATCCTATTAAATCAGATATAAGGAAGGTGAGGATTCTATCTATATCCCTACCGTAAATCCTTCACTCTTTACTTTTTTATATTTCTTTGTTGAAATCCACTTTATTATAAAATCTAAGGAATAAAACAAATGAATTTTTCATGTTGTTCCATAGAATATACGGTTCAAATTTACTAGAATCAAAGATTTAAGTAATCTATTGGATAATATTGCTTTGTAAATTTCTTCTTCATGGTTTTCTTATAAAATTACGTTTATATTCCTCCAAACATAGGAGAAGAAGTGGCATAATTTTTAAATGATCTAAAAAGAGTGATGATGGCCATTGAGATGTGTTTCCGTTCTAGAATTTACCTCACGCATGCACTTTAAGGATCACTTCCTTGGTTGGAATAAAATCACTAGGAATTCTAATCATGGATGCCTTTGAATTGATAAAATAGAAGAGATAAATGGAAAGACTCACAAATAAGTAATTATCTCTTGCCGTGCAAGACGATTGGAGACCAACCATACTCATAATAAATCAAATTTTTAAAAAGCACAGATTCCAATTATATTTTTACTTTAAATCCTTCACTCTTCACTTCTTTAATAGTTTTTCATTGAAATCCACTTTATTATAAAATGAATGAAATACAATAAATGAACTTTTTCATGCTGTAAAATATGGGGTTCAAGTCCACTAAGATCAAAGCTTTAAATAATCCACTGGATAACATGGATATTTAGAATTCTATTCCAAGTGATTTTACAAGATTATGTTTATATTTGTCTAAATATATGGAAATATATGGGGTAAAAAAATTATTTCAAAAGAGAAATGTTGGACAGTGAGGTACATAATGTCCTCCTGTTCCGGAAGAATTTACCTCGTAGATATAATTTAAGGCTCCCACATTTGATTGATATTAAATTATTGAGAATTCTAAGCAATGTATTCCAATCGATGAAATTAAAGAAGCAAAAGGAAAGATTCACAACTAGCTATCAAATTGTTGTGCAAGACAATAATCAATTGACTATTGTCCTAATAGATCAATGCTTAGGCAAGTAAGGATTCCATTTATACCTTTACCTTAAATCCTTCACTCTACTTTAATAGTCATTTGTTGAAATCCATCTTATTATAATAAAATCTAAGGAATTAAGTAAAAGTATTTTCAACGCAATCGAAATCTAGTAAGATCAAAGCTTTAAGTGATCCATTAGATAATGTGACTTAATAAATTTCTTCTGCATGAAATTCTTACAAGATTGTTTTCATATTCCTTCGTACATATGGGAAGAAGTGGGGTAAATAAATTATCTCAAAAGAGAAATGTTTGATACTTAGTTTGTACATCTACCTTGAAAATATATTTCAAGGCTCTCTTGTTTGCATTATATTAATTATTAGAAATTCTAAGCGATATCTTCCTTTCAATAAAGTCGAAGTAGTGAAATGAGATATTTACAAATGGGTATCAAATAGTTTATTGTTGTCCTAGACAATTATAAGCTTAACATCATCCTAATAAATCAAATCATAGTCAAGTTAGAAATCCTTCTATATCTCTACCTAAAATCCCTCACTCATTTTTTCTCTATTCATTTGTTTTCTCTATTCATTTGTTGAAATCCACTTTTTATAAATATAAGGAATCCAATAAATGAAAATTTCATGGGTTTTTTTTATAAATATGGGGTTTTGAAAGATTTATAAGATCCCGAATTTTTAGATTACAAGTTAAATAATATGCAGTGGAATAAAATAAAGAAAAGTTACAAGAAGAAAGCAATGAACCACACAAATAGAAGACATGCAAATTTTTACATGGAAACCCTAATGGGAAAAAACCAAGATCCCCAATGGACTAATCAAGCATTAATTTCGAATAGTTACAAGATATACTTACAACCTTACATAGTTAGTTCCTCGACCATAGGATGTAGTTTTGCTTGTAAGAATTCACAACACAACTTGACTCTTGTTGCCCTGCTCTCTGCGTTTGATCCATAATACCTTGTCTTTACAAAATAAACAATTTTTTACAGGGAAGTAGAAGCAAAAAAAACCTTAAAACTAAAAGCTTTTAGCAAACTCTCTAATGGAAGCTCTAAAGGAAAAGGATGACCTCTAAAGAGTAATCTCAACTTAGAATATAAGATCTATACTTAGAGTTAAGAGAAAACCTCTTTTTATAACTTACAATTCTTGCCTTAGGGTTGAGTCCAAGTAAGAACAAAATAGGTAACTCTAGCACATACAGGAATGGTTTTCGTGCAAATCGATGGGTTTTTGTACAACATCCAATCGATTAATTAAAGGTCGGATCAATTGGATTAAGCTATTGTCTCAGCTCGGATTGATTGGATGTCTGCTCGATGGATTGGATGAAATTCAGCATAAGTTTCTATAAACTTTTCAAGGCCATAACTTTATTGTTTTAACTCCGATTGATATAATTTTAGGTTCTATGGATATCTACTCAAAATGAGCTTTCCAACAGTAGGTAGCTTAGCTATATAAAATGCTTGTTTTGTGAGATATGACCTTTGTAAACATGTTATCCTTAGAAAAATATTTCAATTTGTAGTTCTTTCTTTGATTTCTTCACTTCAGTGCATGCGACTCATACCATAGTCTATATTAAACCCATGAATTAATCAATACAAAAATCCTTATAGGTTCAAAATCATTAAAATCAAAGCTTTAATGATCCACTAGATAACATGACCTTTTGAATATCTTCTCCTAGGAATTCTAATAAGATTGTGTTTATATTCCTCCAAACATATGGAAAGAAGTGGGAGATAAGAAATTATGTTTAAAGAGTAATTTTGGACACTGAGTTGTGGCACATTCTCCCATGCTTTTGGAATCTCCCTCACACTCATACATACATTTTGAGGCTCGCTTGTTTGCTTGGTATTAAATTATTAGAAATTATTGAAAAAAAACGAAAGATTTATAAATAGACCTCAAATAGTCTTTGGCTTTGTTAGGCAATAATGAACCGGCCATCATCCTAATAAATCAAATATTTAGGAAAGTGAGGATTCCACCTATATCTTTAATTTAAATCATCGTCCTAACTTCTTAATTATCATTTATTTTATTGTAAAGTCTAGGGAATTTAGTTTGAAGTTGGCAAATGGGCCTTTGCTATTTTAATCTCTAGATTTTATATCCATTTTTTTTTTCAAGTGTTGGATTTTGAGAAGAATAAGCTTCTTTATTTTTATATTTTTTTATGAAAAGGTCCTTAAAATATATTAATGAGATGCCAACTCCGAATCAATAAGTACATGTTATTTAATCATATCTGGTGTAGAATACTACTAGACTATCATATCATCTACATGTTTAGTATGTCTAGCTAATTTATGAGCAACAACATTCCCTTCTATTTCTAAATGGTGCACCTCAAACTTGTTAAAATGACTCAATAGAATTTTAATCTCTTTAAACAATGATCCCTAATTAGACAAATTAGATGCGGAAGAATTCAAAGCTTCAATTGTCTACATAGAATCTCCTTTAAGAATAACAGCGCTCACCCCGATATGAACGATCATTTGAAGTCCTCTTAGAGATGCTAGGGCTTCAACGTCATTAGCATCCTCCACCTCATTTTTTATCTTGCTCAATGCCATGATCACATTTCCTGAGCCATCTCTAAGGACTTCACCGATGACCGCCTTCCGAACTTCTTTATCTTAGTTTTCTAATTTGAGTTCACTTTTATCATTTTATCTAAATTTTCAAAGTCAGCCTTTTTCCCTCTCTCTCTCTCTCTCTCTCTCTCTCTCTCTCTTTTAGTTAAGGACATCAAAGTCGTTTCCAAGAGTGATGGTATAGGTGGCAAAGTTATTAAAATGGTCTAAATGACTTAAATTGAGGCAGGAGATATGTGGATTAAAGTCAACTCATATGTACCTAACCATTTAGTGGTAATTGTTTGGAAACTTAGATCAATTTGATAGATAAATTTAAGCCAATAAGAAGAAGAAGAAGAAGAAGAAGAAGAAGAACATCTATTTGAAATAAAGTTATTTCAATTAAAGTATTCTCCAAATAGAACTTTTTGTAAAATGCACAATATGTTTTATTCAATTGCAAAGTAAATATTATATAATAAAAGTTTTATAAGTAAACTTGTCATATACTAAAATTAATTATATACAAACTTATTATTTAGTAAAAGTTAAATGGGTAAATTTTAAAAAAAATAAAAAATTGTTAACTTGCTTAAAATATTGATGTGTTGCAATTTCTTCCCATTCAATACTTTTGAAAAAGGTGAAACATGATTGAAATTAATGTTATTTTAAAGAGAAAAAAGTAGACTTTTCTCGAACACTCCAAGGGTATTTTTGCAAAGCACTGCAAAAAATTTGTTCCACGGATTGCTTTTTATAGGTTTTATGGAAAATAAAGTCCAACCCCAATTGAAAATAATTTTCAATTGAGTATAAAAAAATTAGTTTTATCACTTTTTTTTTAAAAAACAACTGCACCAAACGTGAAACTGTCAGCTTTCTACTCTTTACATTTTATCTCCAAAATGCGCACAAAGCTGTCCTAAATTACTCAAAATATTTTTCATTCCCCACCCTTCTACCTAACCTATTTCCAAAGAACTGAGATGATTAGAGGAAACACCCACGCTGACGGTGGCTAGAGGATCCAGACTCGTTTGCTAAATGCTTTGCTGAATCTTTTTTTTAACAACGCGAAAGATTTTCTCACCTCTGACTCATATGTAGTGTAAATTGGGTTAACCCAGGTGAGAGAGGTTAAAGCAGGTCAGTTTTAAGGGTCTGAGCCGGACACAAGCCTCAAGAAACTAACCACCTTCGTCATATCGCAAGTGTCGCAAGTGAAATACAGAGCAATAGGTGGGCCCCGCACAAGTGACAAACACAAAGCACGTCTACACCTGTTCGTCTTCCACTCAACACATGTTCGCCTCCTACACAGTCTTTCTCGTTCTTATCACCCCTCCACCACCTTAAAAGGCCTCGTCGTCCTCCTTCCTTGCTCTCACACCTGGAAACTTCTGGTACTCTAATTTCCTAGAAGGTCCTTCTCTTGTTTCCTTCTCTTAAAGATTGCAACTTTAAGAAAAATCTCTCCAAAATCAAGTACCCCAACTGATGTCAGTGATTTCCCTGCAGCAAAACCGGGGAAAAGTTCTGTTTCTCTTATCAAGATTGCAACTTTCAGAAGAAATCTCCTCAAAATAAAGTACCCCAACTGAAATCAGTGTTTCTTGTTACCCGAACCTGGAAGAAACTTTTCTTTAATCAAGTTTGCGGCTTTCAGGAGAATCACTTCAAACTCAAGCACCCCAACTGAAATAAGTGATTTTTCTGTACTAAAACGAGAGATAAGCTCTATTTCTCTTATCTACTTTGCAAATTTCGAAAGTATCTCTTCAAATTCAAGTACCCCAAAAGATCTGAAGTGAACTTGAGCTCTGATGGCGAGCTCAGAGGCTAGTTCTGGCCTTCGTAACCGATTCGACGTAGCAGCATCTGGGATTGGATCAATGAAGGAAGAAGAAGAGCTTAAACCGAACCCCACCAAGGTTTTAGCTGCAGGCGAGGAACAGGAAGATGATGATGGGTGGGTGGCTGTGGCGATGTCGTGGGTGAGGCTTACGACGGCTTTTACGTTGCTGATGTTCTTTTCGATCCTGTGGGCGGTGGTCATGACCTTTTTCTTGCCATGGCCTATGGTGAGGCTCAAACTGGCGGGTTTGTATGGGCACTTCAATGGGAGAATGGTGGTAATGCGTTCTTCTTCTTCTTCTGCTAATTCTTCATTTGCTTTTGCTCTGTTTTTGTTATGGAGTTGAGTTTAATTGATTGTTTTGAAGCTTTATGTTTTGTCTTCGACTTGAAGCATGCATGTCAGAGTGCAAAGTTGACGGTGTCAGTAGATGATAGAGTTGATAATAGGGAAAATTTCAGAACAGGCTCAAGTTTGACAAAAAAAAATTACATTTCAAATCTGGACTTAAAGGTTTCCATTTAGATTTAAGATCATGTCGAGCAAAAAATTGAGGTTTTCAGCAAGGAGTTGTTCAATTTTTTTTTTCCAAAATCCCCAAAAATAGCAGACACCAGAAAAAATGGAACAACTCTTCACCGGAAAACCTCAATTTCTTGCTGGTTGTCCTGATCTGAAATTTAAATGAAAAACTTAAGTCTTGATTTAAAATGTAATTTTTTAAATCCTGTTTTGAAGTCTGGGCAAAACCTGAGCCCTGTTTTGAAATTTTCCCTTGAAAATATAAACATTTCTGGGCTGAACCCTTAGCTACTTGTGCTCATGGGCCGGGCCTTTGATTAAAATCCTTAAGCCCATGCCGGGGCGAAGCCCAAATTGGGCTATAAGTGGCTGCCCTGGGCCCAGCTCATATAAAATCTATTAAGCTTGAGCTTAGCCCAGATATTAATTGGGCCTAGCCCTATTCAGGGCCTGATTATTAAGTACCCTTAAGTTGGTTTTGGGTGGGGCCAACATGATTATCATGCACTAATTCCTATTTATAGACATGGTCACGTTCAAATGAATCAATCTAAAATGCAAAAAAAGTCTTTTATTGAAAGTGATTGTAATCTTCATATAAAACTATCTTTTTGCTCTCTGAGTTGATATTACCTCTTTTTTTAATATAGACGTATGACTCATTAACAAAACTGAACTGCGTAGGTGCAGCCAAGAGATCTTTGCCTAGTACAAACTAATTAAGAATGAACATTGTTTACCTTTTGAATAGTGTTCTTTGATCAATAATTTTTAAAATTTCTACCATAGAAGATTTGCAGTCAATATAAGAAACATTAAAAGGGGAAGTTACAACTTAATCCACTTATTCGGGCCGGGCCGGGCCGGGCTTCGGGCTTTCTACCACTTAGCCTAAGCCAACCTATATAACAAATGGGCTCAAAATGTTAATCCAAGCCCAGCCCATGAGCATCCCTATTCTTGGTGGGAGAGCTAAGGAATCACAATCAGGTGGAAGATTTATGGTTTTAAAATCTGCAGAGTCTGAGGTGACTCGATGAGTTGGATTGGATTCAACAGCACCATGTTGAGTCACCCTAGAATCATCTCCTCAACTGAATCTAGTTTGAAAAGGTGTAGACACTTAATTTTTCTCCTCATTTGAATATTAGGGGAAACTTTGAAGATCTTTGGGACCGTTTGAACTAAATTTGAAAATTTTTAAAATTGTTGAAGATATGAGGATTGAAAGATTGGATGCCACTTTTATTAGGAAAAGTGGCGCAGCAGAAATGCCTGTGATCGACGGATTAAACATGATGAATAAGCACAATCACACTATCAAGTAATAACATACATGAACACAACAATTTTACGTGGTTTGGCAAGATGCCTATATCCACGGAGGAGAGAAACTCATCTGTCATTCTCCCATCTCAGTCCCTAGGGAGTTAGGGCTATAATACATCAATATATATAGTTTTTGTTTTCTTGGCTAGTAAGAAAATTTATACATAATGACTAAAATACCCTTAACTCAGAACCTCGGTTCTGGCTAACCCAGACGACCAATTCGGCTAAATCAAAATACAAGTCAGAACCCAACAATATCTACTTTGACTTGGATTTCGTAAATCCTAAGAGCCACCTTGAAGATACCCTGTTGAATTTTCTCATTCTCGATCCCTTCGACGTGGATCTAAGCTTTCCATCATTGATCGACAATTTTGTGCAAGCACTTGAGATTTTCCATAGTTGCTTCCTTTGACCTAAACACCCCTCATCTTGAATCTCCGAAGTGCTATCCATTTGTTATCTTTGCATACATCCTTGCAACACAATGAACCTAACTTTCATCCATCAAGATAAAAGAGACCTTCCTGAATCCATATCTCATTGGCACAGTTGTCAAATCCTAAATCGTTCAAGAGGTCGAATCAAATCGAATCGCGAATTGAATCGTGAATCGTAGGATATTTTATACTTTTCTTAATATAGATAAGAAAAATTGAAAAAAAAATATTAAAAAATAAGAAAGATTATAGAAGTCACTATCTAGCTATTTCTCATCCGTATCAACATCAATGCATGACAAATATTACCTTGTTCCTAGTTTTGAAAATTGGAATCGTATCGCATATTATTCATGCCCATGAATCGAATTGAATATTGAAACGGATTGTGAATCGTAGGATTTTTCATTTTTTCTAATAAAAATGAGCAATAGTTAAAAATTTAAAAGAAAAAAAAACATTCATTCATATGAATATTCATCCATTTTTCCATTTATAACAGTAAAAATACGAAAAATAACTAAATAAGTCTATCATACAATTGTATCAAGAACATCATGACATATATTAATAAATAATAAATATGTGTAAATAGTTAAATAAGTTTTAGATATTTATATATATTGTTTTCATTAAATCAAAATATAAAAGTAAAAATAAAATTCAAACCATGAATCGTATACAATAAGATATCTTTTGAAGTTAAGACAGTGTTCATAAAGAGAAAAAAAATAAAAAAACGTTTAACAGAAAGATATAGAGAAGCACAAAACGTATAGTCTAACGCTATAATTAAATTCATGTTCTTTATTTATGTCTAAAACCTCCCAAAAGAGGCAAAAATTCTTTAGATGTTTAGTTAACAACTAAATAACATTTAAGTAAAATGCCAAAAGAATGAAAGAATAAAGAAGGAAAAAGACAAAAGATTGTTAGTATTAACTTATTAGTTGTATTTATTCTCAGTCAGTTAAATCGCTTAAATTGTAAGATTTGATGAAATGAGTATCGCATCATAAAATTCACACTTGACTCTTAAGATTCACCTTAAAATGGGATTCTTTGAAATATATAGATCGTTTTCCTTAAAATTCGGGATACGAATCATAGGATTTTGGTAACTATGCTCACTGGTACCTTGTGAATCCTTTTTTTGTCTCCATCCATGTGTTGTTTTTGTCAAGCCTACAATTGTCTTAGTAATGAGTTTTTGTTCTTTGCACTATGAAAAATCCCAATTTCTCTTCCTTTTCGAGGAAAATCATTGCCGTTCAGGTTTTCCTAGATAGCCACTAGATGATATCATTGAAGATCCCATCAATCCATTTTCCGATGATCCGTTGCATTTAACTCTATCTGAACCATGGTTTTCCTCTCATACTATTTGATATCTCCTTCACTACTCTACCTGAAAATGCATCCCCTATTAATCCATAGAGACTTCTGACCATCTCACCCTTCATGATGTCCAATGCTCCTTTTTTCGCCTATACAATTTCACCTACTATAGTGCACTTGCAGCCCTTAAAGTCTGAGGCAACCAAAGAAATCAAATTCATTTGCAAACCTAGAACATCCATCACATCTATTAGGGTTAGAACAATCTCATCATACACCCAGATCTTTGCCGCTCTAATCCCAATGCTCATCAATTTTGTATTGTATCCCATAAGAACAGATCCATCAAGAATAAGAGCTATTTGCATCAAACCAATCTCTACCTGAACATGTGATAGGAAGAATTAGAATCTAAACACCATGAATCACCAATCTGACTCGTACCTATATCTATCGAAAGTGATTCCTAATTGTCTGAATTCGAGTTTTCTAGCACACAATCTCCTTTCGATTCTGATTTTTTCCCTTCTCCATCCATTTTGGCGGGTTTGCTCATTCAGATCCCTCCGATGCGGATCTAAGCTTTCCATCACTAATTGACCATTATGTGCAAGCTTTTGAGCTTTCCAAAAGTCCCGGAGCAATCTCTTGTCCATGACTTTTCGAGAAAGCTCAAAATCTTGGACATGATGGTCAATTCGTGATGGAAAGCTTTGATACCACTTGTTGGGAAAAGTGGCAAAGTGGAAATACCCGCAATTGATGAATCAAACATGATAAACAAGCAAAATCATACCATTAAGCAATCACACATACAAATATAGTAATTTTGCATGATTCGGTAAGATGCCTACGTCGACGGAGGAAAGAAACTCATTTATCATTCTTCCATCTCAATCCCCAAGGAGCTAAGTTTATAATACATCGAACATATATAGTTATCGTTTTTTTGGCCAACAAGAAAATTCATACATAATGACTAAAATACCCCAACCCTAAACCTCGGTTCTAGCTAACCTAGACAACCAACGCAGCTAAACAGGAATATAGCACACAACCCAATAGTTTTTTCTTGACTAAATGACAAAAAAGTACAGATGCCTACTTATACTTAGACTCACCCTTCATAATTAAAACATGATGAGTTTTAAATTTTTATCACCCTTCATAATAAAACATTATGAGTTTTAAAATTTAAAAATCTTTTTTTTTAATTTACTTCTGGTAATATTTCATATTTTTACGTTTTTATTTGATCTAGAGTGGAACTCCATCATACTTGGTCTGTCTTGCTCTTACTTCGACGGTCGTGCGGCCCATACAACTTTGGCTAAATGGATGCCGCCAAGCCACTAGAGGGCAACGTTGGAAAATGTCACATCCAAAATATAAGGCAAATTGATTCCAATTTTAAGACGTAACTAGTGTAGAGTTAAATTATTTCGACTTTTATATGAAATTTATCCACACTATTCCCACGGGATATCATGGGTGAGTTTTGTTAGGTATATGTCTTATATTTCGGTTTAGCCGGATGAGTCCACTGGGTTAGCCAGGGACTGGTTTAAGGTCAAGCGTGTTTTGGTAATTGTACCGGGGCTTTCTTGGTGGCCAAGAAGGCGGAGATTATATATGTGTTTAGTCTGTAAACCTAGATCTTGTGCACTGAAGAGAGATGAGAGCTTTCTTGCCCGTGGTGTTCACACACCACGTAGGTGAGACGATGTGAGTGTGTGAGAGTCTCTGTATACTTGTCATAGTGAAGATGATCGTCTCTGTACCTGTGGATGTAGCCCTGTTTAGGTGAACTACGTACATCTCTGTGTCTCTTCTTGTGTGTGGTTGGTTTTTTGTTGATCTTGGATTAATGTATGTGCACAACGGGTGATGTCAAAATCACAACAAGTGGTATTAGAGCCCAGGTGGTGTTCCTCAGGTTTCTGAGCGAGGTGGAGATCACTCGGTGGCTTGGAGGTTGTGCGCATAAAGATCGACTAATTGAATCCTTGTCGAAAGGTTCGGATCTCTGTTTTTCGAAACAGAGAAGAAGGGAGATTATAGTTTCGTGATCTCTGGTTGGGCCACTGGAAGAAGAAGAAGATGATCGGCGTCCTGTTGGCAGTAACAGGAGAAGAGATCAATAGTGATCTCCGTTGTGGGCATAGTCAGATGAGAGAGAGATTGGTTTGATCTTGGTGGGCCATTGCATCTGTTGCAACTCGTTGCAGACGATTGGAAAAATCGAAGGCTGCCACTTCCGGTCATCGTGAGCCACCACTGCCGCTGTCGCCAGGTTATAGAAGCAAAAATTGAATAAGAGATTTGAAGGAAAAAAAAAACTGTCGTTCGTAAACACGAGTTTTCTGCTGCATTCTCTTCACCATTGCCGGTGGAGACACCGCCGTCAGAGAGAGATTTATCTCTATTTTTTGAAACAGAGAAGTGATTGGATTTTTTGGATCTAATCGGTGGGCCACGAAGGGTTCTCTGTTTTGGCTTTTGGCTGACGGTTTTTTGAGGAGGAAGACCGGCGAAGAAAGGGCATCGCTGTCCTGTTCTCTCGCTGCCGCTGCTGCGCTGTCAACGTTTGTTGTAGGGCCACCATCACCGCTTTGCCATCGCCGGATCAGACGAAGAAAAGGTCGAAGAAGGGCTGCTGCCAGATCCACGCGCTTCCATCGTCGCAGTCGCCCTTCGCCAGATTTCCAGTCGTCGCCGGAGAGCGCACCACCTGCCGTCGTCAACCACCATTTCTGGTCCACCATTCCGATCACTGCTGCTGCAGGCGACGATAGTTGAGCGGCTCGATCACTGTTGTAGAACAGAGGAAAGGGGAAGGAGAACAGGGGTGTGGGCCTGGGTTACTCAGGCCAGGTCACAGGTCAGATTGAACCTGATCTACAGGAGAAGCCCAACGTTCAGAAACAGGCTACGCGTTCGGTCAGGTTAGGTCGAAACTGACCCATTACGCATAGCCCACGAACAGCAGGTTCAGGCCGGGTCAAGTCCGTTCGACCCGACCCATTAGCAGAAGAGCCCTGCGAAAAGAGTTCAGTTCAGTTGCGGGTCAGGTGAACCCGACTTGAGTTTGTTTCAGAAGCCCAGCAAAACATCAAACAATGACGTCAGCATCGGTCAACAGGCAGGTTTGACCAAATTTAACGGTTGAAATTGTTTTTGTAATATCTTGGTTGTTTGATGTCCGATCGGAGATCCGTTTGCACATACAGACTCGTTTCGAGCAGATCTACACAGTGGAAGAGGGTGATTGATTGTTTGATGGTCAATGAGGAGGTTTGATTAAGTGGCGCGTAGAAACTTGTTTCTGCGATATCGGAGCCATTTGGACTCGGATTTCAGATCCGTTTTTTCCGACATGGTCGTGTTGACGAGATCTATAGCTTGGTACGAAAGTCTTGAAAAAAGAAGATCTGAATAGATGTGGGTTTAGGTCAGAATCGGGTCGACTCGACCTGGTTGTAGTTGCAAACCCAATAGTAGGAGTCACCGACCTAGTTACGATGGGTTTGCTGATTTAAACGAAGTTGTTTGTTTGGGGTTCACATGCTTTCCGGATTGCATGTGATGTTGTTTATTTTGCCAAAGCCAAGCCAATGAAGAAGCAGCAAGGAGGAGTTGATGCAACAGCAATTGTCAAACATGAACATGTGTTTGATTGATCAGAGACCCGGTCAAATGGAGTTTTTTTGACCACTCAGAGGCAAAGGTTATTTTGCAATTGTGAAGTCATCTGGACTTGTATTCCTGATATGTTTTGCTTGCATGCTTGTGGTGGTTTGATCTTCATAGTGATATTGAAGATGGGGTAGGATGGTGAGTGATTCAGATATCGATATCACTTAGATTCATCAATGGATTCGAGCTTTAAGTTCGAGGTGGAGTTTGACGAGAAGATAAACTTTCTCAAAGTTCATGTGTTGGTTCAACATTTCAAAATGTTGAAGAAAGAAGTTTGCATTGTTGGTGCAGTGACGTATCATTCAGCAAGGTACGTGAAGACATTGCCAGTTTTATCTCTTGGTGGTTCAATTTGTGCGGAATTCAAGCCAAGGTGGAGATTGTTGGGTGTATGTCTTGCATTTCGGTTTAGCTGGATGAGTCCACTGGGTTAGCCAGGGACTGGTTTAAGGTCAAGCGTGTTTTGGCAATTGTACCGGGGCTTGCTTGGTGGCTAAGAAAGCGGAAATTATATATGTGTTTAGTTTGTAACCCTAGATCTTGCGCGCTGAAGAGAGGTGAGAGCTCTCTTGTCCGTGGTGTTCACACACCACGTAGGTGCGACGATGTGAGAGAGTGAGAGTCTCTGTATACTTTACTTGTTATAATGAAGATGATTGTCTCTATGCCTATGGATGTAGCCCTGTTTGGGTGAATCACGTAAATCTCTGTGTCTCTTCTTGTGTGTGGTTGGTTTTTTGTTGATCTTGGATTGATGTATGTGCACAAGGGGTGATGCCAAAATCACAAGAAGTTTTTTAGGTATGCATTTCCATAAGTTTCTTGTGGAAGCCAAAAGTTACAACAACACACTAGATATATTTATATCATGATTTACATAGCATGGAAAGTCTCAGATGTATTTACAGCAACGAAACTCTTTTGAGTTTACAACATAGTGTTTTATTTACATATCTACACTATTTAATAGCTCATCGATCCACCACCAGAACTTTCCATGTTACACCACCCTTCACATGACACTATCTACTTTGATGAACTCTTGCTATAATTATGCCACTTCATCTGCAGACCATTCAGTTACTTCCTGGCTAACCTTTATGATCGTTTCCAACTCTGGGAAATGACTGAAGGCTGGGTCTCCTGTAATGTCAATTGAGACATCAATAAAAAGCAAGTAAACCGATAATAAAAATTTGAAAGTTTAATTATGTTTTAAAATCATGTAAAAAAGATAAATACATTGTAAGTCTGGAAATCAGAACGAATCTGAACATAAATAGATGATTTTGTGAGATATAATCCAAGTTATATACTGAATAGAAAACAAATGATGTACGAAGAACAAAAGGCAATCCACAATAGCCATAATCTCAACAAATAAATATATTATACATATATAGGGCAAGCCTCTCCTAAGCTCAAGCTTATATAAGAAATTTTGTAAGCCCGAGCCCTTGGGGTCCACTTTTGGTCCATTTAAATGGACCAAATACACGACCCCTCTAAATTGCAGATGTCCACTAATTTTTGGTCAAATTCAAATTTATTGGACCATTGGGCAAGCCTTTCATAAGCTCAAGCTTATATAAGAAATTCCATAAGCCCGAGCCCTTGAGCCTACCTTTGGTCCATCTAAATGAACTAAACACATGATCCCCTGAATTGCACATATCTAGCAATTTTGGTCAAATCCGAATTTACTGGACTATTCAGACTATTGACCATTAAAATTTTGAGGCTAGGGTGGAGATGATAAAGACCACGGTTAGTATTGATATTTTGAAA
The DNA here is from genome assembly GCA_037013555.1 of Sextonia rubra. Classification (NCBI taxonomy): domain Eukaryota; kingdom Viridiplantae; phylum Streptophyta; class Magnoliopsida; order Laurales; family Lauraceae; genus Sextonia; species Sextonia rubra. The sequence continues at coordinate 22,433,414 of JASUAD010000024.1, read as the reverse complement.
ATAGGAGGGTCTTAGGGAGTTCTTCAAATCACGCGCCCCCCACCCCCCCCCCCCCCCCCCCCCCCCCCAACATGTGGGTAAGGGTCATCATTTTGCCCATGGGCCCATTACTTGGTTCAAGCTCGCCAGGCCCGGTGGGTTTTAGCCTGGCCCAAGCCCGGTGACAGCGTATGGCCCAGCCCAAATAGTGTTTGGGCTAGGCTTGGGCTTAGAGATTAAAGCTTAGCTTGCCATGCCAGTGCACTTGCCAGCCCGCCGGCCAACCAGCGAAATTATTGTGTAGTGCAAATGATTGATAGGTGCGTAGATGCCAACCTAGTTGGGATGTATATATCATGTAGTATTGCAATCACTCACCTCACTCTTTTTGTAATGGTTTATGAATAATTGCTTGACAAATAAAAATATTATTACTTGATTTTCAATTAATAAAAGTGTTGTGACTCAATTTATTTATTTATTTTTGATCTACAATGTATTCAGAATTTTGTAGTAATGCAAACTAAATAAAGTGTGTGTTTAATTTGCAAAAGCCCGACTGCCTGCCCACTTGGACTTAGCCCATTGGGTGGGCTTGGGCTTAAACTTTTCAGACAAAGTCCAATCCGCTAGAGAATAAAGCCTATTGGGTAATGCCTGTGGGCCGGCTTGGGTAACACTTTTGCGGCCGGCCCAGCCCGGTCCAATGATGACCCTTACATGTGGGGTTTTTAGGCGAGCCACATAGGCGTGAACCACACACTTGAGCTTACCTTATCTTAAGCTTTTATATCTATATATATATAAACAGAACTGATTTAAAAATGATTAATAGTGGCTACAAATAGAACTGATTACCATCATTGAACAGAATAGTGGCCACAATATACTACCTAATAAATAGAAGTGATGTTCCAGTGGTAAATCCTACAACAGAAGCAACTAGTAAACATATATATCCTATCCTTCACCACGTCCAGTTCTGGATGGATAGGGCTAAGTGGTGCCATTTATTGATATCAATGCAATTCATGAACTTAATATATTTTCAGAAAAACACATGCTTTCATGTATAATACCAATATTTCAGACTGTAAAGCAGGTCTTTGATATGTTTGGTAAAATCAATAATATTAGTAAACAAGATTTTTATCTCAATGGTTATCAAAATTGATGTTACTCAAATGTACACCATATAAGTTATAATCCTTAGGATTTGACAATGTTATTCATTGACAATGATCTGAAATTAAATCAAACCTGCGGTCATTATTGATCATAAATAGGATATACTACATTTTCCTAAAGTTTCATGGTCATTGGAAAACTAAAGGGTACCTTTCCAAGCTAAACAATCCAATTTTAAATTAAACAGGGTATTCTAGTGCCCATGGTTGACACTTGGTTAACCTGTGGTCGACCTCCAGAACTGGGTCTGAGAAAAAGCAGAAATAATTAATTCATCAGTCTATATCTGAGGAAGGCATCACAGTCAACTGCGAGACCTTTCATGGTTGATCGAGGTTCCGTAGTGATGAGTTGCAAAAACTATGTTTCTTTTCGAATTTTGAAATTTCTCCATCCATTTTCATTCTAACAAGTTTAAAACACTATAAAAGCTTGAAAGAAACATGTTTACACCATCTTGAATCATGAAAAACCATTAATGATGCATGAAGATATAGAAATTCAAGTTTCATTGAAATTCATGAAAAATTCATTAATAATTCTGAAAGTTTAACCATAATCGGTTTCTTGCTTTAATTCCTGCTCTTAAGGAGTTCGTTTCTCCACTTCTCTTGCTTTGATTCCAGCTCTTAAGGAGTTGGTTCTGCACTTCTCTTTCTCCTATCAGATCTAAATTTACTCCTTTAAGTAAAACCAATCCTAAGGCTAGTAACCAAAGAACGCTAAGAAGGAGAAGGAAGAACAAAAACAGTAACATAAAATACAAAACTAAGAATAGGAGGAAAAGAAGAAGATGAAGGAGGAGCATAGTAAAGAACATGAAGACATTTTCTCCTATCACTAGATAAACATAAACAGAGAAGAACAAAGGAGGATGAGGAGGAAGCACGAAGAATCCTTTCGAAGTTACTGAACAGCAACTTTGGACGGAAAGTTTTTCGATTATTCAAAAAAGTCAAATTTTCACAAAAATGCACCATTTCTGATCAAATGACACACTAAAACTTTTGAGCCTAAGAACTAAAGAACTAAAGATGCTAAAAATAACATCCCCAAATGAATGATGCAAAGAAATAAAAAAAACCTAATATTTACATTTAGCCCCCTAACCTTCTCTCAAGTTACAGATTGGTTCAACCAGATTATAATCCTACCAAGTATTAATTCTAACATCACAGTCTAAATTATAACTAATAAAAAATTGTAATATAATTAATTGCACAAAAAAATTGCGTTCTCATTGAAAACTTGTGACTTGGACTCGAGTCGTTCAATTAAAAAAGAACTGACACTAAGAGGCAACATGAAGACTCGGGAGAGTCATATTTTTTAGAAAATAACTTTTAAAATATTAAAAAATACGGCCAAATCATCATTATTATCATTATTAGAGCCTTGTCCCAACTATGTTGGGGTTAGCTCAAAAATAGATCAAATGATAAAAAATATATAAACAATATTTATTGTGATATATTCATTATAGTAAATTAAATTTAATAAATTTTATATCCAGGAAAAATGCTATAATAAGAAAAAAAAAATCTTGCATACTACATAATTCTTAGATTCAAGCATTGAATGTAAATATAAAAAAATAAACTCAAGCCTTATTCCAACCATCACTTTTAAGTTGCTAACTCTAGGACTTAAGCATCGATTATTTAAAAATAAATATCAAACAAATCCAAATAAAATCTACCATCTAAATTGTTCAAAGTGAACATGACACAACAAATTTTGTATAGATCAAAATCAATCAAATGAAATCATCAAAATCATGTCCAGTCTCAATTTCGGCTCCAATTCCTTCATCAACTTCGACAATTTGTGCCTGTGGTATTTCTAGATCACCATCAATATCATTCTCATTATCAATGTCTTCAACTTTAATTTTTCAGCATTGCAGATACAAAAAAGAAGATCCTATATTTAAGAACAATAAAAACTCAAGTATATTCTAATATAATTTTTCAATATTTTAGTTCAGTGGCTTAAATTTAGTTATTACAAATGTTACCTCATCTTCTTGCAGTACTGGATCCTTGACCTCAGTGATCCACTCTTCTAGGGGATCTTCTAATATAATATTCTAAATGCCCAATGGATCATATCTATCTCTTCTCAATTGACGTTCTCTCATATGTAAATTAGAGTGAACACATACCAAGTCATTAATCTTCTCTACCTCAACCTATTATGTCTTTTGCTGTGAATATGATGAAATGTCCTCCAGTTGCGTTCACAACCAGAAGATGTACATGTCTGGCTTAGCACTCTTATAGCAATGCGTCTTAGCTTAGAACAAAAAAAGTCCATATTGTTGCCACCATGCCACTGAAAGCAAAAAAAAAAAAAAAGAAAAAAAAAGAAAAAGAAAAAAGAACTAGTTATTATAGAAGAATTTACATCAATGTGTTGGTGAGTCATGAAATAAACACAGATATTAATGAAATTTGCACCTGGTTCTAGTGTTGTTATGTTGGCAATTGCAAGATTTGACCCATAATCATACCTAGTTGAAACATAGCTTGAAATCTAGTAGAAAAATAATTAAAATGATTATATAAAAATGGTCATTAATAATTTAATAGAACAATGATATGACATACTATTAAGTTTGTGAAAAGTTAATAAATTCTACAGATCATTTTTAGTGATATGCTACTTACCCCAAGGGATGCTGCAACTCTTTTTGGCGCATTGGGCTCTAGATGACAAATCACTTCATTTAGACTAGGCATGACCTGGGCACTATAAAATTCTCAAAAATAAGTCATGAAATTTGCAATATACGTGACTAATAAAAATACAAGTTGTAAGAAATAATTATGAAATATTTGAACTATTTAACTGCTTGAAAATCATCTCGATAGCAGTATCTTGCATTCAAAAAGTATGCTGCAATGTGTAACGGTTGATGAAGTTGTTCAGATTTCAGTCCAGCTCATATTAATAATACTCCAAAATTCTTCACAATTATTTACATCACCATTATCAGCTGCTTTGATCTCTTGCATCGTGCATTCCATACAATGATATGTTGATGGAAGTGTGGGCTTGTGCCCTCCATTGGCCTTCCTATGGACCTTAACTAATGGTGCCAAAGTCTTGTATACAAATTCCACATTTCTCCAAAAATTCCTGCTTAGGACAATAGTTTCAACATATTTAATTACCTTCTAGTAACTTTGAATATCACCTCCCAATCATTCATCTCATGTGAACCTTCTTCTTAGACTAGTTCTTTGTGATAGTGAATTCCCTAAAGTAATGAAATTTGTTGCAAATCTCGTAACACCAGGTCTAAGAAGATCTCTACCATTTGTTAATTTCCTTTGCATAAAATTTAACACTCAACAGTGGTTTTAAATGAACTTTTTAAGTTTCTTTTCCTTTTCTACACATTTCTCCACTATTTAAAGTCTCATCATGTCTACTAACATATGACCAATGCAATGTATTGTACACATAGTCTAAAACAATTTTTTTCCTCTTCTCCACCAATAACTTTCTGGCTGCTTTATAATTTGATGCATTATTAGTTGTTACTTGCACCACAATTTCTTCTCCAACCTCGTCAATCACTTTATCCAATAATCTAAATAAATTATTTGCATTTTTTTTATGATATCTAAACCATCAATTGAATAAACAAAATACAATCCCCATGGACAATATGCAAGAAACTTAATCAAAGTTATGTTCTTTGTATCTTCCATCTGACATGATGGTGCAACTATATGTCTTCCATGAGGCTTTGTATTCCTTACAGTAATCTGAAATGGTTTCAATTTCTTTTTGTAAAAAATGACCAACAATTTTCATTCGTGAAGGAATCCTCAAGCCTTGGCCCTCATATTGACTATCTCTATCATTTTATTGAAATATGGGGATTGAGCCGCATTAAAAAGAATTGCAAAAGTATAAAAAAAAAGTCTGCAAATTGCAACGCACCTCCTCTTGCTGCATTTTTATCTATGCTTGTTTGTGGTTTCATTTGTTTATATTTTTAATTACTTTTAATCACAAAATCATATAATTTGCCTTTTGAGCTTCTTTTCTTTCCACATCCTAAAGCTGCACTTGATCGTGATACTTCTTTTCTTTTTGTACTTAACACAATTGCATCGTCTTCACTGTCTAACTATGTGTCACACCTGTGGCCCCCCCTAGAAAGGTGTTGGGTCTGGCAAGCATCCATAGAGAGAGAGAGAGACTTTAAGGATGGTATGTAGTGGTGCATAAGTTCCACATCAAAAACATGCAAGTCTTGATCCTGGGTATATATGTGTGTGATTTGGTCTTAACCCCAAATGTGGTCTTTTAAAACTGTGCGGGAAGATTCGGTTGAAATATCATTAGCCAAATTGGACAATATCATATGGGTGGTGGGCTCAGGTTATGGCAATATCATTCTTGTGGCCCCCCTTAGAAGAGCATTGGGTCCAATGGGCATCCGCCTAGAGAGGGGACAGTAGAAACTCTAAAGGACTCAATATGTAGTGGTGCATAAGTCTTATATCGAAAACATTTAAGTCCTGATCCTGGGTATATATTTGTGTGTGACCTAGCCTTAACTCCACATGATGCCTTCTAAAACAGTGTAGCAACATTGAGTTGAAATCCCATGAGCAAAAGAAGACAATATCATGTGGGTGGTGGGTAACCACCATGAAAAAGGGTGTTGGTTCCAGTGAGCATTTGCCTAGAGAGGGGGCGAGGTAAACTCTAACGGATTGGGTATGCAGTGTGGTAGTGCCATAGTAAGATTAGCATTGATCTTTGTTGTCGATTCCGTGACCAAAGTTATAGTCCAAGTCAAATATGAATCAAGACCAATCATCAAGTTCTATCAAGGAAGATCATGTTCATTCAAGCTCGTTAATTGGAAGGCTTTCATGAGTGCCAAGGTAATTTGGACCCCTCAAACCTAATTAGAAAAACCAAGCCCCTCATACCTAATTAGAAAAACCCTAGAAAAGCTTGGGTTGTCTTGGAAAATACTCTTCTTAAAAAATTGTTTTTATTGTTATCTACGGCTTGGATCTTGGACGAGCCAAAAAACCCACAGTTCAAAATCCAAAGAATGATTTTTGGGGTTTTTTGGCTTTCGGCTAAGATACGGCTAAGTCGTAAGGTCCTCACAGTTAAGCTGTAGAAGTATTTATGGCTAAGCCGTGAAAACCCACGGCTCACAATTTAGAGAAGGATTTTTTGGGTTCTTTTGCCTACGGTTGACTTACGGAGCTCACGGCTAAGCCGTAGGACTGTACACAATTTTGAATATGGTTAAACTAGCCGTTGTAGATGACCGTATAGCCGTATAGCAACTTTAGCCTAGTCGTAGATCTGTTTGTTGGAACATATGTCTATTTAAGAGAACCACTTTTCTTCTCTGTATACAACTACACTCTCTGGAAAATCTTTAGAGCAACTGAGCCTTCAGTAAACATCTGGAAAAAGGTCCAACCACCATCTCCTCCTCAATTTAAGAGCATTCAAATACATTATTTCTGAGAGCAGAGGAGATACCCATCTAGGAAATCCCGAAACTCGATCTAGAACAACCTTAACTTCGTAGATCCCAAAATCTCTTCCCTTAGCTATGTACTCACCAAAAGATCAACATCACCAAGGAGAGATTTCAAGAGGTCAAAGCTTGGAAGTCTTCATTCAAGCTTCAAGAGCACCAACCAAGACTAAGGTAACTTATTTTGTATTTGGGTGTTCTCTTCATATTCTTTTATTTGTTGTATCTGAAAGTGCAATAGCTAGATCTCACCAAGTCCTAGAGGGGGTGAATAGGACTATTAAAAATTTCTTTCCAAAAAAAGAGTTTTTATTAGTGTGCAATCTGAAGAATTAATTAAGATTGAGAGTCCCCAAGAGGATTAAGAAAGATGCTAAGAGTTGTGTGTGCTGACAGTGTGTAGAAATGCAACTAGAATAAGGAAGATATAGCTTAAAATGCTGATCAACACAAGTGAAGAGAATATAAGGCATCCACCACACACAACAAACAATAAACACAATAATTTATAGTGGTTCGGTTCTAGACCTACATCCACTCTCAAGAGCAATCTCTCTTGATTCCACTAAAGATGAGGTACTTACATAACATACACCTCTTGCAACAATTTTTGATTCGGTGGTTTGTCTTCCACCAACTGGGTTTTTTTTATCAGGTGGTTGATCCTTGATCTAGACCACCAACTACAACAATTTTTGATGCGGTGGTTTGTCTTCCACCAAATACAGCAAAGAGAATTGAAATATGAAAGAACACCTAAACAAGGAATTGTGTACCTTAGTTTTGAGTGGTGCTCTTGATGCTTGAGAGATTACCTCCAAGCTTTGACCTCTTGTTCTTGCTCCTTGGTGATGAAGATCTTCAGATGAGTGCTCAGCCAAGGGAAGAGGTTTTAAGAGGGTTTGGAAGGCCAAGATATTCTCTCAGATTTAATGAAGCCTTTCCTGAATGACCAACTACTTTTCTTGGAACAATAATGGCACTTTAAGAGTTGAAGAGTTGGTGGTTGTGGGAGCTTTTAGTATGATATTACTAGTGGTGCAAAGGCTCAGTTATGCTATGATTTTTCTCAGTTCAATGTCTGTCAATGGAGCAAAGGAGAGGTCCTCTTTAAATACAGATAAGCTCCAACGGTTAGATCTACGGCTGAGAACAAAATGGTCTACGGTTTAGCCGTATGCTCTGACAACATCCAACTGCTAGTTTGACCAAATTCAACATTATTCCTTCTTACGGTTAAACTTACGGCTTAGTCGTAAATCCTTATACGGCTTAGCCGTGAGTACCTTTCGGCCTAGCCGTGGGTCAGCCGAAAGCTGAAATCTCCCAAAATTGCTCTCTGGAAAGTGGCCCATAAACCTTACGGCTTAGCCGTGAATCATACTACGGCTTAGCTGTGAAGGTCTTACGGCTTGGTCGTAAGATCAACCATAGGCATTATATGGCCAAGAGCACTCTTTGGATAGTGGCCCGTGGATTTTACGGTTTAGCCGTGAATCATACTACGGCTTAGCCGTATCCCCTTTCTGGTGCAGCCGTAGGCTCAGCCGAAGAACAAAAAGACTCAATATGTACTCTCTGGATAGTGAGCCGTAGGATCTACGGCTTAGCCGTGGTCCAAGCCGTAGTACACAAATAGGGTGATTAAAAACCCTTTTTCCTATTATATTTCTATGGATAATAAGGGTCAATGTTTCCTTATCCCTTGGCACTCATAGAGGATCTTCTTGATTGATCTTGATCTTTCTTGGACTTGCTTGATCTTCATTGATAAACCTTGAGCTCCCTTGATCTAACTTGATCTTCCTTAGAGCAAGATTAGACTTGGGTCACGTAATTAACAACACATTCTAATAATGAGACTAACAGTATCTGGAAAAACGCAAACCACCATATAAAAAATAATTATGGTTGGTGGAGTAGATCTTTGGATCAGACCATCAAATCAAAAAACTCTGTTGTTGGAAAACAAACCATGGTATCAAAAACTGTTGCAAGAGGTGTACTTGTGTAGTTACCTCATCATTAGTGGAACTAAGAGTGTTTACTGTTGAGAGTGGATGTAGGTTTGACACCGAACCACTATAAATTCTTTGTTTTGTGAGTACTTATTTTGTGGTGGATGCTTTACTGATTGATAAATCATATCCTTATGTGTTGCTTATTACTCTTATGCTAAAACCAACTTGATTTAATTCAATCAGCTCAAACTTAAGTACTTGTGTGTTTTACTAGAGTAAATTTCTGCTTCTAAGATAAACTCTATATTCAATCTAGTATTATTTGACAGTGAGGCTTATATTTGAAATTAATCTCATAATTGGAAAAAGAGTTCTTAATTAGTTCTATTCCACACCCCCCCTCCCCCCCTCTAAGACTTGGTGAGTTCTATTTATTGCACTTTCATAGTGGTGTATAAATCCCACATCGAAAACATCTAAGTCCCGATCCTGGGTATATATATGTGTGTGACCTAGCCTTAACCCCACATGAGGGCTTTTAAAACCATGCAACAAGATTGAGTTGAAATCCCACAAGCTAAAGCAGACAAAACCATGTGGGTAGAGGGCCTAGATTGTTAGACTGACATTCCGAAACCCAATGATGCTATTTGTGCTTCCTCATCCACCTATTGTTGCTTATTTGCGTAATATGTTTCTAAGTAACATTTTACCTTTTCAACAATATTTTATGGAACTTTATTGCAAGGTGTAACATTTCCAGCAAGGCTAGCTAGTGGTGCTTAAATCTATTTATTCTTCCAAATACAACTTCATCACAATATTTGCACTTAACTTTTTTTTTTCTTTTCATCTACTACCATCCCATGAACCCAATCGATATCAATCACTGTAAATTGAGATTTTTACAAAAAGAAACCTCAAATATCCATATACCTCCAAAGCATCTTTGAATACATGTAATGCCCAAAAGCATCTTGTACTTAGACTTTCTCTTTTTTAACTGAATTGCCCGTCACTTAATCTCTTGCGACATCGAGATTCGACTGCATTTGCGTATTGAAGTATTTCATGACTCGTTATTTTTTTTAACTCTCGAACTCACTAGTTTATTCAAGACATTTTGAATAATTAATGTCTACTTTGAATTCATGTTCTAAAGCAAGAAACGCAGAGTGAAAACCTTAACTTTATAGCTAATCCTCCATGGACTATGTTAAAGATATGGTTACAAATAAGGAGGGGAGAAGAGCACAACTTTTTTTGCGTGTGTTTTTTTAAAAATGAAATTTTTTATTTTTTAGCAGAATATTCACAGATTGTACAAAGAGAATGGTTTCAATGAGAATATTCACTATTGAATACATTCACAATGGAAGTGTTTTTTTTAAATGAAATATTTGATTTTTTAGCAAAATATTCACAGATTGTACAAAGAGAATGGTTACTATTAGTATATCCACTATTGAATACACTCACAATGGAATGATTCAACTTATACATTCACCAAAAAAAAAATAAGAAAAAAGGTTCAACTTTAGTATTGTTCGTTTGACCCCATGCACCTTGAAAAAACTTTAACTATTGAGCTTGAGCTCTCAAGTTGATTCTTGATATTGTGTCTTAATCTTGTGAATGTTCAATTCATTCTCGAAAGTGGAGAAACTATGTGAGGCATTTTATATTTTGGAGCAAATTTTTTGAAAATTGTACTAAAAGTAGGTTTAGAATCAGATCTAAGTGGAATTATTCGACCCAGACCTTATAGATTCTTGACCTTGACATAAAAGTCATATCCCTTACAAAGTTTCAAGTGAGGTTATGTTTTATTTCTTTAGGTTTAAGCTAATTTTCTACTAATTGTAGTAAGAATCCATTCATAATGAGGACATTATTGGAGTCTATAAAAAAATATAAATCAATCTAATTTGATAAAGAAATTTAATGAATGCTTGGGGTATGTTAGTTAAAGGAATTGAATGAAAGCAGAAATCCCAAACTTGGCAATAATGTGGGGCACATATATGCACACTAAGTCCTGAGCTTGCAACTGCTGTGTCTTAAACTCGCAAGTCATGTCTAGTGCTTGTGAGGGTCATGTCTCAAAATTGCTTGAAATAAAGTAGGGGGCTATTTGGTCTACAAAAATATGAAGTCTACTGTATAAGATGCTTTTGGGTATTACATGTATTTGAGGATTCTTTTGGAAGTATGGAGATATTTGAGGCTTATTTTTGTAATAACCCCCATACACACTTATAATACCATCTTGTGCAACTGATAAAATAAACTGCTATTTGCTAAACAACACAAGGATGAAGATTTTGAGTACGTGTTCTAACCAGTACACGACATAAAACTTTTGTATAAAAACTCATTAAAACAATGTTGAAAGATTGGTAAAACTGATCATGAACTATAACTTGATTTTATTCTGGAAGTTTTTTCTGACTTGGTTGAGTTGGCTTTAGATTTATCAGTTCTTTTTTTTTTAAATATTTATTAGTTTACCTTCCTTTTCTGTGTTTTAATTGTGTATTTATGAGAATTAATCTAATAGTAGGTTAAAAAGAATTGAAAATAAATTGCCCTTAAAATCTAAGATTTTGGCGGCAGACATCAATAATGATTGACATCTACTTTCAATTCTATTACAAGTATCTTTTCTTTGCTTTTTTCTAGTAATATATTTTAGGAACTGTTGTTATTGGAAGTTGAATCTTTTTTTTTTCTTTCTGATTTTTGGTACCTTATCTTTATCAGTTAATGTATAAAAAAACTATTTTCTTTTTAACTTTGACAACTTCTACCTTAAATTTGTATTATCTTCTAATTTCACATAAAATTTTGAGTGGTCTAGGTTAAAGCTAGAGATTTCCAATCTGATCTGGAAATGAGACTGGTTTATTTTAACCTTAATAATGTTCCAGTTGATGTAAGTGCACTTATAATGCCTTGTTAACTATTCAAATAATGTATAAGCTAGATTTATCCTATTCATTGTTTTCCCTCTGTTAGTTAGGCAAACTTCCCTTTTTGTTTTTTTTTTTTTTTTGAATGGTAAGTACTGAAATACCTACACACACTCGCCCAAATTGCTCACATGGTGAGAAAGCTAGGGATTGATGCCTAGTTATTGTTAAGAAACCTTTTACATCCATTTATTGTTTACTCTGTTACTGTTTTGAGCTGCTGCCAATCATTCGGGTTCATTGACATTGTACTTTCTCATTGTGAACAACCAAAGGTACATAGTTTTATGGGCGACAGCCTTCAGGTGATCTGTTTTATTTTAATTTTAATTTTATTTTTGTGACAGATGTGGATTCTAGGGAACCCTGTCAAGATTGAAGGTGCTGAATATTCTAATACAAGGGGTATATATATCCCTAATCATGCATCTCCTCTAGATATTTTACTCATTATGTGGTTAACCCCCATGGGTACTTCTATCATTGCCAAAAAGGAGGTAACTGGTGCTTTTGTTGTCATTACAGTCATCATCAGACTCAATAGTCCTTTTTAAGTTTTCACAAGAATTTACTCCATTGCAATAGGATATTAGTTGAAGCATTTGGAATCAATAATCATAGATAAATACTTCCCCCTCTGATTTGACCAGTTAACTCTCTCTCTCTCTCTCTCTCTCTCTCTCTCTCTCTCTACGCATAGACCTTTAGTTTTCACAAGTATTTACCCTATTTCAATCAGATATTAGCATTTATAGTCAATGATCATAGATCAATACTTTCCCCTCTGATTTTACGAAGGAACACTGGATGTTAGTTTTTTTTTTTTCATTTCATGTTTGTTAAAGGCTCTGAAAACCATGTTTGCAAGGAGGCTGGTCTGGACCGACGACCAATTATGATCCAGCCTGTTGACCCGTGATTTGGACCCAGTGGCTACTAACTCTTTGAAAGATTCTCAGGCCGTGTCTATCAACGATATTCATGTTCAAAATGAAATTTGAAAGAGAGTTGATACTTAGGGTCCTTGTGCGAGCATTGACCCTGTCATGCATGAAAGCTGCGTCTCCCAGTAGGCAGCCAATTAGGAGAATTATCATCAAATGACATGTTAGTCTTTTGCAAATTCAGATCATATGGTACCCACTGGTCGGGCAGATTTATTTTTTGGCGAGTCATCTTCGTATTGAACGCTCAGACCCAAGCAAAGCCATTGAGTCTATAAAAGAGGTACTATCTTATTTCCCCTGCATTCTTGCCCCACGACCTTCAGTTACATATACATGCAAGTCATAGTCAATGTGAACCTCAGGTTGCATCTACTGTCGTCAAGAGAAAATTGTCTCTGTGCATTTTTCCTGAGGGCACCCGATCCAAATCAGGAAGGCTACTCCCATTTAAGAAGGTAATATCATATCTGCGAAACATACGAAACATGTATATGTTTCTTTTCCCAACCTCATTTACTATGTTTCCTTTCTATTGTTCCTCATTCCAACTGTAGGGCTTTGTTCACATTGCACTCCAATCTCGACTACCTATAGTCCCAATGGTGCTGATCGGTACTCACCGTGCATGGAGGAAAGGCAGCTTACGTCTCAGGCCGGTACCTCTTACTGTAAAATTCCTTCCGCCAATTATAACTGATGAGTGGGCAGCAAACAAAGTTGATGACCATGTAAAAATGGTACATGACAAGTATGTTGAACATCTACCAGAGTCGCAGCGACCTCTGAAGTCGAAAGAGTAGGATCCAAGGAGTTTTACTGAACTCATAGTTCAGGTATCGTCTAGTCTTTTGTTTTTTTTTAACTATGCATAATTATTGATGAATTATCTCTATGAGAATTTCTCTATTTAAGAGCTTTGATAAGCATAGGAGTTGGTTTGAAGTTGTAGTTTCTCTTTTTTGGGTCTTACCTGTCTCTTGAGTAACATAACTGCAAGAGTTGATTGAATTAGCCATCTGATCGTTTCAAACCTAAGATGTACAGATCTATGTTTCAAATGGTGGGCATGGTACATGCTTGAGGCAAGGGAACTGTAAAATGAGGAACTTTGCATGTGGCATTTGCTCGCCTCACCTAACTGAATGCAGGTAACTTGTTTGGATGCTGGTCAGGTGACTGAGCAATTGGATATTCCTTTTAAATAGGGCTACATGGTGATTCTTTAGTGTCCTGGAAAGATGGGGCAATCAAGGCTTTCAACAATATTCCAGATGAATAGGGATGTAAATGAGTGGCGCAAAGTCGACCTATGCCAAGCTTGAGCCACCCAACCTGATCCTGACGGAAACTAATTGACCCTGATCTCAGGTTTATTAGAAATCAAGCCAAGCAACACGCCGGACTTGAGCCAAATCAGGCTTAATACATTTAATGGCATATAGCTTATCATGATCATTGTTTGTTGTTATCATAATGAGAGCTTTAACCGTTCCATGAATTGGCAGAAGCCCAAAGTTGACTATGTGTCCCAGATTTGGTTGAGCCTGACCTTAGAAATACCCAAAAATGCCAGGCTCAAGCCGGGTCATTTAGTCAATTGGGCTGGGCCGAATTGGGCCTTGATGTCAATTGTATGAGTTTTCTAGATATTGTTTGTAGAAATTATTACTAAATTACAAGTAGTCTTTATCTGGGCCAGGCTTTGGGCTTTCTAGCTCTCAATCAAGCTGTCTCAAGGGTGGCCTGACCTATGGGCACCTCTATTGAGAATGGTTTGAATTGTACTTATTGGGTTGAAATTCTGAATAATAGATGTCTTGTATAACCACTAAACTTAAGGGCCATGGATTACGATTGAAATTTTGTGCCCGTAGTCTCATGAGATCTTTCGAGCTCCCACCTCTCCCATTCTCCCAAAATTGGCATGGTTCTTGGTTTATTTCTTCGCTGTGAGTCCAGGTTGCCAAACACATTAGAGGTGGGATCCGATTCTTTTGGCCTGTTTTATCTTTTTTTATATGGTTACCAGTTTTATCATTTGTGGCTTATAGCTATCTAATTTACTATGTTTGAAGTCTATCGAGTCCAACTGCTTCGTCCATTGGTGATTCTAAAGCTTTTCAAAGTTGACACAGGCTCCAGGATTGCTAGTAACTAAGAAATTGAGTCCTAATCATTTGAGCCGGAAAATTACTGTCGAAGGCTTGGCTCCTTTACAACAATAATAATGTACTTCGCTATATTAGATGTTGCTCCTTTGATTGCAAGGCTCTTTGAGGATAATGGTAAGGAACGCATGGTAATAGGTGAGGAATTCACGTAGCTAATAATTTTTCACTACTAGGAAAAGAAAACCCTCGTGAACGATTTTATAGCTGAGGATTTCTAATGTTCCATGTTTGCTTAGAAATATAAAAAAAAATTGAGGATTTCTTTTCTCATATTCCATTTGGTTGGAACTATAAAATAATTTAAGGATTTTTTCAATTTACGTGCTGAATGGTAAAATCAGCATTTAAAAAAATCCCACCTGATATGAGGCATTTGATGATCAGTCATGGCCAATGTGTTAGCTAACAAGAGGAGCTGCAAAATGATTTTTAGCAAATTAAGACTCCAAGACTCCTCATAGCAAATTTGAAAATGATTGAACTGATGGGACCTCTTTTCCAATCAAACTACATTCTATGGATTAGATTTAAAAGGCGATATTGTGACTCAATTTAAGCTAACTAAATTGTTTGAAGTAGTGGGCTTACTTTTTTTATCTTCTTGATGGAAAAAATGGGACCCATATGTTTCCCCTTCGTGAAACAGATCGACCAAGCACAAAATTAAATACATCTATAGTCCAATAACTGAATTTCAAAAAGCTGCCTTGTAAATCAATTTTTAGACTAACTAAATTAATCTTAGTTCTTAAAAAAAATCCAACAATCTCTTGTAAGGAGAGGACATTTTAAGTTTTTTGCAACTTGTATAAGTACTTATTATATATACATATACATAAATAACTTATTATATATACATATAAATAAATAAATAACTTTCATAAACAACACCCAATGCCTCTTCGAACTGCGAAACACAATACATACATACACAACTACAATGCTCCAATAATTCAAAATCAATGAGAATATACTAGATATCTCCATACTGTTGTGCGCGTGTGTGCAAACACAACCAAGATCAACCAATCACCACACAAGAAGACAAGAAGATTTACGTGGTTCGGCAAAGATGCCTACGTCCACGGGAAACCAATTTCCACTGGATTCTCCTCCAATCTGTGAAACCACAGCCTTGGAATCTCAGCCTCTCTGACTGACTCCCTAGGGTTACAGATTACATCTCATATATATAACCCGTACATCCTTATCCCCCAAGAACTCTATCTCAAGAAGAAAGGAAAGTCCTAACCCATTAGAAAACTACTATTTAACAAAATAGGAAATTCCTAATACATTAGGAAACCACCCCAGACATAGAATCCAAACATGGTCTGGACCCACATGGCCAACAATCTCCCCCTCCAGACCATGGGGAAGATGCCCTGAACCCTTTAATGGGAGTTCAGTCCGGCCAGCTCTGAACACAGCTCCAGCTTTCCCTTAGACACAACCTTGGTCATCATGTCTGAGGGATTCTTGTCCGAATGAATCTTTTTCAGCTTCATGAAGTTCTTCTCGATCACCTCACGAATCCAATGGTACTTGATATCAACGTGCTTCATGCGACCATGATATGTAGCATTCTCACTGAAATCCATAGCACTCTGACTATCACAGTAAACTACATATTCTTCTTGCTTCAAACCTAGTTCTTGAAGGAATCTCTTCAACCAAAACATCTCTCTCCCTGCTTCATTAGCAGCTATATATTCCGCTTCAGTTGTAGACTGTGCTGTACACTTCTGTAACTTTGACTGCCAGAAAATAGCTCCCCCTACAAAAGTAAACAGATAATCAGAAGTCGACAACCGAAGATCAAGATCGCCTGCAAAATCAGCATCAGTATAACCTTCCATGACTGGTTTTGAGCCTTCGAAACATAAGCACACCTTGGAAGTA
Organism: Sextonia rubra; assembly: GCA_037013555.1. Taxonomy (NCBI): domain Eukaryota; kingdom Viridiplantae; phylum Streptophyta; class Magnoliopsida; order Laurales; family Lauraceae; genus Sextonia; species Sextonia rubra. The sequence goes on along the minus strand of JASUAD010000024.1, from coordinate 22,416,764 downwards.
CTTCTCAAATACCTAAAGATCCACTTCACTGCTTCCCAATGCTCTTTTCCAGGGTTTGCTAGAAATCTACTCACCAAACTCACAGCATGAGCAATGTCTGGCCGTGTACAAACCATGGCATACATGAGACTCCCCACAGCAGAGGAGTAAGGAACACATGCCATCCGTTCCTTTTCATCATCTGTAGTAGGACACAAGCGCTTGCTTAGTTTGAAGTGACTGGCTAGAGGTATGCTAACTGGCTTAGCATTCTTCATGTTGAACCGTTCGAGAACTCGTTCAACATATCTCTCCTGTGACAACCACAGCTGCTTGGAACTCCTATCACGACGTATTTGCATGCCCAATATCGTTCGTGCGGGACCCAAGTCTTTCATGTCAAACGACTTTGACATCTCCTCTTTTAACTTGCCAATCAACTTGCTATCCTGTCCAACTATCAGCATATCATCTACATATAAAAGAAGGATGATGAACCGACCATCGATAAATCGACGAACATAGACACAATGATCTGCAGCTGTCCTTCAGTACCCATGACTCAACATGAATGAATCAAACTTCTTGTACCACTGTCTCGGTGCTTGCTTCAGCCCGTAGAGACTCTTCTTCAACTTGCAAACCATCTGTTCTTTTCCTTCTACCTCAAACCCTTCTGGCTGAGTCATGTAGATCTCTTCTTTCAAGTCACCGTGAAGAAACGCGGTCTTCACGTCCATCTGTTCAAGCTCAAGGTCCATGCTGGCGACTAGACCCAAAACGATTCTGATAGAAGTCATTTTCACAACAGGAGAGAAAACATCACTGAAGTCGATACCCTTCGTCTGTGCGAAGCCTTTTACCACTAACCGTGCTTTGTGCTTCACCAGTTTCCCATTCTCATCCTTTTTCAGCTTGAACACCCATTTGTTTTTCAGAACATTCCTATCTTTAGGAAGTTGCACCAGCTCATAAATGTTGTTCTTCTTCAAAGAACTCATCTCATCCTGCATAGCCTTCATCCACTCATCTTTATCAGCATGAGTCATTGCTTCTCGGAAGCTAGCTGGCTCTCCCTCATCAGTAAGCAACACATATTCGGATGCAGGATACCTAGTTGATGGTTGACGCTCCCGTGTAGTCCTCCTAACTTGAGGTTTCGTGGTTTCAATCCGAGGAGACTGCTGCTCCCCCTGCTCAACACCCTCATTATCTGGCAACCCCTGTGCCTCATCACGATCCGGATCGTTTTGTCCACCTTCTCCACCTGTAGTCTGCACCGGAGAAGGAGTCGGTGTGAGATCAACCACTCCATCAACTTTCTCAGAAGACTTATCAATCTTCTCAACATCTCCAAAGAACTGATCTTCATGGAAAACCACATCCCTACTTCTGATAAGTTTCCTCTTCTCTGGATCCCATAATCTGTAACCAAACTCATCTCCACCATAACCAAGAAAGATGCAACTCACTGCCTTATCGTCTAACTTGGAACGCTGCTCCTTTGGTACATGTACAAACGCTTTACACCCAAACACCTTCAGATGTGAATAGGAAACATTTTTACCTGTCCATCTTCTCTCTGGAAGATCATAATTCAAAGGAACTGAGAAAGATCTGTTAATCAGATAAACGGCAGTCAGAACGGCTTCACCCCAGAATGACTTAGGCAACCGTGCTAATTTTATCATGCATCTCATCTTCTCAAGAATAGTGCGGTTCATTCTCTCTGCCACACCATTGTGTTGTGGAGTACCAGGAACTGTCTTTTCATGTCGAATGCCATGCTTCAAGCAGTAGCTTTTGAACTGGTTGGATGTGTACTCACCCCCATTATCTGAACGGAGATACTTTAAGAGTTTACCTGTTTCTCTTTCAACCTGGACATGAAACTGTTGAAACATCTGGAATACTTGATTCTTTGATTTCAACGGATAAACCCAGACTTTCCTGGATGCATCATCGATGAATGTGACAAAGTACTTATTGCCACCCAATGATTCTACCTCTATGGGACAACAAACATCAGAATATACCAAATCCAACACATTGGATTTCAATGTTGATGTCGAAGAGAAAGCAACCCTATGCTGTTTACCATATAAACAATAATCACAAGGGTCAAGGGATATACCTTTGGAGCAAGGAATTAAATCCTTCTTTGCCAACATCTGCAAGCCTTTCTCACTCATATGACCAAGCCTCTTATGCCACAGATTCAGAGAGGAATTGTCTTGAACTGCATTCAACGCATCTTTACACAGCTTTACTTGGGTTTTATAAAGAGTATTATCTGCTGTACCTCTCGCAATAACAAGAGACCCTTTAGTGAGCTTCCATCTGCCATTTCCGAAGTAATTCTCATAACCAGCACGGTCCAATGCAGTCCCGGAAATCAGATTCAACCGCAGATCAGGAACATGTCGCACATCTTTCAGCGTCATTGTGCAACCAATATCGGTTTTAATGCAGACATCACCGATACCAACAATATCTGAATGACTCGTGTTGCCCATCCTCACAGTACCAAAGTCACCTGCTTTGTACGTCGTGAACATCTCCCTGCAGGGAGTAGCATGGTAGGATGCTGCTGTGTCAACAACCCACTCAATCTGACCATCTGCAACACTCAAACACTTATCATCATCGCCGGCGAGCACCACTACTTCCTGTTCCAAAGTAGCTGTAGTGTTATCATTGTCATTCTTCTTCTCATTGTTGGATCCTTTCTGTTCCTTCATGGCAAAACAATTTTTCTTGATGTGGCCCATCTTGCCACAGAAAAAGCACTTTACAGACTTTTTCTTGCTCTGTGATTCACTGCTAGACTTAGACTGTGATTCACCTCTAGACTTGCCACGACCCCCCTTTGGTCCTCTACTCTTACTCCTCCCCCTGATCTCAGTAACAAAGGCCTGTGCATTATCTGTTCCTGCAGATTTCCGTTTAGTTTCTTCATTCTATAGGCTACTGGTAACCTGACTCATAGATAACACACCATCTGGAGTAGAATTGCTCAAGGAAACAACTAATGTCTCCCATGTATCTGGCAAAGAACTCAGAAGCAACAAAGCTTGCATCTCATCATCAAGGATCATTTTCATAGTGGCTAACTGATTTACCACACTTTGGAACTCATTGATGTGATCTTCGATCTGACCACCATCCTTGAATTTCATATTCACAAGCTTTCTGATCAAGAAAGTTTTGTTCATCGAGGTCTTTTTATCATACATTGCTTCTAACTTTTTCCAAAGGGTATTCGCATTGGTTTCATTAGACACGTGGTGAAATATACTGTTGTCAACCCACTGTCTGATGTGACCAATCGCTTTTCTATGCAATTTGATCCAATCAGCATCTTGCATATCTTTCGGTCGGGCACTATCCCCCTCAACGGGATCATGGAGGTCTTTACAATAGAAAATATCCTCCATCTTCGGTTTCCAGATCAACCAATTGGAATGGTTGAGCTTAACCATGGTAGTGTTGATAGTATTGTTCTCCATCTTAATCAAAATTAAGTAACAGGAAAAACAAATAACTAACACTGACCTCAACTCCTGCACCAAGTTGTAGATCTCGTCAACACGAGCACGCTGGAAGAAACGAATCTGAAATCCGACCTCGGATGGCTCCGATATCGCAAAAACGGTGTTCTGCGCTTCTGATTTGGTCAAACTCCTTGTTGACCGTCAAACAGCCAATCTTCTTCCACTAACACGTAGATCTGCTCGGAACGAGTCCGTAGGCGCAAACAGATCTCCGATCGGACTTCGGATGATCAAGATATCGCAGAAACAAGTTTCTGCCATCAATCTGGTCAACTCTGGCCATTGACCTCGTGTCCGATGACGTGGGCTGACGTCAGCCTGATGACGTCATGCTGCTGACGTCTGCGCGGCGGCTGACGGGTTGGACCGTCTGCTTACGGGATCAGGTCGACCCGACCCGACCCGAACTGCACTGCTGACTGAACTGGGCTTGAACCGCGGGTTGGTTCGGACCCAACCCGAAACTGAACCCAACCCGAGAAAGGGCGCTGGGCTTATACGTTAATACGGGTCAGTTGGAACTGACCCGACCCGACCCAAAGACCCAGAAAAATTGGGTCGTCTTCAACCTGTTTTCGCTGCGCCTGGGTCTGCAAACCCAATTGCAGACGGGCGAGCTCTCCCGGCGACCAGCAGCCCCGGCGACCAGCGGAGAGAAGCGACAGCCGCACGGCGACGGCGGACAGCGGCGGGCGACGGTGAACAGCGGCGAGCGGTGAACGGAGCGACGATCGACAGTGTCCGGGTTCTTCTCGTGCGACTGGGTACTTGTCTGCCGCAGATCCGAGAAATCCGGCAGAGCACGGTGACGCCTGGACACTTCTCTGCTCCGGTCCTCTTCCTCAGATCCGAGAAATCCTTCTTCTCCGATGAAGATCTGGAGCAACCAAACCACCCGACAACTTCTTCTCTGTTTCCTGTTTCCGGGAAAAACAGAGCAACGAGAACCCAATCTTCTTCTTCCGCGATCACGTGTGGCCCAGTAGACATCAACCTTGATCTCTGCTCTTCCCGTTGATCTTCCACGCACAATCAATCTCTCTGATACCACTTGTCGTGCGCGTGTGTGCAAACACAACCAAGATCAACCAATCACCACACAAGAAGACAAGAAGATTTACGTGGTTCGGCAAAGATGCATACGTCCACGGGAAACCAATTTCCACTGGATTCTCCTCCAATCTGTGAAACCACAGCCTTGGAATCTCAGCCTCTCTGACTGACTCCCTAGGGTTACAGATTACATCTCATATATATAACCCGTACATCCTTATCCCCCAAGAACTCTATCTCAAGAAGAAAGGAAAGTCCTAACCCATTAGAAAACTACTATTTAACAAAATAGGAAATTCCTAATACATTAGGAAACCACCCCAGACATAGAATCCAAACATGGTCTGGACCCACATGGCCAACACATACAAGTATATTAAACCACAAACATAATAACTAAGTATGAATATCTTTGAACCTTAGGTTCATACAAAACTATGGCCGAACAATAATTTAAACTCAATAAGAACATAAAGCACATTTTCATTTAAGTCAATGTTAAATATGAAATAAAATAACTAAGTATGAATGCTATAAAAATTGATAATCTTACAAGACCACTGTTTAAAGTCTTCTTAAGAAAAAACTACATTAAGTCCCACCCCTTGCAGCCTACATTTCTTCTGCTATGCTTTCTTGCAATTGAGTAATGCAATTTCGATCCGCATCGTTAGGCTCTAAAACACCATCCTCTGGTTTGTTGTCATTTAGTTCTTCACACATATTCTCATTTTTAAGCTCTCATTTATTGCCTCCGTAAACATCTCATCATCTAAGTCTTGTTATCTGATTAAATTGTGTCGAACTCAACATGCCACAACTAGCTTTGCTTGTGTCTTGATAGGACTGTAAATATTCCCTCAACTACATTTTGTAGTTTTGAATGTCTCAAGTTGAATAATTTAGGTCCTTTTCTTGTTGCATGCGTAGTCGATCATTCTTTAAGATGGTAACTATAAGGTTTTCTTTTTCTTTTTTTGGTAATTGGCTAACTCATGGTTTGGACAAAAATCTTGGTCCATTAAGTTGTAATTTTTAATTTCTTTTACCCAATAAGTTGAAGAAAAGAATTGAAGTAAACTATCAAAAGTGATAAAAGGCTATCCGATTCATTGGGTAAAAGTTGAATCAATTAGAACTGGGACATGTTACAGCTCAACAAGGTGTGCAGAAAATTTGGCGAGACAGAATGACTACCTTATCGATTAGGCAGTGCATTTGATCAATCAGATGATGAACAGAAACCCATTTTCCTATTTTGGATTTGTTTTTTGTTTGTGCCAAAACTACTAGTTCGTATTCTACAATGAGTATTCAGTTAGGGTATGAATTGTGGGTTATTTAAAGGGTTCCTCTTTCAACCCAGAGATAGAGATCTTATTATTTTGAATTGGGAATTCATATTGGAGATCACCCTACTTTTTTAGATCTTTCATTGGAGAGATTGTGATGAAGCTTTGGGCTAGAAAATATTGATTATACATCTCTTGTAGAAGATTGAAGAGCATCTTGCCTGTCCAACGTGTGGTGCGATCAAGCGGAGAGTTGTGCATAGTGAAGGAGATTCGTGGAAAGAAGTTGTGGAAGAAAAACTCAGTCTTTAGGTTGAAGGAGTAACTGTATAAGGATTTTGAGTATATCTTGTAACTGTTTGTAATTAGTGCTTGATAGTTGATCCTTGTTGAATTTGTGGTTTTTTTTCCGGTTTGGATTTTTCACATAAAAATTATGTGCCTCTTGCCTCTTATATGGTTGATTGATTTATTTGTTAGTTCGTTTATTTCTCTTGCTGCATATTATTTTAACTGCAATTTATAAATTCAGATATGAAATAATCCTCCAGTAATGAACGTCATGAAAAAGAGCTAAAAATCCACCTTTATTCGTATATCTAGCATTAACAAGAGGATATTTGCCTACAAACATAAAACCTCTAGTAGTATTATACTTAAAACAATACATATGCTTTTTCAAATAAAGAGCACAAAATATTACAAGTCGAAACATATAATTTACTGTGAGGTCGCCTCCAAACTTCTTGAAGAATTCTAGAGTCTAATGACATTATGTGACAACTAACCTTCTCTATTTCAATACATAACTTGATCTTCAAGTCTCATCTATTGTAATGACTGGGCCCATTACTCACATGATAATGTTCACTTTGGTGGATGAGATTTCAACCCAATTTTGCTGCACGATTTAAAAGGCCTTATGTGGGGTTAGGGTCAGGTCACACACATATATTTCCAGGATGATCAGGACTTGAATGTTTCAAATGTGAGACTTATACACCATTGTATGCTTAGTTTTCCCTATACTTTATATCTAAGAAGGATGCTAGTCGGACCTAATACCCTTCTACAAGGGAGCTACATGCATGACATACTCCCCTACAGGAAAATAGAGTCATCATCAGGTCTGATGCCATTTGTAACGACCTAGGCTCACTACCCATATGAAATTGTCCTCTTTGGCTCATTAGATTTCAACCGAATTTTGCTACATAGTTTTAAAAGGTCTCATATGGGGTTAAGACTAGGTCACTCACATATATACCTAAGATTAGGACTTGGATATTTCTAATGTGGGGCTTGTGCACCACTACACATCTAGTCTTTAAGAGTTTCCCTTACCCTTTCTCTCCAGGCGGATGCTTATTGGACTAGCACCCTTTTACAGGGGGGCCACAGGCATGCATAACTTTATTCTTACCCATTCCATTTTCTTGGATTACAAGGCTCTAAAACCAATTGTTAGAGTCCTACCTAACTCAGCATGATATTGTTTGCTTTGAGCTACGTGCATGCACGAGGACTTTTTGGGTAATCACCCATCATGGTAATGCTCCTGCTCAAGCATACTAAACTTTGGAATTCTTATAAGATTGGGGGCCACATGACTTTAAAATGGGTTATGTTGAGTTAAGACGCTATTTGACTTATAAGCCCAAGGTGAGGGCGTAGATATTTTCGAAGTGAGACTTTGAGAAAGCATCACAGTGCTAATTGAAGTACTCCACCCTAATCCTTGTAGATTCCCTATTCTTGGCTCACAAGATCGCTTGACTTGATCTTTACCTCAAGAGATTACCTAGGTGGGTCGAGGTTTCACACTATTGTAGGAATATATATTCCATCTATTGTTTCCAACATAATCCTATAAATGAATCAAATATGCATTACATTATTCATATGTCAATCACTTAAGACTTTTTATATACTATAAATTATTTAAAAATTTACTTGAAATATGGGTAGATGAAAGATTATTTACAATCTCGGTCGAAATCTCCCCATTTGAGGGTTTTACATAATGCTTACTCACTTTAATATTGAATCTAGTGCTTGATTGAAGTTTCTACTAATGGTTTCTCCCGAATGTTGAAATTGATCCTACATCACTTGATTCCATTCACTATGATGAACAATGATAAAAAAAGGTTATAAGTTGTTATTTCACATTTTAAAAACTTTCGTCTCCTTAATTCATTCACTAAGACCATAAAACACCTGGTGTTCATTTTGAACAAGTTAAAACAAGTTTGGGGTTTTCCGATCAAAATCTCCCCGATATAATTAGGACCAGCAGAGGGGGGTTCATGTATTGCATCTTCAAGAAGTTATGCTTAATGGTACCATAACAAACAAGCTATAGTAACTGCAATTTTTAAAAAATCCTTAAAAGATGTCGTCTATTCACTATGAATATAAAATATGCAATGTTATTTGTACAAACAAAATGAGTATGTAACACAATTTAATAGTCCACAATTATAATTTCCATGGCAATGCAAAAAGGAAAACTAAATAATGGACACAAAACTCTGTCATCCTTATCCATTTAAGAAATCATTAAATCAACATATCTATAATTCAATTAAAATAACGGATAATGACCCCGAGTCAATTCTGATCATCCACATTTGTCCATCTAAATGATCAATATAAATAATATAAAAGAAAAAAGTTAATCCCACTAAAAGAATCTATACATGACACCAAAGTCAACCGTTTCCATGTTCAATTTGTGCTAATAACCATTGCTTGCAACTTTCCATAAGAAATGCTGAGTGTTACGCTGCCAAACTCGGGTCCTTGAATAATATGGAAATTCAACTTTGATGGAACGGATATCCTAGATTTTAGTTTGCAGTGAAGTTCATTTAAAATTTTTTTTCCAAACACTCACATAATGATATTCAAGAAAAAAAATTATATGAAATCTTCCGAAGCATACTAAACATAGATCCAAAATAAGGTGTCATATATGTAATGAATTAGATGAATAATGAAAGCATACTTATACTATAGTGTTCATCTACATATCACACTTACTATATTTTTATTTACATCAATCACCTCATTACAAAAGCACTACCTCTCCTCAAACAATAATATATCCTCCAAAAACAGAAGCCTAAGCCTCTCCACAAGTACACCAACCAAAATTAGCTATTGCCAGTGTCTCCTCCAAATCCTCAATCCTCCGGGAATCAGTAATAAGCGCACTGCCTGCCACACCAAGAAAATAAAAAGGTCAAATCCAAATGGACCTGGCAACTGCAACATACGTAAAAAAAAAACTCCTTACACAAATCAAATGGAATAATGTCAATAAATATGATCAAAAAAGTAATGAGGAACTAACATATCAAATGGAATAAGGTCAATAAATATGATCAATAGAATAATGAGGAGCTAAGTATATATATATATATATATAATGCAATATATAAATCCATCATTAGTCAAAAGGATATTTATAACAATCTAATTCATCCATCCATCAAAAGGGCACATCCACATAGGCTAATACAGTAGGAAATTATGACGCTGTCCTCCCATACTACATAAGAGTTGCGGTGGGAAATTGCGTAGGATCATAGCCTAGCCAAAACAAGGTTATTGAAATTTGCCGGCCAAAGTTTGGTACCATGCAAGTGTATGTGTCAAAATGGAGGTACCTGGTGGTCTGCATACCTGGTGGTCTACATTCACCTCAGACAATATCATCTAGATGGCAAAACAATATTCGCTCTACCAAGGGGCAATCGGCCCAATGCCCTGCAGCTGAGTAAATGTTAGTGCCTGACTGAAAGGAATAATGTCTAAAGGTCTGTGTTTAGCTAGGCTCCTTGCATAAGCAAGGTATTAAATTTATATAAAGGTTTGGTCATCAATAACAATCTCATCCATCAAATATATCCAAAGAATACAGACCATCCAGCAAAGCTATCAAAACAATCCATCAAAGTATCATACCCATCCGTTCAATCCATCAAGGGTGTCTAATCCATCCAAAACAAAATCACCTACTCTAAAGGTTAAAAGTATCCTGAACATAAGGTCATTGAATAGCCCCCTTAGCCACTTAGCCACAAATACAGTAATCCTGTTGGCCATGTGGGTCCAGACCATGATTGGGTTCTATATCTGAGGTGGTTTCTTAATGATATTAGGAATTTCCTATTTTGTCAAATAGTAGTTTTCTAATATGTTAGGACTTTCCTTTTTCTTGAGATAGAGTTCTTGGGGGATAAGGATGTAATGGTTATATATATGATGTAATCTGTAACCCTGGATAGTCAGTCAGTCAGAGAGGCTGAGAGTGGCTAAGATTTCAAGGCTGTGGTTTCACAGATTGGAGGAGAACCCAGTGGAAATTGGTTTCCCGTGGACGTAGGCATCTTTGCCAAACACGTAAATCTTCTTGTCTTCTTGTGTGGTGATTGGTTGATCTTGGTTGCGTTTGCACACACGGGCACAACAAGTGGTATCAGAGAGATTGATTGTGCGTGGAAGATCAACGAGAAGAAGAGAGCTCAAGGTTGATCTCTTGCTGGGCCACACGGGGATCTCTGTTGCCGCCGGGAAGAAGAAAGACGTGAGTGGGTTCTGCTGCTTGCTGACCATCTTCGTCGGAGAAGAGGCTGCTGGAAGACGAAGGGCTGCCGGTTCGGAAAAAAGGAGACGACTATCGTCGCTGCAAAGGAGAAACGTCGCTGCAAAGAAAAAAAAAACTGCAATACTCACCGGTCGCCGCTGCCAGAGGTCGCCGGCAGGTCGCACGTTGCCGCCGCCGCCCGTCGCCGCGCCGTCGTCGATCCCGCGCTGCAGTCGCCGGACCAGGGAAGCCGGAGCCGCAGCAGCCCCGACCGCGGCATCTCTGCGCCGACTGCAACTGGGTTGCAGACCCATGCGCAGAGAAGAAGACGACCCAGTTTTTCTGGGTCTGGGGTGTTGGGTCGGGTTGTGTCGTGTCAGTTTGCCTGACCCGCGGAGAAGAGCAGCCCAGGCAGCGCCTTTTCAGGTCGGTTCCGTCTCGGGTCAGGCCAGGTTGACCTGACCTGGTTGACGTGAAGCCCAGCAGCACAGGCGGTTTATGGTTCGGGTCGGGTTGACCTGAACCCCGTCCGTCAGCAGACGGTCTAACCCGTCAGCACCTTAGACGTCAGCACCGTGACGTCATCAGGCTGACGTCAGCCCACGTCATCGGACAGACGGTCAACAGCCAGAGTTGACCAGATTGACGGCAGAAGTTTGTTTCTACGATATCTTGATCATCCGAAGTCCGATCGGAGATCCGTTTGAGCCTACAGACTCGTTTTGAGCAGATCTACGTGTTAGTGGAAGAAGATTGGCTGTTTGACGGTCAACAAGGAGTTTGACCAAACTAGAAGTGCAGAAAACCGTTTTTGCGATATTGGAGCCATCCGGGGTCGGATTTCAGATCTGTTTCTTCCAGCGTGCTCATGTTGACGAGATCTACAGCTTGGTGCAGGAGTTGAGGTCAGTGTTAATTATTTGTTTTTCCTGTTACTTAATTTGATTAAGATGGAGAACAATACTATTAACACTACCATGGTTAAGCTCAACCATTCCAATTGGTTGATCTGGAAACCGCAGATGGAGGATATACTCTATTGTAAAGTCCTCCAAGATCCCGTTGAGGGGGATAGTGCCCGACCGAAAGATATGCAAGATGCTGATTGGAACAAATTGCATAGAAAAGCGATTGGTCACATCAGACAGTGGGTTGATAACAGTATATTTCACCACGTGTCTAATGAAACCAATGCGAATACCCTTTGGAAAAAGCTAGAAGCAATGTATGATAAAAAGACCTCGGTGAACAAAACCTTCTTGATCAGAAAGCTTGTGAACATGAAATTCAAGGATGGTGGTCAGATCGAAGATCACATCAATGAATTCCAAAGTGTGGTAAATCAGTTAGCCACTATGAAGATGATCCTTGATGATGAGATGCAAGCTTTGTTGCTTCTGAGTTCTTTGCCAGATTCATGGGAGACATTGGTTGTTTCCTTGAGCAATTCTACTCCAGATGGTCTGTTATCTATGAATCAGGTTACCAGTAGCCTACAGAATGAAGAAACTAGACGGAAATCTGCAGGGACAGATAATGCACAGGCCTTTGTTACTGAGATCAGGGGGAGGAGTAAGAGTAGAGGACCAAAGGGGGGTCGTGGCAAGTCTAGAGGTGAATCACAGTCTAAGTCTAGCAGTGAATCACAGAGCAAGAAAAAGTCTGTAAAGTGCTTTTTCTGTGGCAAGATGGGCCACATCAAGAAAAATTGTTTTGCCATGAAGGAACAGAAAGGATCCAACAATGAGAAGAAGAATGACAATGATAACACTACAGCTACTTTGGAACAGGAAGTAGTGGTGCTCGCCGGCGATGATGATAAGTGTTTGAGTGTTGCAGATGGTCAGATTGAGTGGGTTGTTGACACAGCAGCATCCTACCATGCTACTCCCTGCAGGGAGATGTTCACGACGTACAAAGCAGGTGACTTTGGAACTGTGAAGATGGGCAACACGAGTCATTCAGATATTGTTGGTATCGGTGATGTCTGCATTAAAACCGATATTGGTTGCACAATGACGCTGAAAGATGTGCGACATGTTCCTGATCTGCGGTTGAATCTGATTTCCGGGACTGCATTGGACCGTGCAGGTTATGAGAATTACTTCGGAAATGGCAGATGGAAGCTCACTAAAGGGTCTCTTGTTATTGCGAGAGGTACAGTAGGTAATACTCTTTATAAAACTCAAGTAAAGCTGTGTAAAGATGCGTTGAATGCAGTTCAAGACAATTCCTCTCTAAATCTGTGGCATAAGAGGTTTGGTCATATGAGTGAGAAAGGCTTGCAGATGTTGGCAAAGAAGGATTTAATTCCTTGCTCCAAAGGTATATCCTTTGACCCTTGTGATTATTGTTTATATGGTAAACAGCATAGGGTTGCTTTCTCTTCGACATCAAAATTGAAATCACATGCGTTGGATTTGGTATATTCTGATGTTTGTGGTCCTATAGAGGTAGAATCATTGGGTGGCAATAAGTACTTTGTCACATTCATCGATGATGCATCCAGGAAAGCCTGGGTTTATCCGTTGAAATCAAAGAATCAAGTATTCCAGATGTTTCAACAATTTCATGTCCAGGTTGAAAGAGAAACAGGTAAACTCTTAAAGTGTCTTCGTTCAGATAATGGAGGAGAGTACACATCCAACTAGTTCAAAAGCTATTGCTTGAAGCATGACATTTGACTTGAAAAGACAGTTCCTGGTACTCCACAGCACAATGGTGTGGCAGAGAGAATGAACCGCACTATTCTTGAGAAGATGAGATGCATGATAAGATTAGCACGGTTGCCTAAGTCATTCTGGGGTGAAGCCGTTCTGACTGCCGTTTATCTGATTAACAGATCTTTCTCAGTTCCTTTGAATTATGATCTTCCAGAGAGAAGATGGACAGGTAAAAATGTTTCCTATTCATATTTGAAGGTGTTTGGGTGTAAAGCGTTTGTACATGTACCAAAGGAGCAGCGTTCCAAGTTGGACGATAAAGCAGTGAGTTGCATCTTTCTTGGTTATGGTGGAGATGAGTTTGGCTACAGATTATGGGATCCAGAGAAGAGGAAACTTATCAGAAGTAGAGATGTGGTTTTCCATGAAGATCAGTTCTTTGGAGATGTTGAAAAGATTGATAAGTCTTCTAAGAAAGTTGATGGAGTGGTTGATTTCACACCGACTCCTTCTCCGGTGCAGACTACAGGTGGAGAAGGTGGACAAAACGATCCGGATTGTGATGAGGCACAGGGGTTGCCAGATGATGAGGGTGTTGAGCAGGGGGAGCAGCAATCTCCTCAGACTGAAACCACGGATCCTCAAGTTAGGAGGTCTACACGGGAGCGTCAACCATCAACAAGGTATCCTACATCCGAATATGTGTTGATTACTGATGAGGGAGAGCCAGCTAGCTTCCGAGAAGCAATGACTCATGCTGATAAAGATGAGTGGATGAAGGCTATGCAGGATGAGATGAGTTTTTTGATGAAGAACAAGACTTATGAGCTGGTGCAACTTCTTAAAGATAGGAATGTTCTGAGAAACAAATGGGTGTTCAAGCTGAAAAAGGATGAGAATGGAAAACTGGTGAAGCACAAAGCACGGTTAGTGGTAAAAGGCTTCGCACAGACGAAGGGTATCTACTTCAGTGATGTTTTCTCTCCTGTTGTGAAAATGACTTCTATCAGAATCGTTTTGGGTCTAGTTGCCAGCATGGACCTTGAGCTTGAACAGATGGACGTGAAGACCGCGTTTCTTCACGGTGACTTAAAAGAAGAGATCTACATGACTCAGCCAGAGGGGTTTGAGGTAGAAGGAAAAGAATAGATGGTTTGTAAGTTGAAGAAGAGTCTCTACGGGCTGAAGCAAGCACCGAGACAGTGGTACAAGAAGTCTGATTCATTCATGTTGAGTCATGGGTACCGGAGGACAGCTGCAGATCATTGTGTCTATGTTCGTCGATTTATCGATGGCAGGTTCATCATCCTTCTTTTATATGTAGATGATATGCTAATAGTTGGACAGGATAGCAAGTTGATTGGCAAGTTAAAAGAGGAGATGTCAAAGTCGTTTGACATGAAAGAGTTGGGTCCCGCAGAAACGATATTGGGCATGCAAATACGTCGTGATAGGAGTTCGAAGTAGCTGTGGTTGTCACAGGAGAAATATGTTGAACGAGTTCTCGAACGGTTCAACATGAAGAATGCTAAGCCAGTTAGCATACCTCTAGCCAGTCACTTCAAACTAAGCAAGCGCTTGTGTCCTACTACAGATGATGAAAAGGAACGGATGGCATGTGTTCCTTACTCCTCTACTGTGGGGAGTCTCATGTATGCCATGGTTTGTACACGGCCAGACATTGCTCATGCTGTGAGTTTAGTGAGTCGATTTCTTACAAACCCTGGAAAAGAGCATTGGGAAGCAGTGAAGTGGATCTTTAGGTATTTGAGAGGTACTTCCAAGGTGTGCTTATGTTTCGGAGGCTCAAAACCAGTTATGGAAGGTTATACTGATGCTGATTTTGCAGGCGATCTTGATCGTCGGTTGTCGACTTCTGGTTATCTGTTTTCTTTTGTAGGGGGAGCTATTTCCTGGCAATCGAAGTTACAGAAGTGTACAGCACAGTCTACAACTGAAGCGGAATACATAGCTGCTAATGAAGCGGGGAGAGAGATGCTTTGGTTGAAGAGATTCCTTCAAGAACTAGATTTGAAGCAAGAAGAATATGTAGTTTACTGTGATAGTCAGAGTGCTATGGATTTCAGTGAGAATGCTACATATCATGGTCGCATGAAGCACGTTGATATTAAGTACCGTTGGATTCGTGAGGTGATCGAGAAGAACTTCATGAAGTTGGAAAAGATTCATTCGGACAAGAATCCCTCGGACATGATGACCAAGGTTGTGTCTAAGGGAAAGCTGGAGCTGTGTTCAGAGTTGGCCGGATTGAACTCCCAGTAAGGGGTTCAGGGCATCTTCCCTATGGTCTGGAGGGGGAGATTGTTGGCCATGTGGGTCCAAACCATGATTGGGTTCTATATCTGGGGTGGTTTCCTAATGATATTAGGAATTTCCTATTTTGTCAAATAGTAGTTTTCTAATATGTTAGGACTTTCCTTTTTCTTAAGATAGAGTTCTTGGGGGATAAGGATGTAATGGTTATATATATGATGTAATCTGTAACCCTGGATAGTCAGTCAGTCAGAGAGGCTGAGAGTAGCTGAGATTCCAGGGTTGTGGTTTCACAGATTGGAGGAGAACCCAGTGGAAATTGGTTTCCCGTGGACGTAGGCATCTTTGCCGAACCACGTAAATCTTCTTGTCTTCTTGTGTGGTGATTGGTTGATCTTGGTTGCGTTTGCACACACGGGCACAACAAACCCATCTCCAATAATAAACTCTATGTCACCTCTAGGTAAACCCTCGATCAATGGTTTCCTTCATAATCACCATCAACAGTAGGTATCAACATACACATACACATACACACACATACACACACAAACACTCAAACTATAAGCATAGACAGCAATGGATACAAAACAATCTATATGATCTCCCCATCCATAAATAATCAAAGAACAGGTATAAAATAGACAATCCTAGTCAAGTATTGCCCCTTCAGGTGTGATCACTAGATCATTCTACTTAATGAAAAATCACGGGCTAGGATGCATTATAAACATTTCCTTTGCTGCTCTATTTTTTTTTTTCTTTTTTTTTTTTTTTGGTTTTTTGGTATTCCCTTTGGTGCTCTGATGATCGTGACATCCGCAAAGTCCAAGATAGCCATATACTAGACATGATTTCAAACCTCACATTGAACTTTGGACAACATCATAAGTAAAGGTTAAGCTTATCCCTTCACTTATGCTAAGCTAATCATCACAGTCCATTAAAAACAATTAAGGTCTCATAATATGTCACCATGGTCTACGGGTTCAAATTCCACATTCTACAAAATAGGGTTCTATTTGTCAACCGAAACCAGCTTGATGGTTAGCAGAAAACAGCATGGCGAATAACCGCCAGGTGACCGCTGTCTAGAACTTTATATTTTCACTGTACTGAAAATGTGACCGTTGGTCTGGTGGTTAACTAAAATTGGTTTTGGTGGTTAGCTATTAGGTGACTGCCTGTATAAATCAGGAAATACACAATATTGACCACCGACCAACATTCTTACTGTTACCTCGCAGTTAGCTGAATATAGAATGACTGTTAGTCACAAGATGACCACGCATCCAATTCAGGGGAAAGTGTGCACCATTTTGGAATCGTCACCTCCATCTCCACCTAGGTATTTTGGTTTGCCGAATTATTTATGGCTGCTAGCTGCCGATACCCAAAATTCAAAAACTCCATGTGTTCATCTAAAAATGGGTTGCGGGCATGGAATGCATTACAACTTATTCGGCAAAAAGAAAAGACACGAGAAGGAAAATTAATGATTTTTCTTTTCTATTTTTCTCATTCCCGAGTGTAATTTTACATGGGTTCTAACACTCTGACCTCTTAGCTGCGAGTTGCTTATATTTTTTTTATGCAACTCCCCCATTTAAACTCAAATGATCAACTCTCGGTGAAAGAATTACAAAGAAAGGTGATATTTACATAAAAATCGCATAAAGCCAACTGTAAAAAAAAAAGTGGTTGATCTAAGGCTAGCTCTAACTTTTGATATCTAAACATGCTTTGCCCCCTCTCTAAGTCAATCGAGCAATCTTTGTTATCTATCACTCATTTTTTTGGATATACAGAATCCAAATTTCGAAAAGAGTTATGGTTTTTTGAATCAAGAAAAGTGTCTTTGGTCGGGTTGTCTCAAGGATCACTGAAGTGTCATTTCAAAAGAATGAACATAGTTGAATCCATAGACTTCTTCAACTTCGAAGTTGAATGATCGTTTCAAATTTAGATTTCTAGATTGCAATTCCACTTTTATATGCAGTGGAAAAAAAAAATAAACAAACTAGCAAATTCATCAACTACACAAAGAAAAGAGACATGATTTTTATATGGAAAACCCAAATTGAGAAAAACCCATGAGTCTGTATTAGACCAACAATCAAGCACTATGAATCATATAGTTATCATCATCATCAAAGTCTTATCCCAACTATGTTGGGGCCGGCTACATGAATTCTATTTCTCCATTCCGTTATATTTTGAGCCAAATCTTTCGATAAGTGAAACTTCTTCAAATCTGAATTAATGACTTTCATCTATGTTTTCTTCGACCTGCCCCTACCTCTTGATGGGCCATCCACCTGTATATCCAAACTTTTTCTCACCGGTGCTATTACTGGCCTATACTCAACATGCCCAAACCATCTTAAACGGGTTTCTCTAATTTTATCCCTTATTGGTGCTATCACTAAATGTTCTCGAAAGTGCTCATTTCTAATTTTATCTTTCCTAGTTTTACCATACATCCACCTAAGCATTCTCATTTCCACTACATCTATCTTATAAATATGCATTTTCTTAATTGGCTAGCATTCTGCTCCATATGTCATAGCCGGTCTAACCACTATCCTGTAAAATTTTGCCCTTTAATTTCGTTGGCATTCGTCTGTCACAAAGCACTCCCGAAACTAATCTCTACTTCAGCCATCCACCTTTTATCCTATACTCCACATCCTCGTCAATCTCCCCATTCTTACTAATCATCGAACGTAGGTACCGAAAAGAATCTCTATATGGTATCTCATGGGTTTCAATTTTGACAGTGGTTTTAACACTTTGTATATGTCCACTGAAGTTGCAATCCATATATTCTGTCTTTATACGACTTATTTTAAAGCCTCTAAATTCTAATACCCCCTGCCATCTCTCAAGCTTTGCATTTACACCATATCTTGATTCATCCACCGATACTATATCATCTGCAAACAACATACACCATGGTACTTTTTCTTAAATATGCACAGTTAACTCATCCATAATTAATGCAAAGAGATAAGGGCTTAAGGTTGATCCATGATGTAAACTTATAGTCACGGGGAATCCACATGTTTCTCCATATGTGGTTCTCACATTTGTTACTACTCCTTCGTACATATCATTAAAATTTTCAATGTAACAACTGGGGACATTCATTTTCTTTAAAACCCACTAAATTAAATTCCTTGGTGCCCTATCATAAGCTTTTTTCAAATCGATAAAAACCATATGTAGATTTTCCTCTTTGCTCGGTATTTTTCCATTAATTACCTAAGTGAGAAAATAGCTTCCATAGTTGATCTCCCTGGCATAAAAACAAATTAATTTTCAGAAATCTTGGTATTTTTTCTTAGTCTGTGCTCCATTATTCTCTCCTATAACTTCATAGTATGACTCATAAGTTTAATCCCTCGACAGTTGATACAATTTTGTATATCTCATTTATTTTATATATAAGTACTACAATGCTTCTTCTCCATTCATCCGGTATTTTTTTTGTCACAAGTATCTTATTGAATAGTCTACATAACCAATTTACTCCAACCTCTCCGAAGCATTTCCATACCTTTATCGGAATACCATATGGGCCATTGCCTTTCCCGTTTTCATTCGCTTCAATGCTTTCTTCACTTTCACTCCTCTAATTCTACGGAAAAAAGTATGTTCTAGTGATGAAGTATCCTCCTTAACTCTTGTATTGCCCAAATGTTCTTCATTTAGAAGTTTGCTAAAATATTCCTTCCACCTTTCTTTAATATCATTGTCTTTCACTAAAATATTTTCCTCATTGTTCTTGATACATTTGACATGATCTAAGCCCCTGCTTTTCTTTTCTCTTATTTTTGCGAGCTTAAAAATATTCTTTTCTCCTTCTCTTGTTCTCAATCTATTATAAAGATCATCGTATGCTTTGAACTTTGCACTAGTTACTACTTTCTTAGCTTCTTTCTTTGCCTTCTTATACAGCTTAAAATTTTTCATACTCTTAGTCTCTTGCCAAACTTTGTAGCAATGTCTTTTCTGTAGAATAACTTCCTGAACCTCTACACTTCACCACCATGTTTCTTTATTAATATGTCTATTCCCTTTTGATTCTCCAAGTACCTCATTTGCAACATTCATAATACAATTAGCCATTTGATTCCACATTACTGTAGTTTCTCCTTCAATATTCCATTCTCCCTTCTCAATCATTTTGTCCTTAAATATATTTGCTCTTTCCCCCTTCAAATCTCTCCACCTTGTTTTAGGGTCTATTTTGTTTACTACCGCGCTCTTTCTATTTCTAATGCAAATATCTAAAACTTCGAGCCTATGTTACGTAGTCAAATTCTCTCCTAGGATAATTTTGCAATCTTTATAAGCCAATCGATCATATTTTCTAACTAGAAACAAGTCTATTTGACTCCTATTACTCTCACTTTTATATGTAATTAAATGTCCATCTCTCTTTTTAAAGTAAGTATTTCCTACTACAAGATCAACTATCACTACAAAGTCTAATATAGTATGTACAAATTCATTTTTTTCTCCAAATTCATGCTGTCCATGCACTCTCTCATATCCTCTATTATCTCTTCCTATTTGCTCGTTTAAATCCCTTCCAAGGAAAATCTTATCACTATTTGAGATTTCTCATATTAAATTATCCATCTCCTTCCAAAATTGTCTTTTCACACTCTCCTTTAATCCTACTTAGGGAGCATATGCACTGATGATATGAATTATGTCTTCCCCTAGTACTAGTTTAATTGCTATAATTATATCACTAAACCTCTTTACCCCCACAATTTTCTCTTTCAAATCCTTCTCTACAACTATACCCACTCTATTTCTTTTATTACTCTTTCCTGCATAGAAAAGCTTATACCCATCTGTGAGCTCCTTAGTTTTATTCCTTTTCCACCTTGTCTCTTGTATACAATTTACACTAATTCTTCTTCTTTTCATTACCTCAACTAACTCCATGCTCTTGCCTATCCAAGCTCATACATTCCAAGTAGTGTAACACTCCGACCCAGCTTGACCCCGTTTAGCGGTTAGTTAATCTTGTTTTCGCTGTTAATTGTGTTTTGTTTGCGTTTTGTTTTCGTTACGGGTCATGGATAGGTAGTTGGGTTGAGTTTGACCTGGATTAAGTAGATCAAGCCCTTTTTCGTAATTTTAGCTTTTCTTAGACATGGTCATTTTTGTATCATCTTGATGTCAACACGTGTCTTTCGTTGAGCCCGTTAACTTTCGTAACTATGTCATTTGCAACCGAGGTCGTGTGATTCGATTGGACCCGCGTTTGACTCAAACTGAAAATACACTTTTCACTTGGCTTTCATTGCAATTTGGTCAACCCATTTGATTATATAAGCTCACCATCGATCACAACTCACGTTCTCTCTCTCTCGTTTTCTCTCTTCTTCCTGCACTGCACGTGGAATTCTCTTGCATTCCTCCATCGATCAAGCTCTATTGTGAGGTTCTTGCATGAAAGGTGAGTTGGAAACCTTTCCACTCTCTCATCTCCTTTCTCCATCTCTTCTCCCTCTTGTCTCCATCGTGCTTGGTGTGTCTGTGTTTTGATTTCTCTCCATCCCTCATGCATGCATGTGGTTTTGTTTGTGTGTTAGGTTGTGTTTGGATCCAAGGGCTACCATTGTGCATTTGATTTCCAAATTTGAGGCAAGTATAACCATAACATTGAGAACCCATGTTGGTATGCTTTGATTTTGGCTAGCTCACAATGATGTGTGTGGAAAACATGTGTTTACAGCCCATTTGATACTTATTGGTTCAGTACTTGTGTATTCCCATTGATAGATTGCATTTCTGATGCATTTCCAGACATTCTGTACATGTTTCAGATTTCTAAATTCGTGCAGGTACGGCTAAGCCGTATAACACCTACGGCTCACAATCCAGAGAGGAGAAAAACCCAGTTTTCCTCTACGGCTAGGGCACGGCTAAGCCGTGGAATGCCCTACGGCTAAGCCGTAGCTCAGCCGTGGCCCAGCCGTAGAACAATACAGGGTGCAATTTCTGGAATAACTGTGAGTCAGCAACTAACAGACCTTCTACGGTCCAACCACGGCTAAGCCGTAGACCACACACGGCTAAGCCGTAGCACACACACGGCTAAGCCGTAACTACACATGAAGAATAAGGCTAGGTGTAAAGATAAGACCTATATGACCTTCATGATAGAATGTAGAGCACCTAGACTTGCCCAACGGAATGTGATACTACGCGTGAATGATCTCGAGGGCTGCGAATCATTCATGTTCGTTATCCGGATGTTAAGCACCTCCCCATGGGTGTTGGTTTAAGGGACTTCGTGCACCGCCCGATTCAAGGCAACACTAGACAACGGTGTATCGAATAACTTAAAACTACATCATCATGCACGGTTAGAAACACCGGATAATTAGATTAGAATTGGTTTGTAAACTTAAGATGATTCGATTCACATGATTTGTTGCATAACATATTGCATTCGACCATTGATCTCAACACTCTACATGATTACGTATGTTTCGTTATTTTCACATTTTGGTTTATTTACCCTGAGTATGCATGTATGATGTGTTCATTCACGGATCTGCACGTATGATAAGTTGTCACGATCTACTCAGGATTTTCATGATTGACTCCGTATGGTCAGGCACTACTTAGCCTCAGCCTTAGGATCCCGACGGGGTGAATTCGGTATAGTTTATATGGCCTGCTGCAGTATGGATTTTGTCTTGGGGAACCGGACCCTAGGAAACCGAGACCCATTGTACCCTGGCCCGGACAATGGTGTTCTTTGCATGTTACAAGATCCTTCTTTTGGGAGCATATGGTAATGTAGTAGCCACTAGTCATGTACACAGCATGTTATCCTTGATTCACACAGCATCTTTCTTTCTTGCATGATAGCCTAGTATACGAAAATGCTTTCTTTAATAACATGATGTTCTTTATTCTATTAGACACAGCGTGTGTTAACTTGCTATGGTTTATGCTTTGCTGAATCTTCGTATTCACAGTTGTTTTGGTGTTGCAGGCCCAGATCCCCCTGCCGAACCCTCGCCGGTCGGCCAGGCTCCAGTTGAGACCCCCGGGGCCCCCTCAGGCCTAGAGGAGTGGATGTGATCACTCCACGGGAGCGCGTTCATGGCATGCATCATGTTGGAGTCATGTTTTGGGGATTTTCAGACTTGTATATGTCATGACATGTCACTATTGTATTTATCCTTTTGTTCTTTTGTAAACGTTCATATGTAATTATGTCAGTCCTTTCCTTGTATCCTCTTCTTGTGCTATTAGTTGTTTATGTTTCTGATAATTACAGCTTCCGCATACTTGCTTGGCTCGTGTGCTTGTTCCCTTGTGCGTGTGCATTTAGACTCGGTCTACGTGTGCATGCACGGGAGTACGTGTGTCATTAGGTTTGGCTTTTGCTAACCCCCGAACCCTGGGCTCGGGTTGTGACATACGTATTGTATGGTATCAGAGCATTCCTTGCTCCTTCCTTGTTCTAGATGATAAGCATGTAGGCATGTAGGATCGTGGTGAGGATACGATTATTTCTTTGTGCTCTTTCTAGACTTTGGGGTTTGTTGGGCGCTCTTGTGTTGTGTTTGTGTCTGACTCTTTCCATTTTACAGGATGGCATCAGGTTCTGGTTCGCAACAGAACGCCGGAAATAACGAGAGCGGATCTGCCCCGTCACCGCAGACACCGAATACAGATGAACGCATCCTTATGCTATTCCAGTCCCTTCAGGCACAATCGCAATCGATGCAGAACTTGCAAGCCCAAGTGACAACCATGCTAGACCGACAAAGTCAAGCCCCAGTTCAGTCGCATGTGGACCAGCAGGTGATCTTGCAGCCTCGAGAGAGTGACCCGAATGCCCTCTATGGTAAATTTCGCAAGCGAGGAGCTATTGAGTTCTATGGAACCGAAGAACCATTGAAGGCAGAACAGTGGTTAGAGCAGACAGAGGACGTCTTTGAGACCGTCGTGTGCACGAACCGACAGAAGGTCGGACTAGCAACTTCTATGTTTAGAGATGTCGCAAAGACTTGGTGGAAGAGCGTGAAAGATTCATACAGAGATATCCCTAGTGCGACGGTGTGGGAGATGTTCAAGCAACAGTTCAGGAGGAAGTTCATCCCGGCTCATGTGTTTCGAGCCAAGGAGGTTGAGTTCCTAGCTCTCCGCCAGCAGCAGATGACAGTAGCAGAGTATGTAAACAAGTTTATGCAGTTGTCGCTTTTTGCTCCGGACATGATCAGTACCGAAGAGAGGAAGGTGAACAGGTTTGTGGAAGGTTTGCATCCCCGGTACATGCACCACGTGACAGCGTTTCAGCGTCCCGCTACGTTCGATGATGCAGTGGACAGGGCCTATTCTGCTGAGGCCATCCACCAAGCTGCTAGAGCCGTTGAACCCAAGCGACAGCCGCCTTTCAGTGCACGAGGACAAGTACAGAAGAAGACCAAAGGCCAGCAGAGTACTTCTAGTTCTAGTGGAGTGACTTGTGGATATTGTGGTAGGAACCACACGACTGAAGCTTGTTGGAGGAAGGCCGGTGCTTGTTTCATTTGTGGTTCAAGGGAGCATATGATCGCCAATTGTCCTCGACATAGAGCCTCCGGTGCAGCTCCATCTGGTCCTACTTCCGGCGCAGTTCCTAGCAGGCCTAGTGCACCTACAGCTCCGAGCAAGCCGCAGTCAGCTCGTCCAGGCTCGAGACAGCCTCGCCAGTCAGCCCGTGCTTACGCTGCTACCCACGAGAATGCCGAGGATCCACAGGTGGTTGAAGGTACTGTTTTGATTTCGCGCGTCGAGGCATTAGCTTTGTTCGATTCGGGGTCTACACGATCTTATATAGCACCTCATTTCGCCGAGCGGTTGTATCAGCCGTCTGAGCCGTTGCCATATGTGTTGGTTGTATCCACCCCAGTTGGCAAGCGAGTGGAGTGTAGTATGTACTACCCCCATTGCGACGTGCAGATTGCAGGTCATCAGTTACCTGTTGATTTGATCCTGTTGTCGATGCTGGACTTCGACGTGATCCTTGGTATGGATTGGCTCGCTCGATATCGTGCCTGTGTTAACTGTTACAACAGGACGATCTTCTTCGATTTAGGCAAGGGCTTCCGTTTCGAGGGCAGTCAGCAGAGATGCCCCAGGCGTGTGATTTCGGCGTGTAAGGCAGATCGCTTGATCCGCCGAGGGTGTGAAGGCTTCATTGCCTTTGTCTCAGAGAAGAAGGAGTCGAAGCAGCTAGGTGAGCTCCAGGTGGTCTGTGATTTTCCCGATGTCTTCCCGGACGATGTACCAGGCTTACCCCCGGTTCGAGATGTGGAGTTCGCCATTGAGCTTGTTCCCGGCACGGCACCGATCAGCAAGGCTCCGTATCGCATGGCCCCAGCAGAGTTGTCTGAATTGAAGAAGCAACTACAGGAGCTTTTGGATAAGAGTTTCATTCGCCCGAGCGTTTCACCTTGGGGAGCACCAGTCTTGTTTGTCAAGAAGAAGGATGGTACTTTTCGGATGTGCATAGACTATCGACAGCTGAACAAAGTGACGATCAAGAACAAGTACCCCTTACCCAGGATCGATGAATTGTTTGACCAACTTCAGGGCGCAGCATATTTTTCGAAGATTGATTTGAGGTCTGGATATCACCAGTTGAGAGTCAAAGAAGATGACATTCCCAAGACTGCCTTCAGGACTCGTTATGGACATTATGAATTCCTCGTGATGCCTTTTGGACTAACCAACGCACCTGCAGCTTTTATGGCACTGATGAATCAGATTTTTGCTCCTTTCTTGGACCAATTCGTAGTTGTGTTTATTGATGATATACTGATCTATTCTAAGTCAGCAGAGGAGCATAGGGAGCATTTGAGAAAAGCCTTGTCGTTGTTGAGAGAACATCGATTGTTTGCTAAGTTGTCGAAGTGTGATTTTTGGCTTGAGCAGGTTGCATTTTTAGGTCATATCATTTCACGAGAGGGATTGGCAGTTGATCCATCTAAAGTAGAGGCAGTGGTGAATTGGCCTAGCCCCAAGACAGTGACAGAGGTTCGCAGTTTCCTTGGTCTAGCAGGTTACTACCGTCGATTTGTCCAGGACTTTGCTAAGATCTCTTCTCCTTTGACGAAGTTGACCAGGAAGAATGTACCATTTGATTGGACTGAGGAGTGTGAAGCCCGTTTCAGGATTTTGAAAGAGAAGTTGACTACGGTCCCAGTGTTAGCCTTGCCAGATGGTAGTGAAGGATTCGTGGTTTATTCAGACGCTTCTCGAGTTGGCCTAGGTTGTGTGTTGATGCAGCATGGGAAGGTGATTGCTTATGGATCGAGACAGTTGCGAGAACATGAGAAGAATTACGCCACCCATGATTTGGAATTGGCAGCCATCGTGTTTGCGTTGAAGCTGTGGAGACATTATCTATATGGTGTGCAGTTTGAGGTTCGTTCTGACCACCACAGTTTGCAGTATTTATTCACACAGCAGGAGCTGAACATGAGACAGCGGAGATGGCTTGAGCTTATTAAGGATTATGACTTCCCGATCAAATATCAGCCAGGCAAGGGGAATGTGGTGGCAGATGCACTCAGTCGGAAAACAGAGTCAGTGCAGCTTTTGAGCAGTTTTCTCCTAGAGTTCCATGGTCTCCCTGTTGAAGTTAAACTAGTGGATGAGTGCGTGACTTTGGCTAGTACGCTAGTGTTTCAGCCTGAGATGATTCAGCAGATTAAAGACAGGCAGTTTGAAGATCTAACATTGAAGCGCATTCGAGACCACATTGGAGACAGACCCGATTTCAGACTCGAGGATGGTGTACTCTATTTTCGGAGTAGGTTGTGCGTGCCAGCAGTTGATGAGTTCAAGGAGAAGCTGATGAACGAAGCGCATTACGCTCGCTACGCGATGCACCCAGGCAGCACGAAGATGTTTCGGAATCTCAAGGATCGCTTTTGGTGGAACAACATGAAGAGAGAAGTAGCAGGCTTTGTTGCTCGCTGTTTGACATGTCAGAAGGTGAAGGCTGATCATCAGAGACCGCCAGGCTCGTTGCATCCTTTGCATATACCACAGTGGAAGTGGGAACACATCACCATGGACTTCGTTTCCGGATTACCGCCAACGAGCAGGAAGAACAACGCCATTTGGGTGATTGTAGATCGCTTGACGAAGACAGCCCATTTCATTCCTTTTCGGAAGGGTATGACATTTTCAGAGATGGCTAGGAAGTTCGTGGATGAGATCGTCAGACTCCATGGTGCCCCCGTGTCGATTGTATCCGATCGTGACAGCCGTTTTGTTTCGTCTTTCTGGAGAGCATTCCAAGAGGCTTTGGGTACGAAGTTGAGTTTCAGCACGGCATACCACCCACAGACAGATGGACAATCAGAGCGGACGATTCAGACTTTGGAGGATATGTTGCGAGCCAGTGTGTTGAGCTACGAGAAAGAATGGGATCTTCATCTATCGTTGTGCGAGTTCGCCTACAACAACAGTTTCCACGAGAGCATTGGGATGGCACCATATGAAGCATTGTACGGGAAGAAGTGCAGGAGCCCGGTATGTTGGGAAGAAGTTGGAACCCGCAGCTTTCACGGACCGACGATCATTGCCGAGACTACGGAGAAGGTACAGAAAGCCATTGAGAACTTGAAAGTTGCTCGGTCGAGACAGAAGAGTTATGCAGACACCCGCAGACGACCCTTAGAGTTTCAGGTTGGCGAGTGGGTTTTTCTGAAGGTCTCACCGATGAAGGGTACGATCCGTTTCGGCCAGAAAGGCAAGTTAGCTCCACGCTATGTCGGACCGTTCGAGATCAAAAGTCGGATTGGTGATTTAGCCTATCGATTAGAGCTTCCCGAGATGTTTGCAGGAGTGCACAACGTTTTCCACGTTTCGATGCTTCGGAAATATGTTCATGATCCCTCCTATGTCATTCGCTACGACGAGGTTCAGATTCAGCCGAGTGCTGCATACGTTGAGCGACCGCTCCGTATCGTGGGAACCCGAGAGCAGATACTCCGTACCAGAACGATTCGATGGGTCAAAGTGCTTTGGGAGCATCACAGTCCCGATGAGGCTACTTGGGAGTTAGAAGAGCAGATGGCACGCCAGTATCCCGATTTGTTTTCCCAGGTATGAGCGAGTTAGTGGTCATTCCGAGGACGGAATGATTCTCAAGTAGGGGAGGATGTAACACTCCGACCCAGCTTGACCCCGTTTAGCGGTTAGTTAATCTTGTTTTCGCTGTTAATTGTGTTTTGTTTGCGTTTTGTTTTCGTTACGGGTCATGGATAGGTAGTTGGGTTGAGTTTGACCTGGATTAAGTAGATCAAGCCCTTTTTCGTAATTTTAGCTTTTCTTAGACATGGTCATTTTTGTATCATCTTGATGTCAACACGTGTCTTTCGTTGAGCCCGTTAACTTTCGTAACTATGTCATTTGCAACCGAGGTCGTGTGATTCGATTGGACCCGCGTTTGACTCAAACTGAAAATACACTTTTCACTTGGCTTTCATTGCAATTTGGTCAACCCATTTGATTATATAAGCTCACCATCGATCACAACTCACGTTCTCTCTCTCTCGTTTTCTCTCTTCTTCCTGCACTGCACGTGGAATTCTCTTGCATTCCTCCATCGATCAAGCTCTATTGTGAGGTTCTTGCATGAAAGGTGAGTTGGAAACCTTTCCACTCTCTCATCTCCTTTCTCCATCTCTTCTCCCTCTTGTCTCCATCGTGCTTGGTGTGTCTGTGTTTTGATTTCTCTCCATCCCTCATGCATGCATGTGGTTTTGTTTGTGTGTTAGGTTGTGTTTGGATCCAAGGGCTACCATTGTGCATTTGATTTCCAAATTTGAGGCAAGTATAACCATAACATTGAGAACCCATGTTGGTATGCTTTGATTTTGGCTAGCTCACAATGATGTGTGTGGAAAACATGTGTTTACAGCCCATTTGATACTTATTGGTTCAGTACTTGTGTATTCCCATTGATAGATTGCATTTCTGATGCATTTCCAGACATTCTGTACATGTTTCAGATTTCTAAATTCGTGCAGGTACGGCTAAGCCGTATAACACCTACGGCTCACAATCCAGAGAGGAGAAAAACCCAGTTTTCCTCTACGGCTAGGGCACGGCTAAGCCGTGGAATGCCCTACGGCTAAGCCGTAGCTCAGCCGTGGCCCAGCCGTAGAACAATACAGGGTGCAATTTCTGGAATAACTGAGAGTCAGCAACTGACAGACCTTCTACGGTCCAACCACGGCTAAGCCGTAGACCACACACGGCTAAGCCGTAGCACACACACGGCTAAGCCGTAACTACACATGAAGAATAAGGCTAGGTGTAAAGATAAGACCTATATGACCTTCATGATAGAATGTAGAGCACCTAGACTTGCCCAACGGAATGTGATACTACGCGTGAATGATCTCGAGGGCTGCGAATCATTCATGTTCGTTATCCGGATGTTAAGCACCTCCCCATGGGTGTTGGTTTAAGGGACTTCGTGCACCGCCCGATTCAAGGCAACACTAGACAACGGTGTATCGAATAACTTAAAACTACATCATCATGCACGGTTAGAAACACCGGATAATTAGATTAGAATTGGTTTGTAAACTTAAGATGATTCGATTCACATGATTTGTTGCATAACATATTGCATTCGACCATTGATCTCAACACTCTACATGATTACGTATGTTTCGTTATTTTCACATTTTGGTTTATTTACCCTGAGTATGCATGTATGATGTGTTCATTCACGGATCTGCACGTATGATAAGTTGTCACGATCTACTCAGGATTTTCATGATTGACTCCGTATGGTCAGGCACTACTTAGCCTCAGCCTTAGGATCCCGACGGGGTGAATTCGGTATAGTTTATATGGCCTGCTGCAGTATGGATTTTGTCTTGGGGAACCGGACCCCAGGAAACCGAGACCCATTGTACCCTGGCCCGGACAATGGTGTTCTTTGCATGTTACAAGATCCCTCTTTTGGGAGCATATGGTAATGTAGTAGCCACTAGTCATGTACACAGCATGTTATCCTTGATTCACACAGCATCTTTCTTTCTTGCATGATAGCCTAGTATACGAAAATGCTTTCTTTAATAACATGATGTTCTTTATTCTATTAGACACAGCGTGTGTTAACTTGCTATGGTTTATGCTTTGCTGAATCTTCGTATTCACAGTTGTTTTGGTGTTGCAGGCCCAGATCCCCCTGCCGAACCCTCGCCGGTCGGCCAGGCTCCAGTTGAGACCCCCGGGGCCCCCTCAGGCCTAGAGGAGTGGATGTGATCACTCCACGGGAGCGCGTTCATGGCATGCATCATGTTGGAGTCATGTTTTGGGGATTTTCAGACTTGTATATGTCATGACATGTCACTATTGTATTTATCCTTTTGTTCTTTTGTAAACGTTCATATGTAATTATGTCAGTCCTTTCCTTGTATCCTCTTCTTGTGCTATTAGTTGTTTATGTTTCTGATAATTACAGCTTCCGCATACTTGCTTGGCTCGTGTGCTTGTTCCCTTGTGCGTGTGCATTTAGACTCGGTCTACGTGTGCATGCACGGGAGTACGTGTGTCATTAGGTTTGGCTTTTGCTAACCCCCGAACCCTGGGCTCGGGTTGTGACAAGTAGTAAGTCTAATTTTCCTATTCATCCTCTTTTTCTCATGGATTAACTTCTTTAACCGCACTAGCCCAAAGTCATGCGGTAACCCTTGCACACTTTTCGCTGCAGTCGAGCGATGCTGTAATGTGTCACTTAAAGCGAGGAATGCCCCAGCCTTATCGTGAAATATCATTTTCTTAGAATTCATGTTTGGGTTGTGACAAAGTTTTATGCTGGCTGTCACCTACCTAACGCAACCCTCCTCTTTTACCCTGGCTTGGGACCGGCAGTAAAAACTGGCGGAGTTATGAATCATATAGTTATAAAAGACATAATCACAACCCTCTTTTGATTCTCGTGCAACCTAAGGACCATAATTCTCTATGCACAGCTTTACACTGTAACGATTCCCCGCCATCCACTACATTAGAGTCAACTTGCACTTGACTCCTTAGATAATTTTTTACAAAAGATGTAGAAGAAACAACTCTTTAGAATAAA
This sequence comes from Sextonia rubra, assembly GCA_037013555.1. Lineage (NCBI taxonomy): Eukaryota > Viridiplantae > Streptophyta > Magnoliopsida > Laurales > Lauraceae > Sextonia > Sextonia rubra. Next base: position 22,386,210 of record JASUAD010000024.1, on the reverse strand, counting down.
GCTTCTGCCCCATCTTTTCAATGAAAGCTCTAGAGAAGTAATGGTCTTTCAATTAAGTTTTTTACCTTCATAACAATGAGAGAGGTCTATCATAAGTATTCTCAACTTAGAATAGGGAGATCCATATTTTAAAGTTAAGAGAAATACCCTTTATATAACTTACAATTTGTAGCCTAAGGTTAGAGTCCTTATGGAATAAGAAATAGCAGTTTTGGCACAAACATGAAACAATTCCGTATAAGGAAAATGGGTTTTTGCATCAGTGCACTTGAGCCTGTAAGCTTCTATCCTGGGCACTCGAGCCCAGTTACATGGGCATTCGAGCGCATATGTAAATTCTGTACTTTTCTGCAAACTTCCCAAGGCAATAACTTTTTTGTTTAAGTTTCAATTGATGTCATCTTGAGGTCTACAGATGTATAATAGAAACAAACTTTTCAATGATAGGTAGCTTGCCAATATACAACACTCGGTTTGTGAGATATGACATTTTTAATCCAAATACTTTCATTCAACTTTTTCAGTGATTTACGCGATAGTCCATTCTAAAAAAATACATAATTGCAACTCCATGGACCTAGAGTTTGTGCAACCTAGTGTTGACCCATAAAAATTTGCAAATAATGCAGCGAAGACATTACAAGCTTTGGATTATAAAGTTCCAAAGTTTTCAAAGCACTTGGACTTCATCTCAACTCAAATCAGCTTCAGAGGCTCTTTGCCAGCTCCTTGGAAATCACTGCAGGACCTGGCACTTCCACATGTTGAAGCAAGCTTCTATTCAATGAAATGCTCTCAAGTACATTTAAAGACTACTCCTCAAGGATTTAGAGCACTTGAATATCATTTGGATCCAAACTTGGTCCAGATGATCATATATTATGCTCTACAGGTCCTTGTGCAAAGTGACATCCCGTAAAGACCAAATTAGTTGAAACTCTCAGAGGAAGCTCAAATGATGACCAAGACAGGCCCTACAAAATTTCTAGATAAATAGACATCATTTGACCTAAAAGCTACAAGCATGTCAACTTGGGGTCAGTACACCCCCCCCCAAGCATGGGGGTCACTGACCAGGGTCCTGCTTTCCGATGTCCAAAATTGATGAAATTTGGGCACGAAGCTTCAATTATGCTTAGAAGATATTCTGCAAATTTTCAAGTCGAAAGGACTTCATTTGGTCTGACTTTCACTGCATGTCAGCTTAGAAGATAGTGACCCCGAGTTATGGAGGTCACTAGCTAAAATCTTACTTCCAGGAGGCCAAAGCTGATGAAATTTGAAAAAAATGCTCAAAGAATGCTCGAAGTTACTCTTCTGAAGTTTCAATTCAATTGGACGTTGTTCAGGTAGAAAACAAGCTGACTAACTACAGTATGGGAAGAATAGTGACTTAACATATATAATAAATAGGTTGCTGTTCGAAATCCTACTTCCCCAAATCCAAAGTTAATGAAATTAAGAGAAATACCCCAAGATGTTCCTGACAACAGTCCTTCCAAGTTTTAAACCAAACCAAGGTCATTTGGGCCTCAAACAGTTGAAACGAGGGCCCACTTTCATGAAAAGTCAACTGAGAAGTTGACCAACTTTAGAAGGTCAAAAAGGGTTGAAAATTTTATGACACACTCAAAATAGTGTCAAGAAGCATCTCTCCAAGTTTCGTGAAGATTGGACTTCGTTAGAACCCCAAACATGTGAAAACGGGTCACAAATGCAAAAGTCCAAAAATGGGCCTTGTCCGTGACCACGGCCCAATCAATGGGGGAGTTGACAACTTCAGAAGGTCAAAACGGGTTGAAACTTCTATGACATACTCAAAATAATGTCAAGAAATGTCCCTCAAAGTTTTGTAAAGATTGGACTTCATTCGGGCCCCAAACAGGAGAAAACAGATCACGAATGCAAAAGTCCAAAAATGGGCCTTGTCCATGACAGCGGCTCAATCAACAAGGAAGTTGACCAACTTCAGATGGTCAAATCGAGCTGAAACTTCTATGACACACTCAAAATAGTGTCAAGAAGTATCCCTCCAAGTTTTGTGAAGATTGGACATCGTTTGGGCCCCAAACAGGTGAAAATGAATCACATATGCAAAAATCCAAAACTAAGCCTTGTCTGTGACCATGGCCTGTTCATCAAGGGAGTTGACCAACTTCAAATGGTCAAAATGAGCTGAAAATTTTATGACATGGTCAAAATAATGTCAAGAAGCATCCCTGCAAGTTTTGTGGCGATTGGACATCATTTGGGCCCCAAACAGCTGAAAATGGGTCACAAATGCAAAAGCTTGAAATTGGACCTAGCCGCGGTCACGGACCTCCAAAGGACACTTCCTACAGTTTTGGACGGTTTTTCTCCACTTATTTTCGAAATGTAACTTCCCAGAACCCCTCTTAACTCCTTGGAACTGCCAGAAACTACTAGGAGAGTCTATAAAAGGCTAACATTTGAAAAAAAGCAAGGAGAGAGACACAAGAGAATTTCTAAAAACAAAAGCACCTAAAAGCATCCAAGTTAGCCACACAGCAACATTCCACGACATTTTCCTTTTCTTTTCTAAGTCACCAAGGTGAGCAAGAAGGTTCAGAGGAGAGGAGAAGAAGATGGGGGTGGCAAAAGAATAAACCATGTTCATACATTAAAGACTATTCAAAGGATGACGCTGTCAACTTTGTTTTTCTCATTCGGGGGATTTCTTAGTCATTACAAAGGTTGTGAACAAGCCGCTTTAGGCCTCATTCTGTTCCTTGAAAGCTATAGCTTCAGAATGACACAACTTCTGCCCCCAATGATATCCTTTTTGGACTTGAACGAAAGACAGTCCATAAACATGAAAAATGAATTACAAAGTTTTCAGTTGATTCCGTGGTTGAATTTGGTTTTCTCGATGGTTGTTCAACACCCCAAGAGTCATAAAAAGGAGTCCCAGCACTTCAAAAGAGTTATAAAGAAGAATCAGCACGAACAACACAAAAAACGGAGGCAAAACAGTGACTGTAAAGTCACTCTCTGCGAGTGACCGTGACCCACGGTCACTGGCCTGGGGCAGTGACCATGGGTCAAGGTCACCCCCATTTTTCTTTCTTTTTTTCTTTTTTTTGCATTTTTTCCACTTTGTGTACATTTTCTTGTATTTTCTAAATTGAAATCACGTCTAAGACTTGAGGGAGGGGTTGTAAACTTTGCAAACTCATGTAAACAACCTGCATTCTCGCGATCAGGGCAGTAAAACCCATGTAAACAAAGGAAAATTAATGATGAACTGTAGTTAATTCCCATTTTTCTTAACGCTTGAATTGCGTAAATGTTGGACATTAAATCCATTAAACATTTCCACACCATTTTTTTAAGCGCGATCACCTAGGAATTAGCCAATTCACAAATTCCTTACAGAAGTGAATAAGACGAAGAAAGTCTTAAAATACTTAGGACTTTAAGGGCTTCTTGTTGAGTCTCACATTATGTCAAAGTACTTGTTTGAATTGTCTGAGTTGTTTTTTTTTTTTTAAGAGATTAAGTGCCTTGTGACTTCAATGGTGATGGGACTTCTTAAATTTTCCTTCAAGCAGAGTCTGGACGCTTCGTACTAGATGCTTAACTCCTTTGTTTTTTATTTTTGGAGTAGTTAATCACCACTAGATGCTTTGGGAGGTTGCCTATAGGGGCTATTTATAGGCTTAAAAGTCCTTCTGGCCATCTGAGGAAGGGAGTGATTTACGTGAAAAGTCTGATTTTCAGGGGAGTAGCCAACTATACATTTGTTCAATCGGCTACCTTCTTCTGGTCAACTTGCTTGGTTATAAGCCAAGATCTAATCCCCTTGAATCATGCTGATGAGCTTGAAATCAGCCTTTAAGTGACTTGACGAAATCTTGATTGGTTAATTGCTGAGTTGTATAATTCAATTGTTTTTATTCTGAATTCGACATCCCATTTTGCTTCGTCAGCTATTGTGTGTTTTGTCAGCTACTGCATTATGTAGTTAGCTATTGTACATTTTGTCTTGTCTTTTGAACTTTTTGGCCCTTGTTTCTTTCCAAACTTTTAAAGAACCTTCTTAGCTTTATCTTGAGTTGTTTGAGCCTTGGCTTAATGAACTTGAATTGTATTTGGCTCTGTTTTGGCTTATCCGACTCCTCTCTTGCTTGATTTTTCTTTTAAATTTTGTTGAAATTTTTTATGTGTCAACACTATTCCAACTTTTGGCCAAACCACTCCCATTCAACCAAATTCCACCTCCAACACCTCACATAAAAACATCACCATATGACAAAAACATTTACCAACATCAAGAATGTACAATTAGGGCCTTAAATCATCAAATGGGTTTCCAAACATGAAAAAGGTTCTTAGACATGAAATTGAGATTAGAAATGATTAGATCTATAGAAATCATCACATCAAACACAATATACTAGAAGGATCAAAGGAGAAATCATATGCATGTTGCATTAAAGGTATGATGCACTTGCCTTGGCCTCCAATCAAAGGTTATCATGCTGAAACCCCCAAAAATCCAAACTCTCTACCACTATAATCCTAGCTCTCACCCAAAAACTCTCAAGCACAAAGATCTACTCCCCTACAACCATTCCAAGAGAGAACCATGCATAAGAACCAAATCAAACAAGAAGAAACCCTAAAGAAGGCTATACGTGGTTTTAGGAGATGAGACTTACCTTGCGAGAGAGAAACTTACCTTGCAAAAGAGAGAAGAAAGGGCTAGAGAGAAAAGGAGAAGAGCTAGTTCCTCTTGTGAATTCTTTGATTTGATGAAGAAAGCCTTAAGATAGAAAAAGAAACCTTAAATCTAGAAAGAGAAACCCTAGATCTAGAAAGAGAAGGAAGATGAGATGAGATGAGATGAGATGAAAGGAAAGGAGTGAAAGGAAATGAAATTAGAAAGAATGAGAGGGAATGTTGTTAGGGAAGGGAGGTTGCCTTGTTGGTTTTGGGTTTGGTGTGAAAGGACAAAAATGACCTCCCATGTTGGTTCTCTAATGAAGGAAGGTCAGGGGTGTAATGCCCCTCCCCACACACATACATGATATTATCTACTTTGGCCCATGGGTCTTATGATTTTGCTTTTGGTAGGTTGAGGCCTACTAAAAGTAAAACCATTGTAACACCCCTCCAACATCGCTTAAGAATGAAATATGAGTCTGGTGTTTATAAACCATTTAAGGTTACTACTAATGACTTGAGCTTTAGCATTTTGCCCCATGTAATAGGCTCACCAAGTTACTAGACCAATTGGCTACTTGGGTCATTACAAATAATGCTCCACCCCACATGCATGCATGATACTATCGACTTTGGTCTAAGGGCCTCTTGGTTTTGTTTTTGGCGGGTCTCAACCTACCAAAAGGCCTCATACAAGATAAGGGGGTAAGCTCTTCATATAAGCCCAATCACTTTCCTCTCTATAGTTGATGTGTGGGACTTTCGGACGTCACAATCTACCCCCTTAGGACTACACATCCTTGTTTAGTAGCCTACAAGCCCTCTTGGCCCTGCCTATATGGAAATCTGCCCACTTGCACCAAACCATGGCAAGGACCCACACTCGAATTAGTCACGAACCTGGCTCTGATACCATTTGTAACACCTCATCCCACATCTCCTAGGAATGAAAAATGACTATGGCATATAATAAACTATATAAGTTACTACTAGTAACTTGGGTTTAAGTATTTTGGAACAAGTAAACGTGATAGCTCACCAAATTACTAAGCCAGTAAGTCTGGTATATAATGAACTATATAAGTTACTATTAATAACTTGGGCTTAAGTATTTTGGGCTCCCATGACAGGCTTAGCAAATTACTAGGCCAGTAGGCTAATCGGGTCATGACAAAGGGTAGTTTGGGTATTTCACATGGAATTCAGCAATTCTCTCAAGGACCTCTACTAGGCTTAAAATTATATTAAAGGGCCTATACTCGTTCCTAAATCACAAAACACGCCCTAAACTCCCTAATTACCTACAAAATAGGCTTTAACGCATCAAACCCTTGCAAATCCACAGAATTGGGAAAAATTAAATATAATTAACAAAATTAGAGGGGGGTCGGGCAGAACCTTGCGTTAAGAAGGTAGCAACCTTCATCTCTACCTCAAGAATCTCAAGAGCCTTGGATTTAAAGCTCTTTTCAATATCTAGAAGAACCATTGAGTCACATTTGTATCTTGATGGTTAGCCAATCAATCCAATGCATCTGTCATGAGTCCTATGCTCTTTATCATTGCCTCCCCCATGCTTTGTCTTTTTAGTGTCTAACGAGATGATCCTCTTGAGTCCACATTACACATTTTCTCGTGGAGATGCTATCTTATCCAACTTCATCTTGTGTAACATTATTATTGATTTCATCTTTGCCCTCATATATAAGAGTGTTTAGTGGAGGAGATAGTGGGGGTTGGTTTGCAGCATAGCCCCCTCTACCATCAACTACTGAGTCACATGAAATTTCAGCTAAATGAAAATAATTTGGCAAGCATTTGAACCTAGACAAGTCAGCATTAGGGTGTGCCCACAATGGATGCAAAAAATATTAAGATTTTGCACCTAAATATTATGTAATAAAATATGCTTTATTTAAATAAATATCACCACTAGATAGTCATTCCATACTCTGGTTTAAGCAGTGCCCATCTTCTTATCTTCATGTCCCATCCAAAACCACTCTAGTTAAGCAATGTTTTCATCCTGCTATGCCCTTTTTAAAATATTTTAAAACAATATCTTTTAGCTTTCTCTTATTGAACTCAACGCCAAAATGCTTTTCATCTCTTTTGTAATTTCATTCATCGTTCGGCAATGAACCCACCGAGAATGGATTTTTCACTTTTTTTTTTTATCTCTGCTCGCACATGAAGCTATGAATAACTCATCTTTTTCTAATTGTTCACTTCATGTTCCTTGAAGTGGACTTATCCCTGCAAGGGCATTGCGAGCTACAAAGTGTAGCCATCCTACAAATTATGAAAAATGATTAGACATATGTTTATTATCCTTTAATGGATGAGTAGACAATGGGTAAAAACTTGAAGAAGTGTTTACGGGGTGTAAGTTATTTTCTTGGATCTGCCTAAACACATTTATATATGGGCTTGGGGCCGAACCCACACATTTATATATGGGCTTGGGACCGAACGCATCACGAGGGTTGTCTTCTTAGTTCATGTATTTTAGATTTGAAGTGGGTATGGTGCGCTGACCTGTTGAACTCCAAATCACTCCCATCCGATTTGATAGTGGGTATCTATGTACTGTAGTGTACAAGATTTATGACTAAATGTGTTGACCATAGAATTCATGTGGTTATTGTCAATTGGGTCCTTAAATGATGTCTATATGATGGACAATTTTACACAGCCCAAATGGAATATAATATATATATATATGAATGGTGATTGGAGATTTATGCATATTATCATTATTATAAGTCTCACTTCGATCTCATTGTTTCATTACCTTAAGGATATCTTAGTGATGTAAATATACATTGGAAAAGGGATTGTGTGCTGGTTGTACAAAGAGTGAAGGGTTGTTAGTGTTGGTTGTACAAAAAGTATAGGACTGTAGTTATGTTGTTAAGAATAACCTTAAATGGATAATGGGCTGGTATTGGAGACTATCGAAACCTAAAAGACCCAAAGTTCATTTTAGTAGTTTTTAGAATGGGCCGAAGTCATTGTAATTACAGCCACGTGGGGAGTGGTTGTATAAAAATAGTAGTCCCAGGTGGTTTACATACTAGTCGAAGGCACACATGCCATGGATTGAAAACAGCATCATTTTTTCTCGGTTTCGTCACATCACAAGTGATATTTAAACATTGGAGTGCCCTTACAAATGTGCACAACAGATTTTATGTGGACCAATGCGGATTTGAAGATTAAGGTCAAATAGGATTGGGCACGTCTGTTATGCATGTAAGATTGGGAGGTATGATGTATGGATATTTCAGATAGATCAACATCTGTGTCTTATCGTATCTAATATTTTACTTGTTAAGTGTAAAATTTATATTTTTACCATGTCATAATGTATCCTTATCATATCCATGCCATATTTTAGAATCAAAGGTTGGCAGCATGTGATCCCAAATGTAGAGGTTAAAATTAGATGGATTAAAAAAAGCACCTATAAACAAGGGATATTGACCACATAACTGGCCTTAAACCTGACATTTCCCTCAGGCCTTGGGATATCGCATAAACATCTCTTTGGAAAACACTGATAAATATCATGTCCAAGGACAACTATGTGGACAATATCCATATAAACAAATACATTCAGACATCATAACGATGCTCAATTCAAAAAAAAGGATAAACTACTCTGTTGACATTAGGCACGATGATGATTGGCAGACGGTGGATGCAACAGAATAAAAGAGAAATTATTTTTTACTAATTTTTTGAAGCTATGTTTTTTTTTTATTTAGGTTTTTCCATAAACTACATGCGTCTTTATATGTGGCCGTTGCAATATTTTTTTCTACAGGGTGGCCCTCCAAAAGAAGAATTAATCCTGGGTCTGCCCACTATAATCCGAAGGATCCTCCTAACGTGAGCATACCACTTGAATGAGACTAAAGAAATAGGATTGAATCTAGATGACTGAATTAAACAATAGATGAAAAATGAAGCTAATGCAATTATAATTATTGCTTCTATACTATTGGTTGAGGGGTAGATGTAGATTGAGAGAATATTCCTGATGGGTTGCAATCTATTTGTTGTTGATTTAAGAGTGATGGTGATTGTTATAATGAGTTTTGACCCCTTTTTTCATTGATTGGTAATTAAAGCGTATAAAAAAGGAGAAGAAATAAAATGCATGATGTGATTTTAAATCAGTAATATTGGAAGCACATAGTTATCAGTAGTAGACAATGGAAAGAGCAAGTTGATCACATAGAGAATAGTATAAAGTAGAATTAAAAACTGAATTTTAAATTAAAAATTAGAAAATGATGAGTTTGACTGAAGTAGAAGTAGAAGAATCAGAAAAATAAAACAATTACAAATGTAGAAAATCAATGATGCAAATAATATCAGAGCAGCCAAAATCCACTATGTAAATCCAACAATTTAATTGATATACTTTATCTATCTTTTTTGTCTCAAATATAACTCAGATAAAAAACAAATCAATGTTTCTGATCCCAAAATTTTATCTTTTGCAAAAGCCTTTTTTTAATTAAAATAAATCTCAAAAACTCAAGACGTCCTTCAGTTTATAAAAGAGTAAAAATCTTAAGCATCACTTATAAAAAATAATCATAACCTATCAAAGAATCTTAGTTATAAGAACAGCCCATCAAATCTAAGCATAGACAAGCAAATTCCTTTTATTTTCAGAAATCAGAAATGGAAGTTTTCACCCATTGGAACAAAGATTGATCTATTATTATATTTTTAAAAACTCATAAAAACTGAGACAATAAAAAAGACAGAATAAAAATCATAAAGTAAAAAGATAAATGACTTAGCTTCATTTCTTGATCCAATAAGAAAATTAGCTAGCCATTGAAAAGAACCTAAACAATAATTTCATTGAGAGCATCTTTTTTTTACAATGATCTCTGAGAAAACTCTCTTCTAAAAATCCTTGTTTATGAAAAAAGAGCTCTAGAATACCTTCAAAAATAAAATTAGAAAATATGGGAGAAAGAGAGGTGAAGAAGAGAGGGAGAGAGAGAGGTTTGAGACATCTAGATCTGGTTGGGAATGAGGGTGGACGTCTTACATGGTGCCTCATTTTATAGTTTTGAAGATTCTCAGATTAATTGAATGTGGACTTCTTCTTGGCTTGAGATTATCTTCTATAGTAGTTGTGACTTGTTGGCCAAGTTAGATGGAGATGGGATGAGGATGGGAAGCTTCTGGAGACTTTTGGATGGCTTAGCTTCTCTCTATAATCTTATTTGAAAAGACATCAAGTATTGGGCCCACCTTTGATGGGAGACTTTCAATCCATATAAAAAAGTACAGTTAACATTCTGAGGCCATAACTTTGCCAATTTAACTCTAATTAGCGATCTTCGACCCGATAGATATCTACTCGGAAAGCGCTTTCTAACCGTAGATAGATTGCTCAAATCCGATACTTGATTTAAGAGTTATAACTATTTTAATCTATGTTATCCTGAAAAAAAACAAAAGTGACTTTCCTTCTTGCAATAGGATTCCCTATTTTTAAGAGATAATGTGGAGAGATAATAACCTCAAGCCTTGGCACACAATTGAATTGAAAGAGGAATGAGACATGAGAGGGAGTGGGACACTCCTTCTTAAATTTTTTTTTCTTCACAAAGTCTTCATAATTTGGATTTTCTTGGAAATTTCTTTAAAATTATCTTAAGAGATAATTATATTGAGTGTGCAAGAACTTAGTAGACCTTCCTCTTTGGTCAACCCTCACATCTATGAGACCACATTGTGTGTGGGGTCCACCTAGTGAATTCTTGTTTCATCTCATTCATTTTTCCTTTTCAGCTTTAATTTTGTAGTACGGGGCCTGAGATGATTGTTCGTGCTCTGAAGTAGGTCCAATGTAAGAGTCCTGATGCAACTAGGACTCTTTTTAAAATCTTCCTTAGAGTTTTACGGGTCCTAAAATTCTCATTTCCTGCAAAACTTAGCTCAAATGGGGAAATGGTTAAGAGTCCTAATGGGACTAGGATTCCGTCAGAAAGAGTTCTGATCCAATTAGGATTTTTCGAAAATTTACATGAAATGTTGAAATTATGCAAAAATGTATGAATTGTTTGAAATCTTAACTTTGAAGTGAAAATGCATGAAATGATGAGTTTGTAATGCAATTTCATAGACTTAACAGTACACAAGGTACAAAAGACTGAAACAGTATAAAAGAGTTAGACTAACCACACACAAAAATTATAAATTGAAAACAACAAAAGGAGAAAGACAATCCACTCCTAAGCATTGGTCATGGAATTGGCTTAGCAAAAAGTACAAGAAAACTCCACTTAGATTGAAAAAAAAAAGTCTTAATCTCATTAAAAATAAAATGAAACTTCCAAGGACCCCCATTAACTACCAAAACTCATGAAATAGCATTAGATGAAGTGCTTTCCATAAGCTTCGAATGTTGAGTGCTAATAAACATATGGGGAGCCTCCAAAATAGTCCACAACTTTGCCTTATTAGAATCTTTAAGACCTAAAGATTTGGAGCAAATCATCAAACACTTCCCTTTTATCATTGCAGACCAAGCCCCCAATATTGGACAAATCTAGATTGCCCCCTACCCGCACCATCCACATTAACACTTTTAAACTCCCTCAAGAGGGTTGCAACCTATTTGTTGCACAATGTAAGAATGATGATAATGATGGGGATGATTCTAAGGGTTGCGATCTATTTGATGCAAAATTTGAGGTTGATGATAATGATATGAATGATTTAATGGGCTTCATTCTAAAAGATGCTGGTCTAAAAGTGATTGCAGTGATATAAATGATTATTCCCACTACATGAATGGGTGAATAAATATGGGCTGAGTTCGATATCTGTCACAACCCGAGTCCAGAAATCGGGGGTTAAAGAAAACCTAATCAGTGACACACGTGCTCCCGTGCATGTACATCTAGACCTTGCCCAAATGTACACACACAAGGGATCAATCACACGTGCAAACAAGTGTACGCAGAAGCTGTAAGTATCAAGGCATACCACAAAATAATAAAAGATACAATGATTACAAAAGATTGGACTGATCACAAAGATGTACAACAAAATAGAGAGATTAGTCCACAAAATCAAAATACAGATATAAATCAGACCCAAAAATACAGTCTACAGAAAAATCCCACAGATACGCTCAGACACAATGGAGGGAAAACAAAATGATGCACACCGCTCTATGAAGAATGGATCAAGTCCACTCCTCTAGGCCGGAGGGGGCCTCGCGAGCCTCTTCTAGAGTTGGGTTGACCGATGCAGGATCGGAAGAGGGATTTAAGCCTGCAACACCATGAACAACTCATAAGTACAACAACTTAGCAAAATATAAGCCACAAGAAGATAATACGAATTGTATCTATCAATGAGCAAAAGTAGTAATACAAATATCCATAGTGAGCATGTTCGTACACTAGGCAAATCATGCATAGGAATAAGTATGCTATCAGAATCATCAATAGAATTACACACTCAAGCTTGCTACTACATTTGCCATATTCTCCCTTTCGAGAGCACATAAATATAGGAACACCATCGACCAGGCCAGGGTACGAATGGGTCTCTAATTCCCGGGGTTCGGAAGCTCAGGACACGAGCACTCTGCAGAAGCGATCACATACTAAACAAAAGTCAACCCCGTCGGGTATCCTGAGGCTGAGGCTGAGTAGTGCTATATATAGACAATCGCAATCACAATCAAATCAGATAATGGACATCAAGCAATATCACATACGGATCTCATATCACAATCGATCATAACAATAGTAGTGCATCACACACTGATAAGCAATACGGCTCATACTGATAAGCAATACAAATAACAATACGAATAACAAATGAGCATAAGCAAATACGAGTCAGCACTGACGAAGGTTGGTGTTCCTCGAGTTTTTGAGCGAGGTGGAGATCGCTCGGTGGCTTGGAGGTTGTGCGTTTGAAGATCAACTGATTGAATCCTTGTCGAAGGGTTCGGATCTCTGTTTTCATAACAGAGGAAGAGAGATCAGGTTCATGATTTCTAGTTGGGCCACTTGAAGAAGAAGAAGATGATCGGCGTCCTGTTGCAGTAACAGGAGGAAAGATCAATAGTGATCTCGGTTGTGGGCATAGTCAGAGGAGAGAGATCGGTTTGATCTCGGTGGCCATTGAATCCGCTGTAACTCGTTGCAAACGAGTGAAAGAAATCGAAGGCTACAGCTTCCAGTCATCGTGAGCCACCACTGCCGCTGTCGCCAGATTCCAAAAGCCGAACTTGAAGAAGAGATTTGAAAAAAAAAATCTCACCGGGATTTTCGCCGGGATTCTCGCCGTCTCCGTCGCCTTCGCCGGACTTCTAGCCCGCCGTGCCGTCGCCGCGCCTGCCGCTAGTCACCAAACCAAGCAGCCGGAGCCGCAGCGGAGATCCGCTGCATCTCTGCCGTCTGCAACTGGGTTGCAGACCCAGATCGCTTGAAGCGCCGCATTTCTCGCCGTCACCTCCATCGTTACCGGTGTGCACCACCGGAGTTTCCTCGCCACGCCGGCCTCATTGCTGCGGTCCGCCGCTCTCTTACCGGGCTCGAAGAAGGAGGAGGCGCTGTAGAGTTTCTGGTTGAACGAACCAGAAACAGAGGAGGGAGATGAACTTGTCAGGTCGGGTTCGGGTTGGGTCAGTTTGACCTGACCCGTGATGAATGAGCCCAGAAGAACAAGTTACGGTTCAGGTTCCGGGTTTCAGGTTGGGCAAGACCCAACTTGTGGTGCAAGCCCAGTAGTAGCAGTGCTGGGCCAGTTCAGGTTCGGTCGGTTCTAACCCATGTTCGGAGAGTCCAGCCCAGAGAGCATCGTAGGTTCAGGTCGGGTCAGGTTCGAACCCGAGCCTGTTTATGCAACAAGCCCAGCAGAGCAGTTCTGGGTTCCAGGTCAGGTTGGACCCGAACTCAGTACGGCAAAGAAGCCAGCAAAGCCAGTAGTTCAGGTCAGTTCCGGGTCAGGTGAACCTGACCAGAGTCCACTTCAGAAACCCAGCAGAACAGGCAGTGACATCAGCAGTGACGTCAGCAACGGTCAACAGGCAGATTTGACCATATTTGCGGCTGAAACTGTTTCTACGATATCTTGATCGTCTGATGTCCGATCTGAGATCCGTTTGAGCTTACGAACTCATTTCGAGCAGATCTACGCAATGGCAGAGGGTGATTGGCTGTTTGACTGTTAACAAAGAGTTTGACCAATTAGGAGCGTAGAAACTTGTTTCTATGATATCGGAGCCATCCTGAGTCGAATTTTAGATCCGTTTCTTCCAGCGTGCTCGTGGTGACGAGATCTATAGCTTGATGCAGAAATCTAAGGGAGATCTGAACAGATGTGGACTGAGGCTAGAATCGGGTCTACTCGACCTGGTTGTTGTTGCAAACCCAATAATAGGAGTCGTCGGCCTAGTTGCAAAAGGTTTGCTGATTCAAACGAAGTTGTTCGTTTGGGGTTCACATGCTTTCCGGATCGCATGTGATGTTATTTATCTTGCCAGAGCAAAGCCGGAAAAGCAAAAAGGAGGAGCTGATGTGTCAGCAGTTGTCAAACATTTGTTTGATTGATCGGAGGCCCAGTCAAATAGAGTTTTTTTGACCGCTCGGAGGCAGAGGTTTCTGCAATTGTGATGTCATCTGGACTTGTATTCCCGATCTGTTTTGCTTGCATGCTTGTGGTGATTGGATCTTTAAAGTGATGTTGAAGATGGGACAAGATGGTGAGTGATTCAGGATATCACTCAGATTCGTCAATGGTTTCAAGCTTTAAGTTCGAGGTGGAATTTTACGAGATGAACTTTGCTCAAAGTTCATGTGCTAGTTCAACATGTCAAAATGTTGAAGAAGACTGTATTGTTGGTGCAGTGACGTACCATTCAGCAAGGTACGTGAAGACATTACCTGTTTTATCACCTGGTGGCTCGAGTTGTGCGGAATTCAAGCCAAGGTGGAGATTGTTGGGTATATGTCTTGTATTCCGGTTTAGCCGGATGAGTCCACTAGGTTAGCCAGGGACTGGTTTAAGGTCAAGGGTATTTTGGTAATTGTACCGGAGCTTTCTTGGTGGCCAAGAAAGCGGAGACTATATATGTATAGTCGTAACCCTAGATCTTACGCGCTGAAGAGAGGTGAGAGCTCTCTTGCTCGCGGTGTTTCCACACCACGTAGGTGAGACGATGTGAGAGAGAGAGTCTCTGTGTACTTTACCTGTGATAGTGAAGATGATCGTCTCTGTGCCCGTGGACGTAGCCCTGTTTGGGTGAACCACGTAAATCTCATGTCTCTTCTTGTATATGGCTTGTTCTTGTTAATCTTGTGATTGATGGATGTGCACAACGGGTGATGTTCAATAATCACAACAAAAGGTCCTCCATCTTATAGATCGCCTGGATGCTCAGGAAGCTACGGAAGTCCTCTGTTTATCAAAAGCAACGGGATCTGTTGCACTAGATCAGCTTGACTCATCATCGGGCCCATTTGGGTACTTAGATCTTATGAAAAAGTATAAAATTCCAAAAATCATTCTTTTTTAAGTCAAAAAGTCATTCTTTCATTCCACTTAATAAAGACAAAAAGTCTCATTTTTTTAATCCAAAAAACTTAAAAAAGTTCTTCACAAGCTGCAAAATGATGAAAAGTTAAGACAGTTTGCTTTTTTTTATAAGATCCTTTTCTTATTTCTTAAAAGTTGAATTTAACGTACAAGCAAATTACCAAAGTGGCCCTAAAGGGCAATTTCAGGTTTTTGAATAAAATGAGGAACATCAACCCGACGGTCAAAAACTTAGCCAAAGTCCTGCATTGAAAGACGTTTGGAAAACTTTAAAAGACCCATTTTGAAATGTGGTTTTTTTTTATTTTCTATTTTTAAAAAGATCCATTTTGAAATGTGATTTTTTTATTTTTTTTGTTTTTATTGAAGAAGATTTTACTAGAAAAAACCCTTAGATGTGCACTAAAAACGATTAATTCCAATTTTTCAATGAGCACAGTCGGATGCATGGGGCCTAATCGTGTACACTAGATATATATATATTTTTGAATGTGTGGCATCACTCAGCCCTACATAGAAGAAAAAAAAACATAGAGAAGCAAGAAGAAAGGAAGAACAAGAGAGGAAGAAATAAAGAAGAAGAGAGGAGAAAAGGAAGAAGATGAGAAAGAGGAAGAAAGGAAGGAAAGGAGGAAGAAGAAGAGAGGAAGAAAGGAAGAAGAAAGGAGTAAGAAGAAAGGAAGAAGAAGAGAGGATAAAGGAAAAAAAAAACCTTAATCCGTTCCTTTCTTCCTTTCTTCTTGTTCTTGTTCTTCTTCCTTTCATTCCTTTCTTCCTCTCTTCCTCTCTCTTTTTTTCTTCCTTTCTCCTCTATTCTTCCTTTTCTCTTTGCATTTTTTTTCCTACTAGTCACTCTGTCCTATAGGGAAAAAAAAACTGCAGAGACGAAAGGAAGAAGAGAGGAGAAAGAAGAGAAAAAGAAAGGAGAAAGGAAGAAGAAGAGGGGAGGAAGAAGAAGGGGAAAGGAAGAAGGGAAGGGATTAAGGGTTTTTTTCCTATTTCTTCTCCTCTCTTTTTTCTTCCTTTCTTCGTTTTCCTCTCTTTTTCTTCCTTTCTTCCTCTTTGCTTCTGCTTCTTTTCCTTCCTTTCTGCTTTCTTCTTTCTTCTTCCTTTTTCTCTCTTCTTTCTTCTGTCTTCTTCTTTTCTTCCTCTCTTCTTCTTCCTTTCTTCTTTCTTTTTTCTTCTTCCTTTGTTCTCGAGCCATTTCCTGAAATAATATTTTTTATTACTTATTTAAAAAACTAAGGTCATTTTAAACTTATTTCCAACACTACTATAAGACTCCGTTAGAAACAGAGTCTTCATAGAAAATGCTATTGAAAATAGCGTCTTTAGTGAAGACGCCATCAGAAATGGCATCTTTGTCACTTAATTTTTGAAAAAAAAATTAAAAATAAAATCGAAAATTACAAAGACGAAGACTCTATTGTGAATGGAGTCTTCAGTGAAGACTCCATTCCCAATAGAGTCTTCATTAAAGACTCTATTGCTAATGGAGTCTTCGTCTTTGATTTTTTGAAAATAAAATAGAAAAAGTATATTTTAAAAAAGCAATAAATATTGAAAAAAGTTTAAAAAAAAGTAGAAGAGGGGTAGTTTTACGTTGAAGACTCCATTGCTACTGGAGTCTTCAACTTGAAGACTCCATTAGAAATGGAGTCTTTTATTGACCTTTATCCTACAGGTTATTGAGTTCTCCGGTGTCCACGATGTATTCCATGTGTCGATGCTCCGTAAGTACGTGCCAGATCCGAGCCATGTGATTCGCTACGATGATATTCAGATTCAGCCTAATGCAACTTATGTTGAGCGTCCGCTTCGCATCGTTGGTACCCGAGAGCAAATTCTATGTACCAGGACTATCAGATGGGTTAAAGTGTTGTGGGAGCATCATGGTCCAGATGAGGCTACATGGGAGCTAGAGGAGCAGCTAGCGCGCCAGTACCCACAGCTCTTTGCGCAGGTAGGTAGTCATTCCGAGGACGGAATGATTCCTAGTGGGGGAGGATGTAACACTCCGATCCCCTTTGAGCTGGATTAGTGGCTCATTAGTGTGTGTTTCTGTTGTTTTATTCTTTTGGACTTGGTTTCGGGTCTTGGATAGATAGTTGAGTAACCTTTGACCCGAGATAGATAGTTCTAAGCCCTTTTTCGTAATTTTGCTTTTGCTTTGCTTGCATCATTTTTGCATCATCTTGGTGTCAGCACGGGTATTTTGTTGAGCTCGTTATTTTCCGTAACTGTCTCAGACTCATTCGGAGTCAATTGGAGAAGTTAGACCCTCGTATGACTTAAACTGTAAATAGCTTAAACTCTTTGGCTCTTGATTTAAACTCCAAAACTATATATATACAGGTCATGAGCCCAGGTGTCTCTCCCTGCTCATTCCATTTGCCTTAGTCGTTGCATGCAGCTCAGTCACGTCTGTTCTTCTTCTTCCTCTTCTCTTCACTTCTCTTCTCGGTCTCTAGTGGTTGTGGGAGTTGATTCGATTGGGTTCTTTCTCTTTCTCTCTCATCTCTGTCTGTGTTTTGTGGCTTGAGGTGAGTGGGTTCTCTGCAACTCTTTCTTCTTCATCTCCAATTGCACCTCTCTTTCTCTGTTGCTGTTCTTCATCTCATGCATGGTTTATTTCTTTGATTTGCTTTGATTTTAGTTGATTTGGAGCTTGATTCAGTGGATTGACAGAGTTTTGAGGCAAGTATAAGTACAGGCTTTGATAACACATATGGGTGTTTTGTTTGATTGCTTTGATTCCTTCTTATTCTTTGTATAGAATGTTTTACAGCCAAATTTTGTGCATTTGGAACCTCTGTAACTTGTTTTGTTAAGTTTCGGTACCAAATTTCAGTTTCTGTACTCAGCCCGAATTCGTTTTCTGTATTGTACGGCTAAGCCGTAACTTTCTACGGCTTAGATTCCAGAGACTTGAATCTTCGTAAATTGTTCTACAGCTAGGCTACGGCTGAGCCGTAAGCTAGCCGTGACCCAACCGTAACCCAGCCGTGAATTAAATCTCTGATTAGTCGAAACTTTTCCGATACAGTACTCCTACGGTGTGGCTACGGCTAAGCCGTGGATTGGTCTACGGCTAAGCCGTATACTGAACCGTAGCTCAGCCGTAAGAGGTATCAGTTCAGAGATGAAAGATGACCAGTTTAGCTGTGTTCTGAAGGGAACCACGGTTTAGCCGTAGACATGTTACGGCTAGTGCGTAAGATGTATTCGGCTAAGCTGTAGGTCACCCATGGCTAAACCATAAGGCATGGCAAATCCGAAATAAAACTTAGGATAATGGTGAGACTTTGTAGGGCTTAAATATAAGAAACCATACACGTAAACCGGCCCAATGGATTCTTTGGATCGCATGAATAGTTTGTTAGGCTGTGACTTATTCATGTGAGCATTGATTTACTGTTAAGCACCTCCCCATGGGTGTTGGTTTAAGGGACTTCGGTGCACGTGAGGATTACACATTGCAACACTAGGATGGCAACGGTGCATCGAATAACTTAAAACTACATCAACATGCAAGGTTAGTGACAGTGAACAACTAGATTAGTATTGGCTTGTAATTAACCTTTATTCCGTATTAATCTGAGATGCATTGCATATTGTTTACAGTTTTGCCCTCTGTTCTGCAAATCTATGTCTATGCATTACGAGGTCATTTTGCTTTCGTCCTGTATATCTGTTCTATTCTTCGTTCCGCACTAAGCTTTGATCTATGTTGTGCTTGGGCTTACGCTTTGTTGGCTTTGTGTGTCTCTGACTGTTGGGTATTCCCTGGTGGTTCTGCCCAGAGATTAATACATGAGGATAAGATCCGGTCTTTGCTATCGGTGAGTCCAAAGCGGATAATCTCCCTTTCTATGGATTTGATTTGATTGGTATTAGTCTGGCTCTACTCAGCCTCAGCCCTAGGATGCCCGACGGGGTTACCTCTGGCTTAGATTTCTGTATCTCTGTATCACTGCAGTGTCGCTTTGTCTTGGGACCCCGGAACCCAGGAAACCGAGACCCACTTGTACCCTGGCCCGGTCAGTGGTGTTCTCATCTGCTTTGCTCTGCTCTCTATTGGAGAGAATCTGGTTAACGTAGTAGCCACTTCGTTCAGTAATTTTATGTTTTGATTTACTTACTATGCTTTACTTCTATGCACGATTTGCTTAGCATACTAAGATAGAACTCTGTATTTAATCTTCTGTCATTATTCTATTTGATACTATGAGTGTTTCATCCCTGTTACTTGTATTTGCTGGATCGTTGTATTCATTGTGTTGTCTGTGGTGTTGCAGGCACAGATTCCTTGCCCAGCTCTCGGCGGTCGAGGAGGCTGCAGGGCCGAGTTTAGAGGCACCCTCCGGTTTGGCAAAGTGGACCTGAGCATCTCTGCCGAGTGCGTATATGCATATCATCAGTGGTCTAGTTGTTTGGTTTTGAGATTTTGTAATTGGCACTTTGGACTTTGGACTTGTACTCTGTATATTTTGTATATTGCGATTTTGGGTGTGTATTCGGATTTTATATCAGCGTAATTATCGTTGTCGTTTCCGTTCCGCATTTGTTTTGGCTTCCGCTTTTCCTTTGTTGCTTGTTATGATATGTACAGCTTCCGCGTACGCTTAGTTCGCACGTGTTAGATCCCTTGTGTGTGTGCATCTGGACTGAGTTTGGATGCACGTGCACGGGAGTACGTGTGTCACTGGTTTAGTTTTTCGCTCACCCCCAATTTCTGGGCTCGGGTCGTGACAAAAAGTCTATCCAAATCAAATCTACAGGGTGTTTGACTTATTAGATTTTATAGATCACCAAAATATGAATAGCATGACCATAAGATTAATGAACAAAGATTAATTTCAATAAAGGACGACCAATCTATGTGATCGATCTGGTTAAAAAAGTAAGATAAAATATGAAAAAAAAAGAAACATATATCACATATATTAATAGCATATTACCTAATAAGCTGGAACATATTACAAATGGATTCCATAAATTCAATGAAAATTGTTTTCAAAGATGTATGTCACTGAGGTAAAAACTGGTTAGAAACTCCCACCCTCTTATAAACTAAAAATTAAGCTTTGAGACTTTATTTTGATTTGAGAAAAATGTCCGTGGTAGTTATTGGTTTTTAGTATTTTGCTTGATCGTCGATAAAAGACAAGAAACATTACTTAATAAGGAATTTGAATTGAAAAACAAAATTTGTAAAGCAGAGGTTTTCCCGCCATCAAAACTCTTCTCAAATTTTCTTAAATTTTATTTTTAAAAACGCTATTGTTAAATTTTAAAACACAAAGCAAAAAATTATTGAAATAGGCCCCCATAAACCCTAGTGTATAAAATTAGTAAAGTAGAGGTTGTCTTGCCTTGAGAACTCTTCTTGAAATTTATTGATTTGTTTAAAAAAGAAACACTGTTGATAAAATGAAGAACACCAAAAATAATAATAGTCATAACAAATAAACACCATTGAGACAGCCCCGTACAAACCACAATTTATTAGTAAAGTAGAGGTTTCACTAAGATACAAAAACATTTAAATAACCTGATAAGTACATGATTTCCATGAAAAATCTAGATGATTTTTAAAAGTTATTTCTTTCGACCGTCCTACAGTCTTACTCCGTCACTCTTATATAGCCTTCTTCGTTTCTTTTTTGTTATTTTTTTTTAACTTTGTTCATTTATTTATTTTATCCCTCCTACTCCCTCACATTGTACAACATTTTCCTTATTTTTTCCTTTTTATTTTTTGCTCTGTTTCATTTATTTATTCCCTTTGTTCTGCAGTGTTCCTTTTATTTTTCCTCTTTCTTATGCTCCATATAAGAGATAATCGATAGTGTCACATGACATATGATGTATAAAATGACAAATCTGATAAGTATACATCGGCAAGTAAAATCAATGTAGTAATTAATGTATCAGATGATTGTTATCATTCATACATGAATAAAAAATTGTGTGACATCGTAAGCATATGGTCAATTGAGTTTGGCTATATATACCCACCCATATTCATAGAAAGTCTCATAATTAAAACCAAATCACCTATATTTCAAAAACCAAATCCTTATCCCTAATGGCAGGCGGAGTCCCAGGGAGTTCAACTAGTCGTGAGCGTGCTCGGGTGTGGTTACTACAGCCTTTCCACGATGACTATTGGATTGAAAAACACTTAGATCCAAAAGAGTATTATGTTGGTTTGAGATAGGAGTGGAAATTCAGGTTGGTCGAACAAGACGGATTGCTGATGGATCTACACAACCTCGGTGCACCAATTCCCCAACGCCTCTCACTGACCATGCCGAGAAGAGACATGAACGATTATTAAAGAGCGGTAACTAGAATAAAGATGGAAAATAATAGGGTGCTCATGCGGAGGTGCCAGTATGTCATGCTCCAACTAGCAGGTAAGATGGCCAAAGCAACTGAGAAGGAACTTACCACCACTGAGCGTAACAAAATCCTAACCAATGAGAAATATCTATCTGACTATTATATGTCAGATGAAGAATGAGCTATCACATAGTGACCAATCTTTCTATCATTGTGTATGTTTATGAGATCTTATGTCAGATGAAGAATGGGCTTTAACACTTTTAATCCATGTGTTCAGAACATGTAAATTATTGATTTAACACGGATCCATTTCGTAATAAATGGTATGGAGAAAAATGTGAGTGCCATAAATTGTATAGCTCGTCAGGATACTTGTGTTTTTCTTTAGTGCCATAAAGTTACATATATGTACAACAAATGCAACAGTGCCAAGAGCATCCTAGTCAAAATAATACAAACAAAGTCGATTAAACATAACTAGGTACCACATCGAGGCTGACGTACAAACCTTTTCAACCTCTTCCGCTGATATATCGCATCACCGTGTCCGTCAACCACTGGCACATGAGTCACTCCCTCAACCTGAGTCTCCTGACTCACTCCCTCAACCTGAGTCTCCTAACTCACTCGACCTCTGCCCCTGCCCGTCTCTGTGCCCCTACCCTTGCCCCTGCCCCTGCCCCTGCCCCTACCCCTGCCCGTCGCTCTGCCCCTACCTCTACCATGACTAATGTCCTCTAGCTTTGCCTCTGCTTCAGTTTGAGGGATGGACAGATAGGGAACTATAAGTGGATGGATTGGGTGGCCATCTATGGGTAGAGAGAAGAGGAATATGGTGGTTAAGGTGAGGATAGACATACAGTAACTGCCATGATCCACTGATGTCGGTGGGGAGTTTAAACATATACAGTTTCCCTTTGTTATTTTTGTATGTCTTTGTGATACAGGTAGAGGATATGAAAATCTGATATGCCCCAGTTGATCTGTAGACTGTCTCATGGCATTTTTACTAGTATCTCTCCAATCATACTATTTTTAAGTTTTTTGCAATGGCTAGCTCTGCCCCTACTTAGATTTTTTGTTTTTTTCCACCCCTTCTTGGTGTTCTTGTCATTTCTAAAAATCTTTACATTTCTCAGTTTAAATGATAGGTATTCTCATCTTTTTCCTCTCCTAACCTCTCAAAATGGTAAATTGGACGGCAATTGGAGATTTTTTTAAAAAATCAAGAGAATTTTAAATTAGGTAAAATTGTCTAGAGTGATCTAGTTCCTGTCCTTACACTATCCTGAAGGGGGCGTTTTGTTGTTAAAATCGAGAGAACTGTTGCAATGATTGATCATGTTTATGCCCTCCAAACTCTCCTGGGTAGCCTAGCATCCATGATGCTCGTTTGGAAAACAAAGTGTCATTTCAAAAGCTAGTTGTTTTTACAACTCCACCAAGCAAATGAGGAATTTGATGGACATGAAATGTTAGAAATACCCACTGAGCATTGTTGATGTTTTGAACTTATCACAACAGCATCACAATATTTGGCTTTGGAAATGTCTAATTGCAGGGTTATTGCAACAAATTCAATTTATCATCAGTTTACTTTTATTGTGATATCATCATGATATTTTCAGATGAATCTTTTCAAATAATATCCAGGGAAGAAAACACAAAATTTAAAACTATTTCCAAATATGTCTCCTTTGGTATTATCCGAATATATTTGCCATGACAACTGCTCTTTCCTAGGGCACCCAAGACTATTGCAAAAAAATAAATAAAGCAAATACAGAGCCGCAAGGCAGAGCAGAAAAAAAATAAAAGAAAAAGAAAATAAAGAGCAGAACAAAAAAAAAAAAATGCACCAAACGCAGAGCAACAGTAGAATAGAGCAAGAAAAAAAAATACAGCAGTAAACGTAGACTAATAGCAGAACAAAGAAGGAGAAAAAAAGAAAGAAGGAATTTCACCCTTTTTCAGTATAGCAGAGCAGATCAGGTAAAAAAAAAGAGAGAGAAGGAAGATGATATGCAGCTGTGGTTGACGTGCAGTTACAGTGGGAGAGCAAGTGCAACAGCCACGCCGCCGCCTCCTCCTCCTCCTCCTCCTCCTCCTACTCCTTCTTCTTCTTCGTTTTTTTTCTTCCAGAGCCTCTCTTGCATTTTTCTTTATTTCCCGCTGAGCCTTTTCTTCTTCTTCACAGTGAGGAACACAATTGCTCAAGAAGATCGAACTGAGGAAGCCGACCGTAGTGAGGAAGCCGATCTCAGGACGCTCTCTTCTCTTCTTTTTGTTGTTGCTTCCTTTTTCTCTTCTCCTCTTCTTTTTCTTCAACAACAACAGGAAGATAGAAACAACGATGGAAGGGGAATTAGGGCTCAATTCTGTTTATGTAAAACGAATTTTGCATTTAGGCCCTTCAGTTTTTCTTTTAATTTTTTAAAGATAAAAAACTTGGAAAAAGTGGAATATGTATAATTAACGACTAATCCCACTTATTATATTAATCTCAAACTAATCAGGACTAACTAATGTAATTTAGGGGTCGGCAGTCCTGTAGTTTCCATCGGCAATGACTCTATAATATAAATTTTTTGGGTATTTTTACTGAAGATTCCATTAAGAATGGAGTCTTCATCTTAAAAACTCTATTGGAAATAGAGTCTTCAATAAAAACTCCATTCACAATGGAGTCTTTAGTAAACACTCCTTTTCCAATCCAGTTTATAATTTTTTAATTTCTTTTCGATATTCAGTCTTTTTAAAATATTCAATTATTTTTTAAAATTAAAAGATGAAGACTCTATTGAGAATGGAGTCTTCGTCTTTGTAATTTTTGATTTTATTTTTAATTTTTTTTGAAAATTTAATAACAAAGGCGCCATTTCTGATGGCGTCTTCATTGAAGACGCTATTTTCAATAGCGTTTTCTATGAAGACTTTGTTTCTAATGGAGTCTTATAGTAATTTTGGAAATAAGTTTAAAATGACCTTAGTTTTTTAAATAAGTAATAAAAAAATATTATTTCGAGAAATGGCTCCTTTGTTCTCTGCATTTTTTTTATGTACAATTGAGTAACTCATTGTGATGTCATGGAGTCCCGCATCGACTATAGAGAGGAAAGAACTAAGTTTATACGTAGAGCTTGCACTCTTATCTTGCATGAGGCTTTTTAGTAGGTTAAGGTTCACCGAAAGCAAAACAATAAGGCATAATGGCTAAAGCGGACAATATCATGCAAAGCTTGCCAGTCCCTGCAGCCTTAAGGGGGGTAGATTGTGACATCCTAGAGTCCTACATCGACTATAGAGAAGAAAGTTATTAGGCTCATATGTAGAGCTTGTATTCTTACCTTGCATGAAGACTTTTTATGGGTTGAGGTCCATTAAAAACAAAACTATGAGGTTCAAAAGTCAATGCGGATAATACTATGCATATGTATTAGGTGCACTGTTAGTGTCACTCAGTCACACATATAAAAGAGTTTTTTTTTTTTTTTTTGGGTAAAATCCTCTCTGTTGGAATAAGAGGCAGCATCCCTAAAAGTGGAATAGAGGCCCAAAAATTTAGCCGTGCGACGCAGGTACTAAAGCGACTCGGTCCTGAGTTCCTACTCAAAAGAGTCTCGACTCTCAAACTATACTTTCTGGCCTTTGCCAGCGAGGAAGGAAAAGCTTCTTTCATCGCACTCTCAAAACTAAAAACTCACAACTCGAAACACGAGAAAGCCAAAGCAAAAGCACAAACACTTGTAACGCAATGGGTCTTACGATAGAGGAAGAGCCCGCCACTGCAACTGAGACTTGTTCTTCTTCTTCCTTGGATGCATTACTCTTCACCACCATGTGCATGATAGGCCTGCCCGTTGAGGTCCAGGTTAAAGATGGCTCCGTCTATTCCGGCATCTTCCATACTGCGAGCGTCGATGGAGAATATGGTTCGTATGTTGGATTAGTCCCCCTTTTCGTTGAGATCCATTCCCTGGTGAAAACCTTTTGAATTCCTTGATGGGTTATGATTACAGCATTAAATTAGAAGTGGGTATTGAATTTCTCGAGGAATTGAATCCTCTTCGTTTTGGAATGGTGAGATCTGATGCGTAAAATGAGCTCTCTCGTTGTTGTGTATTCTTTGGTTTGATCTGTTGGGTTTTATTATTTTTTTTGTTGTTGAATGAATTCCTTTCTGGGTTTCAGTTGTCACGGGAATTAGTTTCTGGGTTTTGATTTTCTTGCCAAGTTATGGCCGTTTCGTATTTGTTTGACAAGATGAGTCTCTATGTTTGTTTAATTTTTATTTTCCACACGTATCTATCTATGCTGTTCAGATTTAATCCTAATTGAATCCATTTGTTTTCATTCATTTTGAATCAGCAGTAGTATGAACAGAAGGCCCATCTCCAATTTTTTTTCTGGAATAATGGCTATGTTTTTCAATCCTTGCCTTAGGAATTGTCAGGATTATCTTTTGTAATGGGGAAGGGGGAAGGGATATAGCTCAATGGTAGAGTGCCCCCTTTGTGTGTTTGAACTCGGGAAGTAATCAATTCTGGCCAGATTATCCTTAAACCCAATTAGAGTGTGCATTAAATCTGATGGGTTGTTTTGTTGAGTGAATTCCTTTCTGGGCTTCAGTTGTTACAAGAATTTGTTTATGGATTTTCATTTTCTTGAGTATTTCTGGTTGTTTGTTATTTATATATTGGGATGGGTCTTAATTGGGAGAAGAAAGAAGCTGGGTTATACAGTTAGGGAAAATGAAGAATCCGGGCCTTGATGATCATCCCTATGGCTACGACAATTGGGATTGTTAAAATCTCACCATCATTTCTTGGCTTGTTAATTTCTGTGGAGATATGAATTGATACTCTAAAGATCCTGGGGAGATCAGGATACCCAGGCAACACATTACTAAAGAAAAATGATTTTGTGAGAATCTATTGGCTTGATGGGGAAGTAGTAACTGAGCAGCAGTTAGTTCTTTTAGTGAAGAGTATTTTGGTGTTTAAAGACAAAAAAAGGGAGTAACTAAATCATAGCCAGCCAGTTTCTTTTATAATTGAAGAAATTGAAAAGTGATTGAGCAAGAAGAGTGTTGAATTTCAGGCTTGTCTACACCCATATTTTTGAAGTAAGAGGGTAACAGTTCTACTGGATTCCTGACCATCCTAAAAAAACTGTTTACAATTACATTGTAGGGGAAGCAGTCAGGTTTGCAAGTCAGGTTTCTGGTACTGTTCATGCGTGATCTTGAAGTAGGAGGAGCTCTTAGCATCCTGTTTTGGTCTTCTTGTGCATGGATCTCATTTGTCATTACATCATCGTCAGGGTGGAGATTTCTTCAGAACAAGTCTAAACTAGAAGGAACAAACTCTAATTTTCACACAATATAAATTGAATAATTTTATTAATTGTTGTTACATGCATATATGGACATTTGGATGCATGTATGGAAGAATCCTTTAATTTCAAATGATGTAAAGTGTAATTGGACTAACCAAAGCTTTTCCCAAAGTTAGACTTTTTAATGCTTTGGGTTTTATCTGCATTCACAAATGGAGCCCAAGGACTTTCCAAAAAGGATAATGGGTTCATTGATCACCATCTCCCATTAATCTCGATGAGGCTGTTTTTATATTTATTTCATATTAAGTAATTATCTTCACGAAAGGTAATTGAAACTTGGTGATCAATTGCATGTATTTTGGTAGCATGTCAAGCTATTATGCCCAGATATGGATACTAGTACGAATACGAATACGGGGATTGGGGATACGACTTTGCACTTTTGTAAATTTAGTACATGAATTCGAATACACGTGTATCTTGATTTTAACTTTAGATCATCTTTAAATTAATTAAACTATAATTGTTTATGTTCCTTTCTAACATTTTCTATATTGAGAAGTAAGAAAATATAAAGAACTATATGAAATAATGGACTTGTTAAGTAGGATATGCTAAACTTATACTCTAGAAGTATCTAGGGGTGTACACGGTTTGGTTTGGATCGGATTGAGCCAAATCCATCACCAAACTGTTACCATTGAATTGACAGTTTTATAATCCGTCATAGATCCATTGCCCATTAAAATCGATCCGAATTGAACCGTGGATCAACGGTTTGGATCGGTTTAAACCGTTCAATCCGTTAATAGTTTTCCTCACTATTTCACACACTTTATCCACCGTAATAAGGAAATTACAATGGAGATTATTGTCTTTTAATATTTTTTTTATATAAATATATATATTTTTATTTCAACGGTTTAGATCAGTTTAAATCCGCAGATTAAGAATGAAATCCGTCACTAAACTGTTACTAACGGATTAGGATTTTTTTCAATCCGTCACCAATCCATTAACCATCGGATTGGTTAAAAAACCGTGGATTGGATCGGATCGGACTGGTTTTACGGATCGACGAATTTTTTATACACCCCTAGAAGTATCAGTGCAATATTAGGTATCAATACAAGTATCGTATCGGTGTGATACGGATACATTGAGCTTGTACAAGTATCCGGGCATCATAGATGTCAAGATGTTAATGAGAGTCTTTTCTAGAACTCTGATTGTCTTATAATTTTGGTTATGCTCAGAGAAGGATAGATTGTCCCAAACTAATGGAGTCAGAGACTCAGAATGCTATTGTTTGCCTATTTGCACAGTTAGGATGCAGTTCTGGTTGCAGAACCTTCATAGAAGGTGCATCTCTGCAACTTAAACTAATTTGTGGGACTCAGTTTAGCCGAGGTTTGTTCAGTTTGAAATACAGCAATCATACCTAATATGGCATGAGAATAGAAATGCATACATACGACAGTTTCGTAGACTTGCTTCTGCAATTTTCTACAAATCCTATTCACAATGCAGAAGGTGGAAGACAAGTGGAAGAAATAGAGAGAGTCAAAGAAGATAGGCCTTGTGCATACTTTGGTTTGTACCAAAGGATTGCTGGTCTCAGACCCAACTTCATGCAGAAACGTCTACAGGCATCCTTCAACTGAAACACATCTTTGTAATTAACAAGATTCACCCAAACATCGAAACTGGGCCCATGGGCCCTTAGCTTGTGTTCTTATTGCTTTTTCAAACAAGTACACCTATTTTCAGTTCTTTCTTTGATGATGAAGGGATTCAATCTCTAGCCATGCTAATTAAGTTGCCTTCTAACAGGGAAACTAGGTTAAATCCTAACTAAAGTAGTAACTAGGAAAGCTCTAACAAAGTACAACAAATAAATTAACTTGAAAAAAGTAAATTAAATTTGGAAAGCAAGTAGATCTGCAATAATCTCAATACATGTGGTCATATCTTGGTTTTGAGATGCAGAAGATGTAGGCCCCACTCTGATATTTTGTCATGTCTCCATCATATCCTAAGGTGGGTAGAAACTTGACCTAAGTTTGAACTTTAAATCCTCTTTTCCCGGTTCAAATATGAATTGAAGCATAGCATGGTTCTGCAGTTGCTTTTCTTCTAGGTCATTAGAATAGAATGCCAGATAATGATCTTCCATCCAAAAGTAGGGTTATGTTGCAGGCGTTGATGTAATGCTTAATGTTGCCATAGATACTATTTGATCATCAGATTTAATATCTGCTTTGACATATCTGTCTTTGACCTGAAAAAATTCTGTCACACTCTTTGATGACAAAATCAAACTTGATGAACTCTTCAGAATTTTTGATTTGATCTCAACCAGCTGACTAAAATTTTGATGCTGGATAATATGGTTTGTTGTCTTCAGATGAAAGGTCTTTTACTACTACATCTGTGTCACAATCTGCTTTACCATTCTCATCCACTTTTTCTCCTACAATCGAATTGATTTAGGAATGTTGACATCAAGATCCTCTCTAACAATTTCAGCATTCTTACATTGTGAGGAATCTGTGGGCTTTGGTCATATTTTCTCAACAATTGTCCTAACTTCTTCTCCTGATAAGTGTGGTCCAAAATTTGTTGCCAATTGTATTTGGATCATGTGGATGATGACAGTAACCTTGGTCAAAATCCATCCGGTAATGTTGAGTACCATACTCAAAGAGGATCGCTCTGATGGTTGCACATAAGGAGCAATGATCTTATTACAAGTATCTCTTGTATATCATTCATATTATTAGAGAGAAATCTTGGGGATGTGAATTTTGAATGTATCAAATAAGATTAGATTATGGAGTTGATTGTAACTCCCTAGCATAGTTAGGACAAGGCTTTGATGATGATGGTGATGATGATGATGTGGATTTGATTGTAACTATCATTAGTAGTGGAAGCATTATACGTCAAAAGCACTTTTCTCCACATTTTTATTACACATCATAAACATAAAAGAGTGTCTGCATGTTTGATGGGTTCATTGTTGTTTCTCAAGGAGATATTATTTGGTTTACTGTGTAGGTGTTGTTTTAAAAATGGCAAGCATGACCAGGAAAGGAGAAGGCAATGCAAACTTATCGGTTGGGACTATTGTAGATACCCTTGTTGTACTCTCAGTTGATCTTGTTCAAGTTGTTGTGAAGGTATGCTTCATTTTATTGTCAATTGGGTGCTGCTTGGACATGGGGTGTGATTGGGCTGATATGTTCTGGTTCCTCCAGGGAGTACTGCTTCCAGCAGATGGAATTGTTGGCAATGTAGACAATGATTCTGCAAAAATGGTTACATCATCTGCTCTGCCTCCATCTTGCCACAGTGAACTGGAAATTGAACCAAAAACATTGAAATCTGGCAAGGCTATCTCTGAAAGTTCTACAGAAGATATGGAACAAACTGGCCAAAATGGGTAACTGGATTCTGTCTGTTTATACACTAATACGTAAATGTTACTTATTTGCATCTGTGAACCTTAATGACTAAGTACTCTTCAACCATGTCTTTTGCAAAAATGAATTCCCATTATTTTGGCACAAAAAATATCTGACGAGGGAAGGAAGGGGGTGGGAACTTGTTTACCAGTGTTGCAGTAGTTCAGAATTATTCTATTTTGAGTCAAATCATCTTTAAGAAAATTCATTGTATTGGAAAAAAAAAAAACTGTTGGGGCTTATTTGAATGGTTAATCTTTCCATCTGCACCAGTTTCAATGCATCTTCCCATTTTAATGCATTACTGCAGGAGGTTGAACCAAAATGAAGAAAATATTTCTGTTCATGATTTGAAAATCAAGGATTTCAAGAGTGGTTTCCTCACAAAAGGTGGTAAGGAACTTGGCCTGAGAGTAGTGGCAGCAAAACCTACGGAAAGCATGCTGGAAAGTGAAAATGGAAAAACTGACACTGTAGATATGGCAAAGGTGAGTTTCTGCTTGATCCTTTCAGTTGTTGTACTTGTAAATAAAAAGTACTTTCCCCGCCTTTTTTGTCATTGTTCTCCTTAAAAAGTCTACATTGATTGCATTGCTTATTTTATTTATTTATTTTTTTCATGTTTTGAAGTGATAATGTGTAGCATCTGTTTAGTAGTATGTCACTCGATGTAGCTTCTACAATTGCTTCCATTTTTTTTTCCTTTCTCAAGGTAAAAGTTGTATATATTAAATAAATAGTTAAGAACCTAGATTCAACAAGATCTTGGGTTTTGAATCAACCTGTTGAGGAAAAAATAAAAAGAAAAAAAAGAAGGAAAAATAGGAAAGAGAGAGAGGGAAGAGGAATTGAACAAAGAGCAAAGAGAATGATCACACCAACAAGGTTGGGCGACCACTCCTATATAGTTGTTCTCTAATTCTTGAAATTACAAACAAGTACCCAGATATTATTAAATTTATATCCAGGCCCTTGACTTGTTCCAGAATAACATATTAGTCCTACTTTGACTTATAACACCCCCCTTCAAGCTGGTGCATAGATATTGACTAGGCCCAGCTTGGAAAAAACGTGATGTAACTAAGCCTTGTTGACTACTTTAGTAAGAAAGTCAGCTAACTGATCATTATTACGAACTTGTATTAGTAATACATCTTCTTTTTCAATTTTTTCCCTGATAAAGTGACAATCAATTTCCACATGCTTTGTCTGTTCATGGAGAACTGGATTTTCAGCAGCTTTGATGGCTGAAGTACTATCACAAAACACATTCATCGGACCACTTTGTTTGAAGCCTAACTCTTCCAACAATGTTCTCAATCATAGTAGTTTACAACACCCATGAGCCACAACCCTATACTTAGCTTCTGCACTAGACTTGGCTGTAACAACTTATTTCTTACTTTTCCAAGAGACAAGATTTCCTCCAACTGTTGTACAGTATCCTGTGTTGGATGTCTTTCAATGATCCGGCCCAATTAGCATCAGTGAGTGCAATGGCATTCACATGCCCATGTGATCTGTAAAGGATTCCTTGACTCGGGGACCCTTTCAGATACTTGAGAATTCTATGCCATGCAGCTAAATGATTTGTTCTGAGAGCATGCATAAATTGACTGACAAACTAACAGTATACGAGATATCAGGCCGTGTGATGGTAATATAAATTAGTTTCCCAACCGGTCATTGATACATCCTCTTCTCTTGAAGCAACTCTCCACTTCCTAAGTGTAGACCATGATTTTGTTCAATTGGTATAGCTGGCTTTGCACCTAACCTCCTGTTTCTTTAAGAAGGTCAAGAACATACTTCCTTTAAGATATAACAATTCCATTCTTAGACTTAGCGACTTCAATCCCAAGGAAATATATTAACAATCCTAGGTCTTTAATCTCAAATTCCATGCTTAGAAAAGCTTTGAGTTTGGAAATTTCATTGGCATCATTTCCTATGACAATTATATCGTACACCACAAGTATGACCACTTTCATATCCTTCTTTTTCACAAAGACAGTATGATTGGAAAAACATTTGTGAAACCCATATTTCAACACAGCTCTACTAAATCTCTGGAACCATGCTCGAGATGATTGCTTGAGTCCATATATAGACTTTTTAAGGAAACAAACTTTGTCTTCCTGCTCCCTAACAACAAAACCAGGTGGAGAATCCATGTAGACTTCCTCCTTCAACTCCTCATGTAGAAAAGCATTTTTTTACATCTAGTTGGTATAATGACCAATTACAATTTGTTGCTAGAGATAGTATAACTCTGATGGAAGTTAGTTTAGCAATTGGGGAGAAAGTTTCAAAGTAATCAGCCCCATAAGATTGAGTAAAGCCTTTTGCAACAAGATGTGCTTTATACCTGTTAATTGTACCATTAGAATTATACTTCAAAGTATAACCCACTTACACCCAATGGTATGCTTTCTTTGAGGAAGAGAAGTCAGCTCCCATGTATTATTTTTTTCTAAAGCTGCCATTGCTTCCACCATTGCCTCCCTCCACTTGGGGTGAGTAAAAGTTTCAGACACATGCTTGGGTATAGTAGTGGTATCAAGTTTTGAAACAAATGTGCAAGAGATAGGTGAAAGATGGTCATAAGATACAACGTTTTGAATGGGATGATGAGTAATGCAAGATCTTTTACCTTTTCGCTCTACAATAGGGAGATCTAATTTAGTGGAGGAAGTACTTGACATTGGAAGAATTTCAGGTTGGTATGGAGTGTGAGGATCTGGATCCAAGTCTTCCGAGGATGGGGTAGATGAGATTAATGATCTAGCACGTTTCCTTGA
Source organism: Sextonia rubra (assembly GCA_037013555.1). Lineage (NCBI taxonomy): Eukaryota > Viridiplantae > Streptophyta > Magnoliopsida > Laurales > Lauraceae > Sextonia > Sextonia rubra. The sequence continues at coordinate 22,352,969 of JASUAD010000024.1, read as the reverse complement.
GTAAACTTGCAATGCCTTCCTTTGGAACGTTGGATTCAAGACTTTCATCTTCTGCTGATTTATAATCTACTGGGTAAGTTGGTGGAGCAATATAATCAACAAGAGGTGTAAGATCCTTTTCACTCCCATCTGCTAACAATTCCTTGCTTGCTAAGGAGTAGAATGGGATGTCTTCACGGAAGCTAACATCCATCGTAACAAATACACGACCATTTTTCCCAGGAACATAACACTTATATCCTTTCTGAGAACTAGGATATCCCACAAATATACATTTGACTACCTTTAGATCCAACTTATCCCGTTGGTGCTTAGGAATATGAATAAATCACGTGCTTCTGAAGATTTTCGGTGGTATTGGAAATAGTGGTGCCATAGGACATAGGATTTCTAAAGGGCTATTGCCTCCTAAGATCTTTGAAGTTATTTGATTTATTAAATATGCTGCTGTTAAAACTCCATCAGACCAAAATGATTTAGGAACATTCATCTCAAATAGAAGAGCCCTTGTGACTTCCGATAGGTTTTTGTTCTTATGTTCATCCACACCATTTTGTTTTAGTCTATATGCACGTGAAGCTTGCGATTCAATATCATTTTCTGCAAGATAATCCTGAAAAATATTTGAGATATACTCTCCGCAATTATCAGACCTAAAGGCCTTAATCTTCTTTACAAACTTAACTTCAATCAATTTATAATATGTTTGGAGGACATATAAGACCTCATATTTAGATTTCAGAAGATACGCCCAAGTTAACTCTGGTGGCGTCACCAATAAAAGTCACAAAATATCTATGACCATAAATAGATAAAACAGGAGCATATCAGACATCAGAATGAATCAAATCAAATGGGAAAGTACTTCTTTTATTAACATTAATTGAGTGCACAGATCTCTTATTTTTGGCAAATTGACAAGCATCATACCTCAAACTACTATCATGTTTATTTCTGAAATTCTGAAAGGACATATTTTTAAGACACTGTATTGGCACATGATCAAGACGACGATGCCGCAAAGACACTTTATTGTTATCATCAACTTTTGTTTGCAGAACTCTTGACTCTACGTTCTCCAAGTCTAAGGTGTACAACCATTTTTCTCACTACCTTCACCAATCTTTTGCCCCGTCCCCAGATCCTGAAACACACAATGAGAAGGGTAAAAAGAAACACAAAAATTAAGATGTTTGGTTAGGGCACTAATAGACAAAAGATTGAATGAGAAATTTGGAACATGGAGAACAGATGATAAGGATAGGTTAGGTAAGATGTGGACTGTTCCATTCCCAGCTATGTGGTTGTACGAACCATCAGCAATTCTCACTCTTCCAACAGTAGTTGGAGTATATGACTGAAACTCAACGAATACTTGTCACATGGTCTATTGGCCCTGAATCAATCACCCAAGTGGAAGAAGAAGCAGAGGAAGCAAATGCAGTAGGATTATGATAAGAGGCCATACCCACTGAAGGGTCCTAAGGTGCACTTTCTAATGCAGCCAAACTTTGACGGAAATTAGTAAGCTCATCCTTCCAAATTTGTGAATCAGATTTAACAGTAGCATCTTGTTCAATTGGACGCTCTGCCTCAACTGAGGATATAGATATTTTATGGCCAATAGTTTAGATCCCAACAATTCTCCTTTTTATGCCAGTACCTTCCACAGTGAGTACAATAAGGTTTGTCACGATTAGAATTGAACTGTCCACCACTCCCTCGACTACGACCGGCATTTCCACCACTGCATCCACCTCCACAATGATTTCCACGACCACGTCCTCGACCTCTACCAGGTCTGCCATAACTACTACTTCCTGTATTTGACACTGTGTTGTTCACACTGTTGTTTGCGAGAGCAAACCTCTCAGGAGTAATGTCGGACTTGGACGTCATAACTGTACGACGACTTTCCTCTCCTTGTAATAGAGCAAACACGGTACCAATGGGATGTAGAGGGTTCTGATTTGTCACTTGTGTACGAAGGGGTTCATATTCTAGGTTAAGACCACCCAAAAGCTCAAAGATATGTTGGTCTTCTAGTAATTTTGCTTGTTTCTTAGCACAGTAGGGTTCGGGGCTCATATACGACTCCAACTCTTGCCACAATGCTTGGAATCTAGAGTAATAATCTCCAACCGATAGGCTTGCCTATTTAAAAGCAGCAATTTCCAATTTCAATTCCAAAATCTGGGCATTATTTCTCTTCTGTGCATAGGTAGCTTAAATAGCCTGCCAAAGTTCTGTTGCATTCTCCGAATACTTAAAACTTTTTGCAATACCTTCTTCCATCGAATTAAGAATACTGTTCATGACCTACATATTTTCTAAAATACAGTCTGAATATTTAGGTTCTTCTTTGTTGGGCTCCTTGATATTTCCATTAATATAGCCGAGTCTCTTTGAGCCTCCAATAGCCATTCTGGCGGAATAGGCCCAATCCTTACAATTAGTACCATTGAATAGACTTGGTGTTATCCTTGCATTAGGATTGACAACGTTTGGGAGAAGTTGGCTGGATCCCGTAGAACTTTCACCTTTGGACTCCATTTAGAGGTGTTAACTGATTACCAACTTGATGAACCTAGAAAACAAAATAAGGTTACCACATACTGCTGATCACCAGAACTGTCTGCAGGACTGCAAAGAACACGACAGACGTGCACCAGCACACCAGCTCAGATCAATGGCAACAGCAACTAGCCTTTATCTGAAACCAGCAGCAAACCCACAACCAACATGGAAAAAACACATATCAACCAGCATAAAGAAAGCTGCCATATCAAAAAACAGCAGGAGGGAAGGGAGAAACCAATCCCAGCAGCCAACAGATAACAGTCTCACAGCCACAGATCTGACAGATGCATCACTAGGATTTGAAAAGTAAAAAAAAAATGTGAAGGGTGACACTTGTTTTAACCACTAGAAGGCTGTCTTCTCTTTGATGAGAATACAATCCAAGGATCCAACTCCCAGGTTAGATGTGTATTCTATTTAGTCAACTTGATGCAAAGTTTGACCATTGATCACAAAGTTTTACAAATCTGATCGAAGTGATTCCATAAAACTGTCAACGGTAACATAGGTAGCAAAACACCTCTGGATGCTCAAAAAATTCCTGAAAAATCACCAAAAAACTTAGAAAAACTGGACGACCGCGGATGGGCTGCTGCCTGATGCTTTCATGATGATCCAAGGTGGGCCATTGTTGATCAGGCGTGATCTTTGTTACAAAAACACCCAGCCGAACATGGGTTTGTGTTCAGCTGGGTTTGAATCAATTCAAGGCTGTTGAAACAATTAGATCTAGACCACTATATCTCTTCTTATGCTAGTCTCCTTCTTAGTGCCAATCTCTGATACCAAGTTAAGAACCTATATTCAACAAGATCTAGGGTTTTGTATCGACCTGTTGAGGGAAAAATAAAAAGAAAGAAAAGATGGAAAAATAGGTAAGAGAGAGAGGGAAGAGGAATTGAACGAAGAGCAAAGAGAATGATCACACCAAGAAGGTTGGGCGACCTCTCCTATATAGTTATTCACTAATTCTTGAAATTACAAACAAGTACCCAGATATCATTAAATTTACATCCAGGCCCTTGACTTGTTCTAGGATAACATATTAGTCCTGCTTTTACTTTTAACATAAACAACATATGCAGTGAAAGGGTGGGCTTGTTTTGGAGTGTTTTGGGTCGAAGCAGACGCACAACAAATGAAAACAAGCACCAAAGAAAGAAAAACAATGAAACCCCATAACCCAGGGCCAAAAAACAAAGAAGATCAGAGGCTAGGCATATGCAGAAGACAAACGCCCAAGCCCAAGAAGACAAAAAGCTGATGGAACCCTGAAAGCCAGCCAATTTAAATACCACTCCAGCTTAGTCTATTAAATGCTTAACTGGCTATGGGATCTGATGCGAGAAACAGCTCTAGACCATGTAGGTAAACCTGGAAGATCTTGGGTCAACTTGCAATCTAGGATTTTCTAGCCATCAAAGCTGTTAAAAAAGATAAGCAAACTTTGAGAAAAGAGTAAAAACTGAGTTTCATTAATATGGAGCAAACTTACAACAATATCAATCCGCTCTCCTTTATCATTTACCTCGTAACCTTGCTCAGAGTTGAAGATTACTCTCAAGCACTCAGAAGAATGGTGTTCCCTACACCATCCAACAAAGTTGGAACATGGTGTTGATCCTCAGCTTACTAAAGATAGGAAGGGGTTTTTGAGGATTTAGGAGTTTTAGGAGATGTTTTAGATGGTTTTAGGTAAGGGTAATACGATTATTTGTTGGTTTGAGAAACTGATGGTTAGAAATTGAAAGGACAGAGAATATTTGTAGACATTGGGTTCTCCCTGGCTGTTGGAATGTGGGACCACGGATGAATCAGCTGTAGCAGGTATTGACACTGATATTTTGGATAATATCACCATCAGTATATGTAGAGAAATGTTCTCCTATGAGCTATTGCTTATGCAGTCCAGCTCTGTGGGGCCCATCTCGGCCCACCTTTAATCAGCATAGGCCCTTAGGCCCTTCACACTCTCATCCCACCGAGATCTTTCACTAGACTCAATTTCACTGTCATCAAACCTTTGTCCACTGTTAGGTTGAATCTCGAAGAAATCTATGATTTAAAGACCACTAGACATTAAGGATACTAAATCAAGGGCTTTATTTACTTACAAGGCTGATTTTTTTGTTGGCCCTTATCTGTAAGGAAACCTTTCCATGTATCCAATCCCGCTAATAAGAAGGCATCCTAAGTGGGCCCCATGAGCTGGAATGGATATTGGTTTTATGCAGTTTGTTCATAAGAGAACATTGCCTTGTATGTATTGGGGGCATATTGGCTGGTACACTGCAATATCTATTAGTCCTCCTTCGGTGGTTTAAGAAGGAAAAAAAAAAAAAAGAAAAAAGAAACGAAACTAGACAGTCAATCCAATGTCCAGTAAATTTGGATCGATGTAAAGAGGGAATTGATGACCATCAGGGTTAGTGTGTGTGGTCTACTTGGATTGGTGATCAGGTGGGTCTTGCAAGGAGATGTGCACTATAAGACCCAAGGAAAACGGTGTGTGCCTAAGAATTTTTGTGTATATATCATGGCCCACAAGTTTAAATTTTTTTTGAAACCCTGAACTGTTTGACCCAACAGTCCAATCCCAACAGATTGGTTTAACTCAAGGGATCCATGTTATGGATCAGTTATGAGGCAGGCCCCACTAGGTGGTGTGTACCATAAGACCGAAGGAAAAGGTGTGCAGGCCCCACTAGGTGGTGTGTACCATAAGACCGAAGGAAAAGGTGTGCACCCAGAAATTTTTTGTGTGCGTGGGGGGGGGGGGGGGGTGCGAATAATCCTATGAGAATTAGTTCTCATCATTGTTTTGTGCCATATATATAGGAAATAATCTTATGAGAACTTTTTGTTTGTCAACTACAAGTGCAGAGCTGCGATGTAGTAATATCCTGGTAAGTACGGGATCGAATCCACAGGGAGCTGTGTTTAAAATATTTTCAACTTGTCACCTATCAAAACAAAATTCTAAAACTATCCTATTTTAAATCTAACAAATACATACATTTCTAAAAAAAAAAATAATAGTTACAATCACAATTCAAATAAAGAAAGCAAATCTAAATCTAATAGTTTTTAAAAATAAAATAAAATTTACTGCAAAACAAAACACATGTTACAACTTCCAATAAAACTAAACTAAAATTAGAAACTTACTAACAATAAAAGCTAATCAAAGTTAAAAAAAAAAAAAGAACAAAAGTGAAAGAAACAAAAATTTCCTAAATTAAGCTTAAGAATCTACACTTTCTAAAAGGAAAAAGATTTCAAAATCCTATTCAAGAAAGAAATTTAAGTTTAGAAAGAACTTTAAATGGAAACAACAAATCAAATTAGTCATCACCTACTGCTAAACAAGTTTCTAAATCAACAATACACAATACCATTGTATAAACAACTTAACACCACAACTACACACAACAACTTTTTTTAAGTTAATAATGAATTTACTCAAACATGATTAAAAAAAAATGTAAATCTGAAAACTTAATTTCCTAAAATAAACAAGATGCAAGAATGATGAAGAAAAACAATGTACTCAATGCATGATCATGTAGTCTATTTCTAACATGGTGAAGTGGCTTATGTGATGTATGAACTAGAGGAGCTGCCAAGAAAGATACAGAAAACAGATTTCTACTTCTGAATTCATGCACTGAAATTCGTCATTTAAACACAGAAATTCTTATGTATAACTGATATGAAACAAGCCACAATGATTCATCAACCAACCACAATAATATGTCACTGTTTTAGCATCTGTGTTCAGCACTTTTTCATCACAATTTCTTGATCTGAATCTTGAATGTTTCAGGTTTTAAAAACTACTCAAAACATTGAGGACATAGGTAACCGTGTGCAAAAAAATTATTTATGAAGAACATAATACATGGCCTGATTTCTAACTGTTCAAATGACGTTCAGATCTGAATTTCTGTTGGTGTGCTCTGACAAGGAAAAATTTTGAATTTCAAACTTGTTCTTGGACTGTTTCTGAATTGCTTTCAGCTGTATTTTAAATCTGATTTCAGGCTTTAAAATCTGTTATATAAACATCATGCATTCAAATACTATGAACATGTGCCAACTGTTTTGTGAAAAATTCGTTCAATCAGGAACCTTTTTTTTTCCTTTTGGAAACTGTTTTCTGAATTGTTTTCACTCCTTACACCTGAATTTCTGATTCACTTTTATCAACAAACAGAAAAAAACAAGTGCACAATACGGCCATTACAAATCCAGATTTTTCTCAACTTTTGGACTGTTTTTAACAACTCTAAACACATGAGATTCAGATGTTTAAACTGATTCTTTAAAATTCCCCAACAAACATGATTCTGAAAATTGAAATCTCATGGAAATTTCAGCAGTAAACAATTCTAAAACAAGCTGTGCAAGAACATGAAGTGTGCAGGAATTTTAAATACAGTGCAGAAAGGAAAATACAGGTGCAGTAAAAATAAGTGATGTGCAGGAAACGTAGAAGTGCAGAAATTTAAGATTCAAAAGTGCAGTAAAATAAAAAAAAATTGCAGGAAGTCAAAGGCGGTATATTTACTCACAAAATTCTTTCTTAATCTAGGCCTAACAATTTCTTAAAATATGCTCTTTTATTTGGGTTGTCAATCCAAACAAGAAAAATACAAATGAAGCAATCATGCAACCATAAGAATAAGAAGAATATCAAGATGAATATTATTGAACTAGTAGAGAATCCTTTATACAATATGAAATAAAATTAAAAACAAAAGATTACACATACTAGGATGGAAAAGAATTCCTTCTTCTAGTTGATCTTCAAGGTTGGTGGTGTGGCTTTAGAGCTAAGCTTCCTTGATGACTTGAGATGTAGAGAACAAGAAAAGGAGAGGTAGAGTGTAGAAATTTTAGAGGTTGGAGGTGGGTAGTTCTTTCATGAAGAATATGAGAGAGGTGTTCTATTTATACTTTTTCAAGTCCTACTACTTCTCAAACTTTAAAATCTTAAAAATAATAAAAAAATGAAAGAAATCGGCCCCATACAAGGCTTTGGGAGTGAGATCTACTTTTGGATTTTTTTTCTTTTTCTTTTTATTTTCTTTCCTTGCTTGCTTTGTTTGGAAGTCCCTTTTTGCTTTTTTTTTCCTTCCTTGTCTTTGCCACCTTGCATTGAGATTTCTTGAGAGATAAGTTAGGGATAAGAATCCTCTCTTAGAATCAAACTTGGCCCACATGAGATGTAGAATCTTTCTCCTTTATCTCTTGCTTTGTCAACTTGCCTTTTTTGGAAAGTACTCCTTGTTGGCTTCAAACTCAAAGGGATCTTCTAGATAATTCTCCCTTGATTTTTTCCTTTATTTTTTCAGCCAAAATTTGATCCAAAACATGTGTTGGACATGGAATAGCTTGCTTGGCATTGTTTTTAATTTTTTTGTTAAATCTTCTCCTTCTTCAAAAAGAATTTCTATGTAGCTTTCCTTGTCCATCTTTGATGAGATATTTTTAAATTCTCTTCAAAATCTCTTGAAAATGTGCAACAAATAAATGGACCCTATCTTAGATGTCCTCCATGTGTACTCAACACATGTGCATGTGTGTGTGGGACTATGAAGCCAACTTTTGCATTTTTCTTCTAATTTTTTTTCTCTTCAATTCTTCTCTCTTTTCTTTTGAAAATCAATTCCTTGCTGCAATTCTTTATAAATGGGACATATATCATCAATTTCTTACAAAACAAATGTAGATTTATGTGAAAAGACAATTTTACTCCTAAGATCACAAATGCATGACTTTGGGCCCATCTCTCATGAAATGCCAATAAAAGTGCACACCAGTCTTCATGATTTTATGTGAATGAACTAATGATGATTACAATTGAATTTAATTCATGAGAATATACATTTTCACAAAACTTTCCAAAAATAAACTTTCCAAAAATGGCAGGTTTCATGAATGTATGCAAAAAGTGTGATTTTGAAGCAAATTATGCACGAATGCACTACAATGAATTTAAAATGCTTGAAACCACTAGATCACATTAATTGAGGCTCTTTTGATTCAATAAGTCCTTAAAATGGATCAAAATGTGTATGAAAATATGCATTTTTAAGGAATTATCAGTTCTCACCACTGTTTTGTGAGAAATCTAGGTGAGGCCCATCTATCACCCATTCTAAATCTTGCAATACACAGGGACCCCCCTGATAGTCACACGCCCCAAGTTTTGGTCAGATTTGAATTTACTCGACCGATGGATTGACTGTGCACGAATCCGAATGGACTAGATTTGTGAGCCACGGATGAAGGGGTTAGGGACATGTCATTGGGGCCAAACTTAATATTTAGGGTGGTCCTACATAGATCTTTCCATCCCCTCTTGTCCCATCCCCAAATGGGACGCAAAAGTGGGCTCTATAAAAAGTTCGCATGATAGGTGTGTGAGAACACTTTTCATAGGATTAGAGCCCTATATATATAGAGGAATTCCAATGAGCACCCCACTTTAAAAACACCCCTTTTTTCGCCCCTCTTTTTTTGGTCACAGGGCCTATGTTGAGCCAATGTAGTCTTTTCATACACAAACTCCTCATGAATGGGCATAAGTTAAAGTTTGACACTTGTCAAACTTTTCTTCATCGTTGGATTGAAATCATGATAAAATTATGTTTCTAAACCATTAAATCTTAGGGCCATGGATCAAAAGGTTTGAATTATCTTATGAACTCAAGATTTTGCATAAAGGTAGGCGTCATATGGATTTTCCCATCCAATGGGCATCCATTATCATCATGCATCTTAGTGGACCCCAACTGAAAAATGCCCGGCAATGTGTATTGCTCCCTATATATATATATGGGAAAAGTTTCCCTAAGCTCGAGCTTATATAAAAAATTTCGTAAGCCCACCCTTGGGGCCCACACGTGGTCCATCCAAATGGACTAAACACATGACCCCCCTAAATTCTACATGTCAACCAATTTTTGGTAAAATCCAAATTTACTAGACCGGTGGATCGGCTGTGCATCGATCCAAATGGACTGTTGATCATTAAACTTTTAGGGCCAGATGGAGATCATAGGATCCACGGTTGGGGTTGTTTTTTTTGCAAAGAGGAGGCTCCCAGGGAGTCCTTCAAATCCCCCCCCCCCCCCCCCCCCCCCCCATGTGGGTCTCTTGGTGGGCGCCATCTGTGTGAACCATAGACTTGAGCCTACTTTACCCTAAGCTTGAGCTTAGTGGTGCCGGCCCATATATATATTTATATATGGGGAGGCCTCTGCTAAGCTTGAGCTTAGGATAAGATCCTGTAAGCTCACGCTTGTGGGGCCCACCCTTGATTCATCCAAATGGACCAAACATACGACCCTCCTGAACACCACATGTTACCTATTTTTTGTCAAATCTGAATTTATTGGATTGTTGGATCGATTGACACATATCTAAATGGACTGTTGATCATTAAACTTTTGGAGCCCAAATGGAGATGATAGAAATCAGAGTTGGAGCAAGAGGGCTCTAGGGAGTTCTTCAAATCCCCCCCATCCCCATCCCTATCCCCATGTGAGTCCCCAAGTGGGCCCCATAGCCCATAGGCGTGAGATTACAAGTTTATCCTAATCTCGAGCTTGGGAGAGGGGCTTCTTATAGATAGATATGGACCTCTTTTCAGTCATTCTACATGGCATAAACAAATGTGGCTTTGCAAATAAGAGGGTAAGCAGTTAATTTTGGCTTGGGATTTTTGTAACGCAATTCTCTATATCTAATATTTTTTCCCTTTACAGGGGGAACACATACTAATATGTTCTGTATTATTGTGAAATTGTAGGTTGGAGAAGGTTATTCTAGTCCTCCTCTTGTTTCCGATTCATCTGATGAGAGGTAAGAGTACCCCATCAATCATTTGAGTGTTATAATTAGTGACAAAATTTTGAGTACCCAAATTCAAGGATCAAAATAGTGGTAGCGGATGGTGTCGCTGTCAGTTGCCAAAGTATTACGTAGCGGGCCCTACGTAGTGGTAGCGGGGCTACGTAGCGGCATAACTGATTGATTTGAAAAAGTTATCAAAAAAATTAGAAAAAATTTCAAAAAATCTAGAAAATTGTAAAGAACTAGAATATGTATTTGTTTTTACAAAAATAACTAAAATAAGGGGGCGTAGCGGTCCCCTCAATGCATTTTGTCTTGTATCACCTTATAATTAGAAATAATAGTATTAATTTTATTTTCCACATGTATTCATGTTGATTACTTCTAGTAACTTATAAACTAATGAAATACAAATAAAAAGCTATGTATGCCATGAAGATATCATCAAAATGAATAATGTATCAAGAGTTTAAGTTTTAAAGTGACTCAACAATCAACATAATAAATGACAGAATAAATAATTTCATAAATAATATTGTACTTAAAGAGTTCAGACTTGAGAGTTAATATAAAGTGATTTAGTTGACTTTGATTTCAAGAAAATGGAGGTAGGGACGGCAAAAAGGGGAAATAAAGGGACACAAAGGAGAGAAATAGCTTATATAAAAAAAAAAACAGACGACAACTGCTACAGAGCGGCCACTACAGCCCGCTATTTACTTGTAGCAGCCGCTATAGCCTGCTACGGGTGTTAGCGCCTTGTAGCATAGCGGTGCTAGCTGCTATGGCCAATTTAGTGTAGCGGCCGCTATTTTGTTCCACTACCCATAGCCCTTAGGTTGGTATGGTGGATGAAAAATTATTTTGATTTTCCTTGTTTGTTAGCATTCTATCAGCCTTAGTAATTGATTTTTAATCATGTGACAGACAGTATGGGAAAGGCAAGCTTCAAGGGGGAGAGGATGCATGTGGTACTTTCAAGGATGATACTGTATGTTGCATCAACCTTTACTTGAACAATTTATACAAAAAATGGCCCAGTTACACTTGGAAAAATGATAATATATGTTTCATTTGGAACCTGTTCAGACCAACGACCTGTGCATGTTGAGGCCACCTTTGATGATGCAAATCATGCACATGATAGGCCACATGGCAGATGGAGGATTCCTGGGATTTCCCCATTGGATGATTGTAACCTTCTGATTTGGGTTTTGTTGACATTGACATCTTATTGTGATTGTGCATTTTCGTTGGATAGGTTGGATTGTCAGCATGGGATATATCTGCCACTGCTGGGTTCATGTTTGAACAGAAACAACTCCTTGTATTTTAATTGGAGAATCATATAATGCTATGAAAGTAATTGTTTCGATTTGGACATTATATCTGCTTCTCTATATGTTCTGTGCAGATGGTACATGGAGCTTCCTGTTTGAGTTCTCCTAGTAAGTCCACTTTTTTGTCCTCGATTGATTGAAAATTGCCCAACTTTTAACTTGCGAACTCCAGCTTTTCTTCATTCTTAGATGCCTTTGTTTCTACTAGAATTAAGGTTGTTTCCTGTACTATTAGTTCTCTTTTTACAAACCTATCTACATGTTTTTGATGCAGCGGCTGCATGCATTCCCCAGATGAATTATATTGATGGAATGGCTGTAAAGATATTTAAGATATTGCCAAATGGAGCACCATGTGCTAGTCTTGCTTCTACCATATCAGAAGCCCCTGAGCATGAGATGCCTACATCGGTGCACTCACAGCTGTCAGATGCTCCCACTCCATACATGTCCACTTGTTCCACCTCAGTTGTAGATTCTTTGTCTTCTTCATGTTCGAGTCCATCAGCATCACCAACTGAGTCGGTTCCTTCAAAGAAATTGGGCTGCAACACGAACAGCAAGGTTAGATAAGTTGCTTAGGATGTGTTTTGTGATGTACCTTGACTCAAAACTCCGAAGTGATCTGAAATTTTATAACAGGCCGGATTTTCCATTCCTGTGAGTTATGGCTGATTTGAAGAAGAAGCTGTGTTACGTGGAACACTTTGATCTTAAAAGTAGCAGAACTCTAGCATTTTATTTTTATTTCTGCAATGCTCCAATCAGACAGCAGAGTGCAATATTATATTTAAAAAAATTGCAATTTCTCATTGTCACGACCACAAGATTGCCTGTTTGAATTATGTTACCTATATCAAAAAATAAAAATAAAAAAAATAGGAAAGAAAAGTTTTGATTTTGTGCAACTAGAACTTTGGTACACCTTATGATCAGGTTTTTGAGTATTGAGAAATTTGTGTAGGAATTTAAGCTTAATCCAGGAGCGAAAACCTTTTCACCATCTTTCACAAATCCGAGATCAACACCTCCTTCAGTGATGGCTGTTGCAAGCGTGGGTTATGGTCCAAGCAGCTCTCCCATGGTACCTGTTGCCAATGCACAGCCAGGAATCGAGATCAGCCATTTTGCACCTCGCACATCTGTACCTGTAAAGTTCGCTCAGTACAGTAACTTGGTGGTAGGAAACAGTGGTGGTGGTACTCTATATGGTCCCCGGAATTCCTTACCTGTACGCATTTTCTTTTAAGCACAGATCTGACATTTTAATCTATTTATTTATGGTTTTCTTGGCTATGATATCTATGTGATGACTTTGTACACAGCATTGAGGAGTCATATGATCCTTGTATAATTTCAAGTTGGGCCTGAGGTTTTGGGATCTAAATCATTGTCAAAGAGGCCATGATATTGATAGGACTATTCATTTCTAAGTAAACCTTTTATCATTTGCTAGAAAATTTATGGCTAATCAGGAAATAGACAATGGCCCACTGAGAATGGATAGATATACTTGATGGATATGAAATTTCAATCTGCTTTTTATGGAAGGGTTATCCATGGCATGGCTCATCAGAGTTATGATCCAAATCACCATATTATGGGCCCTTAATGTGCAAATGCAAAAACAAGTAAATGCAAGTCCCCAGGCCAAGTATCATATAATTTTTCTTCTAATTTTTGTTCTGATAGTAAGATTTTAATGCCTTCTGTAGATTGCTGGTCATGTGGGAAGCAGGGAGCAGCCGGTGAGATACAGCAGTCAATATCAAGCAGGATCTGCATATGTGCATCCAAATTCTCAAACAGTAAGTTGTTGGAAATGCATCTACTATTTCTGTGGCCTGTTCAATATATTTCGTTTAGTTTATTTCATTGTTACAATTATGGCCTGTTTATTGTTATAGGTCATGGTTGGACGACAGGGGCAGGTTTTTTACACACATCCCATCCCTCATGTAAGAAAGGATATTTTTAATATATGCAATCGAATTCCTAGCACTATATGGCTTTGTCTGTTGAAAAAGAAAATTAAGGTTTTAAAACTTTGGCCTTGGGCAATTTGGGCATCCTCAAACAAAGTCAATTTGTCCATGTCACATTAGACTGGATCGAGTTTGATTGATTCAAACCCCATAGCTCGAAAAGCATTAAAATTTGTGAATCTTTTAAAAACGAAAAAATGATGTCCTATGAATGAGGTTCACAATATATATGTTTTAATTATTAAGAATGAATATATAAAGTAAAAGGTGACTGGTCGCAGCTGTTTTTCATTAATTTTGTACTGAAATGCTTCAAATTTCTATAGATTGTAGTTTTGATCTTCCTAAATTAGTCAATAGGACACCATAAGTTTCCAACATCTGCTAATCACCACTATCATCAAAGCCTTGTTCCAGCTATGTTGGGGTCAGTTACATGAATTATGTTTATCCATTCTGATCTCTCCCGAGCTAAATCCTCGGGTAGGTTGCAATTCTCAAGATCTAACCTTACTACTTCCATCCACATTGTCTTGAGTAGACCCCCTTTTCCTTGGTGGGCCTTCAACTTGCATAGAAAGCCTTTTCGTCATTGGCATTGTTGTTGGCCAGCGTTGGACATGTCCAAACCATTTCAAATGAGTGTCTCATATTTTTATCATTTATTGATGTTTCCCATAAGAAGGGCGGCTTGGCCCTACGGTAAAGGTTGACCGGTAGCGTCCTGAAGGACGCAGGTTCAAGTCACGGAAATAGCCTTTTCAAAATGAAGGTAAGGCTACGTACATCTTGCCCTCCCCTCCCTAGACCCGCTATGCGGGAGCCTCGTGCATTGGGTTGCCCTTTTTTTTTTTATTGATGTTTCCTATAAATGCTCTTGAAAGTGCTTATTTCTAATTCTATTCATCCTAGTTTTACTATACATCCACCTCAACATTCTCATCTTCGTTGCTACATTTAAAATTTGAAAATGATAGAAAAATCAGTTTTGGTCTTTTCCTCATAAGACTTAGGTGCGGTTGACTTGGAGTATGACTTGATTCAGTTAGTGCCAAGTTTGTGTCAACTGTTGACTGAGTTGATTTTGATGAACACTGTAAAGGATAAAATTCAACTTTTTTCATTTTCCTATTTATTTTGTTTTTCCCTGGGTTGGGAGTGGAGGCTTCTCTTGTAAGCATCACAAATAGTATATCGTGGTGTCCTATTTATAGCAAATTTGCTATTGGTGTATAATTGATACAGCTGGATTGGTGGAAGATCTGCCCATGCACAAGCACCTTCAAGCAAACACATGTAATTCTATGGTTCTGCCCTAAATGAAAAGAATGTATGAGTTTTATTGATGAGTGATTTTAAGAATACATGAGCAGTCCTTAAATAAGCCTATTTGAGATCCAAAGAGAGAATTTTCCTTTATACACAAGGATTCTCTTTCCTTAAAATAAAAGATCCATTGAACCTAGACCTTAGTAAAACAACAAATTGAATTACTGCTTTGTTGGTACTGTTGACTTGTATACAATTGGATTGGGCCTCTTTAGCTCAGTCATGGGCTTGGACTAGGCCTAAGCCCCCATATGTCTTGGGCTGGATATGGCCCATTATCCAACACCCGTACCATGGCTTGGGCTACATCAGCTCTCTCTAGCTTGGAAAGTGCTCACCCTCGAGTTCCATAAATGTCCTCTAGGTCGAAGATCCATTGTGCAAACTTTTGATTTTTGTGATCTTTATTTTTTTTGTTTTGTTTTACTTGAATAGCTAGAAGACCCTCAAATAGTAGCTGTTTCTTACATTTTTATATCATATTCAATAACTTCCAAATTAACTTAATGCACTTTTGATCAAAGGATGCAATTCAAGGGGCAACACCACTTTTGCAAGGATCACCACGCCCTATATTGGCTCCACAGCAAGTGCATCTTCCTAAGCACCAAGGTATTTGAAGAATAATTTTACATTGGAGTTACGTTACTTCTGGAGGACTAACTAAAGGTTTTTAAGGTTTACTTTACATTAATATTGAATGTATTGGCACATGCAATCCAGCCATCATACATATCTTTTTGGGTAAAAGCCATCATAAATGTTTATATGTTGATATACACACTGATAGCAAGTCGCAAGCCGACTGGTTGGGTTAACCGAAACTCATCTAAACTAATTTCAACCCTACCAGTCACTAAGGGCTCACTTTTTCTGCATGAAATTGAATTCCTATGTAAAAAAAAAATGGTAAAATGGGTTACAATATAGGACTTAATATTGCAAAATAGTCCCTGGGTTCCATATTTGTAAATTTTCATGTCAAATGAGACACCAGATCAACAATCTCAACGAACGACAGTTACTAAGAACAACATCCTGTAGCCCATGAGCTCAAAAGCATTGAATTCTAGTAGTTACAAATAACCACCTAACACCCTTGCAAATAGGTCCCTCTAGGTCTTTAACTAGGTTCAAAACCTTCCAAAATTATCCAACCTAGAATGCAACACAAAAAAAAAAAACCTAATTAATTATCTATTAAACATGATTATTTAATTAATAAACACAATTTAAAATCCGGGTCTTACTAAGCCACCGGATGGTACTCCTAATACAACAGTTAACAGAAAGCTTGTTGGAAGCCTTCCCTGCCTGACCATTGCTCAACCCAACATTTTTCATATTGTAAATTTTGTTAGTCAATTCATGACTGTGTACTTCAGAGCATGGCATATTTTTTTCCCACTAACTAATTTGCAACTTCGAGTATACTGTGTGAGGACTTTGTTGCTGAGTGATAACTAGGGAAGGTCCATGCACATCTAGACTAAGTTTGGGGGTAACAAAGTCCCACATCGGAAATAGCCATGTCCTGACCTTGGGCTTATAAGTCAAACTCCATATTAACTCAACATGACATGTTTTAAAGCTGTATGGCCTTGGATCCCATAAGAACTCCGTAGTCAAGCATGCTCATGCGGGCATAGTACTAGGATGAGTGATTGCCTGGGAAGTCCCTGCGTGCACAAGCCAAATTGGACAACTGAGTTGGGCGGGGTTGTGACGGGATCAGAGCCAAGGACGACTCCATTTCCAGTAGGAGAGAATGTGAGGACCCTGCTTGCTAGGTTATAACTAGGGAAGGCCTAAGCACATCTAGACGAGGTTTGGGGTAACAAAATTTGACATCGGAAATAGCTATTTCTCAACCCTTGGTATATAAGTCAAACCCCGTATCAAGCATGACACATTTTTAAGCCGCACGGCCTCGAATCCCATCAGAACTTTGGAGTTAAGCGTGCTTGAGTACTAGGATAGGTGACCGTCTGGTAAGTCCTCGTGCGCACATGGGCTAGAGCCTTCAATATTATGTTGAGTTAGGCGGGGCTGTGATAGTTGGTATTAGAGCTGAGTATGGCTCCATTTTTGGTAGGGGAGAATGTGAGGACTTTGCCTACTGGGTGATAACTAGGGAAGGTCCAGGTACATCTGGACTAGGTCGGGGGTAACAAAGTCCCATATCGAAAAGAGCCATGTCCTGACCCTGGGCTTTTAAGTTAAACCTCGTATTAACTCAACATGATGCATTTTAAAGCCATGCGGCACCGGATCCCATAAGAACGCCGGAGTTAAGTGTGCTCATGTGGGAGTAGTACTAGGATGAGTGACTGCCTAGGAACTGCTAGCGCGCACATGGGCCAAAGCGGACAATATTATACTGAGTTAGGCAGGGTGTGACGGTATTAGAGCCTAGGATGACTACATTTTCGGTAGGGGAGAATGTGAGGACCTTGCCTGTTGGGTGGTAACTAGGGCAAGTCCAAGCACATTTGGACTAGGTCTAGGGGTAACAAAGTCCCACATCGGAAATAGCTGTCTTGACCATGGTTTTATAAGTCAAACCCTGTACTAACTAATCATGATGCGTTTTAAAGCCGTGTAGCCCTGGATCCCATAAGAAGTCCAGAGTATGGCATGTTCTGTGGGAGCAGTATTAGGATGTGTGACTGCTTGTGAAGTCCTCGTGCGCGCATGTAGGTTAGAGTAGACAGCGCGCATGTAGGTTAGAGTAGACAATCTCATGCTAAGCTAGGCGGGGCTGTGACAGGTGGTATTAGAGTCGAGGACGGCTCCATTTCCGGTTGGGGAGAATATGAGGACTCTATCTACTGGGTGATAACCAAGGAAGGTCCAGGCATAGAATAAAATAGCGGCCGCTACAAAGCGTAGCGGCCGCTATATCGGCCGTAGCGGCCGGCACCGCTACGCTACGGAGGTGTTAGCGCCGCTACGGCCGCTATTTTCCTGCTGGGCCGCTATTTTGCCGCTACGGCCGCTATTTTGCCGCTACGGCCGCTATTTTGCCGCTATTTTCCTGCTGGGCCTATTTAAATGCCCTGACGCCCATTCTTCTACATTTTTCACTCCTGTCTCCATCTTTCCTTTTCCCTGTCCATTGTTTTTTGGTCCTACCTCCCTCTTTCTTCAAATTAAAGACAACAAGAGTCCAAAAACACATTAAGATTTATAAATCTAGATCATTCAGCTTCTTTGGAGTCAAAAGGCATCTCTCAAAAGGTATTTTTTATGTGATTTTCTTAGATCTATGGCTCTATTCCTCTTTTCTCCTTCATGAATCTCTTGGAAATGGCTTGTAAGTGATAAATCTTTGTTTCTCATAGATCAAACCCCCCATTTTCTATGATTTATTTATTTATTATTTATTTTTTATTCTCGAATTTTTTTATTTTTTTAAAAAAAAATTTCTTGAAAAAACACCAACCAAATCACTTGAAAATTACTCCCAAGTGTTAGATCTATGAATCCCATGCATGAATTACACTTTCTTTCTTGTTTATTTGAACTTATTTAATTTTTTATGTTCATATTAATATGACTTTTGGTGGTAAAGGTATTCCTCTAATCATTTCTCAAATCGCAACTTTATATTAACTCTCATGTCTCAGTTCTTTAAGTACAATGTTATTTATAAAGTTATTATTTACTATGTCATTTATTGTGTTGAATGTTGATTGTTGCGTTACTGACTCTAGTGACTAATCTCTCTAAATCTTAAATTCTTGACTCTTGAGTCTTGACTTTGAGTCTTGAATCTTGATTCATGATACCATGTGAAAATTAGGAATGATACTATTATTTTTTAATTATACAGCGATACAGGACATCATGCATTTAGGGGACCGCTACGCCCCCTTATTTTAGGCTTTTTTGCAAAACAAATACATATTCTAGCTCATTACAATTTTCTGGATTTTCTGGAATTTTTTCAAATTTTTTTGATAATTTTCTTGAATCACACCGCTACGCCGCTATGTAGCCCTGCTACCGCTACGTAGCGCCCGCTACGTAGCGTTTTGGCGACTGGCCGCGACGCTATCCGCTACCGCTATTTTGATCCTTGGGTCCAGGGACATATGGACTAGCTTTGGGGGTAACAAAGTCCCACATTGAAAATAGCCATGTCCTGAGCCTGGGCTTGTAAGTGAAACCTTGTATTAACTCAACATGATGCGTTTTAAGCCATGTAGCCTCAGATCTCATAAGAACTCTGGAGTTAAGTGTGCTTGTGCGGGAGTAGTATTAGGATGGGTGATCGCCTGGGAAGTCTTCACACGCACATGTGGGCCAAAGTGGACAATAGCATGCTGAGTTAGGTGGGGTTGTGACAATTGGTACCAGAGCCGACATTTCTGGTAGGGGAGAATGTGAGGACCCTGCCTTCTGGGTGGTAACCAGGGAAGGTCTAGGCACATCTGGACAAGGTTTGGAGGTAAAAAAGTTCCACATCAGAAATAGCTGTCTTGACTGTGGGCTTATAAGTCAAACCCTGTACTAAGCATGAATCATTTTAAAACTGCGCAGTCCCGAATCCTATAAGAACTCTGGAGTTAAGCGTGCTCGTGCGGGAGCAGTACTATGATAGGTGATTGCCTTGGAAGTCCTTGCCAGCACGTATGGGCCAGAGTAGGCAATATCATGCTGAGTTGGGTGGGGTTGTAACATTGTGATTGTGCTAGATGTTCAGATGCAATATGATCCACGATAGGATGGTGTGT
Organism: Sextonia rubra; assembly: GCA_037013555.1. NCBI lineage: Eukaryota > Viridiplantae > Streptophyta > Magnoliopsida > Laurales > Lauraceae > Sextonia > Sextonia rubra. Next base: position 22,333,133 of record JASUAD010000024.1, on the reverse strand, counting down.
TTAATTGGGGAATGCATTAATCTCTTGGAAATGCAAAAAGTAGGATTGGGTTTCAAAATCTTCCATTGAGGCAAAATATCGCTCCTTGTCATCAACCTGGTCCAAGATTGTTTGGTTATTATGCTTGGTTGTTGAACTTGGTTTTTCTCAACCGTCTCTTCATGCTGACAATGGCTGTGCAATATTACCGCCAATCTAGTGTTTCATGAGCAAACAAAACAGAGGCTGATTATCACTATATCCCAGAAGCATATGATGATCACTCTTCCTCATGTTATTATAGATATACAAGTTGTTGACATATTGAGGATGGACTTTTCCTTGCGTGAAACATCAGTTTTTATTAACAAATTAATGTTGGTTGTTTCAGCCACATCAATTTTAGGGGGTTTTACAGTGGCACATGTGAACATATATTTGGCTGTACGATAGGCTGATTTGGTTCTGATTCTTGCTGCCTGATGTAATACTCAATTAAAGGGAGATAATCGTAATGCCTTGTAATAAACCCTATCAAGGGGTTGACTTATGGTAATGAGATAATAGGAATGCTATATAGAGAGGAGAGCCATCGTAAGAATAGTTGTCAGTTCCTGCCGGATCGTTTTGGAATTGTCCTGGGCGGAACAGAATGCCCTTCTAAAAGTTTCTAAGCTCAATTCCAGTCCATACCTGCCATTCATCACTAGAATTGCTGTATTTTGCTATTGCGATTTGTAATCTGATTTTTATGTACAATTCACTACATCTGCATGCACTGAGCGTGATTATATCTGAAAATTGTGGCCTGTAGGGTCCTGTGCCTCAACAATGCTATGGTCTGTCAATAGGCTACTAAAAACATGTGGCACACAGGGTTTAAGATCCAGCCTGTTGATATGATAAGCACCAATTTGGATGGGTATGCCCTAATTTCAGGATGGAAGATCCCAACTCTTTTAAGTCTATGAAAAAGATGGCCCATCAACTTTTGTATGTGCTGTACTGCTGACTGTCCAGAAGGGTTACATCTGGGACCAGGGGTGTCGTCAGTTTAAAAGGCCAGTTCATGGATTAGGAATTTATGGGAAAGAAAAATATCTTCAGACCTTTCTAGTTGCGATAGCAAACAGTGGATACGAGTTGTTCATCGGTTTCTTTGTTGATCATAACATCATTTTGATTGGATGCTAGTACTGCCCATGTAAGATAAGAACAGAGAAACAGCAATGAAGGGATTTTTGAGGATGGTACATATCGTGAAAAAATGGTGCCGTATTTACCATTGAGTTAGGTATGAAACGTTATGCAGAAAGAAGCAAGATATCCTAGGTACCATGACCAATTCATGGATTAGGAATTTATGGGAAAAATGTCTTCAGACCTTTCTAGTTGCTATACCAGACAGTGAATGAGAGTTGTTCGTCTGTTTCTATATTGATGATTCCATCGCTTTTGATTGGATGCTAGTACTGTCCATGTAAGATAAGAATAGAGAAATAGCAACAAAGGGATTTATGAAGATGGTACATTATTGTGACTCTATATTGATGATTCCATTGCTTTTGATTGGATGCTAGTACTGTCCTTGTAAGATAAGAATAGAGAAACAGCAACAAAGGGATTTATGAAGGCGGTACATTATTATGATACGATGGTGCTCTTTTTACTGTTGAGTTAGTGATGCGGAGCGGGGTACCGGATGCGGGGTGGGCAGAGCCGGAGAGATTAGAGATTGAAGTTGGAGGGATAGGTTAGGCTTTCGCCTGAAAAATTAGCGTCATGCCAAACTCCCCATCACAGGCGAGGAAGAAGAGGAACTTGGAAAACCCAAAGCACTCTGAATAAACTTTTGATAAATCATTGATTGAATAACCAAAGAGGCTTTACAATGTTGAAATAGAGAAATGACTAATCCTAAGACTAATCTCAACTATTAAAACATTCCAATGGTTAAAATTAAAACATCCACTTAAACACAACTTAAAACATAATTAAGCAAATAAAATCCAAATTAAACTAAGATAGGTGGGTTGAGCCCAAAGGCTGGTTGACCTTTGGGGGACCACGGGTTTGTATTGCATCAACTCTCCCCTTCTTGAAGAGAACTCGACCTCCAGTTCTATAGGAGTCCTCCAGGTCAAATATAAATCACGCAAACTTTTGATGTGCCGCCTAACTGCTGCTTTGTGTGCATATTGTGGAGATTGCACGAGATTTGTTCTTCCAACTCAAAATAGATTGGAGGCATTGCTTCTTCAAGTTTCTGAATTCGGCATGGATGTACGATCTAACCATTAGATGCATCAAATGTTGAATTTCAATGGGCTACACACAATCTTCAAATATGAATGAGCAATCTCTAAAGATGAAATCGATACATGCACCTCAATGATTTGATCATCATTTTCAACCTTCAAAACAACAACCTATTCTTCTGATGATTTATTTTACTCTTTAAGAATTGGACTTCCACTAGATGAATAAACCCATTGTTTTCTTCACTGTTTGTTTTTTTTTTTTTTTTGTTCCACATACACTACCTGATCAGCGCTATCAAAAGGATACTCAGATTTCTTTTCTTCCATTTCGTATGAATTTAATGTGGAATCAATTGCCCCATGCTTTTGTTCCTCTAGATTAATGTTGTGATTCTCCATAATTGGTTCCACAATATGGGCTTTTGTGGTTTGTAGAAATTTTTCTTTTTGCATCTTAGCTCTTCGGAGGCAATAGCGTTTTATCAAGCGCTCAACACGGATTGCTTCCCAAAATGCATCGTACATATCTTTACATTCCTTTTTCATGCTATTCCGAATGCTTGGTCTCAAACCTTTGGTAAAGATAGTGACATAATGTTCATCATCCTCATCAATGCACATAATTCTTGTAGCCTCGAAAATTCATCACCACAATCATCAAATGTCAAAATCCCTTCCCTCAAATTGATGAATTGTTCAAAGTAGGCTTCATTTTCATGATACCATTGTTCATATTTGATTGCATATGTTGTGCTTTGAAGCCTTTTGTTGATTTAAAAAAAATTGCAATACCAAATTGAATTGGAGAACAGGATGTAAAATTTAATGCTCTTCAAAAATTAAATATAAACTGACCAGATGGCTTTGATATCACTGATTGAAGATGAATGAGTGATATTGACTTGAAGTTGGGCCTGCTAATTGTAAGCTCTGTATGCAAGGATGGATCGGGTTGGCAACATAAATGGGCAAAAAGAGCTGCTGTAACCCCTTCCCCCTCTTTTTTTTTCCCTTAATTGTTGCCACTGGCTGGGTTCAAGTTAGGGTGTCGGGGTTGGAGTTGACTCGAACTGAAGCCCAAAATTGGGCTCTCTCTCTCTTTTTTTTTTTCCCTTGAGCTCTGTGCAGGAATGAAAAAAGAGGGGCGATGGCTTCAACCCATTTCTGCTATTGATGTTAGGTCCAACTAACTCGACTTGGCTTTTCCCGAATTGAAAGCCAATCCCACTTTCTTTTTTTTTTTTTTTTTTAAGCTTTGGGCCAAGCTTGAACTGTGGCACAGCAGCTTTCCTAGCACTTGTCAAAAACACGTTGGTGTCCTTGTCTTGTGTGTTGTGCATGAAAGAGAGGGGCAAGCCTCTTTCTTGCTGTTGTCTTTGAATGAAGAGATGGGGAGATGGAGGTTCCGATGTTGACGAAGACAAAGACGGCGACAAAGAGGATGGCTTGTTGGTGGGCCGAAGGTGGTGGTGTTGCTAATGACGACTGATGATGAGAGTGCATAGGTACGCCATGTATTTTTTTTCTTTTCTTTTCTTTTTTTCTTTTTCTTGCTCTTTGTTAATATCTACTCTTTTTTTCTTCTTTTTCACTCCTTTTCCTCTCTGCTCTTTGTTCATTTTATAGGTTTGTATAGGTGTGATTCTTTTGATCATTGTGCACTTCCGATTAAAAAGCCATGGTTTTCCAAAAGTAATGAGCAATATTCATAGGGATCACATCAACACCAAATTTTGTCTTCATAATTGCCAATCTTAAATGATGCCAAGCATCTTTGCGTGACTGGAATGACAACCATTAGACCATGTAACTTGGTAGGGCTTGTGAAGGGGCTCAATGGGCAACTGAAGCTTATCAATGACCTCTTGTGCGACAAAATTGAATGCACTGCAATTGTCAACGATCAAATTGGCGACTCTGTCTTTGAATCATATCCGTGTATGGAACTTTTTAAAATATCTCCATTTTTCGTTTTCCATCTCATTTGTATTAAGGAGGCAGCGGATGACAATCGTGGGATTATCTTTTCTAGCAAATAGTCTTTACACAACATGACTCCATGGCCGTTGTTGAGATGCACATTGTCACATGCGACTTTGTCTACGCATATGCTCAACGTAAATAGCTTTTGAGTAGGCCTCGTGAATGGTGTCACAATATTTTCCTTTTGCTTGCATGTCCGGCCTTAGTCCTCTGATATAACGTTCTCCATCATTCCTATCACACTTCCATAAACCGCATAAGCTTTCCAACTTTTGATATTGGTGGGTATATTTATTAAGAGTCAAATGAGATTGCTTGAAATTAATGTGTTGCTCAAAGTAAGACTCTTTTTCAAAATACTGATTTAGACCCTTTTTCAAAATACTGATTTCCATATCGGAACTTATACATAACACCTTCAATGTGTCTCATGTTGAATTGGATGCAAGGGTATCAAAATTAAATTTCCCTTGAAGAGTGGACTCACCCGGATGGTAGAAATATTGCAGCTTGAATTTGCACAAATTATTATGATAAATAGGTTGGACTGAACATTTGATTTGTATTGGAAGCATTTTTTTTTATGATAGAGAAAATGGGCTTGGGTCGGGTTGGTCCTAACAGCAGACCCAAATAAAGGGTCAAATCGACTGTGTACAGCTCGGTTGCTGGGGTTTTGGGCTGGACCCAAACTTAGGCCCAAATCAAGTTTGGAAAGAAGGCACATGTGGGATGGGGAACTTCTCCCTCTTGCTTCTTGGACTTAACTGCAAAGAAAGAAAAAGAATAATGGGAAGAAGGCTTATCTTTTGGAGGTGAGGATGTAGAGGATGACAGAGTTGTTGATGGCAATGGAACGAGCAGAATTCGTTTTTCTTCCTACACAATTGTATAGATGTTCATCTTTTTATCATAGTGCACTTTTCGATAAAAAAGCCATGGTTTTCCAAAAATAATGAGAAATATTCATATGGATCACATCACACCAAATCTTGGCTTCATAATTGCTAATCTTGAATGATATCAAGCATCTGTGAGTGACTGGAATGACATAATCATTAGACCATGTAACTTGTTAGGGCTTGTGAAGGGGCCCAATTGGTAACTGAAGCTTATCAATGACCTCTTGCGCAACAAAATTGAATGCATTGCAATTGTCAACAATCAGATTGGCGACTCTATCTTTAACTCATACCCGCGTATGAAACTTTTTAAACTGTTTCCATTTTTCGACTTCCATCTCATTTGTATTGAGGAGGCGGCGGATGACAATCATGGGATTATCTTTTCTGGCAAATAGTCTTTCCACAACATGAGCCTGTGGCTGTTGTTAAGATGCATATTGTCACATGTGACATTGTCGACGCATATGCTCAACATAAATAGCTTTTGAGTAGGCCTCGTGAATCATGTCACAATGTTTAACTTTTGCTTGTATGTCCGGCTTGAGTCCTTTGATATAATGTTCTCCATCATTCCTATCAAACTCCCATAAACCGCATAAGCTTTTCAACTCTTGATATTGGCGGGTATATTCATTAACAATCAAATGAGATTGCTTGAAATTAATGTGCTATCCAAAGTATGACTCTTTTTCAAAATGCTGATTTTCATATCGGAACTTATACATAACACCTTCAGTGTGTCTTTTGTTGAATTGGATGCAAGGATATCAAAATTAAATTTTCCTTGAAGAATGCACTCACCCGAATGGTAGAAATTTTGCAGCTTGAATTTGCACAAATTATTATAATTAAATAGGTTGGACTGAACATTTGATTTGTATTGGATGCATTTTTTTTTAGATAAAGAAAATGGGCTTGGGTTGGGTCGGACCTAACAGTAGACCCAAATAAAGGGTCAAATCGACTATGTATAGTTTGGTTGCTGGGGTTTTGGGATGGATCCAAACTTAGACCCAAATCAAGTTTGGAAAGAAGGCACGTATGGGATAGGGAACGTCTCCCTTTTTGCTTCTTCGACTTAACTACAAAGAAAGAAAAAAGAATAATGGGAAGAAGGCTTATCTTTTGGAGGTGAGGATGTAGAGGATGACGGAGTTGTTGATGGCAATGAAATGAGCATAATTCGTTTTTGTTCCCACACAATTGTATAGGTGTTCATCTTTTTATTGTTGTGCACTTTTTGATAAAAAAGTCATGGTTTTCCACAAATAATGAGCAATATTCATATGGATCACGTCATACCAAATTTTGGCTTCATAATTGCTAATCTTGAATGATACCAAGCATCTGTGAGTGACTAGAATGACATAATCATTAGACCATGTAACTTGGTAGGGCTTGCGAAGGGGCCCGATGGGCAACTGAAGCTTATCAATGACCTCTTGCACAACAAAATTGAATGCACTGCAATTGTCAACAATCAGATTGACGATGCCGTCTTTGATTTGTACCTGCGTATGGAACTTTTTAACTTGTCTCCATTTTTCATATTCCATCTCATTTGTATTGAAGAGGTGGCAGATGACAATCATGGGATTATCTTCTTCGGCAAGAAGTCTTTCCATAACATGTTTAAACATCGGACTCGGGACACGACTCGGTCATGACCGGGTCCAAGTTGACTTCGCTGAGTTGCATGGGACTCGGCTGAGTTGCATTAAGACTCGGCTGAGTCCCATGGAGACTTGGCTAAGTCAAGCAAGTCCCGGCCGAGTTGGGCCGACCTGACTCGGCTTGGGTAGAGTCCAAATCTACTCGGACTTGGCCGATTTTTCAAACCATGCGTTGTTGAGATGCACATTGTCACATGTGACATTGTCTAAGCATATGCTCAACATGAATAGCTTTTGAGTAGGCCTCGTGAATGGTGTTACAATATTTTACTTTTGCTTGTATGTTCGGCCTTAGACCTTTGATATAACGTTTTCTATCATTCCTATCACACTCCTATAAACCGCATAAGCTTTCCAACTCTTGAAATTGGATGCAAGGATATCAAAATTAAATTTCCCTTGGAGAATGGACTCACCCGGATGGTAGAAATATTGCAGCTTATGATAAATAGGTTGGACTTAACACTTGAGTTTGGATTGCAACCCTTTTTTTTTTTTTTTTTTTTTTTTGAGATAGAGAAAATGGGCTTGGGTCAGGTTGGTCCTAACAGCAGACCCAAATAAAGGATCAAATCGGCTGTGTGTAGTTCGGTTGCTGGGGTTTTGGGCCAGACCCAAACTTAGGCCCAAATCAAGTTTGGAAAGAAGGCACGTGTGGGATGCGGAGCTTCTCACTTTCTGCTTCTTCGACTTAATTGCAAAGAAAGAAAAAAGAATAGCGGGAAGAAGGCTTCTCGGTTGGAGGCAGGAAATGAGAGAAGGGTGGTGAAGGCTTCTTGATTGACGACGATGGTGGCAGTCTGTGAGGCTCATCGACATGCATGGGATGCATTTGGTGATGGTCGTTGACGATGGAGGCCAAGTTGATGGTGGTCGAGCAACATGAACTAGGTAAGTCTATCCTCTCTTGTCCTCTGCTTCCTTTTCTTCTTTTTTTTTTTTCCTTTTGCTGCGATGAGGGATTGACGAAAGGAGGGGGGGATGGGTTGACCGGGGGATGGGTTCAATAGGGGGATGGTGTGGTCTTGGGGCTGTGGTTGATGGGTTTAAGGGTTTTGGCAGTATCGATTGAGTTGGGGAAGGTTAATGTTTTGGGTTTGACGGGATATTGGTTGGTTGGGTTTTGTAGGGTGTCGTGGCTGGAGGAAGTTCAGCTGGGGCTTGGTGAGAAGATTTGAAGGGATGATGAAGGTTTCGAGATGGCTGAGAAGGGTTGGGGATTTGCAGAAGGGGTTCGTAGTTGTTGAGGTTGGATTGAGAGGGGTCGGTTGGGCGTTTTGGGTGGTAGATGGGTCGGGAGTGGGTTTGGGGGTCTGGGGAATTCGTATTGGGTCAATTGGGGTTTGGCGGCGATGGGGGTTTGTGGTGGACTGGGTTAGTTACGATGGGGGTAGTGAAGTAGGGTTTGAGGGGTTGGGGTTTGTTGACTGTGTGATAAGAAAAAAGATTCGATCGGTTGCAGGTGGTGTAGGTATCGGGTATGGGAAAAGGGATAGGAAAGTGGTTTGGGTCGTGAGATGGTGGTGATGGGTTTAAGATGGATGATGAGAAAAATCTGGGAAGTGCAGAAGTCTTCTCGGCAGTCGCACTTCATCTCTGATACCAATTGATGCAGCAACGAATCCACGATCGATAAATAAACCAATCTCCCGAAGGATTGATCGAATCCAAAGAAGGATTCGGCCCCTAGGGCACCCTCAGAAGAGAAGAGAACACCATAACTAAAGGAAAACTCTTATAACCCAAATATTATTGATAATCAATGTCTGTCTTTACAATGAAGCATAATCATCCTTATATAAGATAAGATTACTTAGACACCAAGACTCTCTTAAACAATAAAGGAAACTAAATCACTAAACAATCCAAATTAAACAAACTCCTAATATTAGAATAATCCTAAATATAAAAGGAAACTCAATAATATTAATTCTAATAAAAGCAAACTACTTAATAATATTCCTATATAATTGGATGTCTTATTGGGCTTATGGACTAGGCCCAATGCGTTGGCCGACCTATAGTTTGTCCCGCATAATTTCCCTAGAGTTAGATGCAAATCTTCAGATCCTTGATTTGTAATCGAGAGAGTCGGAATAGCCGGATCAACGGGGCCTTTCAGCGCCTACATCTGCCTCTCCATGTCTATCTGCATCGCCATTACATCTTTTTCATTATCAAATATGTGATTATTGGGATTTTGAAAATTGAATTCTGAAATTCCTAAGTTCGATGAAAATTTTTTGATCCCTGATTTAGAATTAAGAAGATCGGAATAACTGGATTAACGGGGCCTTTCAATGTCCGCATCTGCCTCTCCATGTCTATCTGCACAGCTGTTACATCTTCTTCATTGTCAAATCCGCGGTTACTGAGATTTTGAAATTTGAAATCCAAACTTCCTAAATTTCTGGCTGAATCAACTGGGGAAGATTTTGCTCTTGCTGGTATACAAATTTTCGGCAACTCTGAGGTCTGATGAGGGTTTGCCAATGGTGAGTTCTTTGCCATCCATCCCAGAGACACTTCAGCATAGACGCTGATAAAACAAAAATGAACCCCCCTCAGCATCCATCACAATAGTTGCAGGCAAAGGCTTTTGTGGATCTCTCAAGATATAAGAAGGCTTATCCTATTAACTCTTTGCTTTTTGTTTGCTTCTTCATTTTCTTGTAACGCAACACCCAAGCAATCTCCCAAATGGTTGAAAACCGTGGCGTCCCAAGCATGCAAGGGGATGCCCTCAAATGTAATCCAAAATAGTTTTAGGTTAGGGCCCAATACCTCTGTTCATCTATCTATCCTTCGTAACAAAGGTTTGAATGGGTTTGAACCCAATTGTAGCAAACAAGAATGATCACCCAAGTTTAATGGCCTTATCCAAAGGACCAGAACATCATGGTATTCAACATTTTAACCTGTGCAGATATTTCCTTATCCTTGAGTAACCATCTCTGAATATCCCTTTCAGAAACACCAAGATGCCTAATAGTAGCAACAAAAGAATTACATACCTCTCTCTTTAATGACACAACCAAAAAAGAAGCCAATTTCACCACTTTACGATTACCTTCTTCCACAATCCAAATCTGAGTACCATCTTTGTATTGAATAGATTTGTTGTATTGAATAGATTTAATAGTGCAGGAAGAGTTTCCTTTATCTGCTGTGGAATTATGGACAGGTTTTCGGAAATCCCAATTTAAATGTTTCGCTCTTGGAACCCGTATTCGCCTTCCACTAATCAGTCATCCATTCAATCTCTGAATTGCTTGATTAGCATCCCACTATTAGGATCTACAGATCCATACATTCATCATATAGGAGAGAGAAGAGAGAAGAGTTTGAGGAAATTCTGTGTACTCTATGAGAGCATCGACAGAGGCTTTATATTGATATTGTGTTCTAATTACAGGCTATCAAGATATCTTGACTAAATGTGATTACAAACTAATAAAGAATTTGTAGATATGATTACAGATCATGTAGCTGTGCATTATACAATAGTTTGACCAAGATCCCACACATGGGATATGAGATACTAGCATTATTGGCTTGGATTATGAGTAGTTTCTGATGGGCTTGGATCATGGGGCCTGTTCTGATGGGCCTGCTTGTATGTGTCTCTACACTCCCCCTCAAATTGATGCGGGGTGGAGCAAAGCATTAATTTGGAAAGGAGATAATCATGGTGATCCCAGGGCAATCCTTTAGTAAAGACATCTGCTAGTTGATCATGTGAAAAAACATAAGGTAGACTGAGTGTGTCATTAACAAAATGTTGACGAATGAAGTGGCAATCAATTTCTATATGTTTAGTATGCTCATGGAAGGTGGCATTCTTTGCAATTCGAATGGCACTCGTGTCATCTGCATTAAGTGGAGTGGGGTCGTTGAGGAAGACACCAAACTCTCCAAGGAGATGACGAAGACATATAATCTGTAGATGACATAGACCGGTATTCTGCTTCAGCAATGGATTTTGAAGGAGTGTTTTGTTTTATACTCTTCCATAAGATGAGCGAAGGTCCTAAGAACATGCACCAGCCGGTTGTGGACTTGCGAGTATTAGGACATCTTGCCTAGTCGGCATCAGGATATGCTTGAAGCTGTAGCAATGAGGTGGCAAGATAATATAGTCCTTGATCACGAGTGCCTTTGATGTACCGAAGAATCTAGAGAATAGGTTGAAGATGTGGTGTTCGAGGATTGCTAATGAACTGACTGACCATGGAAACGGCATGTGAGATATCTGGCTTTGTCATAGTAAGATATAATAGGCTATCAACCAATTGTCGGAATAAAGTCGGGTCTTCAAGAGGTGGTCCATCATCTTGGCTAAACTTAACATTGAGTTCAATTGGTGTGGCTAATGTTTTGGCATCATCGAGTCTTGTTGATTTGAGTAAATCATTAGTGTATTTGTGTTGGACCAGCTGAACACCATTTTTGTTTTGTGAAACTTCTAGTCCTAAAAAATAAGTTAGTGGACCCAGATCTTTCGTCTTAAATAATCCATTAGGTGAGATTTGAGATTAGAAATGCCTACTGCATCATTGCCATGATCATATCATCAACATAGATCAAGATAGTGGTATACCCATGGGAGGTTCTTCAAATGAAGAGGGAACCATCATTGTGGCTTTGCTGAAAATTGGTTGTAACGATGGCAGTGCGGAACTTATCAAACCATGCTCATGGAGCCTATTTGAGACCGTATAAAGACTTTTTGAGTTTACAGGCATGCCGTGGGGGACATACATATCCTGGTGGAGGTTGCATATACATAGTCTCTTGAGGTCGCTATGCAAAAATGCATTTTTAACATCCATTTGCCAGAGGCCAGCTATGAGTGGCTGCGACACCGAGTAAGCATCTTACTGTAGTCATTTTAGCGACTGGGGCAAATGTTTCTTCATAGTTAATGCCATATTCTTGCTCATAATCCTGGGCAACTAGTCGTGCTTTGTAGCGGTCAAGTCTACCATCAAATTTAAGCTTGAGGGAAGAAACCCACTTGCTGCCAATTATAGAAGCATTGGATGGAAGAGGCATTACCTCCCAAGTGTTGTTCATCTCAAGAGCTAACAATTCATCTATCATAGCATGTTGCCAACATGGAATGTTAGTAGCTTTGGAATAAGAAGTGAGAATAGGGATAGGATTTGAAGAAATAAACATCACTGGAAAACCAAACCGGGCAAGGGGATTTGAAATACGACTAGAGTGTTGGAGGTCACTTTCACTGGAGGTGTCATGTCCTTGAGGAGCCAACATGGGAGGAGGATTGGTAGTGATAGTAGCTGGTTTGGGGCGCCGCCGATAAACTTGAGTAATCATTGGAGCTAAATCAGGTGAGCTAAATTGAGGAAGGTAAGAAACCTAGATATTAGGATGAAGAGAAGATGAATAGAATGGAACATGTTCTAAGAAAATAACATTTCGTGATATATGTAATTGACGCTCACTGTGGTCATAACAAAGGAAGCCTTTGTGTTCATCACTGTATCCAAGAAACATGCAACGAGTGGCTTCCTGGGATAATTTGTTCTGCTCAAGGGATGGAAGATGAACAAAGCATAAACAGCCTAATACCCTCAGATGTGAGTAGGGGGGTTTTTGACCAAATAGGCACTCAAATGGACTTTCCCATGGACAAAGCTTGGAAATCTTTAATGATATGGATCGTTGTATGTGCTGCCTCATACCAAAATTTAGGTGGAATGAGGGATTCAACAAAAAGTGCCCTGACTGTCTAAAATGTGATGATACTTTCTTTATACAATCCCATTTTGTTGTGTTGTGTGAGGGCAAGATTTTTGGTGAATGATCCCTTTATCAGATAAAAAGGAAGTGAATTCATTGGATGTGTAGTCTCCCCTTGAATTTGAGCGTAGGATCTTAATGGTCTTTTGAAATTGAGTGCTCGCCATATTGTAAAACTCACAAAATATGGAAAAAACTTTAGATTTATATTTCAAAAAATGTATCCATGTGTACCTACAATGATCATCGATGAATGTAACATAATACTTATATCCAAGTTTACTTACTTGAGGAGCAATACCCCAAGCATCTGTGTGAATAATATAAAATGCAGTAGAAGCACGTGAATGATGAATAGGAAAGGGTAACACATGACTTTTACTCAAGCATCAAGTCTCACATGTCAATTTTGCAAAAGAAGAAAACATAGGACTAGTAATAGATTTGTCCAAAATACCAAGTTTAAACAAGGAGAGGAAATTTGCATTATTTAAATGACCAAGGCGTTTATGCTAAATGGTCCACACTTTATTTAGAGCACCTATAGAAGAAGCCAACAACAAGAATTGCCCCATAACCAACAGAAAGAGCTTGCCATGCTTATTCCCCTTCTCTATCACCCTCCTAATTTGCTTTTCTTGTATGATACAATCAGATGGAGAGAAGTGAACAAGATATCCACAATCAACAAGTTGACCTATGGAAATTAATTCGCTATTAAGTTGAGAACAAAATACAGATCAAATAATGTAAGGTTTCCCATGGATATGTTTCCCAGACCAGAGATTGGCAATTTGTGTCCACTAGCAATGGTGATTGAATAATGGCCTACATATGGTGCAGTGTTGCGCAGATTATGTGCTATAAAGGTCATGTGGTTGGATGCACCAAAGTCTAGGAACCATGATGAAGGTGGAACACATATAGATTGGGAAGGAGATGAATGGAATGCTGGAAGAGCTATGGAGGAGGAAAACAAACCACTAATACCCATGGAGGTAAATGCAAAGGCCACAGAAGAATTTATCAGCTCACGAATCTATGCGATGTTCATAGTGACTAAACCTGTATTTGAGGAAGGCAAGTCAAGCTAGGTGCTCTGTTGGGCTTGTAGAGCAGTTGGGCCTCGCTGTTGAGAGTGATCTAGCTTCTTTTCTGTCCTTCATGTACAAGCTGAAATAGTGTGACCATTGCACCCATAGTAGTTGCAAAACAGTTTCCTCCGGCTATCTCGAGTCACATGCCCATACTTTTTACACTCATAGCATTGTGGTTTCTATCCACGAGCAGTGAAAATAGCCATCTCAATAGCTGAGGATGGAATTGAAGGTGTCAGAAGTGCCTTGGGTTCTTCATAAAGAGAGTGAGTTGATAATAGGTGAGTCTCTTCCCAAAGAACCTCTTGGACGCATGTGTCCATATTAGGAGAGGCCTTTCTATTCATAAGGACAGCTCTTACAGGTTCAAATTCATATCGAAGATTCACGAGGATCTGACTAATATGTTGTTCTTCTTGTAATTTAAGGGCTTGAGGAAGAAAGTCTGTCGAAATAGATTGGAAAAGCATATGATCCCTCTCGGTCCAGAGGGCTAGAGAGCCATTGTAGTATTCTTGAACATTTTTGTCATTTAGGCAATATTTTGATAATTTAGTGTCTAGATTAAAATCGTGAAGCCTTGTTCTGCTGATGATAGGTTTTCTTCATGTGGTTCCACATGTCAGAAGCCTTGGTAAAGGCTTGAAGTGCCATGGAAAAGGAAGGATCAACCAAGTTGAGGATCCATGTTATTACTTTGGTATTTTGTTTATTCTAGGTAGCAAGGTTTTTATCATATGTAGTAGATGTAGCAGATTTGCCAGTGGTGTCTGCATTGGATTTAGAAGTTGTCCCATCCAGATAGCCCAACATACCTTGGCCTTCGATAAAATTCTTGAGATGGAAGGACCATGACGGTAGTTAGTGCCATTAAACTATACAGAAATGATGTCCACCTTGTCCATTTGAAGTTCAGAAATAAAAGTCCAAGAAAGAACCTGACAGCAGAATCATTTTACCAAAAATTTGTGAAAAAAGGACCCTGGGAGTCCAACAATCTTGCAGTAGGAAGGGACTTTCCTTGCTGTAATGATGAATTTTAGCTGATCAGTCTACTAGATGATGTTCTTCTCCTAATTATGTAATTTCTGAACCAAGAATGATTGGTATCTAACAAGTGGATCACAATATCAGGTCTTGATACAAAAAAAAAGTTCCTTAAAACTGCTGAACTAGAGGAGGAGGTAAATACTAACTTGTTTGATGTGATAAGATCCCACAAAAATGCTGAATATTCCCAGAATTATCAATCGACCAGAATGATGGTGGTTTCTGGAAAATCTGACTAACTAACGGTGGGGCCCACTTTTTGGTTTGATCAGGTGGACAGATGACTTCCGATGAAGCCCAGAATGTTGCTAGAGGTATATTCTTGCACAAGAAGTGATTGTGAAGGCTTAGGTTCTCTTCTGATGGAACAGAAGTAGTGCCCTCAGAGTGCTCGATCTCTGTATTGGACAACAGAGTGCTGGATCTTTGTATTGGTCGACAGAGAGAGTGATTCAGAGGATTCAGAAATTCAGACCTGTATCTCTGATACAATATTAGGATCTACAGATCCATACATTCATCATATAGGAGAGAGAAAAGAGAAGAGTTTGAGGAAATTCTGTGTACTCAATGAGAGCATCGACAGAGGCTTTATATTGATATTGTGTTCTAATTACAGGCTATCAAGGTGTCCTAACTATATGTGATTACAAACTAATAAGGAATCTATGGATATGATTACAAATCATGTGGCTGTGCATTATACAATAGTTTGACCAAAATCCCACACGTGGGATATGAGATACTAGCATTATGGCCTCAATCATTAGTTTCTGATGTGCCTGGATCATGTGTTCTGATGGGCCTGCTTGTATGCGTCTCTACACCAACTCTGTTTTGAAATGAACAAAACCAAATCAATGACAAATGCCCGACACTTTATCCTTCGGCAAGAATTATTGGCTAAACTGGTATCCTTGGACAACAGAGATTATCCTTGGATGACAGAGTGCTGGATCTCTGTATTGGTCGACAGAGAGTGATTCAGAGGATTCAGAAATTCAGACCTGTATCTCTGATACAATATTAGGATCTACAGAACCACACATTCATCACATTGAAGACAGGTCGAGCTTCTCCAAAAACTTCAAATAAATCTTTGTTTGTCACAGATCAAGAAAGATTAGAAACGAATAGAGACCAGCAATCTCTAGTCCACCCTAGACTCGATCCTATATCTTTGCTTCATCTTATGATACACAATATGGATAAAATAGGATATATTGAACTTGGTTATTAAGTTCTTTCTAGCCTTGTTTTTCAAACTAATATCCTTAATATGATATTTTTATCCTTTAGTGCTATAACAGTAACAAATAATAACCCTCATCTATCCTAAAGGTGGTCAAAATAGTGGATGGAGAGATCATCAATACACTTAATTTTTTTGGGACCTCTAAGTCAATGTTCTTGACTGCGTGCCAGTTGGTCACATGTGTGCAAGCACAGGCAAAGGAGATTGTCCAGATCCTTGTGTCTAGGTTTGGCCGATTCCTCTCAGTCCTGGTTCATCACATGTTTTATGTGTTGCATTGTTCACCATATTTGACTTAAATTTACTTTCTAGTAAGTTCCACTTCTCTGTAGATATATTACTTCTTTCTTTATGCTCCTGTGGCTTTCAACTGCTGTAGGCTTTTTGCTTATTATCATCTATAACTGAATGCTCAATTTCAGGAACTGCAACCCAGGCATTGCAGGTACGTATGACAGCACCCTACTTACCCGCTGGGCAGCAATCCGTGGCGGTTCCAGGCCACATTCCCTTCCCACAGCCCTTCCCAGCAATCCGGCCTATTTCAGTACCCAGTATCAACAGTGTTTTTGGTGGTAAGTTCCATTGAAACTTTCACTCAGTAACTTGTACCGAGGTTTTTTTCTTGGTAGAAAGGGAGAATGTACTGAGGTTGTGTTGAGAATACAGTCTGATTTCTCTGGTTATTTATAAAGAGAATCAGTGATGAGAGTTCATGGAGATGTACTTGAGCATTTTGCATTGGAGGGACAACTCTGTAGACTTGTGAATGTTTAAGCTTTAATTTTTTTAATTTTGGGAAAAAGTATGTAAACGTGAGTGTATTTAAATGAAAAGGGGGGTAAACAGAATGGCATAGTTCTGGTGGGGTTTATGCTGTTGCATCAATGTTGTCCTCTGCTAACAGTAAATTTTCTGTTTTACTGCACATGGAAGCAGTTGCAGGAAATGCTTGAGATGGTAGAGCATGTTGTTCGCTCATGAATATTCATGTGTCTTATTTCTACTTTAAAAACATGGTGGTAGAGTGCATATTGATCCCTTCAAAGAGTGTATACTGTATAAGCTGAGAGTCTGAACTTGGTCTGGATTAGGTCTTGAGAAACACTTTGTAAAATTTTATTTTGTTGGAGATAATTTGTTATTTCTTTTTTATTATAAAAATATTTTTCCTTTTTTCTTAATATAATCTTTAAATCACCATTTTTAACAATATGATTATTATTGTTTTTGTTGTTCAATATTATTGTTGTTATTATTGGTATTATGAAACTGAGAAAAGAGCAGATACTACTCTTTATCTTAGCCAAAAGGCTGAGAAAGGTTTTATTGGTATTATTACTTTTCAAGGTTAAATTGGTACACATTAAAACAATTTATTTAGAATTTTGAATAAAAGGTTATGATGGTTTATTTCTTTAATTTAAGTGTATTGCTTTATGCATATGCATTATACAATTTAGTGTCACTGAGACTGTAAAAGGTTCGGGAGCTTTAATTCTTTCAAACTTCTTTCGCTATTTCATTTTTTTAAAATTTTAATTTATTTTCATACTTATTCCTCTTTTTTTTCTTAAAAATCTTCTTATTATTTCTTTATTCTCTTTTATCCGTACCTATACTCCCAGTATCCTAGTTTGTGCGTTTATTTTTATTTCCGCATTCATTCTTTTTTTTTTTTAATGTTTTAATTTTCATCTGGGGTTTGGACAGCAACAACTATATTAGGGACTTGAAGACAGTGTTGACTAACAGCAGCAACTATAATAACAGTGAGTTAATTAGATTTCACAAAATGCATTTCCTTTTTTTTTTTTTGGTAGGAAGATGCATCTCCACTGGGAAAATATAATCTAGTTTCTATTTTGATCCAACAAAGTCAATTTACCAATTTACAAAAGTGTCTCAGAGATAATCTAACCAAGTCCACCCTCTGTAGCCATATAGAATTTGTAAAAGGGATTCATATGCATACGGCCATTATCCATGCAGCCATGTTTGGATAGAAAACATATTAGATATTTATACAGATAAACATGCATCTGACCATCTCATGCTTTGCTTGCTCTTGCTCTCTGCTCTAGATGTCTGACAATGTGCTCTTGCTGGTGTATACTAGAGATAAGTACTTACTGTAGAGATTGTGACTTGCATAGCAAATTTAGGAACTTATGGATCTTGGTAGTTCAATAAATAAAACGTATTTTATATAGTGAACATTTTTTTTTTTTTGGGTGTTTGTTGTTGTGTGTGTTTGGGGGGGGGGGGGGGGGGGGGGGGGGGGGGGTGGGGTGTGGGGTTGTGTGTGTGTGTTTGGTTTTACAGAAGCGTAAAGCCTCCAAAGAGAACCCAGAAGTTATCTGGACAATGCTCATAAACTAGCCGGTGGGGAATTACATTAGCGTGAAGCCTTCAAAGAGAACCTAAATGTTATCGGTACAATGCTCATAAAGTAGCCAAAACACAAGAAGATAAACAAGGAAGCAGCAACAAAAGAAAACAAAAAAAATACTTGAAGAGGTCCCAAGGCAGAGCTTTTTTGGAAAGATTGAGCTAGGTGGGATATATTGAGCATTTCAAATCGATGTTTTCTCCTTCGGAGTAGGACATATTTAGTCTAGCTTTGTGAGATACCGCAATTTAGAAATATCATCACTTGTGTTAACAGTCAACACTTTACATGTGCTTTAGCTGTGAGAAGGATACAGATGATTTGCCTATTGGGGCGACAGATTTTATTTTTAAACGTTACTCAGTTTTTGTGGTTGAGGCCTTGAAAACTTCCTCTCCAAATATGTCCATGCATGGTCCCCTAATTGAAGAGAATAAATCTTTATTGAAGACCTTTAACAACTATGTAGTGCAACATATGGGTAGAGATAGGAAATGCAATAGCTTATAATTGGCTAGGCATGCCCAATTTGTAGATGACATGTTGGTATGGTAGCACTTTTTCGCAAAATTAATTAAACAACATATACTTGTGGACTCTATGTTGGCCACTGAATAATATTATTTGCAAGTCTTTCTATCAAAAAAAAAAAAAGAAAAAAGAAAGAAAAAGAGAAGGAAATGCTAATGGGTTGTTTAGCAATTTCACATGTGAATGATTTTCATATGCAAATAAGAAACTTGTGAAATACATTTTATTATTTGCTGTTTTCACACCTTTTCACATGTGAATCTGAATGCATCCAATGGTTCACCATTTTCATAAAATTTTCAAAATCCAAGATACGAATAATGATGTAACATTTGACCCTTCCTCTATCGCCTTCTAAAGAGGATGGAAGGTTCAGTTCATGAAAATGGAGCACATAGAAGTCCAAAATGGCTGATTTTACGGTTTGAGCCTTTTTGCAAATATCTTGATACCGTGATGAATTTAGACTTGAAAATTTTGGCTTCATGACCATTTTGGACATTATAAAGTGGATTAATGATTCAAATAATGACTTCCAGGTCCACATGAATAAAAAATTATAGAGGATTATACGGAAAAAAATTCCTTAGTTTACCAATAAACAAAATTAGTTCCGAATTAAGTTGGTACACAGATCAAGTCCCTATACTTGATTTCGTGCAAAATTTAATTTTTTTTTAAAGTTGGGAGGAGCGACGCTTTTATAGATGCAAAACTCTCAGTTTTTCGTTCTTTTTTCTCTTCCTCCTCTCAGTGCCGATTCTTGAGACCTCATGTCGCATGTTCCAAAACAATCTGGTTGTGTTTCGTTCATCTTCTTGTCCTCTGTCCATCGCCAAACAGGATCATCAAACCACCTTCCCACCAATGGCACCACACAATCGGCCGTTAATCCCAGCCTGCAACCATCTCTTCTGCACCAAACTTGAACTCACCATCGTCACTGCTCCCTCACCAGGCTCCCAGCTAGAAGAAACTCATCTTTTTCTCTTCTTCTCGATAACGGTCATCTTTGTTGTACGCGTGTGTGTGTAAGCAACCAAAATCAACAATCAACCACACAAGAAGACAAGCGATTTACGTGGTTAAGTAAAAATGCCTACGTCCATGGGAAATCAATTTCTACTATGTTCTCCTTCAATTTGTGACACCACAGCTTTGGAATCTCAACCCCTTCCAGACTCTCTCACCTCTATCCAGGGTTACAGATTACATCATATATAATTATCAATTCTTTATCCCCCAAGAACTCTATTTTAAGTCCTAACCTATTAAGAAACTGCTGTTTAATCAAATAAGAAATTTCTAATATAATTAGGGAAATCACCCCAGATACTGAACCCAATTATGGTCTGGACCCACTTGGTCAACAATCTCCCCCTCCAGACCATAGGGAAGACGCCCTGAACCCGTACTGGGAGTTCAGCCCTGCCAACTCTGAACACAGCTCCAATTTTTCCTTAGACACAACCTTTGTCATCATGTCCGAGGGATTCTTGTCCGAATGAATCTTTTCCAACTTCATGAAGTTCTTCTCAATCACCTCACGAATCCAATGGTACTTAATATCAACGTGCTTCATGCGACCATGGTATGTAGCATTCTCATTGTAATCCATAGCACTCTGACTATCACAGTAAACTACATATTCTTCTTGCTTCAAACCACGTTCTTAAAGGAATCTCTTCAACCAAAGCATCTCTCTCCCTACTTCATTAGCAGCTATGTATTTCGCTTCAGTTGTAGACTGTGCTGTACACTTCTGCAACTTCGATTGTCAGGAGATAGCTCTCCTTACGAAAGTAAACAAATAACCAGAAGTCGACAACCGACGATCAAAATCGCCTGCAAATCAGCATCAGTATAACCTTCAACCACTGGTTTCGAGCCTCCAAAACATAAGCACACCTTGGAAGTACCTCTTAAATACCTAAAGATCCACTTCACTGCTTCCCAATGCTCTTCTCCTAAGTTAGAGAGAAATCTACTCACTAAACTCACAGCATGAGCAATGTTTGGCCATGTACAAACCATGGCATACATGAGACTCCTCACAGCAGAGGAGTAAGGAACACATGCCATCCGTTCCTTTTCATCATTTGTAGTAGGACGCAAGCGCTTGCTTAGTTTGAAGTGACTAGCTAGAGGTATGCTAACTAGCTTAGCATTCTTCATGTTAAATCGCTCGAGTACTCGTTCAACATATTTCTCCTGTGACAATCACAGCTGCTTGGAACTCCTATCACGACGTATTTGCATGCCTAATATCATTCGTACAGGACCCAAGTCTTTCATGTCAAACGACTTTGACATCTCCTTTTTTAATTTGCCAATCAACTTGCTATTCTGTCCAACTATCAGCATATCATCTACATATAAAAGAAGGATGATAAACCTGCCATCGATAAATCTACGAACATAGACACAATGATCTGTAGCTGTCCTTCGGTACCCATGACTCAACATGAATGAATCAAACTTCTTGTACCACTGTCTCGGTGCTTGCTTCAGCCCGTAGAGACTCTTCTTCAACTTACAAACCATCTGTTCTTTTCCTTCTACCTCAAACCCCTCTGGCTGAGTTATGTAGATCTCTTCTTTCAAGTCATCGTGAAGAAACGCAGTCTTCACGTCCATCTGTTCAAGCCCAAGGTCCATGCTAGTGGCTAGACCCAAGACGACTCTAACAGAAGTCATTTTCACAACAGGAGAGAAAATATCATTGAAGTTAATACCCTTCGTCCCTTCGTCTATGCGAAGCTTTTTACCACTAACTGTGCTTTATGCTTCACCAGTTTTCCATTTTCATCCTTTTTCAGCTTGAACACCCATTTGTTTTTTAGAACATTCTTAATTTTAGGAAGTTGCACCAGCTCATATGTCTTGTTCTTCTTCAAAGAACTCATCTCATCTTGTATAACCTTCATCCACTCATCTTTATCAGTATGAGTCATTGCTTCTCGGAAGCTCTCTGGCTCCCCCTCATCAGTAAGCAAAACATATTCAGATGCAAGATACTTAGTTGATGGTTGACGCTCTCGTGTATACCTCCTAACTTGAGGTTCTGTGGTTTCCAACCGAGGAGACTGCAGTTCCCCCTGCTCAACACCCTTATCATCTGGCAACCCCTGTGCCTCATCACGATCCAAATCGTTTTGTCCACCTTTTCCACCTGTAGTTTGCACCGGAGAAGGAGTTGGTGTGAGATCAACTACTTCATCAACTGTCTCAGAAAACTTATCAATCTTCTCAACATCTCCAAAGAACTGGTCTTCATGGAAAACCACATCCCTACTTCTGATAAGTTTCTTCTTCGCTGGATCTCATAACTTGTGGTTAAACTTATCTCCACCATAGCCAAGAAAGATGCAACTCACTGCCTTATCGTCTAACTTGGAACGCTGCTCCTTTGGTACATGTACAAATGCTTTACACTCAAACACTTCAAATGTGAATAGAAAAAATTTTGACCTGTCCATCTTTTCTCTGGAAGATCATAATTCAAAAGAACTAAGAAAGATCTGTTAATTAGATAAACGGCAGTCAGAATGGCTTCACTCTAGAATGACTTAGGCAACCGTGTTAATCTTATCATGAATCTCATCTTCTCAAAAATAGTGCAGTTCATTCTCTTTGCCACACCATTATGCTGTGGAGTACCATGAATTGTCTTTTCATGTTGAATGCCATGCTTCAAGCAATAACTTATGAATTGGTTGGATGTGTACTCACCCGCATTATCCGTGCGGAGATACTTCAAGAGTTTACCTGTTTCTCTTTTAACCTTGACATGAAACTGTTGAAAATTTTGGAACACTTGATCCTTTGATTTCAACGGATAAACCCAGACTTTCCTGGATGCATCATCGATGAACGTGACAAAGAAATTATTGCCACCCAATGATTCTACCTCCATGGGACCACAAACATAATAAATATACCAAATCCAACACATTTGATTTCAATTTTGATGTCGAAGAGAAAGCAACCCTATGGTGTTTGCCATAGAAACAATAATCACAAGGGTCAAGGGATATACCTTTAGAGCAAGGAATTAAATCCTTCTTTACCAACATCTGCAAGCCTTTCTCACTCATATGACCAAGCCTCTTATACCATAGATTCAGAGAGGAATTGTCTTGAACTGCATTTAACACATTTTTGCACAGCTGTACTTGTATTTTATAAAGAGTATTACTTGTTTTTCCTCTCGCAATAACAAGAGACCCTTTAGTAAGCTTCCATCTGCCATTTTCGAAGTAATTCTCATAACTTGCACGATCCAATGCAATCTCGAAAATCATATTCAACCGCAGATCAGGAACATGTCGCACAACTTTCAGCGTCATTGTGCAACAAATATCGGTTTTAATGCAGACATCACCGATACCAATAATCTCTGAATGACTTGTGTTGCTCATCTTTACAGTACCAAAGTCACCTGCTTTGTACATCGTGAACATCTCCTTGCAGGGAGTAGCATGGTAGGATGCTCTGTGTCAACAACCCACTCAACCTAACCATCTGCAACACTTAAGCACTTATCATCATCGTCGGCGAGCACCACTACTTTCTGTTCCAAAGTAGCTGTAGTGTTATCACTGTCATTCTTCTTCTCATTGTTGGATCCTTTCTGTTCCTTCATGGCAAAGCAATTTTTCCTAATGTGACCCATCTTACTACAGAAAAAGCATTTTACTGACTTTTTCTTGCTCTGTGATTTACTGCTAGACTTGGTCTGTGATTCACCTCTAGACTTTCCATGACCGCCCTTTAGTCCTCTATTATTACTCCTTCTCCTGTTCTCAGTAACAAAGGCATGTACATTATCTGTTCCTCTAGATTTCCTTCTAGTTTCTTCATTCTGTAGACTACTGGTTACCTGACTCATAGATAACACACCATCTAGAGTAGAATTGCTCAAGGAAACAACCAATTTCTCTCATGAATCCGGCAAAGAACTCAGAAGCAACAAAGCTTGCATCTCATCATCAAGGACCATCTTCATAGTGGCTAACTGATTTACCATACTTTGGAACTCATTGATGTGATCTTCGATCTGACCACCATTATTGAATTTCATGTTCACAAACTTTCTGATCAAGAAAGTTTTATTCACTGTAGTCTTTTTATCATACATTGTTTCTAGCTTTTTCCAAAGGGTATTCGCATTGGTTTCATTAGATACGTAGTGAAATATACTGTTATCAACCCACTGTTTCATATGACCAATCGCTTTTTTATACAACTTTTCCATTCAGCATCTTGCATATTTTTTGGTCGGGCATTATCCCCCTCAACGGGATTATGAAGATCTTTATAATAAAGAATATCCTCCATCTTCGGTCTCCAGATCAACCAATTGGAATGGTTGAGCTTAACCATGATAGTGTTGATAATGTTGTTCTCCATCTTAATAAAATTAAGCAATAGGAAAAAACAAACAATTAACACTGACCTCAACTCCTGCACCAAGCTGTAGATCTCGTCACCATGAGCACGCTAGAAGAAATGGATCTGAAATCTGATTCCGGATGACTCCGATATCACAAAAATAGTTTTCTACGCTTCTGATTTGGTCAAACTCCACGTTGACCGTCAAACAACCAATCTTCTTCCACAATCACGTAGATCTGCTTGAAACGAGTCTGTAGGCACAAACGGATCTCCGATCGGACGTCCGATGATCAAAATATCGCAAAAATAAAATTCTGCCATCAATCTGGTCAACTCTGGCCTTTGACCGTGGGTCCGATGATGTAGGCTAACGTCAGCTTGATGACGTCACTCTGCTGACATTGGCGGTGGCTGACGGGCTGGACCGACTGCAACGGGTTCAGGTAGACCCGACCCGAACAGACCTGCAACCACTGGGCTTTGCTTCAAACAGGCCAGGTTAATCCGACCTAACCAGAACCGAAACCTGCAACCTTTGCTAGGCTTAATCTCCACAACGAGTTCAGCTCGACTTACCTGACCCAAGACCCGTAACCTGGGTCGTCCTTAATGAAGACGGTGTTCTGCAACCCTGTTGCAGACGGAAGTTTCAGGTCGCGGTCTACGTCGACTCCAGCAGACTTGTCCGGCGACCAGTGGAGTGGAACGGCGGCAGCGGGCACGCAATGACGACCGGCGATCTTAGGCAGTAGCGACCGGTGAGTTGCAACCTCTATTTTTTTTTTTTTTTTGTTTCCCTCTTTTTTTCTGATCTTTCTCCTTAAATATGGCACCCCAAACTCCGGCAAAGATGTGCAGTCAACACCCGAGAACCCTTCTCTCTCTTCTTCTTCTTCCCTGATCGTGCAATAAACCAATTTCTCTGTTACAGTGAACAGAGAACCGAATTGCTCCTGTGGCCCAGAGATCAACACCGCTAATCTCTTCTTCCCGTTGATCTTCTGCAAACAACTTCATCACTTTGATACCACTTGTTGTATGCATGTGTGTGTAAGCAACCAAGATTAACAATTAACCACACAAGAAGACAAGCGATTTACATGGTTCGGCAAAAATGCCTATGTCCACGGGAAACCAATTTCTACTAGGTTCTCCTCCAATCTGTGAAACCACAGCTTTGGAATCTCAGCCTCTTCCAGACTCTCTCAACTCTATCCAGGGTTACAGATTACATCATATATATAATCATCAATTCCTTATCCCCAAGAACTCTATATTAGAAAAAAAGGAAAGTCCTAACATATTAAGAAACTGTTGTTTAATCAAACAGAAAATTCCTAATATAATTAGGGAAATCACCCCAGATACTGAACCCAATTATGGTCTGGATCCACTTGGCTAATAATCTTTGCTTTCTTATTTTAATTCTTCTCTTCCTCTTCTTCTTCTTCTCCTTCTTCTTCTTCTTATTCTTGTTCTCTGTTCTTCTTCTATGCTTACTTCTTCTTGTTGTGTATTTTTTTTCTTCCTCAATGGACTGAACTCACATCACCTCTCCCTCTCACCAGTACGATCACTTGCAGAAAATAGTCAACACTTCTCTGTCTTCTGTTTTTCTTTTTTTTTTTTCTATATCTTCATCTGTTTTTCTTTCTTCTCCCCCTTATCCTCCTTTCTCTTCTGCTGATCCACTCCTCTCCTCCCTAAGCTCCTCTTTATTCTTCTCCTTAGTCCGGCATCAAGTTCCCACCTTCGTCTTTGTTTTACTCCTTGCTCCTCCAAACAAACAAGCCTTACCCACCTTCTACCTTAGAGGACTAACCTAGACTCTACTCCACTAGGCCAAACAGAATCCAACTTCTTGTTGCATTCATAAAGTCTTCATTGCCCATCTATTATCTCATTTCCTTTATGTGACATCCTTTCCACATCGACTATAGAGAGGAAAGTGAATGGGTTTATATATAGAGTTTGAACCCTTACCTTACATGAGGCCTTTTGATGGGTTAAGGCCCACTAGAAGCATAACCGTGAGGCCCATAGGTCAAAGCGGACAATATCATGCATGCATGTGGGGGTGGGGCGTTACAAATGGTATCAGAGTCGACTCTCAACTAGTTTGAGTGTGGGTCCCTGCATGGCCTGGTGCAAGTGGGTGGGTTCTTATATGGGCAGGCCAAAAGGGCTGGCAGGCTACAGGAACTAACAGGCTACTGCATAGGGACGTGCAGCCCTAAGGGGAGTGGATTGTGACATCTTCGAGTTCCACATCGACTATAGAGAGAAAAGTGAATGGGTTTATATATAGAGCTTGCACCCTTACCTTGCATGAGGCCTTTTGATGAGTTAAGGCCCACCAGAAGCACAACCGTGAGTCCCATAGGCAAAAGTGGACAATATAATGCAGATGTAAACGGTAGGGCGTTACACTTGTTTTCTTCCATGTTTTGCTCTTTGTTTTCCTTCATGCTTTGTTTTGCTGCACTTTATCATCTCGAAAGTTCAACTTCAGCCGATTCAGCAACCTTTCATTCATCACCATGCCATCCCTAATGCCTTTTTCCACTATGCCCACTTTCACGAGCAAATCATCTGTTTGATCATCGACCTACTATCTATTAGATCCAACCCATAGAAAACACATCTCACTTCTGCAACCGAGACCACCAGTTTATGCAACTAGGCATCACCACCCATTTTAATATGTTTATCTTCGTCTTCTTACGGTTATTCTTGATGGATCGATTTCCATCACTGATTCGCTGAAGCGATCTTGACCTCATGTGGGATATTCGAAAACAAACCCAAAGAAGATGCCAAATCCCACCAATAGACTTTGAAAGAGATGGAGATGGAAGAAAGGGGGAGCAGAATCCTCGCTGGCAGGAGAGGAAGAAGAGAAGAAGAGAAGAAAAGGAAAGAGAAGGCGGGCTGGTGACGTTAGAGTCACTCAACCCAACATAAGGGAAAAAAAATTTGCACACCATCAGGCACATGGACCAATCAATGCACAAAAAGTAATTGAGACTAAACATGTTTAGTGTAGAATTAAGGGAATTTTTTTCATTTTTTCTCTTTCATCTCTCTCTCTTCTCCTAGCCCCTTCCTCTATTATTCTTTTTCCCTCCCTCTCAGTCATCTCTCTCAGTCACTCACTCTCTGTTTCTTCTTATTCTCAAACCCTCTCTCTCTCTCTCTCTCTAATGGTTTCTCTCCTCTCTCCACATACCCTCTATAATGACAATTACCGTCTACAATGCAAATCTTCTTCCATGGACTCAGACTAGACGGCACAAGATTGGAAAAGAGAACCAAGTGCAGTGACGTCATAAAATTTTCAAAATAATCGACATAGTGGTTGAGTTTCATATTAGAATTATAAGTCTAAAAATAACCCTAATTACTAAAATTTCTGAAGGTAGGTCCTATGTCCACAATCACAAAACATGGCCCATTTTGTAATTCATATAGTGAATTCACATGTTCCTTATAAAAATTAATAAGGCCATATTTTAATTTTTATAAAAGTGGGCCCACATTGTAAAACTTATAAAGGTGGGCCCATGTTCTATTAATTCAATATTGTTGAGAAATATGATTTTCTTGTTTCCATTTTTTTAGAATATAGTTGTTATGTTGTTCTCAAACAAGTTCCACATAGAACATTCTCAATAGAACAAATTAATATAATATTATCATACAAGTTCTGCACGGATCAATCTCAGCACAAAATCAGAAACAACATAGAAACGATGTCAAATGGGGCCTCAAATTCTCTCACATTATTTTGATAGCTAACTTAAGACCATGAAAAATAGAAACATAAATTGTATAAGCACAAAACAATATTTTGCAAGCAGGGGATATGTGTAAACGGGACAAATTTAGTAACACACACTAACTTTTACTTAAAATAATCATTTTTTGACATATGGTCAGTACAATGTAAACTCATTTAGAGAGGAATGATATCAAAATAATTTTATAGAAGGTGTATAATATTTCTTCAATGATATAACATGGGAATTCAAATATTGAACTAGGTTAAATATAATTGCCATTTCTAGACACATTCATAATGTCAAACCCATAGAATGAAACACAACGAAATAAAGGAAATAAATTAATATATAATAAAAGGGCGGCATTTGCCACATTTCATTGAGGGGATCAAATGCAATTTACTGAATGCCTACGTCAAATCTCTTGGTAAAAAATGGGGATGCTCAGTTTAATCAAAAGTTGTTCATTATTATGTTCAAGATGCATTTAAAACTTCATGCTGCATGAATGCACAAAAAATGAAAGCAAATGTCCTTGAATTCTCAACACAATAAAATTTTGTTGGAAATTCTAGTAAAAGTAGGAATTCATGTTTAGGATTATTAAAAAAAATGTATGAATGAAGAATAGAGGTGAGGGGTGAAAGATATAAGATAGTGATGTAGATGAGACCTTAACATGCATAGGATTTAACTTATTAGCTACAACCCAAGGATGCATCAATTCTAATGAGATAGATAAGGATTACAGTCCATTATGACATGGGATCCAAGTCTATTCCTATAATCTCTCTCCCAGTTTGAATTGAAATCTATCATTCCCAAAGATGGTTACTCAAGGAAGAATAGAGTGGCGGTGTGCTTGTCGTTTCATTTTTTTTAGTAAATGAGAAAAACGTCCAAGTGAGAAGAAAGAGAAAAAAAAGCCCATGGGAAAGCCCTTCCCCTACTTTTTTCCACTAAATTTGAGCCATCCATCATCAATCTCCATCTTGGGAGTATCTATCCCAGCCTTTAGATCATGAAGAGTGAATTGCACATGACTAATCTCTTGAAAACAATCACCGTTATATGCATCTAGCGCATGATACAAGTCAAACAATCCTATGTTACATTTATAGTGGCCATACCTTTTGTCGCTTTGTGCTTCCAATTGCCACACTTTGACGTTAGTATCTTCCCTCGATTCTATTTCAATAAAAGGAAAGGTTATTTAGTACTCAATTTTTATATTCAACTTTGATCTTCATTTTTAAGCACTTAGGAAAATGTTTCTTATATATTTTATGTACATTGAAAGTCATGGTCAAATGAGCTCCATAACGGATAATTCAAAAGGAAAATAATGCAAATGATACGAGGAGACGGGTGGAGGGGTGAAGGATATCAGGTATAAATGGTAGATGTACCTTAAAATTTCTAAGATTTGAATTACTATGGTAATATGAGATATTCATTTTCTTATCCTCCCTCAATTCATTGCCCATTTAAGAGGGATTTTGGATCCCTCTCCATTTACTACGGTGTCTCTTACATGCTTCCATGAGTCGGATGTTTACAACTCTATTATGAGGCCCACATAATGGTAATTTGGATCATTCAATATGTATGTCATCTCTTCTAGTGACATCTTCAAATTTCACTATAATAAGAGTTGAATCCACAATAAGATTATTAAGCAAATGGCAAATAAATGAATTAAATACTACGATTATTGATACATAAGATTGGGTTAACCACGTGTCATTCTTAAGAATGTACCAACACTTATTGAAGTAAACTTTAAGGATATATATGACTGGAAGATCTAAAATCTATCTTGAACAATCCATATTGGCACTCCAAACATCCCACTCACTGGACCCGGGCGAGAGACAAATTAGATAAAGAGGTGGTTATTTGATTGTAGATCTTCACTTCTAACAACTTATGACATGATTATTTTTTTATTTAATTCTGATGTATTCTATGCAAGCAAACACGCTTTAGTGATTTCATGGGGCAATGTTTTGATTTATTCATTTTGAAAAAATTAATTTTCTTTTAGGGCCTATTTCTTTGAAAGAATTCATGTAAGAGGAATTCATAAATTTTTCAAAAGCTATTTTCCTTGGTGGAATTCCTAAATCTTCCTACTAGACGGAGGAGGATGATTTGCACATGCAAGGAAGGTTGAAATTATGAGAAATTCAAATGTTGAACTAGCCACCCTTGGATCCATAGAGCAGACGAATTTAAGTTTTGCAAATATCTCGTTGCCGAATACGAATAAGAAAGATGTGTTAAAAAAAACTTTAAAAAAAGCAAATAAAACTGTAACATATACAGCTCTGTAAGTTGGAACAGTTGGCTGATCCCCTATAAAAGGGGTCCAAACTCAAGTGGGATCATCTTTCTTCTCATTAGAGAGCCAAGCAACATGGAATTCTCTCCCATCCGAGCAGCCTCTTCATGGCCTTTCTTCCTCTCTTCCCCTCTCCTCTTCTCCACCTACTATCCCCATCACAGCTACGTCCACTGGGCAGAAACTCCAGATTCCCATCTCTTCTCTGCCGACCTCCCTGGTTAGCATCTTCTTCCCTCCTCTCCTCTCTTCTCCTTGTATTTCCCATTTCACAATTCTCACTTAGTTCTTCTTCTTCTTCTTCTTCTTCTTCTTACTTACTTACTTACTTATTATTATTGTTGTAGGGGTGAGAAAGGAAGAGATAAGGGTCGAAGTGGAGGACGCGCGCTACCTCATCATCCAAACAGAGGAGCGCGACGATGAAGGCGCCGCGGCATCGGAGCCCGGAAGGAGGTCCTTCATGAGGAAATTCCGGCTGCCGGAGATGGTCGATATCGACGGAATCTCAGCTCGGTATGGAGATGGCGTGCTGACTGTTACAGTGCCAAGATCTCGAAGGCGACTCCGAATCGATCCCGCCGAAATGGCCGGTTTGATTGATCTTCTTGCTCCTGCTGCCTGAATAGGACTTGGAAACTTAGAAAGAGAGAAATGAAGTCTTCTGTTATGGATTTGAATTTCATGGATTTGTGATGATGTGTCAGTCATTCATTTTATGGTTGTTGTTGAAGTCATGAAGCGTTTTGTGTATTGGATTGAAAGATGGATGATTTTTAGTTTTACTTGGAAGAAATGTTTTACCGTCTTTATTGAGATTTTCTCCAGACCATAGCAAGCAACGTTACAAAATCTATCGGATATATGTACCTTTTGGCACAAACAATGATTTTACAAGGGGAGTTTCTAAACATATACTTATTTTGACTCTCCTTACACCATTTCTCTTTATACATAAATGAGTAAGTGAGTAAGTTTGGCTTTTTTCTTTTGACACACACCACATTTACAGGTTATACCCTCACCCTCTAAACACCAAAAATCCCTCTCTTCCTATACACATTCTTCTCCATTGGCCGTTCTTCCCCTTCTCACATCCTCCTCAATTCCTCTTTCATTCCTCTCAAATCATTCCTCTCTTTATGTCATTTTATTATGTGATTGTTATACCCAAAGAGTTTGATTTTGGCTCAGATTTTCCATTGTCATGTTCAGCCCTGTGAGGCCGAACAGGATTCACACTGTTCGGCCACACAGGGCCGAACATTCTTCACTATGTTCGGCCAACAAGGGCCGAACATTTGCATTATGTTCGGCTTGGTCTGGCCGAACATATAGACAAATGTTCAGCTTCATGAGGCCAAACAAAATGCGGGTTCAAAAAAAAAAAAACGAAAATATATTCTTAGATAATGATGCTCCTTTAGAGGGAAGATAGAAGAAGGAAGGAGGGGTGTTGGGTGATGTTTTCTTAGATGAAAGAGGGAAAAAGAAAGATGGTCATAGAGGGAAGAATGAAGGAAAATAGTGTATAAAAAGAAGCAATGAGCTAATATTGTAATAAATAAGGGCATTTTAGTCCTTTCATATATGGGTAAAAATGTAATAAAAAAATTTCAAAATCTTGGTGTAAGAAGAGTCAAAAGCAGTGTATATTTAGAAGCTCCCTTCTACATATTAGTGAAACAGAATGATATTGTACAATTACAAACACAATTGTGCTTTAGTTGGTGATTATATTTTAGCCTCTTTTGTATTTTTTCAAGAAAGGCAGAGTTGAAAAATTGAAAGTTGAAACAGATCAATAGATAAATTGACAAATTATCCACTGTGAATGACAAAGTAATCAAAATCATGGCCACATTCTAGTTTTTACCTTCTAAATGTAAAATGTATTGAACCTTCAATTACAAACGCTTATGGCAAATGGCGGATGTGTTTGAAAGCCGGATAAGGGGAGGATAAGCTGAGGGAGTGGGGCCTTGGATAAGTAATTTTTTGCATCATGTCTCACTTATCTCTTATTTGTTTGCATTTTTAGTGCTCAGAATTATATTATCATAGTCCGGCCGCTACAGTAAATTAATATCTAGTATGAGGGCTTAAATAATTTCACTTGTGAAGTTGGATAAGTTGGATTGGCTTGGAGAGAAGAATTATATTTTTTAGATCTTTTTGTCTCTTATCCTCCATTTATGCGGACACAATCAAATATGGAATTCCATTTATCGATATGATAAATAGAATCCAATCCCACTCAATAATACTATTGGATGGACTTAGATAGTATAAACTATTCAATTCTATAAAAAATTTATCCTGCTTTCAAATTTTATCTCATGGATTGAGTGTCATACGGCCCTCGGGTGGATACCAGTACTCCACAGCCAACGGGCCAACATAGCCCAAAACAAATAAATAACAATAAAAGAGAAAACATCTTTATGTATTTTTGTATTAAGATAAATATATTAAAAGCAAACAAGAGATTACCCAGTCATTAACTTTCTTGTGGACTTGGGGATGGGTCTAAGAGGAATTGAAAGACCTCCAATTCCCATCTACCTGTTTGTGCATCCTGAAAAATGCTCTAATGTTCATTCTAACCACTTGATCATGCCACCAAAATGAGTGCATGTCCATCCAATAATACAATTCATTTGAATTGGTGGCAAATGCGTGATCGATGACTACTATTATGTGGTCCACTTTTATTATTTTTTCTTTTTTTAGAAAATGGAGGGTGTCCCATCTTTTTGGATTAGATTAATTTCTTTGGGCCTAAAGGGAGCTAGATAAATCTCCTGTGGTCCCTGGATAGTTTAAACCCACAATTATCTGATGCAAACCATGGTCCTAGGCCAATTAATTATAGTGGTCATCAATCTAGATTTGGCACCAATTAAAATAAATACTACTATTATTTGGTCCACTAATCCACTTAGATCGATTATAAGCTGCATAAGCCGGATCCCACTAAATATCTTGGCCTAATAAGTTCATTGTTTGTCTCATTTTTAACATATCGCCTGGATATCGGCTCTAGTGTCACACTTGTCATTTCACTCGAGCCACAGATGACGAGCTCTGCACGGGATTATTATTTTGATTGAAGGGATGTTTAACAAGCGATGTTTTAACACGACTTTAATTTGTTCAATTAGGTATGCCCCATGTCACTGACTGGCAAGGCATACCGTTCCTACGGACAGAGCCACTGTGCAGGGGATGAACCGGAAATTTTAATTGGGGGACCAAATTTATGGCGGATATAATTTCAACTAAATTAAAATTTTTTATGATAATACAATATAAGTTTTTGTTAGTAAAAAATAATACAACATAGTTAGAAACTGATTTTAAATGGATTGAATTTCAATACTGTGCCACATTGATGTTTTCTTTTTTTTTAGTAACAGAGGGTTCCTGGTTCATTTTGGCCAAACTAATCCCTCCGAGCCTCCCCTTTGAGCAAACTGTGGTCCTAGGCCAGCTTCACTACCTTTTGAGGTTGAGCCCAATTGATTGAACAGGGATAGTGAAGAATTAATAATTAGTACAATAATAATTAAAAATGCAATAGGCAAAAAAAAAATCATTCTTAAAGTGAGTTCTTGTACTTTTATATAAGAATCAAAAGATAATCAATAGTAATGACTCATTCTTGAAATCCAATTTATTTAATTTGATATTAATAATCAAAATCAAATATTGGAAAATACAAAAACCCTCTATCAATCAATCTAATTTTTTTTTTTGTATTAGTAAAACATAAATAGGAAATAATTTTGAATGAGTTAGCTTTCAAATATGAGGTTCAAGACTGAGAAAAAAAATGATGTATAGTGAAACAATGCATTTATAATTGCAAACGCTTAAAGTGAAAGAAGAGTTGGTTTTTTCAACCCTTCTTCTCATACATGTGGTAAAGCAATAACAGGTCTAGACCTTCTTCACTCTCCGATTAAATTATCATGATATCAAATCAAGGCATGTAGTGGTGATGACGACTCTAAATTTAGATACGTAGTTTCTAATCTATCTTTAATCCCGTCTTTTATTTTATTTTATTTTTTCTTCTTTCCTTTTTTTTTTTTTTGCTTCCTTCCCTTTCTTCTTTCATCTGATTTTCCCCCTAAAATAAGTTATTATTTAGTGCATTTTCTTGGAATCCTAAATTATATTCGTAGTATTTAGTCTTTGATAATGTTGGAGGGGCCATCCACTAAAAGATTACCAATAAAAAGGAGGGGCTATAGTATGTGCGTCTGTGTGTGTAGGACAACATTCAAATGCATACATCCCTCACTAAAATGGCGAGGGATGCTCCTTTTTTTGAAGATATTAATTAGCAAAAGAATAAAACCATCGCACATCATGACACATTTTTAACATTATTAGGTCTAAAAAAAGGAAATGTCCCTCACCATATTAATATATCCCTCATGAATATTTCATGCACACTCTTCCGTGGAGCCCACTATGGACCCCACTAAGGGATGGGACTTGGGGGATGGAAAGATCCATGCGAGAGTACCTTAGATATCAAATTTGGCCCTAGTCATATATCCCTTTCATCCATGGCCCACAAATTAAGTTCATTTAGATTGGTGTACAATCGATCTAATAGTCTAGTAAATTCAGATTTGACTGAAATTTAAAGTGTGTGGCGATCAAGTATATGAGGAGTTCCTATGTGTTGTAAGGTTTATATTGGGTGATATATGGGCCCCACCTAGAGTTCTCATGAAAAGGTTCGTAAAGGATGAATATTCTTCATATTACATATATAAATGAAAATTCCAAAATAGGGGGAGCGAATGGCCCCCGCGGGCCCCCTAGTTTTGCCCATGGCACTAGGGAATGAGTCCGTGTCCCTGTCCCAACTTTTACAATGGAATTGGTAACACATGGTTAGATCTCAATTGTGGGTCATACATAAATAATTTAGAGTGTTCAAGATGAATACTACTCCCTCTGTGAATATATCTTTAAATGTCAATTCAATAGGAGTGGTTCCCACCATCCGATAATTTAGAGTAGTTACGATGAAACCTAAGTAACGTCACATTAGCAATGATGCCTTGCTACCAGCATTATATTTATAATCATATGTTCAATCTTACAAAAAAATTTGAAGATATGTGACTGGAGCGAATAGGCTTCATCTTGAATTGTTTGAATTATCTCTATATGGGCCCCTACAATGGCCTTTTCGTTTGAATTATCTTTATGTGGGCCCTACAATGGTGGGTGGTCATGTACGATTATTGTGTAACAGGGAATCCGGATTCCTGGACAATGACGAGAGTAAAAAACAATGTTTTCCATTGTCGTGCTTTAGTTCGTACAATATCATTTGCCAAAAATCCAAAAAAAAATCTTGAAATATTATCATTTTAGGGAAATGTGGGGACAATATCACATCAAGGCCCTTCTGGGGACAAGAGTGAAAATCTTCTAAAAGATATATTATTTTTCATGTAATTAAAACAATAAATATAGATACAAAATAACCATAAAATCACTCTTGTTAATTCTTAGAGGCTTTCTGTTATTTTATGTTATTTCCTCTGTTTTTTGCTTTTTAAATTTTCACTTAACAATTTTAACTTTTCACTATATTATTAAGTATATGTTGCATCAAGAAAATATCACATTCAAATATCACCACGTAGGTGACATTGTAAGCTCCACCAACTTGGAGCTCTTCTAACTCCTCTAGCTTTCATCTAGAGTCAATATGGCCCCAGCGGGGTGCTTTGTTGTTGGTGATGTTTTTGATCTCTACAAATTTCACCAGCATAAACGTAAGTGGTCTAATTAGATATATATACATAGGAAATATTCAAGTGAGAATAGTTCTCACAAATCTTTTTTTGAGAAATCTAGATGGGGCCCATTTATCATTTAATCTAAATCTTACAATACACATGGATCCTTTGATAGTCATACGTCCTAAGTTTTGGTCAGATCCAAATTTACTAAACCATTTGATTGATTATATATCAATTCGAATGGATTGGATTTGTGGGCCATAGATAAAAGGATTAAGGATATGTGATTGGAGCCAAATTTGGGGTGGTCTTGGTGAATCTTTTCAACCTTTTGCTCCCATCCCCAAATGGGACTCACTAGTAGGGCCCATAAAAAGTTTTCAAAGTAGGTAGTGAAAATAGTTCTCACTTGTATATCATCGTGTACATTATCATCATCATCAAAGCCTTATCCCAACCATGTTGGGGTCGGTTACATGAATTTTGTTTCTCCATTCCATCTTATTTTGAGCTAAATCTTTCGATAAGTTAAACTTATTCAAATATAAATCAATGACCTCCATCAATATTTTCTTCGGCCTACCGCTACCTCTTGAAAACTTTTTCTCACCCGTGCTATTATCGGCCTACGCTCAACTTACCCAAACCATTTTAAACGGGTTTCTTTAATTTTATCTCCTATTGGTGATACCCCTAGATGCTCTCGAAAGTGCTCATTTCTAATTTTATATTTTCTAGTTTTACCACACCATCGTGTACACATATATATGTGGTATTTATAAGAGATAAGTGAGGAGAAATGTGGAATCCTTAAAACAAAAAAAAAAAAGAAGGGATAACTTCTGGTTAAAATTAAAATAGTCAATCAAAAATAAAAGTAATAAAAGTTAAAACCCATCCTTTAATATATTAAATTGTATTATATTATTTTATTTATCTTTATCTAAAAGACTATAGCACCTTAAAAGAAATTTTAAATTAGAAAGAAATCTCTTATTTTTATACTTTATAAAAAAGCAAAAAAATCCCCTTAGAGTTTTTATAGGACATAAAGACCTTAAAAATTTTTATGGCTCAGAGTGGTCCCTAAGCCCTTTTTTAGTATTTTTTAATATTATTCATGAGCATAGATATTTATGTTCAAATGTAAAGTGTAACATATATCAAACCCTTTTCCTATTCCTTTTTCCTCTTCTTCATCTCTTCTTCTTGGTTTGGTTGGGGGTTTTGTTTAGGTTCTGTCTGGGGGCAATGAGGGGAAATCAAGAAGAAGAAAAAAGTGAAAGAAAATAGAAACAAAAGAAAAAGAGAAGACAAGGAAGAGAAAGAAGGAAGAAGAACAATGAAGAAGAAGAAATGTTGGGATGAGAAAGAATGGGAATGTGTAATGAAATGTGAACAAAAAGAGAAATAAGCAAAAGAAATGAGGAAGAGAATCAGAAGAAGAAACTGAAACAAAAAGAAAAAGAGAGAAGAAAAAGTATTATGCTTGAGCATAGATATCTATGCTCAAACATAATATACCTAAAACAAAATCATGATTTTTTTTTTTTTTGACATTGCTGATGAGTATAGATATTGCTATTCATCAATAATGTCTAAAAAAAAGCCTTGATTTTGCTTTGGAGAATATTACCCTTGAGCATAGATATCTATGCTCAAGCGCAAAATAGACAAAACCCTTTTCCCATTCCTTCTTCCTCTTCGTCATCTCTTTTTCTTGGTTTAATGGAGAGTTCCATTTGCATTCTATTTGGGGTGAGAAGGGGAAATCTAAGAAAAAGAAAAAGAGAAAGAGAAACTAAAGGAAAAAGAAAATCGAAACATTTCTTCTCCCAGCATTTCTTCTTCATTTTCTCTTTCTATTTTTCTTCTTCTTGTCATCCCAAATAGAACACAAAACAGAACATTATACTAAACTAGGAAGAAGAGATGATGAAAAGAAAGAAGGAATGGAGAAAGAGTTTTGTGTATGCTATGCTTGAGCATAGATATTTATACTTAAACGTAATATACCCAAAGTAGAACCAAGGTTTTTATTTTTTATTTTTTATTTATTTTTTTTTGTAGACATTATTGATGAGTAGCGATATTTATGCTCATCAACAATGTTTAAAAAAAATTATGATTTTGCTTTAGGTATGTTATACTTGAGCATAGATATCTTTGCTCAAGCGGAATATTTCTTCTCCCTTTTTCTTTTTGTTTCAGTTTCTTCTTTTGAATCTATTCCTCATCTCTTCTGCTCATTTCTCTTTTTATTTCACCTTTCATCACATACTCTCATTCTCTTTTTCCTCTCTACATTTCTTCTTCTTTCTTGTTCTTTTTCTTCTCTTTTCGTCTTCCTTCATCCACTTCCTTGTCTTCTCTTTTTCTTTTGTTTTTATTTTCATTTTCTTTTTTATTCTTCTTGATTTTCTCCTCTTTGCCCAGGCAAAACATAAACAAAAGCCTTGATCAAACCAAAAAAAATAGATGACAAAGAGGAAGGAGGAATAGAGAAATGGATTGATGTATTTTACGCTTGAGCATAAATATCTATGCTCATGAATAATATTTAAAAAAAAATGAAAAGGGCTCAGCCGACCACTCTAGGCAATAAAAATCCTTGGTTTTATTCTATAAAAACTCTAAAGGAATTTTTTCGAAAAAAAAACGCCTAAAAAATTTTGAAAAGAAAAACCGAAACAAACCAAAATATCAATTCCAAAGCAAAGGCAATTTTAACTTTTGGAAATCCTTTATAAAAGTCGTGCAAAATCTATGGTGGGAGATTCTTTTAGGTCCACTTGTGTATAAACGGTAAAATTGAAAATCCCACACGAGAGAATTCCATCTGCGACTTCCACACGAGAGAATTTCGCTCTAAACCAATATTATGTTCCAGCATAAATACGAGCTCCAAAATCCAAATTAAGCACATTTAGTGTAATTTCTAACAAAAATTTCTTGTATTGGAAATTTTTAAACACGATACGATGGTTTGCCCTTTAGAATTTATAGATATCATGCTTCTTCACCATTATTTAAAATTTTCAATCACCTAAAAGGTCTCAAATGATTTTTAAAATTTAGAGAATTTTAGGCCTTTTACATTTTATTAAAAATGAAAAAGAGTTGAAATTCTACCCAAGTACAAAAAATATTTATAAATTTCATTTATTTGAGGGTTCAGAAATTCTGCCTATACGAATTCTCTAAATTACAGCAGAGAAATAGGCCCTAAAACTTTTGCCTAAAGTCTTTAATGCTGTGGATGGCCTTCACTTTTATAATTTTATTACTCTAGTGGCTGATAAGAAAGAAAAATTCCACTTGGCTTCTTTCTTTTGTTGCAGGAGAAGAATTTGAATCACACATTTTGGAGAAATCTTTTTTCACTTTAGAAGTTTGTGAAGGTGTTTTTGAAGCATAATATCCATACGACGTGTGATTCCACTCAAAATAAAAAACTTCTCAGAAGGTTGGTTGCTATTGGACGGTGCGTTGGTGGTTTACACCAAAAAACCAGAGACTGACAAACACAAAATTTAAAGTCTCTGCCCACTTGCAAATCTTTCTGCCCTGCCATGCCAAATATGTGAAAAAAGCTTTCAAGTCACCTGTGGCTGTGGGGTGTGGGCCCATGTGAGTAAACTTGTTAATGTTGAACGGTTGGATATAAGAGTATATACGTTAGATTAACTAATGCTTGTAAACTGGGTGGCTAGAATCAGTTACAGGCGAAAAAAAAAATAATAATAATAATAAATAAAACCACATTATTTAATGCATGGTGGGGGCCCACCTTTTCAAAATCCAACTAACTCATTAGCCCTAGGATCTTTTGTACTAATTAATCTATAAGTCACAATCAAATATGCAACATAGCCACTGTCAAATTAACTCCATTGTAAACACGTGAATATTTTTGTTGGGATAGATATAATGTAGAAAAATTCTCAAAAATTGAGATAAAATATTGGATTTTAATTCCACGGGCTAGAATCAAAGCGGAGCGTAACCTAAAATAATTTAGGTCATAGGTCCAAAAATAAAACCTAGACCTATTTATTTATCAGGACATAAATAAATACCCAAACTTGATTATTAATAGATCGCAACCTCCATATAATTGGAAAAGTAAGGACCCACTTACAACTTTAATCAAATGTTTGGCTTGTAAAGTAGATGGCTAGAATTAGTTACTGCTAAATAAAAAACAAAAATAATAAA
This sequence comes from Sextonia rubra, assembly GCA_037013555.1. Lineage (NCBI taxonomy): Eukaryota > Viridiplantae > Streptophyta > Magnoliopsida > Laurales > Lauraceae > Sextonia > Sextonia rubra. Next base: position 22,292,723 of record JASUAD010000024.1, on the reverse strand, counting down.
ACCATATATGTTTGAATTTTGTCACTGTTCATTTTTGCATGGCCTTGAATTATTGATGTGTTCATCGGGTCAAATGGGCCTGTGACAGCTTTTATTTTTTATATATTAGAATACATAGTAATTGAATTGGTTGTTTACAATGAAAATCGAGAGAGAATTTTTAAAATTGAACATCAATTACGCTACAACACAGTGCTGCATTGTAGTATGAGGCATTGCCTTTTATTTTCTTATTTGTGATAGAAGTAAATTGAGTCACTCATATTTGATCTCTCTAAATGGTTGGTGTAGTGAGAGTTTTTATGAAAACTTAAATACAATAAATATTATGAGTCCTAGGGTGGATTAATGGCTCAAATTTGAAAAGGTGGGCCGACATGATTTAGAGATAGGGCGCTGCGTAATACTATTCTAGTCCTGCCCTATAAAAATTAGAAACTAATACTCAACAATTACTCTAAGATTCAACACATAAGAACGTGAATGCATATATCTTCACCGGCCTAAACCATTTTGACGTGGAGGATCGTGAGTGCTTCATCCACGATTACTATCAAATAAATCCTCATAATCTCAATTCTTAATGTACTCACTATATGTCCAAAATGTTAGTTGAGGTGGGCCACACAGATCAAATGGAATTCAGACCTAGTGAACCTATATAGTGGATTGTTTTTATCCCAGTGAATTGAAATTATATGAAGATTCCAACATGGTGAGCATGGAAGACCAATCAACACCATGGAGATAGCCTGCCATGTATTTGAATCTTCTAATGTTTTACCCTTGGTAAGTGTGGCAGAGCCTTTCACCATCGGCAACACCACTAGGAGTAGCTTGTCATGAGAGCTGAGCCGCCCCATGGTGGCACGCACATTGATAGGTCTACTCACGGAGTCAGGGTCAATTTAGGGCAAACCCTTGTAAAATCAAAATTCTCTGCCCACTACTCCAATGCAAGGCTGCTTCATCATGCGGTGGTAAAATATGATTGGTGTCCCACGGTCAATAATTGCGTTGTCACGTCAGAGGCTGCGGTTGGTAGGGAGTTCGCAGGCAGGTCGGCGGCACACGTCTGTATGGTACGCTAACCATGCGAATGCATGAAATTCTTTATTTGTACCCTGTGTTGTAAGCTTTTGACCTTTAACTTGTCATCATGCGCTGCTGGGCATAATTGGCATAACACTAGTGCAGCGGCGGTGTATTACGATGCATCTACTCTATTTAATTGCACGCTGGTTCACCTTTACCAAAGCTTCTATTATATTCATTGAATCTACATCTATTATATACATTCAAACTAGGAATTTTTATAAAAAAAATAAAAAAAACCCTTTAATTTAGAGTAAGCGTGTTTATTAACAAATAAGTACACCTATTGGAGGTTTATACATCTTATTTTCCTTAATAATACCTTATTAGTTTGTCCTAATTATATTGTTAAGATAATATTAAAATTCCACTAGTCTTTCTTTTTCTATTCTTTTTTACTTCTTCATTATCTGATATCTGATATCAATCTTTTGGTTGTTGTCATTCTATTTCTATTTGTTTGAATCCGTGTTGCTCAACGGAGCAAATTAGTTTTAAGAGAGAAAGGATTGAATATATTATAATACATTTTCAAATAAAGCAACAAATTACAAATTAAAAGTTAGAAAGTCCAACAATAGATTTAGGCTTTTTGCTTGTAGAAAAATGGTAAAAGTAGAAAAGGAAAAAGAGGCACATGATTTCAAGAACTCCATTTATATGGCAATCCATAATCTCACCATCAATAGGACTTCTGAAAGCTATGGAAACATGAGTTTTGCCGGGAGCAATATGTTGATTAACTCATACTGCCCAACTTATTAAAGCTCTTATGAAAGTTGTGGAAACATGAAGTTTGTAATAGAGTAGAATTAGGTTAGGAAAGATGCCAACCAAAAGGTTGGTAACAGGCACAGAGAACAAATAAGAAGGAAGAAGAGAAAAGGATGGATCGATGGGGTTTTAATGTTAACTGAACAGTATCATTGGGGGTAAATCAGTACAAAAAATGTACGAACCCCAATTGAAGGTTTTTATGCATTTGTTAATAAATCCGCATAATCTAAGTTTAAGGCCATTTTTTTTTTTTGTAAAAATCCCTTAAATCTATATTTTGAAAGAAATCTAAAGGGACCAAACGTTAGATTACTAGCCTCTATATCCATTCGATAGGGGAGCTTTTTGTAACACTCCGACCCAAATCAATCTAGTTTGGCAACTAATTAATGAAGTGTTGGTTGTTAATTGTGTTTTGACGTCGTTTTGGTTTTGTTCCGAGTCATGGATAGGTAGTTGGGTTGAGTTTCACTTTGATTAGATAGACATAAGCCCTTTTTCGTAATTTTAGATTTTCTAAGACGTCGTCATTTATGCATCATCTTGGCATCAACACGTGTATTTTATTGAGCTCGTTAACTTTCGTAACTGACTCGTGTGCTAGAAAGGTCATTTGCTTCCGTTGGACCGTCATTTGCCTTGAATTGCAATTGGTGTGAACTTTTGGACCTTTTTGCAATTTTTCCTCATCTTTATCTTATAAAAGCCAACTACCACCAACTTTGTCCCTCACTCTCTTCTTTCTCACGTTGGCTCTTTCCCTCTCTCTCTTTCTCTCGATTTTTCCTCTCTTATTCTTTTGAAGCAAGCCAACCTAGAAGAAGAAATTAGAGCACTTCGTCTTCATATCGTTTGTGTGACTTAGGTACACTTGGTTCTATTCTTTCCTTTCTTCTTTTTCTCATTCTCCATGGCTGTGCTCACGAGTATTCTCTCTCTTTCTCATGCATGATAGTTTTGCGTTGTGTTTAGATGTGGAATTCGAGCTCAAGGACAACGATTCACTTGTTTGAACACAAATAAAGCAAGTATAAGCATGATTTGATTGAGCACATGTCGGTATTATATGATTCTTCTTAGTCTCGTGTTGCTTATGCATGTGTGTCGTGAGAATTACAGCCCTTTACCTTGAGATGGTCTTGATATTGGTTATTCCGTGATCACGAATGTTTCAATAGCGGATTCGTTCCGTATCAAAACAGACTATCCGACTGGTCGGGCTTCAGAGCCGACCAATCGGACAGCTCCGGACTGCTATAACAGAAGTGAAATTCGACCGGTCGGGCACCTATCCCACCGATCGGTTCTGTAACGCCCTGTTTTCTACGAATTGGTATGTACACTTGGAACCTTGTATTCAGTCCTATTCTTCTATCTTCCACAACAACCGAGGAACCTTTTAGGCTATTTTGCAGGCCCTGTGGCTTGTGAATTCTATAAGGAAGTTGTTCCAAGACCTCCAATAAAAGGGTAGGTATGTATTTGACCTAGTAGGGCCTTCACATTAGAGGCTGACCGCGACACTTGACTTGCCCAATGGACTACGAACATCGCATGAATGGTCTTAAGGGCTGTGACACATTCATGTGTGAGGTGTTTAGTGTTAAGCACCTCCCCATGGGTGTTGGTTTAAGGGACTTCGATGCACATGTACTTTACATTGCAACACTAGACAACAGTGTATCGGATAACTTAAAACTACATCATCATGGACGGTTAGAAATACTGAAGAACTAGAATATGATTGGCTAGTAAAAGACTATGATTCTTGCATAATAATTTGCACTTACATATTGATTTCAGTCTTGCCCTCTACGCGTTCTGTGCTGGGGCAAACGATTGGATATCCATCGCGGCTCTGTCCATGGATAATCCCGGGCGGGACAGCATTCACGTCTGACATTCATTCTTCCATATATTTCGTCTGGTACTTGGTTGCTAATTGGTTTGGTCAGTCTAAATTTCGTATGGCTTCTCTTCTTGGAGTATGTATGCACGTATGTATGAATAAATCGTATGCACGCATGATATGCTCGACATGATATGATCTGATATGCATGATCCATTTACAATCTAGTGCATGATTGACTCTACATTGTCAGGCACTACTCAGCCTCAGCCTTAGTATGCCCGACGGGGTGACTTTGGAGTAGTTTATATGGCCTCTCTGCAGTGAGTTTATGTCTTGGGGATTCCGGACCCCAGGAACCCGAGACCCATTCGTACCCTGGCCCGGTCAATGGTGTTCTCAGTATGTTATAAGATCCCTTTTTGGGAGCACATGGCATATGTAGTAGCCACTTAGTTATGTATGTATCACGTCTATCTTGATTCGGATAACATGTTTCATTTGAATGCACAATTGCCTAGTATACGAAAATGACCTCTATAAATTATTAAATATCAGTTATTCTGTTAGATACAACATGCGTTAACTTATTATTGTTTATACTTTGTTGAATCGTTGTATTCACGAGTTGTCCTTGGTGTTGCAGGCGTGCATGTGCATTTAGGCCGGGTCTAGATGTACAGGCACGGGAGTACGTATGTCATTGGTTAGGTTTTTACTAACCCCCGATCTCCTGGGCTTAGGTTGTGACATACGTATTGTATGGTATCAGAGCATTCTTGCTCTAGATGATAAGCATATAGGCATGTAGGAGCGTGGCGAGGACACAACGGTCAATATATGACATGGTCATCTTGCGGGGTAGTTGGGAATGTCTTCTGTTATGTATTAACTTGTCGTATTTTTACAGGAAATGGCTTCTGGCTTAGGTGCGAATAACAATCCTGGAAATAATGAAAGCGGGTCAGTACCGTCACCACATGCTTTGAGCACTGACGAGCGCATCCTCATGTTATTTCAGTCCATACAGGCCATGTCACAGTCCATGCAAAATTTACAAGCTCAAGTAGCAACTATACTTGATATGGCATTCAAGGGTTGGGAAAGGATCTTTATGGCATCATTTTGACCCTAAAATACATTGGATTCAAAGTTACACAACTTTAACTATTTGCTGAGATATGAATCAGCAACCCTATTTGATTGGCACAAACGCAATCCATAATTGAAAGTGATGATCACCAAAGATTATAGTGATTCTAAACCTAATCTTTGGTACTCAAATCATGGTACAAGATGTCCAAATTACTAGAGGTAGAGATCAAAATAACCTTGGAGGCCATTTGAAGAAGGAAAAAGATGCAACTCAAGATATTGGCCTACAATGATTGAGCCTATGTTTCCAATTTTTCTACAGTTTTGTAATTTTATGTAACTTTTAATTCCTTTGTTCAATTTTGACCACATCAGAGACCAAAGGGAGGGGCTATAATTTGCAAACTTTATACACAACCTGCATCCTTGAGCTTAGAGTTATGAATCCATGTAAATCTAAAAAGGAATGAACGAATATTACTAGTTTATTTCTATTTTCTGTATTTTGAAGTTGCGAGGTTGAATCTATCTCATCTCATGCAATTTTCTACAAATAGAGGGAAAAGAAGGCCAGATTGTCTTATATAGACAAGTCACCTGGATGAAGTAGGATTCATTGTGTTCGTGCAGATAACTTTTCCATAGCAGGGCCCACTTTTTGGAATTCTGAGCTCATCCAATTTCAAAATTTGATTTCTCTTGATATTATCCTTTCAATTATCTCTCCAAACGGTCTTTTGAATCTAATTTCAAATGCATTTAACCCATTCAAACCCTAAGTTAGTCAAATTTAACCAAATTAAGGGTTTGACTAGCCAATACATTTATCATTGCCACTTAGTTTTTTAATCCTTGTCAAGTTAAGTCTAAATTATGACTTTGAATTTTGAAAACAGACCAAAACTCATGAAAACTCAACTAAATTCAACTCAAACCAACATAAAAACCTTCATTTTCCCCATACCTAGGGGAGTTTTTCTGGGTGTTCCCCACAATCCCCACATAAATGGACACAAATGTTACCTGTGAAAAATACGTCAAAGAAAATCAATGCTTATGTTTTACAAAATCCACCATTAATACCTAGAGTTTTTGGTCCATTTCCCAAAAATCAAGTCTAGGCCTACAACCAACCCTGACAAACCCTATTTTTCATCTAATCATCCCAACCAAATTCAACTCAAACCAATATGAAAACCTTGATTGTCCCCATACCTCAGGGATTTTTGCTGGGTGTTCCCCACAATCCCCACTTAGATGCACACAAATGGTATCCGTGAAAAATAGGTCAAAGAAATCAATGCTTATGTGTTTACAAAATCCACCATCAATACCCTGAGTTTTTAGTCCATTTCTCAAAACTCAAGTGTCACAACCCGAGCCCAGGGTTCGGGGGTTAGCAAAAGCCAAACCTAATGACACACGTACTCCCGTGCCTGTACACGTAGACCAAGTCTAAATGCACACGCACAAGGGAACATTCACACGTGCCAAACATGTACGCGGAAGCTGTAAATATCAGAAACATCAAACTAACAGTGCAAGAAGAAAATACGAAGAAAGAACTGACATAATTACAGGTGAAAGTCTAACAAAATGAACAAAATAACATATACAGTCATGACATATACACAAGTGAGCAAATCCTCAAAACAAGACTCCAATGATGCATGCCAAGAACGCTCTCCCGTGGAGTGATCACATCCACTCCTCTAGGCCTGATAGGGCCTCGAGGGTCTCATCTGGAGTCTGGCCGACCGGCGAGGGTTCGGCAGGGGTATCTAGGCCTGCAACACCAAAAACAACTGTGAATACGACGATTCAGCAAGGTATAAACCATAGCAAGTTAACACACGTTGTGTCTAATAGAATAAAGAACATCATGTAAAGTAAATAAGGCAATTTCGTATACTAGGCTGTCATGCAATAAAGAAATATGCTATGCGAATCAATGGAGACATGCAGGGTACAGAACTAGTGGCTACTACATTGTCATATGCTCCCAAAAGAGGGATCTTATAACATGCAAAGAACACCATTGTCCGGGCCAGGGTACAATGGGTCTCGGTTTCCTGGGGTCCGGTTCCCCAAGACGTATCCTTACTGCAGCAGGCCATATAAACTATACCAAATTCACCCCGTCGGGATCCTAAGGCCGAGGCTAAGTAGTGCCTGACCATACAGAGTCAATCATGAAAGCCCTGAGTAGATCGTGCCAACATATCATACGTGCATAGCTGTGAGTGAACATATTATACATGCATACTCAAGGTAAAGAACCACAATGTGAAAGTAACGGAACACAAGTAATCATGTTAGAGAGTGGAGATCAATAATCGAATGCAATATGTTATGCAACAAATCATGCGAAGTCGGATCATCTTTATTTACAAGCCAATTCTAATCTAATTATCCGGTGTTTCTAACCGTGCATGATGATGTAGTTTTAAGTTATTCGATGCACCGTCGTCTAGTGTTGCAATGAATCGGGCGGTGCACGAAGTCCCTTAAACCAACACCCATGGGGAGGTGCTTAACAGCCGGATAACGAACATGAATGATTCGCAGCCCTCGAGATCATTCACCGTTGTATCACATTCCGTTGGGCAGGTCTAGGTGCTCTACATTCTATAATGAAGGCCATATCGGTCTTTTCCTTACACCTATCCTTGATCTTTTATTATGCTATGGTGAATACGGCTTAGCCGTAGATAAGCGTACGGTTTAGTCGTGGTGTTCTACGGCTTAGCCGTGGCTGGGCCGTAGAAGGTCTGTCAATTTGAGTGCTCTCAGTTAAATCCAGAAAATGCACCATGTATTGATCTACGGCTGGGCCACGGCTGAGCTTCGGCTTAGCCGTAGTGCATTACACGGTTTAGCCGTGCCCTAGCCGTAGAGGAAAACTGGAGTTTTACCCTTTCTGGACTTTGAGCCGTAAGTGACATACGGCTTAGCCGTACCTGCACGAAGTCAAAATTCTGAAGTACATACAGAAAGTCTGGGAACTCATCAGAATTGTAATTTTTCCAATGGAAAGAGATAGAATACTAACCAAATGAGCTGGACACACATTTTTCCATACAAACTCATGTGAACTAACCAAAATCAAATGCATACCAACATGGGTTCTTCCAAGTTATGGTTATACTTGCCTTAATTGGAATGCAATTGCACAACTGAAGTCCTTGGATCCAAACACCACCTAACACCAACCAAACACCATGCATGCATGAGAGATGGGAAGAAATCCCCACAACACAGACACACCATGCAATATGGAACAAGAAGGAGAAGAAATAGAGAAAGGAGATGAGAGGGATGGAAGGATTTCCAACTCACCTCACATGCAAGACCCAACTTCTCTCAATTGAACTTGATCGATGGAGGTCGATGGGTGAGAGAATTCAAGAGAGAAGAGAGAAACTCCACGTGCACAGTTGAGGAAGAAAATGAAAGAGAATGTGGGTTGTCGATGAATGAAGTATATATATAAGTTAATGGTTAAGTCCAAATTACAAGAGAGTCCAAGTTAGAAGTGTATTTTCAGTTTGAGTCAAATCCGGGTCCAATGGAATCACATGACATCGGTTGCAAACGACGTAGTTACGAAAGTTGACGGGCTCAACGAAAGACGCGTGTTGACATCAAGATGATGCAAAAATGACCATGTCTTAGAAAAGCTAAAATTACGAAAAAGGGCTTGGTCTACTTAATCTAGGTCAAACTCAACCCAACTTCCTATCCATGACCCGCAACGAAAATAAAAACACAAACAAAACACGATTAGCAACGGAAACAAGATTAATTAGCCGCTAAACGAGGTCAAGCTGGGTCGGAGTGTTACATCCTCCCCTACTTGAGAATCATTCCGTCCTCGGAATGAACACTCACGCACTCATACCTGTGAAAACAGATCGGGATACTATCGTGCCATCTGCTCTTCTAACTCCCAAGTAGCTTCATCGGGACTGTGATGCTCCCATAGCACTTTGACCCATCAAATTGTCCTGGTGTGGAGTATCTGCTCTCGGGTTCTCACGATACGGAGCGGTCGCTCAACGTAAGCAGCACTCGGCTGAATCTGAACCTCGTCGTAACGAATGACATGGGAGGGATCATGAACATATTTCCGAAGCATCGAAACGTGAAAAACGTTGTGCACTCCTGAAAACATCTCGGGAAGATCTAATCGATAGGCCAAATCGCCAATCTGACTCTTGATCTCGAACGGTCCGACATAGCGTGGAGCTAACTTGCCTTTCTGGCCGAAACGGATTGTACCCTTCATCGGTGAGACCTTCAAAAAAACCCACTCACCAACTTGAAACTCTAAGGGTCGTCTGCGGGTGTCTGCATAACTCTTCTGCCTCGACCGAGCAACTTTCAAGTTCTCAATTGCTTTCTGTACCTTCTCTGTAGTCTCGGCAATGATCGTCGGCCCGTGAAAACTCCGAGTTCCAACTTCTTCCCAACATACCGGACTCCTACACTTCTTCCCGTACAATGCTTCATATGGCGCCATCCCAATGCTCTCGTGGAAACTGTTGTTGTAGGTAAATTCGCACAATGATAGGTGAAGATCCCATTCTCTCTCGTAGCTCAACACGCTGGCTCGCAACATATCCTCCAAAGTCTGAATCGTCCGCTCTGATTGCCCATCCGTCTGTGGGTGGTATGCCGTGCTGAAGCTCAACTTTGTACCCATAGCCTCTTGGAAAGCTCTCCAGAAAGAGGAAACGAAACGGCTGTCACGATCGGATACAATCGACACGGGGGTACCATGAAGCCTGACGATCTCATCCACGAACTTCCTTGCCATCTCTGAAAATGTCATACCCTTCCGAAAAGGAATGAAATGGGCTGACTTCGTCAATCGATCTACAATCACCCAAATGGCGTTGTTCTTCCTGCTCGTCAGCGGTAATCCGGAAACGAAGTCCATGGTGATGTGTTCCCACTTCCACTGCGGTATGTGCAAGGGATGCAACGAGCCTGGCGGTCTCTAATGATCTGCCTGCACCTTCTGGCATGTCAAACAGCGAGCAACAAATCCTGCTACTTCTCTCTTCATGTTGTTCCACCAGAAGCGATCTTTGAGATTCCGAAACATCTTTGTGCTGCCTGGGTGCATCGTGTATCAAGCGTAATGCACTTCATTCATCAGTTTCTCCTTGAAATCATCAACTGCTGGCACGCACAATCTACTCCGAAAATAGAGTACACCATCCTCTAGCCTGAAATCGGGTCTGTCTCCAATATGGTCTCGAATGTGCTTCAAGGTTAGATCTTCAAACTGCCTGTCTTTTATCTGCTGAATCAACTCAGGCTGAAACACTAGCGTACTAGCCAAAGTCACGCACTCGTCCATTAGTTTTACTTCAACAGGGAGACCATGGAACTCTAAGAGGAAACTGCTCAATAGCTGCACAGACTCTGCTTTCCTGCTGAGTGCATCTGCCACCACATTTCCCTTGCCTGGCTGATATTTGATCGGGAAGTCATAATCATTAATAAGCTCAAGCTACCTCCGCTGTCTCATGTTCAGCTCCTGCTGCGTGAATAAGTACTGCAAACTGTGGTGGTTAGAACGAACCTCAAACTGCACACCATACAGATAATGTCTCCACAGCTTCAATGCAAACACGATGGCTGCCAATTAAAAATCATGGGTGGCGTAATTCTTCTCATGTTCTCGCAACTGTCTCGATCCATAAGCAATAACCTTCCCGTGCTGCATCAACACACAGCCTAGACCAACTCGAGAAGCATCTGAATAAACCACGAATCCTTCACTACCATCTGGCAAGGCTAACACTGGGACCGTAGTCAACTTCTCTTTCAAAGTCCGGAAACGGGTTTCACACTCCTCAGTCCAATCAAATGGTACATTCTTCCTGGTCAACTTCGTCAAAGGAGAAGAGATCTTAGCAAAGTCCTGGACAAATCGACGATAGTAACCCGCTAGACCAAGGAAACTGCGAACCTCTGTCACTGTCTTGGGGCTAAGCCAATTCACCACTGCCTCTACTTTAGACGGATCAACTGCCAATCCCTCTCGTGAAATGATATGACCTAAAAATGCCACCTGCTCAAGGCAAAAATCACATTTCGACAACTTAGCAAACAATCGATGTTCTCTCAACAACGACAAGGCTTTCCTCAAGTGCTCCCGATGCTCCTCTGCTGACTTAGAGTAGATCAGTATATCATCAATAAACACAACTACGAACTGGTCTAAGAAAGAAGCAAAGATCTGATTCATCAATGCCATAAACGCTGCAGGGGCGTTGGTCAGTCCAAAAGGCATCACGAGGAATTCATAATGTCCATAACGAGTCCTGAAGGCAGTCTTGGGAATATCATCTTCTTTGACCCTCAACTGGTGATATCTAGATCTCAAATCAATCTTCGAAAAATATGCGGTACCCTGAAGTTGATCAAACAGCTCATCAATCCTGGGTAGGGGGTACTTGTTCTTGATAGTCACTTTGTTCAGCTGTCGGTAGTCTATGCACATCCGAAAAGTACCATCCTTCTTTTTGACAAACAAGACTGGTGCTCCCCAAGGTGAGACACTCTGGCGAATGAAACCCTTGTCTAAAAGCTCCTGCAATTGCTTCTTCAACTCAGACAACTCAGCTGGGGCCATGCGATACGGAGCCTTGCTGATCGGTGCCGTGCCGGGAACAAGCTCAATGGCGAACTCCACATCTCGAACCGGGGGTAAGTCTGGCACATCGTCTGGGAAGATATCGGGAAAGTCACAGACCACTTGAATCTCACCTAGCTGCTTTGTCTCCTTCTTCGCTGAGATAAAGGCAATGAAGCCTTCACACCCTCGGCAGATCAAGCGATCTGCTTTACACGCCGAGATCACACGTCTGGGGCATCTCTGCTGACTGCCCTCGAAACGGAAACCCTTGCTTAAATCGAAGAAGATCGTCCTGTTGTAACAGTTAACACATGCACGATATCGAGCGAGCCAATCCATACCAAGGATCACGTCGAAGTCCAGCATCGACAACATGATCAAATCAACAGGTAACTGATGACCTGCAATCTGCACGTCGCAATGGGGGTAGTATACACTACACTCCACTCGCTTGCCAACTGGGGTGGATACAACCAGCACATATGGCAACGGCTTAGACGGCTGATGTAACCGCTCGGCAAAATGAGGTGCTACGTAAGACCGTGTAGACCCCGAATCGAACAATGCTAATGCCTCGACGCGCGAAATCAAAACAGTACCTTCAACCACCTGTGGATCCTCGGCACTCTCATGGGTAGCAGCGTAAGCACGGGCTGTCTGGTGAGGCTGTCTCGAGCCTGGACGAGCTGACTGTGACTTGCTCGGAGCTGTAGGTGCACTGGGTCTGCCAGGAACTGTACCGGAGATATTACCAGATGGAGCTGCACCGGAGGCTCTATATCGAGGACAATTGGCTATCATATGCTCCCTCGAACCACAGATAAAACAAGCACCTGCCTTTCTCCAACACGCTTCAGTCGTGTGGCCCTTGCCACAATACCCACAAGTCACTCCGGTGGAACTAGAAGTACTCTGCTGGCCTTTTGTCTTCTTCTGTACTTGTCCTCGTGCACTGAAAGGCGGCTGTCGCTTGGGCTCAACGGCTCTCGCAGCTTGGTGGATGGCCTCAGCAGAATAGGCCCTGTCCACTGCATCATCAAACGTAGCTGGACGCTGGAACGCAGTCACGTGGTGCATGTACCGGGGATGCAGGCCTTCAACAAACCGGTTCACCTTCCTTTCTTCGGTACTGATCATGTCCGGAGCAAAGTGCGACAACTGAGTAAACTTGTTCACATATTCGGCTACAGTCATTTACTGCTGGCGGAGAGCTAAAAACTCAACCTCCTTGGCTCGAAACACATGAGCCGGGATGAACTTCCTCCTGAACTGTTGCTTGAACATCTCCCAAACCGTCGCGCTAGGAATGTCTTTGTATGAGTCTTTCACGCTTTTCCACCAAGTTTTTGCGACGTCTCTTAACATGGAAGTTGCTAGTCCGACCTTCTGCCGGTTCGTGCACACGACGGTCTCAAAGACATCCTCCGTCTGCTCCAACCACTGTTCCGCCTTCAATGGCTCTTTTGTCCAATAGAACTCAATAGCTCCTCGCTTACGAAATTTACCGTAGAGGGCATTCGGGTCACTCTCTCGAGGCTGTAAGACCACCTGCTGATCCATATGTGCTTGAGATGGGGCTTGGCTTTGTCGGTCTAACATGGTGGTAACTTGTGCTTGCAAGTTTTGCATTGATTACGATTGTGCCTGAAGGGACTGAAATAGCATGAGGATGCGTTCGTCTGTGTTCTGTGTCTGCGGTGATGGTGCGGATCCGCTTTCATTATTTCCGGCATTTCCGGCGTTCTGTTAAGAACCCGAACCTGACGCCATCCTGTAAAATGGAAAGAGTCAGACACAAACACAAAACAATTGCGCCCAACAAGCCCCAAAATCTAAAAAGATCACAAAGAAAATCGTATCCTCACCACGATCCTACATGCCTACATGCTTATCATCTAGAGCAAGGAATGAGCAAGGCATGCTCTGATACCATATAATACGTATGTCACAACCCGAGCCCAGGGTTCGGGGGTTAGCAAAAACCAAACTTAATAACACACGTACTTCCCTGCTTGTACACGTAGACCAAGTCTAAATGCACACGCACAAGGGAACATTCACACGTGCCAAACATGTACGCGGAAGCTGTAAATATCAGAAACATCAAACTAACAGTGCAAGAAGAAAATACGAAGAAAGAACTGATATAATTATAGGTGAAAGTCTAACAAAATGAACAAAATAACATAGAAGCACTTGCTGTAACACTCCGACCCGATTTGATCCAGATTAGTGGGTAATTACGCATGATTTTGTTGTTAAGTGTGTTTTGATTTTGCTTTTCTTTAGTTTTGAGTCATGGATAGGTAGTTTGGGTTGAGTTTGACCTGGTTTAGGTAATTCAAGCCTTTTTTCGTAATTTTGGATTTTGTTTGACCTTCTCAGTTTTGCTTCATTTTGATGTTAACGCGTGTATTTCGTTAAGCTTGTCGATTTTCGTAACTGTCTTGGATCCGAATGATTTCGTTTGCTCTCGTTGGATCGTCAGTTGACTCAAACTGGAAATTGTGTAATCCGTTTGGACTTGTTTGTAATTTGGATTCCTTTTACCTTATAAATATCTTACCTACCTCTCTCTCTCGATCGTCAGCTCTGTTTGTCTCTCTCCCTCGTTCAGCTCTCTTTCCTTCTCTGTTTCTGTTTCGTGAGGAGGAGGGAGCAGAGTCGTCAGTTTGTGTGTGTTCAGTGGATTGAGCCAAGCAATGACCGGAGTGTGTGATTTCACTGTGAGGCAAGTATAAGCACAAGTAGCATGAACGCCGATTGGTATTGTTTTGATTGTTTGTATTCTTACTCTTTGTTGTATGCATCACTGTTAGACAGCTCTATTGAGTCAGTTTTGCTGTTATCTTTTTGTTTTCAGTCGAAGAGTTAGCCATTCTGTATGTCTATAACTGTTTCAGGAAAATGACTCAGTGCACTCACGGCTAAACCGTGAAATGTGCTACAGCTGAGCCGTGAAATGCCTTACGGCTAAGCCGAGACCCAGCCGTGACCCTAACCGTAGATCAATACAGGGTGACAATTGAAATAACTGAGAGTTGGAAAATTGCTACTCTTCTACGGCCCAGCCTGATCTAAGCCGTACATTGTGCTACGGCTAAACCGTGGACCAGGATACGGCTGCGCCGTAAAGTAAATTACGGTTGAGCCGTAAGTGCGAATGAACAGTTTGGGGAACCTCGGCTCCGCCGCAGTGCAGATTACGGCTAAGCCGTAAGATGCCTATGGCTAAGCCGTAAGGTCAGCTACGGCTACACCGTATAATCCTGAGAACTGAATAAAACGACTAGGCTTAAGAAAGAGACCATATATGACTTTCATGTTAAAATGTAGATAACCTGAACATGCCCAATGGAATGTCTGAATGACATGTATGATCGTGAGGGCTGCGTTTCATTCATGCACGTTATCCAGTTGTTTAGCACCTTTCCATGGGTGTTGGTTTAAGGGACTTCGGTGCACATTCCAGATACACTGTAACACTAGACAATGGTGCATCGGAAAACTTAAAACTACACCAATATGCACGGTTAGAAACACTGGATAAATAGGTTAGGATTGGCTTGTAATTGACCTTGATTCGTGAAAGTAGTCTGATCTGTATAGCATATTGACTTCGGTTATGCCATCTTATGTGTTCTGCGCTGGACCTCTCGATTCTGTGGGAAATGCAACAGCCCTAGAGCGAAGCTTGGGCAGGACCATTCTATTACTGTGTTTCCATCGTTGCTCCGGTGGAGTACTTGAGTCAGTGATTATTTGTTATTGGTACTCATTTGTCAGTACTTCTTTATATTGCTTATTCGCATTCAGTATCAGTATATGTGATGCACTTCCTATTGTTCGTTTATTGTGATATGTGTGATCTATATGTGATATGTGAGATCTGTATGTGATATGATTGATTGAGGTGCATCATTCGATTTGATTGTGATTGTTACATGGCACTACTGAGCCTCAGCCTTAGAATGCCCGACGGGGTTGACTTTGGTTTAGTTTATGTATTTGCCTCTGCAGAGTGTTCTGTCCTGGGACTCCGGACCCCGGAAAATAGAGACCCATGCGTACCTTAGTCCGGTCGCTGGTGTTCTCATTTCAACTGCTCTCGAAAGGGAGAATATGGCCAATGTAGTAGCCACTTTGACTGTTATCTGTTTATGATTCTGATAGCATGCTTATTCATTTGCACAATTTGCTTAGTATACGAACATGCTTACTATGGATCTTGCATTGTGACTTTTGCTCATTAATAGACACAATTCGTGTTATCTTCTTGTGGCTTATATTTTGCTAAGTCGTTGTACTTATGAGTTGTTATTGGTGTTGCAGGCTCAGATCCCTCTCCCGATCCTGCGTCGGTCGACCCGACTCCAGGAGAGGCTCGCGAGGCCCCATCCGGCCTAGAGGAGTGGACTTGATCCATTCTCTAGAGAGCGGTTTGCATCATTTTGTTATCCCATTTCATTTGAGTTTGGATCCATTTGGGGATTTTTTCTGTATTTTGTACCGTGGGCTTGATTGATATCTGTATTGTGATTTTTGTGTAGAGCCCTCTATATGGTTATACGTTTTTGTATTTGTTCTTGTAATCAGTCTAATGCTTTTGCAATCCATTATGGTTTTGTTCTTGTGGTATGCCTTGATACGTACAGCTTCCGCGTACACTTGTTTGCACGTGTGATTGATCCCTTGTGTGTGTATGCTTGGACGAGGTCTAGGTGTACATGCACGGGAGTACGTGTGTCATTGGTTAGGTTTTCTTTAACCCCGATTCTCTGGGCTCGGGTTGTGACATACGTATTGTATGGTATCAGAGCATTGTCTCTATCAGAGCATTATCTCTATCAGAGCATTGTCTCTATCTTAGTTCTTAAGCGTGTAGGCTTACAGGACGTGGTGAGATGACGTAGTCACTTCGTTGACTGCTGTGTTTGGTCCTTTTTTTCGGGGTCTGTGTGAGTTACCTAGTGTGATAGCAGATTGGCTTTTGTGTTTTACAGGCTATGGCATCCGGATCTGGTACACACAACAACAATCAGGGAGATAATGAGAGTGGATCAGCGGCTCCACAGCAACGTACGAATTTTGATGAGCGTTTCTTGACGATGCTGCAGGCGATCCATTCCTTGCAAGCACAGGTCGTTTCTCTAGTGGACCGACAGAGTCAAGCGTCAGTTCAGCCGCGTGTAGAGCAGCATGTGGTTTTCCAGCCTAAGGAGAGTGATCCAAATGCGTTGTACGATAAATTTAGGAAACGTGGAGCCACAGAATTGTACAGCAATGAAGATGCGTTGAAGGCTGATCAGTGACTAGAGCATACCGGAGATCTCTTCTCTAGCATTGTCTGTGATGACCGACAGAAGGTTATGCTTAGGCATCGATGTTTCGACAGGTGGCAAAGACCTAGTGGAAGAGTGTCAGTGAGGCCTATCTGACCATGCCTAGTGAAACGGTGTGGGAGACATTCCAGAAACAGTTCAGGAGGAAGTTTATCCCTGCTCATGTCCGTCGTGTGAAGGAGGTTGAGTTTTTGGCCTTACAGCAGCAGCAGCTGACCGTCTTAGAGTATATTCACTGACTTATCCAGTTGTCCGATTTTGCTAAGGATATGATCAATACTGAGGAGAAGAAGGTGAATCGTTTCATTACTGGTCTGCATCCTAGATACACGAATTTTGTAACTGCCTTCCAGAGACCAGCTACGTTTGATGATGCGGTCGACAGAGCATATGCTGTGGAAGCTAACCACCTAGCAGAGAGAGCTATGGATTTCAAGAGGAGTGCACCGGTGGGGTCCAAGGGACAGATCCAGAAGAAATGGAAAGGGAAGCAAGGAACTTCGAGTTTCTCTAGGATCAGATGCGAGTTTTGCGAACTGGGACATCTGACGGATAAATGTTGGAGGAAGTCCGGAGCTTGTTTAAGTTGTGGATCCATGGAGCATAAGATAGCTCAGTGCCCGAAAGTCAGGACCTTCCAGTCATCTAGGTCTATGGGGTCATCCAAGTCTATGAGTTCTGCAGCTTCGAATAGCCCCCAGCCGTCTCGCCAAAGCCAGAAGCCGCAGCGTCAGATTGCTCGCGTATACGCAGCCTCCCATGATAATGCAGAAGATGCGAACGTGATGGAAGGTAAAGTTCTTATTGCCCAAGCTGAAGCACATGCACTATTTGATTCGGGGTCTACGCGTTCGTTTGTTGCACCTCGTTTTGCTAAATAGTTACCGCAACCCCCTTAGCCGCTACCCTACTTATTGGTGGTGTCCACTCCTGTGGGTAAGAGAGTGGAGTGTAGTGTGTACTACCCTTAGTGCGACGTGTTGATTGAAGGTCGCCAATTGCCAGTTGATTTGATCTTGTTGTCTATGTTGGATTTTGATGTTATCCTTGGAATGGACTGGCTAGCGCGGTATCGTGCCTGTGTTAACTGTTACAACAGGACGATTTACTTCGATTTCGAGAAGGGGTTTCGGTTCGAGGGCAATCAGGAGAAATGCCCGAGGCGTGTCATCTCCGCATGCAAGGCGGATCATTTGATACAAAGAGGGTGCGCAGGTTTTCTCGCTTTTGTCTCGGAGAAAAAGAAGGAGGTGAAGCAGTTGGGTGAGATTCCAGTAGTATGTGAGTTCTCGGATGTATTTCCGGAGGAAGTACCTGAGTTACCCCCTGTTAGAGATGTGGAATTCGCAATTGATCTAATGCCCGGTACAACACCCATTAGTTTAGCTCCTTATCGTATGGCCCTCGCAGAACTACTCGAATTGAAGACGCAATTGCAAGATCTTGTGGAGAAGGGTTTCATTCGGCCGAGTGTGTCATCGTGGGGAGCTCCAGTGCTGTTTGTGAAGAAGAAGGACGGTACATTGCGGATGTGCATTGATTATTGGCAGTTGAATAAAGTCACTATCAAGAATAAATATCCTCTGCCGCGTATTGATGAGTTGTTCGATCAACTTCAAAGTGCCGCCTACTTTTCCAAGATTGATTTAAGATCGGGGTATCATCAACTTCGGGTGAAGGAAGAAGATATTGCGAAGACTGCTTTCATGATGCGGTATGGACACTTTGAGTTCCTCGTAATGCCATTTGGATTAACTAATGCACCTGCTGCCTTTATGGCCTTGATGGACAGGATCTTTGCTCCTTTCCTGGATCGATTCGTGGTGGTCTTTATTGATGATATTCTGGTGTATTCGAAGACCCCAGAAGAGCATGTGGAACATCTACGTCGAGCCTTGCAGCTGTTGAAAGAGCATCGCTTATATGCCAAATTGTCGAAGTGTGATTTTTGGCTCGAGCAGGTAGTTTTTCTTGGTCATACCATTTCACGAGATAGGTTGGCAGTTGATCAGAAGAAAGTGGAGGTAGTGGTGAATTGGCCCAGCCCAAAGACTGTGACGGAGATACGGAGTTTTCTCGGACTGGCTGGATACTATCGTCGATTTATTCAAGATTTTGCCAAGATTTCGGCACCGTTGACTAGATTGACCAGGAAGAATGTTCCTTTTCTTTGGACGGACGAATGTGAGCACCATTTCTGTATGTTGAAGGAGAAGCTTACTTCGGCCCCAGTCTTGACATTACCAGATGGGAGTGAAGGATTTATGATCTATTCTGATGCTTCTCGAGTCGGTTTGGGATGTGTTTTGATGCAACATGGCAAAGTGATTGCCTATGGCTCGAGGCAACTCAGGAAGCATGAGAAGAATTATGCCACGCATGATTTGGAGTCAGCAGCCATCGTTTTTGCGTTAAAGATGTGAAGACATTATTTGTATGGCGTGAAATTTGAAGTACACTCAGACCATCACAGTTTACAGTATCTCTTCACGCAGTCTAAGTTAAATATGAGACAGCGAAGGTGGCTTGAGTTGATTAAAGACTATGACTTCCCCATCAAATATCATCCAGGAAAAGGCAACGTTGTTGTAGATGCCTTGAGTAGGAAATCGGAGATTCTCCAGGCTTTGGATAGCCTTTACTTTGTGCGACATGATCAGCCAATGGAAGTGAGATTGGTGGAGAACTGTTTGACACTTGCTAGTACAGTGAGTTTTCAGCCTGACATCATTCAGCGCATTAAAGACCAGCAGTTTGAGGATGCGATGTTGAGGCGAATTTGGGATAACATTGCGGAACGACCAAACTTTCGCTTGGAGGGTGATGTTTTGTATTTCAGGAGCAGGTTATGTGTGCCAGCAGTAGATACTTTGAAGGAGAGCCTGATGACCGAAGCACACCATGCTCGTTATTCGATGCACCCTAGAAGTATGAAGATGTACCGAGCTCTCAAGGACAGATTCTGGTGGAATAATATGAAGAAGGAAATTGCTGGGTTTGTTGCCAGATGTCTGACCTGCCAGAAGGTGAAAGCTGACCATCAGAGGCCTCTAGGTTCTTTACATCCTTTGCATATTCCCCAGTGGAAATGGGAGCACATTACGATGGACTTTGTTTCAGGCCTACCCCTGACGAGCAAGAAGAATAGTGCCATTTGGGTGATCGTGGACAGATTGACGAAGACAGCCCATTTTCTTCCATTTAAGAAAGGCATGACATTTTCCGAGATGGCGAAGAAGTTCGTTGATGAGATCGTTAGACTACATGGTACGCCTGTATCGATTGTATCTGATCGAGATAGCCGCTTTGTTTCTTCGTTTTGGAGAGCATTTCAGGAAGCCATGTGAACGAAGTTGAGTTTCAGTACGGCGTATCACCCGCAGACTGATGGACAGTCAGAATGAACTATTCAGACGCTCGAAGACATGTTACGGGCCAGTGTACTGAATTTTGGAAAAGAAGGGATCTGCATCTTTCATTGTGCGAGTTCGCGTATAATAATAGCTTCCACGAGAGTATTGGTACGGCACTATATGAGGCTTTGTATGAACGTAAATGCAGAAGCCTTGTTTGTTGGGAAGAAGTTGGAATAAGGAGTTTCCACGGACCAACGATCATTGTTGAGACGACAGAGAAAGTTCAGAAGGTCATTGACAATTTGAAGATTGCCCGATCGAGACAGAAGAGCTATGCAGATACTCGAAGAAGAACATTAGCATTTCAGGTTGGTGATTGGGTATTTTTGAAGGTCTCACTGATGAAAGGTACGATACGGTTTGGTCAAAAAGGCAAGTTAGCACCAAGATATGTGGGTCCATTTGAGATCAAGAGCAGAATTGGAGATTTGGCATATAGATTGATCCTTCCAGTGGAGTTTTCTGGAGTACATGCGTCTTCCATGTGTCAATGCTTTGCAAGTATGTTCGAGACCCGACGCATGTGATTCGCTACGATGATATACAGATGCAACCGAATGCGTCATACGTTGAGCGTCTTGTAACACTCCGACCCGAGTTGACCCGGATTAGTGGGTAATTGCGTGTGTTTTTATCGCTAAGAGTGTTTTGATTTTGTTTTTGTTTGGTTGAGTTGTGGAGAGATCGTTTGGGTTGAGTTTGACTTGGACTAGTTAGTTCGAGCCCTTTTTCGTAATTTTGGTTTTTGATTGACCTTGTCAGTTTTGCGTCATTCTGACGTCAGCGCGTGTACTTCGTTGAGCTTGTCATTTCTCGTAACTGTCTTGGATCCGAATGAGTTCGTTTGCTCTCGTTGGACCGTCATTTGACTTAAACTGATAATCGTGTTAACTAATTGGACTTGTTTGTAAATTTGGCTCAAATTAAGTTATAAATATCCTACCAAACCCCTTTTCTCTCTCGATCGTCTCTGTCTCTCAGCTCACTCTCTCCAGCTCGTCTCTCTCTCGGTTCAGCTCTCTTTCTCTCTTCCCCCATCTCTGATTCGATTGCTTGAGGGAGGAAGAAAGGAGCTCGTTCGCGTGTGTTTTCCGGTGGACTGAGACAACCACGAAGTGATTCCATTTGTGAGGCAAGTATAAGCCCAAGATGTGTGAACACCGATTGATAGTGATTTGATTGTTGTGTTTTTATGCTTCATTGTGTTTCTCAGTATTGGACAGCCCCATTGAGTTCATTTCACTGTTATTTGCTGTTTTTCAGTCGTTTCCTTCAGTTTCTGTATGACTGTGACAATTCCAGAAAAATGAGTCCGTGCACTCACGGCTACGCCGTGAAATGTGCTACGGCTAAGCCGTAAAATGGCTTACGGCTAAGCCGAGACCCAGCCGTAACCCAAATCGTAGAACAGTACAGACTGTTAGCTGAAAATAACTGGATGTTGGCAATTTGCCATTTTTCTACGGCCCAGCCTGATCTAAGCCGTACATTGTCTTACGGCTAAGCCGTGGACCAGGATACGGCTGAGCCGTAGAGCAAAATACGGTTGAGCCGTAAATCCGGATGGATATTTGGGAAACCTCAGCTCAGCCGCAGTGCATAGTACGGCTAAGCCGTAAGATGCCACGGCTAAGCCGTAAGGTTACCTACGGCTGCACCGTGAGACCCTGAGAATTGAATGAAAAGGGACTAGGTTTAAGCAAAAGACCGTATATGACTTTCATGTTAGAATGTAGCTAACCTGGACATGCCCAATGGAATGTTTGAATGACATGAATGATCTCAAGGGCTGTGAATCATTCATGCTTGTTATCCAGCTGTTTAGCACCTCCCCATGGGTGTTGGTTTAAGGGACTTCGGTGCACACTCCTGACACTGCAACACTAGACAATGGTGCATCGAACAACTTAAAACTACATCAACATGCACGGTTAGAAACACTGGATAATTAGTGTAGGATTGGCTTGTAATTGACCTTGAGTCGTATAAGCATTCTGATTTGTGCAGCATATTGATTTCGGTCATGCCCTCTTATGTGTTCTGCGCTGGACCTCTCGATTCTGTGGGAAATGCAGCAACCCCAGAGCGAAGCCCGGGCGGAACCATTCTATTGTTGTATTGGTACCATTGTTATCATTGCTCCACCGGAGTACTTGCATAATTGTTATTAGTGCTTGAGATTGTTAACTGCTTATCGGCATTCGGTCTTGTTATTGCATTCAGTATCCGTATCAGTTTATGGGATGCACTTCCTATTGTTCGTTCAGTATGCTATGTATGATATGCGAGATCTGTAAGTGAGATGACATGATTGAGTGATTGATTGAGGTGCATCATCCGATTGATTGTGATTGGTATTGGCACTACTGAGCCTCAGCCTTAGGATACCCGACGGGGTTAACTTTGGTTTAGTTTAAGTGTTTACCTCTGCAGAGTGTCTTGTCCTGGGACTCCGGACCCCGGGAACTAGAGACCCATGCGTGCCCTGGCCGGTCGCTGGTGTTCTCATCCTGATTGCTCTCGTAAGGGAGAAAATGGCCAATGTAGTAGCCACTTGATTGTTACCTGTTTATGATTCTGATAGCATGCTTATTCATTTGCATAAATTGTTTAGTATACGAACATGCTTTCTATGGATATTGCATTATGATCATTGTTCCGTATTATTCCGTATTCGACACAATTTGTGTTATCTTCTTGTTGGCTTATACTTTGCTAAGTCGTTGTACTTATGTGTTTGTCTTGTGTGTTGCAGGCTCAGATCCCTCTCCCGATCCTGCGTCGGTCGACCCGACTCCAGGAGAGGCTTACGAGGCCCCCTCCGGCCTAGAGGAGTGGACTTGATCCATCCTCCAGAGTACGGTTTGCATCATTTTGGGTTTCCCCATTCCTTGTCTGGGAGTCTGTTGAAGGGACTTTTTCTGTAATTGTAATGTGGGCTTGAGTGATATCTGTATATTGTATTTTGATTATTTGGGAGCCCTCTTCCGTAACATACGTTCCTGTATTTGTTATTGTTATCAGTTCATGTTATTTTGTAATCTCCCATTGTCTTGATACTGTGGTATGCCTTGATACGTACAGCTTCCGCGTACAGTTGTTTGCACGTGTGAATGATCCCTTGTGTGTGTATGCTTGGACGGGGTCTAGGTGTGCATGCACGGGAGTACGTGTGTCATTGGTTAGACTTTCTCTGACCCCCGGTCCCTGGGCTCGGGTCGTGACACGTCTGCTCTGTATTGTTGGGACCAGATAACAGATTTTGCGCATGAGGACTATTCGATGGGTCAAGGTACTCTGGGAACATCATGGACCTGATGAAGCCACGTTTGAATTAGAGGATCAGATGGCGTGTCAATATCCTTATCTTTTCACTCAGGTATGTGTTCATTCCGAGGACGGAATGATTTCTAAGTGGGGGAGGATGTAACTCTCTGACCCGATTTGATCCAGATTAGTGGGTGATTAAGCATGATTTTGTTGTTAAGTGTGTTTTGATTTTACTTTTCTTTAGTTTTGAGTCATGGATAAGTAGTTTGGGTTGAGTTTGACCTGGTTTAGGTAGTTCGAGCCTTTTTTCGTAATTTTGGCTTTTGTTTGACCTTGTCAGTTTTACTTCATTTTGATGTCAACGCGTGTATTTCGTTAAGCTTGTCGATCTTCGTAACTGTCTTGGATCCGAATGATTTCGTTTGCTCTCGTTGGATCGTCAGTTGACTCAAACTGGAAATTGTGTAATCTGTTTGGACTTGTTTGTAATTTGGATTCCTTTTACCTTATAAATATCTTACCTACCTCTCTCTCTCGATCGTCAGCTCTGTTTGTCTCTCTCCCTCGTTCAGCTCTCTTTCCTTCTCTGTTTCTGTTTCGTGAGGAGGAGGGAGCAGAGTCGTCAGTTTGTGTGTGTTCAGTGGATTGAGCCAAGCAGCGACCGGAGTGTGTGATTTCACTGTGAGGCAAGTATAAGCACAAGTAGCATGAACACCGATTGGTATTGTTTTGATTGTTTGTATTCTTACTCTTTGTTGTATGCATCATTGTTAGACAGCCCTATTGAGTTAGTTTTGCTGTTATCTTTTTGTTTTCAGTCGAAGAGTTAGCCATTTTGTATGTCTGTAACTGTTTCAGGAAAATGACTCAGTGCACTCACGGCTAAACCGTGAAATGTGCTACAGCTGAGCTGTGAAATGCCTTACGGCTAAGCCGAGACCCAGCCGTGACCCTAACCGTAGATCAATACAGGGTGACAATTGTAAGGACCCGAACCCCCACTAATCCTAATTACGTTAATTAATCATGTTCCTATTGATTAAGACTTGTTAATGGCCAATTTAGTGTGAATTATTGGGTTTGGACCCCAATTAAATAGCTAAGGGCTTTTTCGTAAATTGTCCTTATGCCTCTTGGATACCCCGTCCATCTCCTTACGTGTGATTTATCGCGTAGATCATCTTTTGTGTTGGGCCCGAGTTAATCCGGACTCATCTTAAGCCAATTGGAGCCCTTCCGGACTAAACTGAAATTCCTAGAAACGAATGGGCTTGCATGTAACTCCAGGGAAATTATGTTTAAAAAGGAGAATCCCAATTTCCTTCTCCTCTTCCTCTCGTTCTCTTGGCTGGAGCTCTCATCTCTGGGTTTCTCCTCCTTGCAATCAAAGTACTGTGGGCTTTGGGAGTGTGCATGCACAGGGAGTGGCACCCTCCCACCATCTTCTTCTTCCTCCTTGATCCCTTTTTCTGTTTCATGGTTATCTATTCCTTATATATGTTATGATTTGTATGATTGACTCCGAGTCGGCACCACTTGGCTTCTGCCCTTTGGGTATTATATGTCACCACTGCAGTAGGTTTACGGAGGGGTTGTCGACGCTCCTCGGGAAGCTAGCTTGATCCCCTAGCGACCCATACGTTATGTATGCTCCCGTTGGGAGAATAGAGCATCGTGGTTGCCAATCAGTATGTATGACATTGAGTTTCACTCATGCATCATTTTTAGTGATTGTTCTTGCTAACGTATTATGTTATATTAATTCCTATGCTTAGTACTTGCTTAACCGTCGTGTTAACAGTGTTACCCTTGGTATTGCAGATTCAGCACCCGCTCCCGACACGAATACTGACGCGGCCCCGGAAGATACCCCAACGGTACCTCGGGGTGTAGGTGAATGGATGGATGGCGACGTTTACTACTAGCCATCCTACGGAGAGCGTCTCTTCTGGGAATATTATGTTGAAGACTTTTGTATCACCTTTAAGGACTGGTTTTGGGAATGTATTTAAAAGACTATAATACTATTGTATGTAAATATGCTTTAATAGACTATGAATTTTATGTGCTCCTGATGATTACCGAGTATTTCACAGGTTCTCGATTATGATAATTTATGTTTGTACGTGTGTCAGCATACCTCACACGTTCCTGTGGAATCTCCCTTGTAGGGATTCGTGCAAAATTCTTCAGGGCACGGATTTCTACGGGATTACGTATCCACGCCCTGGGGGCCCACTCAAATCCCCAAATTCCCGGGATTGGGGCGTGACAACAATTGAAATAACTGAGAGTTGGCAAATTGCTACTCTTCTACGGCCCAGCCTGATCTAAGCTGTACATTGTGCTACGGCTAAGCCGTGGACCAGGATACGGCTGCGCCGTAAAGTAAATTACGGTTGAGCCGAAAATGCGAATGAACAGTTTGGGGAACCTCGGCTCCGCCGCAGTGCAGATTACGGCTAAGCCGTAAGATGCCTATGGCTAAGCCGTAAGGTCAGCTACGGCTACACCGTATAATCCTGAGAACTGAATAAAACGACTAGGCTTAAGAAAGAGACCATATATGACTTTCATGTTAAAATGTAGATAACCTGAACATGCCCAATGGAATGTCTGAATGACATGTATGATCGTGAGGGCTGCGTTTCATTCATGCACGTTATCCAGTTGTTTAGCACCTTTCCATGGGTGTTGGTTTAAGGGACTTCGGTGCACATTCCAGATACACTGTAACACTAGACAATGGTGCATCGGAAAACTTAAAACTACACCAATATGCACGGTTAGAAACACTGGATAAATAGGTTAGGATTGGCTTGTAATTGACCTTGATTCGTGAAAGTAGTCTGATCTGTATAGCATATTGACTTCGGTTATGCCATCTTATGTGTTCTGCGCTGGACCTCTCGATTCTGTGGGAAATGCAACAGCCCTAGAGCGAAGCTTGGGCAGGACCATTCTATTACTGTGTTTCTATCGTTGCTCCGGTGGAGTACTTGAGTCAGTGATTATTTGTTATTGGTACTCATTTGTCAGTACTTCTTTATATTGCTTATTCGCATTCAGTATCAGTATATGTGATGCACTTCCTATTGTTCGTTTATTGTGATATGTGCGATCTATATGTGATATGTGAGATCTGTATGTGATATGATTGATTGAGGTGCATCATTCGATTTGATTGTGATTGTTACATGGCACTACTGAGCCTCAGCCTTAGAATGCCCGACGGGGTTGACTTTGGTTTAGTTTATGTATTTGCCTCTGCAGAGTGTTCTGTCCTGGGACTCCGGACCCCGGAAAATAGAGACCCATGCGTACCTTAGTCCGGTCGCTGGTGTTCTCATTTCAACTGCTCTCGAAAGGGAGAATATGGCCAATGTAGTAGCCACTTTGACTGTTATCTGTTTATGATTCTGATAGCATGCTTATTCATTTGCACAATTTGCTTAGTATACGAACATGCTTACTATGGATCTTGCATTGTGACTTTTGCTCATTAATAGACACAATTCGTGTTATCTTCTTGTGGCTTATATTTTGCTAAGTCGTTGTACTTATGAGTTGTTATTGGTGTTGCAGGCTCAGATCCCTCTCCCGATCCTGCGTCGGTCGACCCGACTCCAGGAGAGGCTCGCGAGGCCCCATCTGGCCTAGAGGAGTGGACTTGATCCATTCTTTAGAGAGCGGTCTGCATCATTTTGTTATCCCATTTCATTTGAGTTTGGATCCATTTGGAGATTTTTTCTGTATTTTGTATCGTGGGCTTGATTGATATCTGTATTGTGATTTTTGTGTAGAGCCCTCTATATGGTTATACGTTCTTGTATTTGTTCTTGTAATTAGTCTAATGCTTTTGCAATCCATTATGGTTTTGTTCTTGTGGTATGCCTTGATACGTACAGCTTCCGCGTATACTTGTTTGCACGGGTGATTGATCCCTTGTGTGTGTATGCTTGGACGAGGTCTAGGTGTACATGCACGGGAGTACGTGTGTCATTGGTTAGGTTTTCTTTAACCCCGATTCTTTGGGCTCGGGTTGTGACACTTGCCACTTGATTGGTCATATGAACCACAGTTTCCACCCCCGGCATAGTCTTTTGACAAAAACCAGTACTTTAGAATAGGTTTTTAGATTAGCGTCTTTAGGTTAGGATCTTTTTTATTGTTATAATTTTGTAATAACTTGAATTTCTAGCAAAATAGGTTGTTGGTTTTGTATACATTTTCATAGGCTAGTGTCGAACGTGAATTTTGACCCCTCGATCCCTAGGGAAAGAGAGATCGCCAGTCAACTATATATGATATTTAATTTTGTACAATGAAAATGAGGATTCCGGCTACCCTCAACATCAACAGATCACGTTCGCCAGCTACAGAAATGGCCGTAATACTATTCTTCGGCAAAAGACGAAGAAAATGTGGGAGAAAAAGTTGGGCGGGTTCTTCTTTCGTCTAGTGTGCTGTCGGCAACACACGGCCCTTATCTTTTCACTTAATATGGGTCTTTCTGAATATAATTTTAGTCACATGATCATCATCAAGGTGCAAATTAGGCGTTAATCATCATATATGAATTATAGTAAAGTCAAGTAAAATAAAGGACTAACTTAAATAAATAAAAACTGGGGAGGTGTCAAATATTTTAAGAAGTGGATTGGCTCGTTTTCGGGTACTGCCTTTAAATCTCTTGGCAAAATAGGGTTTAAAGGCTAACTTTTCAAATCAAGATAATGTTGCAAATAAGAGTTAAATTTGCGATTTCGGAGTGTGATAAAAATGGAAAATAAAAGTAGTTGATGGCTTGAATTGTTTGAGTGCGACCTCTTTGGGATCAATTTTTTGATTAATTGATTGTTGATGGAAGTTGTTTGAGATCACGTCTTTTGTCTTATAATTTTCTTTAGTTCAAGTTTAGGGTTAGCCTTTATTCCCTTTGTCATTAAGTTCTTTTAAAATATTTGGCACGGGAGGTCGAATAATAAGGAGAAAATCTTCTTGGGTTGATTTTGTTGGTTTTATAGTTTTTTTTGGATTTTTAATAATGGGGCTAGAAGGATCTAACTAGGGAATTTTACTTGAATTTATGTAATTAATACGTTCGATTCGATCATCGAATTAACCCTAATTGTAAGGTCCTAATCAACCTACATCGGCTCTCCTGGTCCCCTAACGGAATATGAAAAATGACAGAACAAAGTCTAACGTTTTATTCTATCTAATAGGAAAATCTAGTTTATTTTAAACTGCAAACAACCTAAGCAGGAGGGATTTTGTCGCCTAAGTGGCTTCTTTCCTGTGTTTTACGTTGAGTTGATTTAGTTTGTTCGTCTTATGGTTCGATGATGAGATATTTTAAGCATGTTTTGTTATTTAATTCGGGGTGTTTTTATGTATTTTAGAGTTCTGACATTTCAAAGTTTCAGCAACTCGAAGTCCGAAAGCAAAACAGGACCAAAAACTGCAAAATGGGGTTGCCAGAAGGGTTGGGCGCAGCCACAGTGGTGCCCATGCTACTGTAATTGCTTGGACGTAGGGACTGTGGTGGCCGGGTGGATTTTTCTGCAGGTTCAGTGCTTTCTTGATCGATTTTGGGTGCCATAGAGATGTTTTGGCTTTTGGTTTTCAAGTTTCAGGATTGTTTTAGGTTCTAGATTAATTAGTTTTAGGCTTAATTTCTTTAATTAATTCTTTTTAATTACGTTAATTATGTATGTGTCAAAATGGGGGCAGCCTCGGGGATTGCGGAGCTTTGGTGACTGTTTTAGGATGTTTAATGGTTTTACTGTGTTTTCAGGTTGTTTCTAATGAACTGAGATTTTAGATGTTCTGATTGATTGCTCCAATTAGGTTCATTAATAACTTGCTTAAACAGAGGTAGGCTCAAGGACAGCGGAGCCTAGGCGGCTGTTATGAGATTTTCAGTGATTGTGGTATGTTTTCAAGCTCTTTCAATTTCTGGCTTTAATCGATTGGAGTCTAAAGTGTTTTAATTAGTTAAGCTAATAAAATTTACTAATGATTTGCTTAAACAGGGGTAGGCTCGTGGACAATGGAGCCTAGCCCACTATTTTCAGGTTTTAGTGATTTTAAGGTATCTTCGGGCTGTTTTTTATTTGAATTTTTAAGTGATTAATGTCTTTCGATTAGGGGCATTTTGATGGGTTCAGTGATGCTTAATAAGTGTGTTCTAGTTATCTTTTGACTCAGATTAATGTATTTTAAGGGGATAAATGAGCTAGGCTCAGGGACAACGGAGCCTACGCATACTCAAGCAATTTTTGGAAAAATTTAGTGATTTTTGGGTTGATTCGAGTTTAAGTTGATTAAATATAACTGTTTTAGGGCTTTTATGATTAAGTGAGTTTTAAGTTAATTAAGTTAATTCTTTTAGTTACTGTTAGCATTTCTAATGATTTTTCAAATTAATTAATGTGTTTTAATTATCTTAAATCACTTTAAAGTTTTAGGGTTGTTAGCGTTTGTGATTTTTTAAAGTTGCTTAATTAATGTCTTTTAATTATCGCTTGATTATTCTTAAAGTTTAATGTGTTTTAAATTGAATTAATGGTTTAATCTTTCAATCCACATATGTGCAAAATCGGAAACTTATATTGCCTAATCTATTGTTTTTGGATTTTCATCTTCATGTTTTGATTTGTTTTTGGGCCCTCTTCCTTGATTTATTTTTTGAATAAGGAAAGAAATGAAGCGATTTTTGAGTTTTATGTGTTTTTGATTTTTGTTTTAGTGCTTTTATGATGATGATGATGATGATGATGATGATGATGATGGTGGTTTACAATGATTTGGTGTTTCTTATGTAATGTGATGTTTGGGTAATCAAAAGTGATGGTTGGACAAAAAATGAAAAACCCCAGCAAACAACCGAATCTATCAACTAGCAACAGTTTGCAACAAACTAGACTCGAGAAACCGAAAAAATTGCGATAAAGCACAGGAAAGCCACCAGGCTCTGGCGCAGCGGCAGCCAGGCCATTGGAAGCTATCTGGGCGCAGGGACAGTGGTGCCCAAGTCATTGGGCTGCCTAGGCATAGGACAGTGGCGCCCAGGCCAGTCCGGGTTGATTTCGGTGATTCAATCGATTTCAAACACTTTCAATTCGATTCAGGTTTTTTGAAGTTATGCGAAAGACCTAATGCGATCTATATGCGATGGGTTCTCCAGATACGAGGGAACATTGTGCAAATTCAAGATCCGAATACCTACAGTGATGATATTGATATTGCAAAATCTAACCAAACCATGAACCTAAAGTGATGCAAATAATGCAAAATTTAAACAGTTTCATAATCTTAATTCTTAAATGTGTTCCTATGCATGAGGGATGACGAACAACAATCTAAAAAGAAGAAATTCAGGAGATTTGAGATGAGAGCTTTCACAAAGATCCATGTTTCTTGATGATTTTTCTGTCTTCCTCCTAGATATGAAAATCTCTGACTCTTCCTCTCCTAAGGGCCTCTCCGTTGGGGCCCATTATTGGCTCATCCAAGGGTACCACACAACATGGAACCCCCATAGCCACCGGTCCTGGGGTTTTACACCCACCAAATGGATTGGACAGTTGTGCACCCAATAATAGGCTTTCCTATATTTCCTCCATCTTCAATTGACTTGCACAACCTTATACTTATCACCTATACAAATAAATGTGCATTAATTATCTTCCCTATTTTCTCTCCTTTTTGAAAGGAAGGAGTTCTTGTAAGAATAATTATGTGGTGTTTGGATAAATATATAATATAATATTAATATTTTTAAATATTAGAAGATTTCATTATCATAGAACAAAATAGTGTCATATTATTATCTTGTGTAACTTATGGTGTTTGTCAATTTCCACAAATTTCAAAATACCTTTTAATTGTTTGGAACTTTATAAAAAAAAAAAAACTCTCACATGATGATATATTGAACAATAAATATTGGAGGAAAACTGATCAATTGACCCAATGCAAGATCCACTATTTAGTAATTACAGGTGTTAACAATCATGGTAGGACCCATCTATTACTTAAAAAAAATAATATGATTAAATGTTAAAATCATGAAATCTAGACAATATTATTTAATCAAGGTGGGTCCACTAAACATGATAACTATGGTGCAATACATCTAAAGTTGATTCTCAAAAAAGACAACCCCCCCCCCCCCCCCCCCCCCCCCCCCCCCCCCCTCTTTTTTGGTGAAAGTATCTAACGTCAAACATCATTCTGGGTCCCATTTGATGTTAGTAGTCATATTAACATCATGAGAGCTATCAAATAATGTGACCTATTTAATGATGGCAAATTGATAATTGCAATAATATATTTCAGTCTTGGTAATCAATATGGGAACTAGTTAATTCTGAAAATATGGGACCCACCTAATGTTGGTAATCACAATGAAGCACCCCTCCCTTGTGATATTTGTAGGACCCACCTAATATTGAAAATTAAAATGGGCTACGTAATTATAATATGGCTATGGGACCACATATTAAACTTGTATGCATTGTAGGGCCAATCTAATATTGGGACTCATAGTTGCACTCCTATAAAAATCATTGATGTTAAAACTTACAGTGGGCCACTATAATTAATGATTACTCACACACTCTCAAATAGTTTATACTAAAACTCTAGATTTCTTTAAAAGATGATTATTTTTGTAACAACTCGAATTTTGATTTTTAATTAGAATTAATCTTGACCCTTGATTTAATCTTGATGGACCCCACATGTGATTATTATTATTTTTATAATTTTATGCTATTAAAATTTGGGTAATTAACTAGTTGCTATGTGGGTCTCATAAATTACTAGAGTTTAAGAATCTAAGAGTTGTGTTCAAATTGGAGCTTTATTTGGATTAACCCTCCTTAATTGTGTTGATTTATCCCAACCCTGCTTTGGATGGAATTCAATTCAAATTGAGATTCTTTGGCTAAGTTTAGCTTGGACTAGAACTTCTTTTATGACTCTTGCTTTTAATTTCTTTTTTATAAATAGACAACTTTCCTTCTCCCTTCAATCACATCTATGAACTCCAAGTCCTTTCCCTTTCTTATGTTAAGAGTTTTCTCCTTCTTCCAAAGGTATGTTCCTCTTTTCTTTTTCTTCCTTTTTTTGCAAATATATGATATTGGTAGTCTACTCTTTTAATAGAATGCTTCCTTTTTATAATGTAATTCTACTCATGCCATGACTACATCATCTAACCAACATTATCGTCATTGGGTCATCCTTCATCATCATCATTCCTCTCATTGTTCACTCAGTAGATTCAACCCAAAACCCTCGTGCACCAGGACCACCATGATATGCCCAGACCCCCACTAGCCGGTCAGCCTACTCAACTCACATGGGCCGACTAGAATCCATCTCTTCATCTCTATCTTTAATTTTTCTCTTGCTATTTTCTTTCTTTTCCACTGTTGTGCAACATTGGTCCCGCTGTCTCTCTTCCTCTTCAACTCCTCCCGCAAATTTATCTTCCTCCCTGCCAAGAACCTAATCCATCGAGACTTGCAACTCCAACTTCTGTGTTTACTTCTTCTTTTCT
The DNA here is from genome assembly GCA_037013555.1 of Sextonia rubra. Lineage (NCBI taxonomy): Eukaryota > Viridiplantae > Streptophyta > Magnoliopsida > Laurales > Lauraceae > Sextonia > Sextonia rubra. The sequence continues at coordinate 22,259,653 of JASUAD010000024.1, read as the reverse complement.
TTGTTTTCTTCCCTACTTCTCCCTGTCTTTTCTAACTTTCTCTGCCACTTTCAGTTTCACTTCTTCCTCGTCCTCAGTCATGCACCTTCTCTCCTTTCTACAAGATCGTTGCAAAACACCCATTGCTCGTCTGTCCTCTCCCTGCTTCATCTCTTGCCATTCACTTTCTGGACCCACCTCTGTTAAACCAATTTCAGCCAGCGACCAACCCTCCACTAGTGCACCAAGACTTCATCACCACTCCAAACTGTTAAACTTCACACCATCCCAACATCAGTGTCCCACTCCCGATCAGGCCTAACCCAATCAAGTCTTGTCTCTTTGACCGAGATCTCCAACTCATCTCTTCGTCACACACACAGAGCTCAATTCCAAACAACTCAACCAATCCAGTTTGAAATTTCATCTTCAATCCTCCCTGCACCCAAACTAGTGTTCTTTCAGACAGGATTCATCACCTGAGTCACTCTCGATCAACAACTTGTTCTTGCTTCTGCTCTTATCCTTCCCTGTTTTACTTTTCTTTCCTTCTCTTCCTATCCGCAAAACTTAATCAGCCCCATGGAGTTTTCCTAACCAAACAGGCCCCACCCATCTAAAGATTAATTTTCTTTTGGATCACATCATCCTTTTAACTCAACATGAATAGAAACCGAGCCACCCCAGTTGCAATACATTTCGCCCTCAGTCTTTAACTCATAGCTGAATCCATATTTTGATATTATTTAGCTTATTCTTTAGACAGGCTTGATTCATATGCATACCCATTAAACACCATGCTTAGACCTGATCCACCTTACATGTATGTTTAAGTCGTGATGTGAACTATTAACTTGGGTCCAACAAGGATATGCCATGACCTGCAGGGCTCATTCTAGCATAGAAATTTATGCCTGAGCCCATTGATGGAACTCATTTAAACCACTTTCCCTTGCTCACCTAATGAACTTGTTAAACCCGAAGTTTCTTAGGCCCACTCGTTGATTTTCGAACCCAAATCATTGTTGTAAGTCCAACCCATTTAACCTGTGTGCATGCATGACTCACATTACTTAAGCCCACTTGCATGACTAAACAAATTGGGCCCAATCAAGGATGTGACCATACCTTAGCCCAAGTTCATTTCGTGTGATTATGACCCAAATCAATAGACTATGCATGAGCACATCCCCTAGACTCACTTGCTAATCCGTTTGCAAACCATCAATAACAGGGACTCGTATCGACTCTCCTAGATATTTAGATCAGGGCAGGTCAAGTCCATCATTCACCATTGAAAGGTGCAAGTAGTCTTGCCATGGTTCTTTAGCCATAAAGTTTTCAAGTCTTGTTTTGTTTTGATTTAAATATGTGAAACTTTGAACTATTGAAATAATCCTAAATTATCAGGGATACTTTATTATTTTTGACATGCTTATACATGATAGTTATGTTAGACCTAGTCCTGTTTCCTTGTTATCATCATGCTGCTATTAACTTTTCGTGAGATTTATTATTGATCATTAATTATCATTGGATTTACAATGTTGAAAAATATGAAAAAACTTGATAATATGAGATTCAATTTGTGATCTCAACACATGGCCATTTTTGTGATTAAAACGACTTTGAATTCTTGGATTTGCTATTTGTACCCTCAAGGTATTCTCTAAAGTATGGGCAACGCACTGTGGGGACGTTCACACACGGATTTTAGTCCCTTTTTAGGTATGATATTAGGATTAGGACCCCTTTGTGCGATATTGCTAGTCTATAGCTAGCTCCCCACATTGTTTTGCAGATTACCGGTATCTCGGACCTCGTGCTTACTTTGGAGATGAAAATGATTTGTACCTGGCGGGTACTTTGTGCTTGGTTCAAGCCTAACTCTAGCGAGCACACTTTAATACTTTGTTTACTGCATAGATGCTTGGTGCCTTTGGTATTCATTGCTTTGGTTATTTGCTCACTTACTTGAAATGCCTTGAATTTCAGTCACAATACCTTCTTGTTGCTTTCAAGATATTGTAGTTACCTTACTTGATATACCTTGTATATATGAACTATGATTTTAAATTTTTTTTTTTAGATTGTTATCTGTTTGCTAGGTTTTATGGTTTGTATTACTTGTTGAGTTTTATTAACTCTTGTTTTTTTCCACAAATTTCGATGTTAAACCGAAACCCAAGAAAACTTAGCTTGTTTTACGGAATTAGGATTGAGGGATGAACTACGAAAACTTCAGCCTTAGATTTGAGGATTGATTTAGGACTTTATTAGATTTTGAGAAATTTATGAGAGTCATTATCACATCAGATTTATTTATTTATTTCAAGTGAATTGATTTTATTTGTTTAGCTTGAGATGTTAATCATGTTATTCCATTTGAATTAATTAATAAAGTTTGGAATTTATTTAATTTAAATTATAGTGGACCCATTATGTCTTGTGATTTGAGAGTCCCAAAGACCTCAGATTTCGGGGCGTGATAGTTTGATATTAGAGCGTTAGGTTTTAAATTATGTAAAATTGGTTAGAAACCCTTTGACGCGTGATGGTATTGGGTAGTATCAAGTTTGGGAAATTGCACGGTCTTTTGCAATCTTTTAGCCTTTGTTATTTTCTTGTTAATTGTGCTTTTATGGTTTAAAGATGGATTGAACGGAGATTCTCAAACAACAAATAGAAACGGTAACTCTAAACTTGAAGATGTTTGACTGGCTTTTCGAGTGTGGCCACTGTTATTACTGCTCAAACTGAGGCTCGTCAGGAACCAGATCTGTATAAAAAGTTCAAGGGTTATGATCCCCCATTCTTTAGCTGGACCACCGATTCGATGATAGCTGAGACATGGTTGAGAGATATTGGAAGGCATGTTGGGCAATGAAGTGTGCGGAAGCTCATAAGGTGCGCTTGGCCACTTACAAAATCAACGGTACAGTGGAACATTGGTGGGAATTTGAAAAAGAGGCATTGAAAATGGCCGAGACTAAAGTCACATGGACAATCTTCAAAGATAAATTTAATAATAAGTACATTCCTAAGCACATTAGGGCACAAAAAGCACAAGAATTTGCGACATTGATCCAAGGAAATATGACCGTGGCTCAATACGAGGCGAAATTTGCGGAGCTGTTAAGGTACACACCACACTTGATCCCGGAAGAGGCAGCGGAAGCGGACATGTTGAAAAAGGGATTAAAGCCTCTTTTAATGAAGCAAGTAGCGGCATTCAAATTCATCCTTTCCTCTTCTTTACAACTCTTCAAGGCAATATAAGAATATTTATTACTACATGCATGTCTAATTTGTTGATTCTTGGAGTGATCTCTCTAAATGCAAGTTTAGAGCTCTTCACGCCTTGATTAAGTATACACATGTTGGATTAAGTAATAATAAGTATGATTATGTAATATTGATGAAATGTGGGTGTTGTAAGATCTATGATGATAATTTAGAGCGAAAGAAATCACATTGGAACCAATTCAAGGGTTTTATACCGGACTAAACTCTGTACTAGAACAGTTTCAGAAAATCTGAAACTTACGGCTAGGCCATAAATAAGTATGGCTAGGAATCTAGAGGCAAAAACTCATATATTTGTTTTACGGCTAACCCACGGCCAAGTTGTAAAATGAACTATGGTTAAGCTGTATCACCTTGTGACTAAGCCGTAAACTATTTTACGATGAGCTTTCCAGAGCACCCCAAATCCAACTTTTCTCTATGGCTGACCCTTGGCTAAACCGTGGATTATGTTACGACTAAGCCGTATCTAAGCCATGGCCTAGCCGTAGGCTTCATGCGGCTAAGTCATAGACCAGCATATGGCTGAGTCATAAATGCAAGTGAAATTAAAAGAAAAATTATGCCACACGGCTAATTCGTAACCTATACACGGCTAAGCCTTTTGAATATCGTGAACTTAGGAAATTAGGCGTTTCCAAGACTTTGTAGGGCTTTAGATACGGCATTTTTACCCCAATTAAATTAGCCCAATGGTGATTAAATGATAAGGAAGAAGAGTGAAGAGCTGTCACTCATCCCCTTCAATTTTTCAGATAGTTTTCCCATGTTACGTCATGGGTGTTGGCATAAGAAGAGGTGTCTTTTGTATACACGATGTAATACTAGGATTTTGGTAACATAACCACATTGGACGTTTTATGAATACATCGTATTGAATAACCTCGAAAACACGGATTATCTATATAGAGTTGGTTAGTAACTATCTTTGATAATTGGTTAATCTAAATGCATTCATATTATTAGTAACTTTGTCCTCAACATGATTAAATCATGTACTTATTCTTCCTGGTGAACCTTAAGGCAAAATTGGAACCAGAGCTTCTATTGAGTGTGTGCATGTGAGCCAAAATAGGTGTTGCTAAGGGGAAGAGGGGTCGAGCTCTATTAGCTCATTTAAGTATACATTGTCTGATTATCAGTTATTTTGTGTAATTTCGATTTTTATGATTGAATGTGATTTGAAGACTGATACTCCATTTATGTCCGAATGATTATGTTCGAATATGAGATGATCACTATTATCGATGATAAGTATGAATGACTATGTATGAACATGAGAGAATCGTGATAATTGATGATAAGTATGTATGACATGAATTCGGGAAAGCCTTGATACGTCGAGTCAGCACCACTTAGCTTGTACCCATATTAGGTTTGATACGACCAATTTGAGTATTCCTTATGGCATTACTACAGTAGTTTATGGAGGAGTTGGTAAGCGCTCATCGGGAAGCTAGACTAATCCCCCAGCGATATTCCCCTCTGTATGTTATACGTTCTCCTTAGAGAGAATATAGCCTCGTGGATGCCAACTAGTATGTTTGATATTCTGTTTATGATTCATTATTCATGCTTATTTCATGCACAATATGCCTAACTTCCATTATTGCTCTCTTTTAATTAATATGTTCTCTAATTCAATTGATATATCATCATAGTCTTATATATCTTTATATTTGCTTAACCAACGTGTTAACAGTGCTACCTTTAGTGTTATAAGTACCGAACCCAATGCCAGTTCGGTGATCGATGCGGCCCCGGAAGGAACTTTAACGGTACCTCGGGGTGTAGGTAAGTGTAATAAAGGTGACATTTTCTATTAGTCATTTTACGAAGAGCATCAATGGGTTTTCTTGTTGAGTTATTAAGTTTGGACATGCTTGGACTTGTGGTTAAACATGCCATTTATTTCATGTTGTTTTGGGCTTAAGATTTGATTAGACATGTGTTTTGGATTTATATAATTGTATTGTAGTATTTTGTTGTCTTGTGTATGGGGATGGTTAAGTAACAGACTTTCGGTATCGCTATGAATGAATGATGGTTTTATTATTGCTTATGATCATTAGAGGTGTATTTCACAGGTTTTTGTTTTATCGTTTGAAATATAATATACATGTTTGTGGAACTTCCTAATATGTACCTGCGGAGTCTCCCTTGTAGTGGTTCGTGCGTGCTTCAGATGGCATGGATTGCTATGAAATTACGTGTGCCACACCTTGGGGCCCATTTTAATCGCTAATTCTCGGGTTTCGAGCGTGACATATGTAAGTAATGGTATCAAAGTGCATTAAAAGGTTAATTAAAAGACTTCATAACCTTTAGAAAGTGTAGTGAGGATACGATAGGTTCAATTGGGGGATAGATTTTGTATAAGGAATTATAATTTATTTTCTATTAATGTGTTCTTTATAGCTAACCACTATTATAATTGCGATAAATGGCTTCCGGATCTGGCACAAACAATAGTTCAAGAGGCAATGATCATGATGACATTACGTTAGACGATGTGAATCCTCCACTGCCTCCACTTCCTCATCCTGCATACAATACAAATAAGAGATTTATAATGATAATGCATCAACTGGCTGCAAGTAATGCTAACCAGGTAGTCATGCAGATGCAATTAGCCGCTCTTCTGCAAAGGCAAAATCAAGCTTGTGATCCTGACTCTCTATATGAGAAGTTTCGGAAATGAGGGGCTACAGAATTTATAGGAAGAGAAGATCCGCTATAAGCTGACGAATGGTTTGTACACACGGAAAATGTTTTTGATTCGCTAACTTACACACAGAATCAACAAGTAATCATATTATCATCTATGTTCAGAGATGTCACAGATACATGGTGGAAAAGTATCCGTGAACATGTTAAGGCTATGCCAGAAACCACAATTTTGGAAGCTTTTAAGAAACAATTTAGAAAGAAGCTTATTTCAGAGCATATAAGTCGTAAGAAGAAGGCGAAAATTCTGCACTTTAGAGCAGAACATTATGATAGTTATAGAGTATGTACATGTATTTAGTCAGCTTCCCTGGTTTACTTTGAATCTGATTAACACTAAGGAGAAAAAGGTTGAAAGGTTTCTCGAAGGATTAAGGCCAGCTATTAGGGGGCATGCTACAACTTTCCAAAGTCTAGTGGAATATGATGACGTTATGGAGAGAGCTTATGCAACTGAAGAAATTGAAAAGAGCTTATTCTTGGAAGAGCCTAGGAGAGGTGCCCCACCTTTTGGAAGAAGTCAACAGTACTCCAAAAAACAGATGGGAGTTGCGAGTGGATCGTCAAGGTTAGCCTGCGGCACATGTGGGAAGAACCACCAGACAAGTAAATGTTGGAGGGTTACAGAAGCATATTTTGGTTGTGGTTCAATGGACCATAGCTTGCCAGAATGCCTAAGAAAAAAGAATTCCAATCAAGCCTTGCAACAATAGCATGACTAGGTGACTCATAGAGCAACACCACCTGTACCTCCACGTCAGCAATAGCATATGAGACAAAGACAAGGACAGGCACGACACGGTCAAGGCCAACAAAGGCAAAGGCAGCAAAGGCAAGGGCAATGGAATTGACCTCAAAGGCAAAGCTGCGCTTGTGCATTGACTCATAAAGAAACAAAGGCGGCAGATCATGTGGTTGTGGGTAAGGGTTTTGTCTGTGATATAGAAGCTAATGTGTTATTTGATTCTGGATTTTCGCATTCTTTTGCTGCACCACAATTCTCTAGTAGAATGCAGGAGCCACTAACGTAGCTACTGTATGTGTTGAATGTCATCACCCCTATGGGCAAAAGGGTGATTTGCGGGGACGATTACCTCAGTTGTAAAGTTTTAATTGGAAAGATCCTTTTCCTAACGGAACTTATCGTGTTACTAATGCATGATTTTGATGTAATCCTAGGCATGGATTGGTTGACTAAGTACATGGTTTGTTTGGATTGTTTCTGTTAAGACCGTTTCCATAAAAATAGACAAAGCTGGTCTGACTATTGTCTTTCATGGTGAGAAAAAGACCTTGAATATTAGGTTAATCTCAGCACTTCGAGCAGAAAAATTAATCCATAATGGTTGCGAAGGGTATATTGCTTTTATTATTGAGAAGAAATCACCTAAGAAGTTAGAAGAGATCCTGGTAGTTTGCGAGTTCCCGAGTGTATTTCTGGATGAAGTACCCAATCTTCCTCTAGTTATGGAAGTAGACTTCACTATAGAATCAGTATCTGGTACAACTCCAATCTTTAGAGCTCCATATAGAATGTCACTTACAGAATTACGTGAGTTGAAGATATAGTTGCGAGACTTACTAGATAAGGGATTTATCGTCTTACCACATCACCATGGGGAGCCTTAGTCCTATTTGTGAAAAAGAAAGATGGCATGCCTAGAATGTGTATTAATTATAGGTAATTGAATTAGGTGACAATCAAGAACAAATATCTACTGCCTAGAATTGATTAACTGATTGATCAATTACAGGGTGCAGCACATTTCTCAAAGACGGATTTGAGCTCTGAATATCATCAATTGTGAGTTAGAAATCAAGATATGTCAAAAACAACTTTCAGGACAAGATATGGGCATTATGAATTCTTAGTCATGCGTTTTGGGTTGATCAATGCCCCAGCTGTATTTATGGCATTGATAAACATAATCTTTCCACCCTATTTCGACCGATTCATGGTGATTTTCATTGATGATGTATTGGTGTATTCTAACTCTCGAGATGAACATATTGAGTAGTTGAGAACTTCACTGTAGTTGTTGAGAGATCATTAGTTGTACGCTAAATTGGATAAGTGTGATTTCTAGTTAGAACAAGTTCTTTTCTAAGGGTATATAATTTCAAGAGATGGACTTGCAGTAGAGTCAGTTAAGATTGAGACAATAATTAGTTGGCAAAACCCTAAAACAATTACAGAAGTTAGAAGTTTTGTTGGTTTAGCGGGCTACTATTGGAGGTTTGTAAAAGACTTTTCCAGAATAGCCGCATCATTGACGAAGTTGACTCATAAGAATGAGCCCCTTGTTCAGTCTGATGAATGTGAATCAAGTTTCCAATTCCTTAAGGAGAAATTGATCTCAGCTCTGAATTTATCTCAACTAGAAGGTAATGGTAGATTTGTGATATATACTGATGCTTTAAGAATTGGGTTGGGATGTGTATTAGTGCAAAATGGAAAAGTGATAGCATATAGATCTCGACAGTTAAGGGAACATGAAAAGAATTATGCCACACATGATTTAGAATTGGCCGTTGTCATTTTTGCTTTGAAGTAGTGGAGACACTACTTGTATGGAGAGAGATTTTGTCACGACCCGAGCCCAGAATTCGGGGGTTAGCGAAAAGCTAAGCCGGTGACACACGTACTCCCGTGCACGTGCATCTAAACCCAGTCCAGATGCACACACACAAGGGATCTAACACGTGCGAAACAGACGAACGCGGAAGCTGTAGATATCATAGCAAGCAACAAAGGAAAATAGCGGAAGCCAAAACTCAAACAAATACGGAACGGAAACGACAAAGACAATTACACTGATAGAAAACCAAATACACACCAAAACCAAAATATACAAAATACACAGAATACAAGTCCAAAGTCCAAATACAATCTCTCAAAATCCCAAAATGAAAAGCCACTGGAAGCATGCATGAACGCACTCGGCAGAGATGATCAGGCCCACTCTGCCAAACCTGAGGGTGCCTCTACACTCGCCCCTGCAGCCTCCTCGACCGCCGGGGAGCTGGGCAAGGTATCTGTGCCTGCAACACCACAGACAACACAAATGAATACAACGATCCAGCAAATACAAGTAACAGGCGTGTAACACTCATAGTATCAAAGTGAATAAAGTAATGACAGAAGATTAAGCACAGAGTTTCATATTAGGAGACTAAGCCAATCGTGCATAGAAGTAAAACATGATATGTGAATCAAAACATAGAATACTGAACTAGTTGGCTACTACATTAACCATGTTCTCTCAAGTAGAGAGCAGAGCAGAGCAGATGAGAACACCACTGTCCAGGCCAAAGGTACAAGTGGGTCTCGGTTTCCTGGGTTCCGGGGTCCCAAGACAAAGCGACACTGCAGTTATACAGAGATACAGAGATCTAAGCCAAAGGTAACCCCGTCGGGCATCCTAGGGCTGAGGCTGAGTAGAGCCAGACTAACACCAATCAAATCAAATCCAAAGAAGGGAGATTATCCGCTTTGGACTCACCGATGACAAGGACCAGATCTTATCCTCACGTGTTAATCTCTGGGCAGAGCCACCAGGGAATACCCAAACTCAGAGATAAACAAAGCCAGCAGAGCATAGATATAAATCCAAAGCACAGCATAGATCAAAGCATAGTGCGGAACGAAGCATAGAACAGATATATAGGCCGAAAACAAAAATGACTACGGAATGCATAAACATAGATTAACAGAACAGAGGGCAAAACCATAAACAATATGCAATGCATCTCAGATTAATACGGAGTCAAGGTTCATTACAAGCCAGTCCTAAGCTCGTTGTTCACTGTCACTAACCGTGCATGTTGATGTAGTTTTAAGTTAGTCAATGCACCGTTGCCATCACAGTGTTGCAATGTAATCTTTGCGTGCACCGACGTCCCTTAAACCAACACCCATGGGGAGGTGCTTAACAGTGATCAACGCTCACATGAATAAGTCACAGCCGAACAGACTTTTCATGCAATCCAAAGAATCCATTGGGCCGGTCACATGGGTGGTTAACCTGTATTTGAGCCCTACAAGTCTCACCATTATCCTAAGTTATATTTCAGAATTGCCATGCCTAACGGTTTAGCCATGAGGGACCTATGGTTAAGCCGAAGACATCTTACACACTCGTCGTAATATGCACTACGGCTTCCCCTTGGTTCCATTAAACACAGCTAAACTGGTCATCTTTCACCTCTGATCTGATGCCTCTTTCGGCTGAGCTACAGTCAGTATACGGCTTAGCCGTAGCCCAATCCACGGCTTGGCCGTAGCATTTCACGGCTTAGCCGTAGTCCACACCGTAGGAGTCCTGTGTTGGAAAAGTTTCGACTGATCAGAGATTTAATTCACGGCTGAGTTACGGTTTGGGTCACGGCTAGCTTACGGCTCAGCCGTAGGACAAATTACGGCTTAGCCGTAGCCTAGCCGTAGAACAAAAGTGAAATTTCGAGGCTCTGGAATGTGAGCCGTAGAAACTTACGGCTTAGCCGTACAATACAGAACACAAATTCGGGATAGTTACAGAAACTGAAATTCGGTACAGAAGCTGAACAAAATGAGTTACAGAGGTTCCAAATTCACAAAATGTGGCTGTAAAACATGCTAGACAAAGAATAAGAAGAAATCAAAGCCATCAAACAAAATACCCATATGTGTTATCAAGCTTGTACTTATACTTGCCTCAAACTCTGTCAAATCCACTGACTCAAGCTCCAAATCCACTAAAATCAAAGACAAATCAAAGAGATACACCATGCACGAGATGAAACCACAGGAATCAGAGAATGAGAGGTGCAATTGGAGAAGAAATACAAAGAGTTGGGAAAGAACCCACTTACCTAAGGCAAAGACAGAGATGAGAGAATGGAGAAGAACCCAAATCAAACAAAGGATCCAATCCTCAATCGATCAAGAGAAGGAAAGAAGAGAGAGAGAAAACGTGGAGAGCTTCTCCTGGAGTCTCCTGGAATTGCATGCAGTCGATGAAGACAAATGGGCAAGGAATTGGACATCTGGAACATGACTCACATATATAGGTTTGGAAGTTTAAAACAAGGTCTGGTGAGTTTAGACTAATTACAGTTCAAGTCACACGAAGGTCCATCTTCCCCAATTGACTCCAAACGGATCTGACTCAGTTACGGAAATTGTCGAGCTCAACGAAATACGCGTGCTGACACCAAGATGATGCAAATATGATATGAGCAAAGCAAAAGCGAAATTACGAAAAAGGGCTTAGAACTACCTATCTCAGGTCAAAGGTCACTCGACTACCTATCCAAGGCCCAAAACCAAAACCAAAAGAAATAAAACAAAACAAAACACACTAATGAGCCACTAATCCGGCTCAAAGGGATCGGGGTGTTACATCCTCCCCCACTAAGAATCATTCCGTCCTCGGAATGACTACCTACCTGCGCAAAGAGCTGTGGGTACTGGCGCGCTAGCTGCTCCTCTAGCTCCCAAGTAGCCTCATCTGGACCATGATGTTCCCACAACACTTTAACCCATCTGATAGTCCTGGTACGGAGAATCTGCTCTCGTGTGCCAACGATGCGAAGCGGACGCTCAACGTAAGTTACATTAGGTTGAATCTGGATGTCATCGTAGCGAATCACATGGCTCGGATCTGGCACATACTTACGGAGCATCGACACATGGAATACATCGTGCACACCGGAGAACTCAACTGGAAGCGTCAACCGATAAGCTAAATCTCCAACTCGGCTCTTGACTTCAAACGGTCCTACATATCTCGGAGCTAACTTACCCTTCTGACCAAATCGAACTGTGCCCTTCATCGGAGAAACTTTAAGGAACACCCAATCTCCGACTTGAAATGCCAAAGGTCTCCTCCGAGTATCCGCATAGCTCTTCTGCCTGGATCGAGCAATCTTCAGATTCTCTATCACCTTCTGCACTTTCTCTGTCGTCTCAGCAATGATTGTCGGACCATGGAAACTTCTTGTTCCTACCTCTTCCCAGCACACAGGGGTTCTGCACTTACGTCCGTATAGAGCTTCATATGGTGCCATACCAATGCTCTCATGAAAGCTGTTGTTGTAGGCAAACTCACACAATGCTAGATGCGTATCCCATTCCTTCTCAAAGTTCAGCACACTAGCTCTGAGCATATCCTCCAACGTCTGAATGGTACGCTCCGACTGTCCATCGGTCTGGGGGTGGTATGCCGTACTAAAACTCAACTTCGTGCCCATAGCTTCCTGAAATGCTCTCCAGAATGAAGACACAAAGCGACTGTCACGATCTGACACAATTGATACTGGGGTGCCATGCAATCTGACTATCTCGTCAACAAACTTCCTGGCCATCTCTGTGAATGTCATCCCCTTCTTGAACGGAAGGAAATGCGCTGACTTGGTCAATCTGTCCACTATGACCCAGATCGCATTGTTCTTTCTGCTGGTCGGCGGAAAATCGGAGACGAAATCCATCGTAATGTGCTCCCACTTCCACTGCGGAGTGTGCAATGGATGCAATGATCCTGGAGGTCGCTGATGGTCAGCTTTTACCCTCTGACAGGTCAAACATCGAGCTACGAACCCTGCGATCTCCCGCTTCATATTGTTCCACCAAAATCTATCCTTCAAGTTCCGGTACATCTTCGTACTCCCTGGGTGCATCGCATATCGGGCATCGTGCGCCTCCGTCATCAACTTATCTTTCAGCTCGTCCACAGCGGGAACACACAATCTATTCCTGAAGTACAAAACTCCATCTACCAAGCCGAAATCCGGTCGATCTGAAATCCGATCTCTGAACTTCACCAGGAGGGGGTCCTCAAACTGGCGATCCTTGATCTGCTGAATCACTTCAGGCTGAAATACGACGGTAGTAGCTAATGTCACTAATTCGCCTACCATCTGAACCTCTACAGGCTGATAATGCACAAGCATATAGAATCCTGCCAACACCTGAAGACTATCTGTCCTCCTGCTAAGTGCATCTGCAACTACATTGCCCTTGCCTGGGTGGTACTTGATCGGAAAGTCGTAGTCTTTGATAAACTCCAACCACCTTCGCTGTCTCATATTCAAGTCATGCTGATCAAACAAGTACTGCAGACTGTGATGATCGGAATGGACCTCGAACTTCACACCGTACAGGTAATGTCGCCACAACTTCAGTGCAAATACAATAGCTGCTAACTCCAAGTCATGTGTGGCATAGTTCTTCTCATGCTCCTTCAGCTGTCTGGATCCATAGGCAATCACCTTCTGATTCTGCATCAGTACACAGCCTAGTCCAACGCGAGAAGCATCGGAATAAATCATGAATCCCTCACTACCATCCGGGAGAGTCAACACTGGCGCCGTAGTGAGCTTTTCTTTCAACAACTGAAAACTACGCTCACACTTCTCTGTCCACTCATACGGGACCTTCTTCCGAGTCAACTGAGTCAGCGGGGCTGAAATCTTCGAGAAGTCCTGCACAAACCTGCGGTAATATCCCGCCAAACCCAGAAAACTCCGAATCTCTGTCACTGATCTAGGACGGGGCCAATGGACTACTGCCTCAATCTTAGCCGGATCCACCATCAATCCATCTCTAGAAATCTTATGACCCAGAAATGTAACTTGCTCGAGCCAAAACTCACACTTGGACAACTTTGCATACAACTTGTGATCCTTAAGCAGCTGCAATGCCTTCCTCAGATGGTCTGTATGTTCCTCAGCTGTCTTCGAATAGACCAATATGTCATCTATGAAAACTACAACGAACTGGTCCAAGAAGGAAGTAAACACCCTATTCATCAACGCCATGAAAGCTGCGGGTGCGTTCGTCAAACCAAATGGCATGACAAGGAACTCGTAGTGTCCATACCGAGTCCTGAAAGCTGTCTTCGGAACATCCTCATCCTTCACCCTGAGCTGGTGATATCCTGACCTCAAGTCAATCTTAGAGAAGTAAGCTGCACCCTGAAGCTGATCGAACAACTCATCAATCCTAGGCAATGGATACTTGTTCTTGATAGTCACTTTATTCAACTGCCTGTAGTCAATGCACATCCGGAAACTGCCATCCTTCTTCTTGACAAACAATACAGGAGCTCCCCAAGGTGAAACACTTGGGCGTATGAACCCTTTATCCAACAGATCCTGCAACTGTTTCTTCAATTCCAACAACTCTGCAGGTGCCATACGATATGGAGCTCTACTGATGGGTGCTGTACCGGGCATCAAGTCGATAGCAAATTCTACCTCCCGAACCGGTGGCAACTCTGGCACCTCCTCCGGGAAGACATCCGGAAACTCGCTGACTACTGGGATCTCACTGAGCTGTCGCTGATCTTTCTTCTCTGAAATGAACGCAAGAAATCCCTCACATCCCCTACGAAGCATCCTGTCGGCTTTACAAGCAGATATTACACGTCTTGGGCACTTCATCTGGCTGCCCTCAAATCGGAATCCGCTGCCCAAATCAAAGTAGATAGCCTTGCTGTAGCAATTGATACACGCATGATATCTTGCAAGCCAGTCCATACCAAGGATCACATCAAAATCCAGTGTCGTGAGCGACACGAGGTCTACTGGGAGCTGATGACCAGTTATCCACACATCACACTGAGGGTAGAAAACACTGCACTCCACACGCTTACCAACCGGAGTGGATACTAACAACAAATATGGAAGTGGTGTGGGTCGTTGTCGAAGCTGCACAGCAAAATGGGGTGCTACGTACGAACGCGTAGACCCGGAGTCAAATAAGGCTAAAGCTTCAGCATCATAAATTAAAATTTTACCTTCCACTACCGTGGCCTCCTCCGCGCCCTCATGCGTAGCAGCATAGGCTCGGGCTGTCTGGCGGTTCTGCTTCTGAGCTGGGCGAGCTGGCTGAGCTCTGCCCTGCGCTGTAGATCCTGCCTGTCTCGTCTGTGGAGAGGACTGAAATTTCGGGCATTGGGCCCGCCTGTGATCCGTAGAGCCACACCCGAAACAAGCCCCACTCTTCCTCCAACATCTGTCGGTGGGGTGATCCTTCCCACAGTGACTGCAAATCACCTGAGTACTGCTCGAACTGCCCTGTTTACCCTTGAACTTCTTCTGAAACTGGCTTCTGCCACTGAAGCCTGCCGTCCTCTTGGCCTCGGTTCGCTCCTCCTCAAAGATGGCCTCTGCATCATAGGCCCTGTCAATAGCGTCATCCAATGTAGCCGGCCACATACAAGCAACCACGTGGCGTTTGTGCCTCAGATTCAGGCCGTTGACGAAGCGAGTCACCTTCTTCTGCTCAGTGTTTACCATGTCCTCTGCAAAGTGGGACAGCTCTGTAAACTTGTGTACATAATCTGCGACTGACAGCTGTCTCTGCTGAAGGTTGAAGAATTCCACTTCCTTGGCTCGCTGAATATGGAGAGGCATGAACTTCCGACGGAATTGCTGCTTGAAGGTCTCCCAAACTGTGGCACTGGGCATAGTCTGGAATGAGCTCTTAACACTCCTCCACCATGTCTTGGCTACACTCCGAAGCATAGAAGCTGTGAGAACCACTTTCTGTTTGTTACTGCACACAATCGTATCAAATAGCTCTTCAGTCTGCTCCAACCATTGCTCAGCCTGCAATGCATCCTCGATCCCATGGAACTCAGTCGCCCCTCGCTTACGGAACTTGTCGAAAAGAGCATTAGGATCTGAATCCTTAGGCTGGAAAATCACCTGCTGATCTATACGAGGTGATGCTGCGGCGGCAGCCTGACTCTGCCTATCTACCATGGATGCCATCTGTGCCTGTAATGATTGCATAGACTGCATCATCATCATCATGCGCTCCTCACTGCTGATATGTGGGGGTACCGATCCACTATCACCGTTATGGCCCTGTTGATTCTCATCCCGAGATCCTGATCCTGATGCCATCCTGCAAAAGGAAAAGAAATACAGTACACAAATATAAAATGCCCTGAGTTAGTCAAATCCCAAATCAACCTATAAGACTTCGAGTCAAATAGTTGATAGCGTTATCTCACCACGATCTTAGATGCCTACATGCTTATAACTAGCAAGCTCTGATACCATACAATACGTATGTCACGACCCGAGCCCAGAATTCGGGGGTTAGCGAAAAGCTAAGCCGGTGACACGCGTACTCCCGTGCACGTGCATCTAAACCCAGTCCAGATGCACACACACAAGGGATCTAACACGTGCGAAACAGACGAACGCGGAAGCTGTAGATATCATAGCAAGCAACAAAGGAAAATAGCGGAAGCCAAAACTCAAACAAATACGGAACGGAAACGACAAAGACAATTACACTGATAGAAAACCAAATACACACCAAAACCAAAATATACAAAATACACAGAATACAAGTCCAAAGTCCAAATACAATCTCTCAAAATCCCAAAATGAAAAGCCACTGGAAGCATGCATGAACGCACTCGGCAGAGATGATCAGGCCCACTCTGCCAAACCTGAGGGTGCCTCTACACTCGCCCCTGCAGCCTCCTCGACCGCCGGGGAGCTGGGCAAGGTATCTGTGCCTGCAACACCACAGACAACACAAATGAATACAACGATCCAGCAAATACAAGTAACAGGCGTGTAACACTCATAGTATCAAAGTGAATAAAGTAATGACAGAAGATTAAGCACAGAGTTTCATATTAGGAGACTAAGCCAATCGTGCATAGAAGTAAAACATGATATGTGAATCAAAACATAGAATACTGAACTAGTTGGCTACTACATTAACCATGTTCTCTCAAGTAGAGAGCAGAGCAGAGCAGATGAGAACACCACTGTCCAGGCCAAAGGTACAAGTGGGTCTCGGTTTCCTGGGTTCCGGGGTCCCAAGACAAAGCGACACTGCAGTTATACAGAGATACAGAGATCTAAGCCAAAGGTAACCCCGTCGGGCATCCTAGGGCTGAGGCTGAGTAGAGCCAGACTAACACCAATCAAATCAAATCCAAAGAAGGGAGATTATCCGCTTTGGACTCACCGATGACAAGGACCAGATCTTATCCTCACGTGTTAATCTCTGGGCAGAGCCACCAGGGAATACCCAAACTCAGAGATAAACAAAGCCAGCAGAGCATAGATATAAATCCAAAGCACAGCATAGATCAAAGCATAGTGCGGAACGAAGCATAGAACAGATATATAGGCCGAAAACAAAAATGACTACGGAATGCATAAACATAGATTAACAGAACAGAGGGCAAAACCATAAACAATATGCAATGCATCTCAGATTAATACGGAGTCAAGGTTCATTACAAGCCAGTCCTAAGCTCGTTGTTCACTGTCACTAACCGTGCATGTTGATGTAGTTTTAAGTTAGTCAATGCACCGTTGCCATCACAGTGTTGCAATGTAATCTTTGCGTGCACCGACGTCCCTTAAACCAACACCCATGGGGAGGTGCTTAACAGTGATCAACGCTCACATGAATAAGTCACAGCCGAACAGACTTTTCATGCAATCCAAAGAATCCATTGGGCCGGTCACATGGGTGGTTAACCTGTATTTGAGCCCTACAAGTCTCACCATTATCCTAAGTTATATTTTAGAATTGCCATGCCTAACGGTTTAGCCATGAGGGACCTATGGTTAAGCCGAAGACATCTTACACACTCGTCGTAATATGCACTACGGCTTCCCCTTGGTTCCATTAAACACAGCTAAACTGGTCATCTTTCACCTCTGATCTGATGCCTCTTTCGGCTGAGCTACAGTCAGTATACGGCTTAGCCGTAGCCCAATCCACGGCTTGGCCGTAGCATTTCACGGCTTAGCCGTAGTCCACACCGTAGGAGTCCTGTGTTGGAAAAGTTTCGACTGATCAGAGATTTAATTCACGGCTGAGTTACGGTTTGGGTCACGGCTAGCTTACGGCTCAGCCGTAGGACAAATTACGGCTTAGCCGTAGCCTAGCCGTAGAACAAAAGTGAAATTTCGAGGCTCTGGAATGTGAGCCGTAGAAACTTACGGCTTAGCCGTACAATACAGAACACAAATTCGGGATAGTTACAGAAACTGAAATTCGGTACAGAAGCTGAACAAAATGAGTTACAGAGGTTCCAAATTCACAAAATGTGGCTGTAAAACATGCTAGACAAAGAATAAGAAGAAATCAAAGCCATCAAACAAAATACCCATATGTGTTATCAAGCTTGTACTTATACTTGCCTCAAACTCTGTCAAATCCACTGACTCAAGCTCCAAATCCACTAAAATCAAAGACAAATCAAAGAGATACACCATGCACGAGATGAAACCACAGGAATCAGAGAATGAGAGGTGCAATTGGAGAAGAAATACAAAGAGTTGGGAAAGAACCCACTTACCTAAGGCAAAGACAGAGATGAGAGAATGGAGAAGAACCCAAATCAAACAAAGGATCCAATCCTCAATCGATCAAGAGAAGGAAAGAAGAGAGAGAGAAAACGTGGAGAGCTTCTCCTGGAGTCTCCTGGAATTGCATGCAGTCGATGAAGACAAATGGGCAAGGAATTGGACATCTGGAACATGACTCACATATATAGGTTTGGAAGTTTAAAACAAGGTCCGGTGAGTTTAGACTAATTACAGTTCAAGTCACACGAAGGTCCATCTTCCCCAATTGACTCCAAACGGATCTGACTCAGTTACGGAAATTGTCGAGCTCAACGAAATACGCGTGCTGACACCAAGATGATGCAAATATGATATGAGCAAAGCAAAAGCGAAATTACGAAAAAGGGCTTAGAACTACCTATCTCAGGTCAAAGGTCACTCGACTACCTATCCAAGGCCCAAAACCAAAACCAAAAGAAATAAAACAAAACAAAACACACTAATGAGCCACTAATCCGGCTCAAAGGGATCGGGGTGTTACAGATTTGAATTCTATAGTGACCATCGCAATCTTCAGTACTTATTCTTTCAGCATGATCTTAACATGAGATAGCGTAGATGGCTAGAGTTTATAAAGGACTACGATTTTTCAATCAAGTGCTTTCATGGAAATGAAATGTAGTGGCCGATACTTTAAGTCGGAAATTAATTGTTGATATGGCAGCTATGTGTGGTGAGTGGTCTCTAGTGGAAGAATTTCGAGATCTAGATATAGAAGTCGAATTCGTGGATGACAAGGTCATGCTAATAGCTATGTCTGCTTTTTAACCCACTTTGATACAACAAATTAAAGAGAGACAATTTGATGACCCAAAGTTCGTTAAGATTCATGACCATATATCTCGGAGACTAGATTTCAGGATGGTTGATGGTGTGTTATACTTCAGAGATAGATTATGTGTCCCAGAAGTTTAAAATCTAAATGAAGCAATTATGACTGAAGCACATCACGCTAAATATTCCATGTACCCCGGGAGTACTAAGATGTACTAAAATCTAAATGGCAGGTTTTGGTGGAATAACATGAAAAAAGATATTACAAGTTTTGTGGCAAGATGTCTTACTTGTCAACATGTGAAGGTTGAATATAAAAAGCCTCCCAATTCATTACATCTGCTGCATATTCCAAAGTGGAAGTGGGAAAATATTTCAATGGATTTTGTTTCAGGGTTGCCCGGATGAGCAGACATCATGATGCTATATGGGTGATTGTTGATCGACTAACAAAGGCAGCTCATTTAATTCCTTTCAGTAAAATGATGAAATTCCATGCGATAGCTAAGATTTTCACTAACGAGATTACATGGTTACACGGTACTCTAGTCTCCATAGTCTCCGACAGAGTTAGTATATTCGTTTCTTTCTTTTGGCAGTCTTTTCAGAAATCCATGGATACCAAAATCAATCTCAACACTGCCTATCATCCTCAGACCGATAGACAATTGGAGTGTACAATACAAACTCTTGAAGACATGCTTCTAACTACTGTGTTAGACTTTGGGAAAGAGTAGGATGAACACCTTCCCTTATGTCAATTTACGTACAACAATAGTTACCATACAAGCATCAGAATGGCTTCATTCGAAGCCTTGTATGGGCGTAAGTGCCATACACCAGTTTATTGGGAAAAAATCAGAGTTAGAAGTCTCTATGGACCTTTTCTTGTTGTGGATACAGTGGAAAAAGTGCAAAAGGTCCAAGATAGATTAAAGGTTGTACGATCTTGTCAGAAGAGTTATGCAGACAATCGCCGTAGACCTTTTGAATTTTAAATGGGAGATAAGGTTTTTTTAAAAGTCTCTCCGATGAAAGGTATTATCAGGTCTAGACAAAAAGGCAAGCTAGCTCCACTATTTATAGGACTTTTTGAGATTCAAAGTAGAGTTGGAGATTTGGCTTATAGGTTGAAATTAACATCTCAACTCACGGAAGTTCATGATGTGTTTCACATATCAATGCTTAGAAAGTATCTTCCAGACCCTTCACATGTTCTCGAGATAGGCGACATCCAAGTTAAGCCGGATGTGAGCTATGAAGACCCCTTCGTGTCATTGACACAAAGGACCAAGTGCTATGTACTCGGACAATTAAATGGGTTAAGATTCTATGGGAGTATCATAGACAAAAAGAAGTTATTTAGGAACTTGAGGAACAAGTTTGGGAAAAATACGCAGAACTTTTACCTAAGGTATATTGCATTCGGAGGACCGAATGATCATATAGAAGGAGACAAAGTAAGGTCCAAACTTGAGTTAATCTTGATTTATAATAATTAATCTTATTTTATACTAATTAATACTCTTTTTAATTAGTTTAACTCAAAACCCCTTGGGTTTAGGTCATAGACAGGTAGTTGAGTCGGGTTCGAACTTTACTTAGGTAGTTAAGGACCTTTTTGTAATTAGAGTCACATGGTTTGCATCATATTGGCACCACATTAGTTGCATCATGTATATTTCATCTTGTGGATCATCTTTTATATTTGGCCCAACTTGATTCGGATCCATTTTAGCCTAGTTGAAGTTCATTTGATTCAAACTGTAAATTTCATATTAAAAGTGGGCTTGTATGCAAATTCCAAGAAAAATTTGGGTTAAAAAGAGGTACATCCATTATCCTTCTTCATTTTTCCTCTAACCTCTTTGCTGGAACTTCATCTTCTTCTCTCACATTCTCCATCCCATCAACACTGAAGTTTGGAACTTTGCATATTGGAGCCAAAACTCTCATTGTCTTCCCCACCATCTACTTGCTCATCTCCTTCCTTGGAACTTTTGTCACAACCCGAGCCCAGAAATCGAGGGTTAGCGAAAAGCCAAACCTGTAACACACGTACTCCCGTGCACGTGCATCCAAACCCAGTCCAGATGCACACACATAAGGGATCTAACACGTGCAAAACAACGAACGCGGAAGCTGTAGATATCATAGCATGCAACAAAGAAATAGCGGAAGCCAAAACAAATGCGGAACGGAAAAGGATAAAGCTAAATACAATACTCGAAAACCAGATACAAGTCTGAGTACACGACAAAATCAAGATGTACAAATATACAGAGTGACAAAGTCCGAAGTACAAAATACACAGCTCCAAAAACCAAAACCCAAAAGCCACGGAAGATATGCATGTACGCACTCGGCAGAGGTGATCAGGCCCACTCTGCCAACCCGGAGGGTGCCTCTACGCTCTGCCCTGCAGCCTCTTCGACCGCCGGGGAGCTGGGCAAGGGATCTGTGCCTGCAACACCACAGACAACGCAGTGAATACAACGATCCAGCAAATAGAAGCAACAGGGATGAAACACTCATAGTATCAAATTGAATAAGGATAGAATATTAATTCCAGAGTTTCATATTAGTATGCTAAGCAAATCGTACATAGAAGTAAAGCATGATAAGTGAATCAAAGCATAGAAATACTGAACTAGGTGGCTACTACGTTAACCATATTATCTCCAATAGAGAGCAGAGCAGATCAGATCAGATGAGAACACCACTGACCGGGCCAAGGGTACAAGTGGGTCTCGGTTTCCTGGGTTCCGGGGTCCCAAGACAAAGCGACACTGCAGTGATACAGAGATACAGAGATCTAAGCCAGAGGTAACCCCATCGGGCATCCTAGGGCTAAGGCTGAGTAGAGTCAGACTAATACCAATCAAATCCAATCCCAAAAGAAGAGAGATTATCCGCTTTGGACTCACCGATGGCAAAGACCGGATCTTATCCTCACGTTTTAATCTCTGGGCAGAGCCACCAGGGAATACCCAAAAATAATCAGAGATATACAAAGTCAGAGATATACAGAGCATAGCATAGCTTAAGTCAAAGCACAGCATAGATCAAAGCTTAGTGCGGAACAAAGAATAAAACGAATATACAGGACGAAAGCAAAATGACTTCGTAATGCATAGACATAGATTTGCAGAACAGAGGGCAAAACTGTGAACAATATGCAATGCATCTCAGATTAATTACGGAATCAAGGTTAATTACAAGTCAACCCTACTCTAGTTGTTCACTGTCATTAACCGTGCATGTTGATGTAGTTTTAAGTTATTCAATACACCGTTGCCATCCAAGTGTTGCAAGGTAATCCTCGCGTGCACCGAAGTCCCTTAAACCAACACCCATGGGGAGGTGCTTAACAGTAAATCAACACTCACATGAATAAGTCACAGCCTAACAGACTATTCATGCGGTCCAAAGAGTGCATTGGGCAGGTTTACATGGGTGGTTAACCTGTATTTGAGCCCTACAAAGTCTCACCATTATCCTAAGTTTTATTTCAAATTTGCCAGGTCTTACGGTTTAGCCATGGGTGACCTACGGCTTAGTCGTATACACTTTACGGCCTAGCCGTAACTTGCACTATGGCTTAACCGTGGTTCCCTTCCATACACAGCTAAACTGGTCATCTTCCACCTCTGATCTGATACATTTCACGACTGAGCTACGGTGGAGTCCACGGCTTAGCCGTAGACCACTCCACGGCTTAGCCGTAGCTTCCCCGTAAGAGTACTGAAATCAGAAAGTTTCGACTGATCAGGGTGATAATTCACGGCTGGGTCACGGCTAGCTTACGGCTCAGCCGTAGAACCATTTACGGTTCAGCCGTAGCCTAGCCGTAGAACAGAATATGAAAATTCAAGTCTCTGGAATCTGAGCCGTACAAAGTTACGGCTTAGCCGTACAATACAGAACCGAATTCGAGCTGAGTACAGAAACTGAAATTCGGTATAGAAACTTAACAAAACAAGTTCCAGAGGTTCGAACATCACAGAATTTGGCTGTAAAACATAACATACATGTATAGGATGTCTAAGATGAAATCAAATCAGTCACACACAATACCCATATGTGTTATACAATCCTGTACTTATACTTGCCTCAAAGCTTAGCCAAATCCATTGAGATGAAGCTCCAATCAACTAAAATCCCAAGCAAAACAAGGAAACAACTCATGCATGAGATGAGAACACAGCAAAAGAAATGGGAATCCGAATTGGAGAAGAAGAGATGGAGGGAACCCAATTACCTCAGGTACAAACAGAGATGAGAGAAGCGAAAGAACCTAAATTGAAATGGATGGAAAATCCCAACACCATATAGAAGAGGAAGAGAAGAAGGGACATGGCTCTGTTACATGCAAGCATCGAATGAAAATGAGCAGGAGGGAGACACCTGGGCTCCTAACTCTTATATAGTTTCTGGAGTTTAAGTCAAAGTCCAGTGAAGTTTGGTTATTTACAAGTCAAGTCATACGAGGGTCCAACTTCTCCAATTGACTCCGAATGGGTCTGAGTTAGTTATGGAAAACAACGAGCTCAACAAAATACACGTGCTGACACCAAGATGGTGCAAATATGATGCACTCAAACCAAAAGCAAAATTACGAAAAAAGGTTTAGAACTACCTATCCCAGGTCAAAGGTTACTCAACTACCTATCCAAGACCCGAAACCAAATCCAAAAGGATTAAACAACAGAAAAGCACACTAATGAGCCATTAATCCGGCTCAAAGGGGATCGGAATGTTGCAACTTTTAAATTCATCCTTTCCTCTTCTCTACAGCTCTTTAAGGTAGAATCCTTAATATACTTTCATTCCTTTGAGTACAAAAAAGTCAAGGAGACTCAAATGAACAGCATGCATGCGTTTCACACTAGATTCACCCATTGCATGTCTTTGCATGTAATAGGATTTTCTTTTATTGAGGCTCTCTCCATCATCAAACCAAAGGGGAGGTTAGTTTTAGGTCAAGCACTAACATAAGGCAAGTGTAAGAGTATATATGACTACATGCATATCTAATTTGTTGATTCTTGAAGTAATTTTTCTAAATGCAAGTTTACAGCTCTTTCACCCCTTGATTAAATATACATGTGTTGGATTAAGTGAAAATGAGTATGATTATATAATTTGATAAAATGTGGGAATTGTAAGATCTATGACGATAGTTTAGACTGAAAGAAATCACATTGGAACCAATTCAAGCTTTATATATCGGACCAAACTCTGTACTGGAACAGTTTTAGAAAATTTGAAACTTATGACTAATTCATAAATAAGTAAGGCTAGGAATCCAGAGGCCAAAAATCCTACATTTGTTTTATAGCTAACCCACGGCCAAGCTGTAAAATGAACTACGGCTAAGCCGTAACCACCACATGACTAAGCCATAAGCTATTTTACAGCGAGCATTCCAGAGAACCCCAAATCTAACCTTTCTCTATGGCTGACCACAGCTAAGTCGTGGATTGTGCTACGACTAAGCCATGGCCTAGTCGTAGGCTTCATACGGCTATGTCGTAGACCAGTATACAGCTGAGCTGTAAATGCGAGTGAAATTAATATAAAACTTATGCCACACGGTTAAGTCATAAGCATATTGTGAACTTAGGCAATGAGGAATCTCCAAGACTTTATAGGGCTTTAGATATGGCATCTTACCCCAATTAAATTAGCTTAATGGTGATTAAATGATAAGAAGGAAGAGTGAAGAGCTGTCACTCATCCTCTTCAATTTTCCGAATGGTTCTCCAATGTTATGACATGGGTGTTGGCATAAGAAGAGGTGTCTTGTGCATATACAATGTTACACCGAGATTTTGGTAACACAACAACATCGGACATTTTATGAATATATCGTACTGAATGACCTCGGAAATACATATTATTTAGCATGAGGTTGGCCATTATCTATCCTTGATAATTGCTCAATCTAAATGCATTCATTTTGTTAAGTAACCTTGCCTTAACATAATTAAATCATATACCCATTCTTCCTGGTGAACCTTAAGGCAAAATTGGAGCCGGAGCTTCTATTGAGTATGTGCTTGTAAGCCAAAATAGGTGTAGCTAAAATGGAGAGGGTTCGAGCTCTATTAGCTCATTAAAGTATGCATTGTCTGATTAGCATTTAGTTTTTTCAATTTTGATTTTTATGATTGAATGTGATCTCAAGACCGATACTCCCTTGATGTATGAATGATTATGTACGAGTATGAGATGATCACTATGATCGATGATAAGTATGAATGATTTTTTATTAACATGAGACAACATTATGATTGATGATAAGTATGTATGATATGAATTTGGGAAGGTCTTGATATGTCTAGCTGGTACTGTAACACTCCGACCCGAGTTGACCCGGTTTAGTGGGTAATTGCGTGTGTTTTTATCGCTAAGAGTGTTTTGATTTTGTTTTTGTTTGGTTGAGTTGTAGAGAGATCGTTTGGGTTGAGTTTGACTTGGTCTAAGGAGTTTGAGCCCTTTTTCGTAATTTTGGCTTTTGATTGACCTTGTCAGTTTTGCATCATTCTGACGTCAGCGCGTGTACTTCGTTGAGCTTGTCATTTCTCGTAACTGTCTTGGATCCGAATGAGTTCGTTTGCTCTCGTTGGACCGTCATTTGACTCAAACTGACATTTGTGTAAGTGACTTGGACTTATCCGAAATTCTGGACTCATTTTAGTATAAAAATCCCACCTACCCTTTGTTTCTCCCGATCGTCTCTCAGCTCACTCTCTCGTTCTCTCCAGTTCGTCTCTCTCTTGACAGCTCTCTTCCTCTCCTTCTCCATCTCTGTTCTACTGCTTGAGGGAGGAAGAAAGGAGCCATTCGCGTGTGTGTTTCCAGCGGACTGAGCCAAGCAACGAGTGATTTCCATTTGTGAGGCAAGTATAAGCCCAAGATGTGTGAACACCGATTGATAGTGATTTGATTGTTGTGTTTCTATGCTTCATTGTGTTCTCAGTGTTAGACAGCCCTATTGAACTCATTTCACTGTTATCTTGCTGTTTCCAGCCGTTTTGCACAGTTTCTGTATGTCTGTAGTGATTTCAGGAAAATGACTCCGTGCACTCACGGCTACGCCGTGAAATGTGCTACGGCTAAGCCGTAAAATGGCTTACGGCTAAGCCGAGACCCCGCCGTAACCCAAACCGTAGAACAGCACAGACTGTTAGCTGAAAATAACTGGATGTTGGCAATTTGCCATTCTTCTACGGCCCAGCCTGATCTAAGCCGTACATTGTCTTACGGCTAAGCCGTGGACCAGGATACGGCTGAGCCGTAGAGCAAAATACGGTTGAGCCGTAAATCCGGATGGATATTTGGGAAACCTCAGCTCAGCCGCAGTGCATAGTACGGCTAAGCCGTAAGATGCCACGGCTAAGCCGTAAGGTTACCTACGGCTGCACCGTGAGACCCTGAGAATTGAATGAAAAGGGACTAGGTTTAAGCAAAAGACCGTATATGACTTTCATGTTAGAATGTAGCTAACCTGGACATGCCCAATGGAATGTTTGAATGACATGAATGATCTCAAGGGCTGTGAATCATTCATGCTTGTTATCCAGCTGTTTAGCACCTCCCCATGGGTGTTGGTTTAAGGGACTTCGGTGCACACTCCTGACACTGCAACACTAGACAATGGTGCATCGAACAACTTAAAACTACATCAACATGCACGGTTAGAAACACTGGATAATTAGTGTAGGATTGGCTTGTAATTGACCTTGAGTCGTATAAGCATTCTGATTTGTGCAGCATATTGATTTCGGTTATGCCCTCTTATGTGTTCTGCGCTGGACCTCTCGATTCTGTGGGAAATGCAGCAACCCCAGAGC
This sequence comes from Sextonia rubra, assembly GCA_037013555.1. NCBI lineage: Eukaryota > Viridiplantae > Streptophyta > Magnoliopsida > Laurales > Lauraceae > Sextonia > Sextonia rubra. The sequence goes on along the minus strand of JASUAD010000024.1, from coordinate 22,232,633 downwards.
GAAGCCCGGGCGGAACCATTCTATTGTTGTATTGGTACCATTGTTATCATTGCTCCACCGGAGTACTTGCATAATTGTTATTAGTGCTTGAGATTGTTAACTGCTTATCGGCATTCGGTCTTGTTATTGCATTCAGTATCCGTATCAGTTTATGGGATGCACTTCCTATTGTTCGTTCAGTATGCTATGTATGATATGCGAGATCTGTAAGTGATATGACATGATTGAGTGATTGATTGAGGTGCATCATCCGATTGATTGTGATTGGTATTGGCACTACTGAGCCTCAGCCTTAGGATACCCGACGGGGTTAACTTTGGTTTAGTTTAAGTGTTTACCTCTGCAGAGTGTCTTGTCCTGGGACTCCGGACCCCGGGAACTAGAGACCCATGCGTGCCCTGGCCCGGTCGCTGGTGTTCTCATCCTGATTGCTCTCGTAAGGGAGAAAATGGCCAATGTAGTAGCCACTTGATTGTTACCTGTTTATGATTCTTACAGCATGCTTATTCATTTGCATAAATTGTTTAGTATACGAACATGCTTTCTATGGATATTGCATTATGATCATTGTTCAGTATTATTCAGTATTCGACACAATCCGTGTTATCTTCTTGTTGGCTTATACTTTGCTAAGTCGTTGTACTTATTAGTTGTCCTTGTGTGTTGCAGGCTCAGATCCCTCTCCCGATCCTGCGTCGGTCGACCCGACTCCAGGAGAGGCTTGCGAGGCCCCCTCCGGCCTAGAGGAGTGGACTTGATCCATCCTCCAGAGTACGGTTTGCATCATTTTGGGTTTCCCCATTCCTTGTCTGGGAGTCTGTTGAGGGGACTTTTTCTGTAATTGTAATGTGGGCTTGAGTGATATCTGTATATTGTACTTTGATTATTTGGGAGCCCTCTTCCGTAACATACGTTCCTGTATTTGTTATTGTTATCAGTTCATGTTATTTTGTAATCTCCCATTGTCTTGATACTGTGGTATGCCTTGATACGTACAGCTTCCGCGTACAGTTGTTTGCACGTGTGAATGATCCCTTGTGTGTGTATGCTTGGACGGGGTCTAGGTGTGCATGCACGGGAGTACGTGTGTCATTGGTTAGACTTTCTCTGACCCCCGGTCCCTGGGCTCGGGTCGTGACATACGTATTGTATGGTATCAGAGCATTGTCTCTCCGAGCATTGTCTCTCAGGGCATTGTCTCTATCTTAATGTGTAAGCATGTAGGCATATAGGACGTGGTGAGATTTCGTAGTCCAGTTTTGGACTGTTGTGTTTGGTCCCTTTGTCTTGTGAGTCTGTGTGAGTTACCGAGTGTGATAGCAGATTGACTTTTGTGTTTTGCAGGCTATGGCATCGGGATCCGGAACACACAACAACAATGATCAGGGAGATAACGAGAGTGGGTCAGCCGCTCCACAGCCACTCGTGAATTTCGACGAGCGCTTTTTGACTATGCTACAGGCGATCCATTCTCTACAAGCGCAGGTCGTTTCGATCGTAGACCGACAGAGTCAAACGCCAGTTCGGCCTGCAGAGCAGCCAGTGGTCTTCCAGCCTAGAGAGAGCGATCCAAATGCGTTGTACGACAAATTCAGGAAACGTGGAGCCACAGAATTCTATGGAAATGAAGATGCATTGAAGGCTGATCAGTGGCTAGAGCATACCGGAGACCTCTTCTCGACCATTATCTGTGATGACCGGCAGAAGGTTATGCTTACGGCATCGATGTTCCGAGAGGTGGCAAGGACCTGGTGGAAGAGTGTTAGTGCAGCTTATCTGACCATGCCTAGCGAAACAGTGTGGGAGACGTTCCAGAAACAGTTCAGAAGGAAGTTCATTCCTGCTCATGTCCGGCGTGTGAAGGAGGTTGAGTTTCTGGCCTTACAGCAGCAGCAGCTGACCGTTTCAGAGTATATTCACCGCTTTACCCAGTTGTCCCATTTTGCTGAGGACATGATCAATACCGAGGAGAAGAAGGTGAATCGCTTTATTACTGGTCTGCATCCGAGATATGCGAATTTCGTGACTGCTTTTCAGAGACCAGCTACTTTTGACGATGCGGTCGATAGAGCACACGCTGCGGAAGCCAACCACCTAGCAGAGAGAGCTATGGACTTTAAGAGGAGTGCACCAGTGAGTTCCAGGGGATAGATTCAGAAGAAATGGAAAGGGAAGCAAGGAACTTCGAGTTTCTCCGGGAGCAGATGCGAGTTTTGTGGATTTGGACATCCGACGGAGAAGTGTTGGAAGAAGTCCGGAGCTTGTTTGAGTTGCGGATCTATGGAGCATAAGATAGCTCAGTGCCCGAAGACTAGGACCTTTCAGTCGTCCAGATCTATAGGGTCATCCAAGTCCCTCAGTTCAGCAGCTTCGAACAGCCCCCATCCGTCTCGCCAGAGCCAGAAGCCACAGCGTCAGACTGCTCGTGTGTATGCAGCCTCCCATGATCATGCAGAAGATGCGAAAGTGGTGGAAGGTAAAGTTCTCATTGCCCGAGCTGAAGCACATACACTATTTGATTCGGGATCTACGCGTTCGTATGTTGCACCTCGTTTTGCGGAACAGTTACCGCAACCCCCTCAGCCGCTACCCTATGTGTTAGTAGTGTCCACTCCCGTGGGCAAGAGAGTGGAGTGTAGTGTATACTACCCTCTGTGCGACGTGGTGATTGAAGGTCGCCAGCTGCCAGTTGATTTGGTCTTGTTGTCCATGTTGGATTTCGATGTGATCCTTGGAATGGACTGGCTAGCGCGGTATCGTGCCTGTGTTAACTGTTACAACAGGTCGATTTACTTCGATTTTGCGAAGGGGTTTCGTTTCGAGGGCAATCAGGAGAGATGCCCGAGGCATGTCATCTCCGCATGCAAGGCGGATCGTTTGATACGCAGAGGTTGTGCAGGATTTCTTGCCTTCGTCTCGGAGAAGAAGGAGGTGAAGCAGTTGAGCGATATTCCGGTAGTACGTGAGTTCCCGGATGTATTTCCGGAGGAAGTACCCGAGTTACCCCCTGTCCGAGATGTAGAGTTTGCGATTGATCTAATGCCCGGTACAGCACCCATTAGCTTAGCTCCTTATCGTATGGCCCCTGCTGAGTTACTCGAATTGAAGACGCAATTGCAAGATCTTTTGGAGAAGGGTTTCGTACGGCCGAGTGTGTCACCGTGGGGAGCTCCAGTGCTGTTTGTGAAGAAGAAGGACGGTACCTTACGGATGTGTATCGATTACCGGCGATTGAACAAAGTCACGATCAAGAACAAATACCCATTGCCGCGTATTGATGAGTTGTTTGATCAACTTCAAGGTGCCGCTTATTTTTCCAAGATTGATCTAAGATCAGGGTATCATCAACTTCGGGTGAAGGAAGAAGACATTGTGAAGACTGCTTTCAGGACACGGTACGGACATTTTGAGTTTCTCGTGATGCCATTTGGATTAACCAATGCACCTGCTGCCTTCATGGCTTTGATGAACAGGATCTTTGCTCCTTTCTTGGATCGATTTGTGGTGGTCTTTATTGATGATATTTTGGTGTATTCGAAGACCCCAGAGGAGCATGAGGAACATCTACGTCGAGCCCTCCAGTTGTTGAAAGAGCATCGCTTATATGCCAAGTTGTCGAAGTGTGATTTTTGGCTCGAGCAGGTAGCTTTTCTTGGTCATACCATTTCACGAGATGGGTTGGCAGTGGATCAGATGAAAGTTGAGGCAGTGATGAATTGGCCCAGCCCAAAGACTGTGACGGAGATACGGAGTTTTCTTGGATTAGCTGGATATTATCGTCGCTTTATTCAAGATTTTGCCAAGATTTCAGCCCCGTTGACTCGATTGACCAGGAAGAATGTTCCTTTTCTGTGGACGGACGAATGCAAGCGCCATTTCCGTATGTTGAAGGAGAAGCTTACTTCGGCTCCAGTCTTGACGTTACCAGATGGGCATGAAGGATTTATGATCTATTCTGATGCCTCTCGAGTCGGTTTGGGATGTGTTTTGATGCAACATGGCAAAGTGATTGCCTATGGCTCGAGACAACTTCGAGAGCACGAGAAGAACTATGCTACGCATGATTTAGAATTGGCAGCCGTCGTTTTTGCGTTGAAGATGTGGAGACACTATTTGTATGGCGTGACATTTGAAGTGCATTCAGATCATCAGAGTCTACAGTACCTCTTCACGCAGTCTGAGTTGAATATGAGACAGCGAAGGTGGCTTGAGTTGATCAAGGATTTTGATTTCCCCATCAAGTATCATCCAGGGAAAGGCAATGTTGTTGAAGATGCCTTGAGTAGGAAGTCGGAGATTCTTCAGGCTTTGGACAGCCTTTATTTTGTGAGGCATGCACAGCCAGTGGAACTGCAATTGGTGGAGAACAGTTTGACACTTGCCAGTACAGTGAGCTTTCAGCCTGACATCATTCAGCGGATCAAAGACCAGCAGTTTGAAGATGCGATGTTGAAGCGAATTCGGGATAACATTGCAGATCGACCAGACTTTCGTTTGGAGGGTGATGTCTTGTATTTCAGGAGTAGGTTATGTGTGCCAGCAGTAGAGGCTTTAAAGGAGAGTTTGATGACCGAAGCACACCATGCTCGTTATTCTATGCATCCTGGAAGTACGAAAATGTACCGAGCTCTCAAGGATAGATTCTGGTGGAATAACATGAAGAGAGAAATTGCTGGGTTTGTTGCCAGATGTTTGACTTGCCAAAAGGTGAAAGCTGACCATCAGAGACCTCCAGGGTCCTTACATCCTTTGCACATTCCCCAGTGGAAATGGGAGCACATTTTGATGGACTTTGTTTCGGGACTACCCTTGACGAGCAAGAAGAACAGTGCCATTTGGGTGATCGTGGACAGACTGACGAAGACAGCCCATTTTCTTCCATTCAAGAAAGGCATGACATTTTCCGAGATGGCGAAGAAGCTCGTCGATGAGATAGTGAGACTACATGGTACGCCCGTGTCGATTGTGTCAGATCGAGATAGCCGCTTTGTTTCTTCGTTTTGGAGAGCATTTCAGGAGGCCATGGGAACGAAGTTGAGCTTCAGTACGGCGTATCACCCGCAGACTGATGGACAGTCCGAACAAACTATTCAGACGCTCGAGGACATGTTACGGGCCAGTGTGCTGAGTTTCGAGAAAGAATGGGATCTGCATCTCTCGTTGTGTGAGTTTGCGTATAACAATAGCTTCCACGAGAGTATTGGAATGGCACCCTATGAAGCTTTGTATGGGCGGAAATGTAGAAGTCCTGTTTGCTGGGAAGAAGTTGGAACAAGGAGTTTCCACGGACCGACGATCATTGCTGAGACTACAGAGAAAGTTCAGAAGGTCATTGACAATTTGAAGATTGCCCGATCAAGACAGAAGAGTTATGCAGATACGAGAAGAAGAACGTTGGCATTTCAGGTTGGAGATTGGGTATTCTTGAAGGTCTCACCGATGAAAGGTACAGTACGATTCGGTCAGAAGGGCAAGTTAGCGCCAAGGTATGTGGGTCCATTTGAGATCAAGAGCCGGATTGGCGATTTGGCGTACAGATTGATTCTACCCGTGGAATTTTCAGGAGTACACGATGTTTTTCATGTGTCTATGCTTCGCAAGTATGTTCGAGCCCGACACATGTGATTCGATATGATGATATTCAGATGCAACCTAACGCGTCATATGTTGAGCGCCCGCTCCGTATTGTTGGGACTAGAGAACAGCTCTTGCGTACGAGGACTATCCGATGGGTCAAGGTACTTTGGGAACATCATGGACCTGATGAAGCCACGTGGGAATTGGAAGATCAGATGGCGCGTCAGTATCCTTACCTTTTTGCTCAGGTACGCGTTCATTCCGAGGACGGAATGATGTCTAAGTGGGGGAGGATGTAACACTCCGACCCGAGTTGACCCGGTTTAGTGGGTAATTGCGTGTGTTTTTATCGCTAAGAGTGTTTTGATTTTGTTTTTGTTTGGTTGAGTTGTAGAGAGATCGTTTGGGTTGAGTTTGACTTGGTCTAAGGAGTTTGAGCCCTTTTTCGTAATTTTGGCTTTTGATTGACCTTGTCAGTTTTGCATCATTCTGACGTCAGCGCGTGTACTTCGTTGAGCTTGTCATTTCTCGTAACTGTCTTGGATCCGAATGAGTTCGTTTGCTCTCGTTGGACCGTCATTTGACTCAAACTGACATTTGTGTAAGTGACTTGGACTTATCCGAAATTCTGGACTCATTTTAGTATAAAAATCCCACCTACCCTTTGTTTCTCCCGATCGTCTCTCAGCTCACTCTCTCGTTCTCTCCAGTTCGTCTCTCTCTTGACAGCTCTCTTCCTCTCCTTCTCCATCTCTGTTCTACTGCTTGAGGGAGGAAGAAAGGAGCCATTCGCGTGTGTGTTTCCAGCGGACTGAGCCAAGCAACGAGTGATTTCCATTTGTGAGGCAAGTATAAGCCCAAGATGTGTGAACACCGATTGATAGTGATTTGATTGTTGTGTTTCTATGCTTCATTGTGTTCTCAGTGTTAGACAGCCCTATTGAACTCATTTCACTGTTATCTTGCTGTTTCCAGCCGTTTTGCACAGTTTCTGTATGTCTGTAGTGATTTCAGGAAAATGACTCCGTGCACTCACGGCTACGCCGTGAAATGTGCTACGGCTAAGCCGTAAAATGGCTTACGGCTAAGCCGAGACCCCGCCGTAACCCAAACCGTAGAACAGCACAGACTGTTAGCTGAAAATAACTGGATGTTGGCAATTTGCCATTCTTCTACGGCCCAGCCTGATCTAAGCCGTACATTGTCTTACGGCTAAGCCGTGGACCAGGATACGGCTGAGCCGTAGAGCAAAATACGGTTGAGCCGTAAATCCGGATGGATATTTGGGAAACCTCAGCTCAGCCGCAGTGCATAGTACGGCTAAGCCGTAAGATGCCACGGCTAAGCCGTAAGGTTACCTACGGCTGCACCGTGAGACCCTGAGAATTGAATGAAAAGGGACTAGGTTTAAGCAAAAGACCGTATATGACTTTCATGTTAGAATGTAGCTAACCTGGACATGCCCAATGGAATGTTTGAATGACATGAATGATCTCAAGGGCTGTGAATCATTCATGCTTGTTATCCAGCTGTTTAGCACCTCCCCATGGGTGTTGGTTTAAGGGACTTCGGTGCACACTCCTGACACTGCAACACTAGACAATGGTGCATCGAACAACTTAAAACTACATCAACATGCACGGTTAGAAACACTGGATAATTAGTGTAGGATTGGCTTGTAATTGACCTTGAGTCGTATAAGCATTCTGATTTGTGCAGCATATTGATTTCGGTTATGCCCTCTTATGTGTTCTGCGCTGGACCTCTCGATTCTGTGGGAAATGCAGCAACCCCAGAGCGAAGCCCGGGCGGAACCATTCTATTGTTGTATTGGTACCATTGTTATCATTGCTCCACCGGAGTACTTGCATAATTGTTATTAGTGCTTGAGATTGTTAACTGCTTATCGGCATTCGGTCTTGTTATTGCATTCAGTATCCGTATCAGTTTATGGGATGCACTTCCTATTGTTCGTTCAGTATGCTATGTATGATATGCGAGATCTGTAAGTGATATGACATGATTGAGTGATTGATTGAGGTGCATCATCCGATTGATTGTGATTGGTATTGGCACTACTGAGGCTCAGCCTTAGGATACCCGACGGGGTTAACTTTGGTTTAGTTTAAGTGTTTACCTCTGCAGAGTGTCTTGTCCTGGGACTCCGGACCCCGGGAACTAGAGACCCATGCGTGCCCTGGCCCGGTCGCTGGTGTTCTCATCCTGATTGCTCTCGTAAGGGAGAAAATGGCCAATGTAGTAGCCACTTGATTGTTACCTGTTTATGATTCTTACAGCATGCTTATTCATTTGCATAAATTGTTTAGTATACGAACATGCTTTCTATGGATATTGCATTATGATCATTGTTCAGTATTATTCAGTATTCGACACAATCCGTGTTATCTTCTTGTTGGCTTATACTTTGCTAAGTCGTTGTACTTATTAGTTGTCCTTGTGTGTTGCAGGCTCAGATCCCTCTCCCGATCCTGCGTCGGTCGACCCGACTCCAGGAGAGGCTTGCGAGGCCCCCTCCGGCCTAGAGGAGTGGACTTGATCCATCCTCCAGAGTACGGTTTGCATCATTTTGGGTTTCCCCATTCCTTGTCTGGGAGTCTGTTGAGGGGACTTTTTCTGTAATTGTAATGTGGGCTTGAGTGATATCTGTATATTGTACTTTGATTATTTGGGAGCCCTCTTCCGTAACATACGTTCCTGTATTTGTTATTGTTATCAGTTCATGTTATTTTGTAATCTCCCATTGTCTTGATACTGTGGTATGCCTTGATACGTACAGCTTCCGCGTACAGTTGTTTGCACGTGTCAATGATCCCTTGTGTGTGTATGCTTGGACGGGGTCTAGGTGTGCATGCACGGGAGTACGTGTGTCATTGGTTAGACTTTCTCTGACCCCCGGTCCCTGGGCTCGGGTCGTGACAGGTACCACTTAGCTTGTACCTATGTTAGGTTTGACAGGACCAATTTGGGTACTCCTTATGTCACTGTTGCAGTAGTTTAGAGGAGAGTTGGTAGGCGCTCCTCGAGAAGTTAGATTGATCCCCTAGCGATATTTCCCTTTGTATATTATATGCTCCTTATAGAGAATATAGCCTCGTAGATGCCAACCAGTATATTATGATATTCTGTTCATGATTTGTTATTTATGCTTATTTCATGCACAATATGCCTACCTTCTGTTATTGCTCTTTTTTAATCAATATGTTCTCTAATTCAACTGATACATTATGATAGTTTTATATATCTCTATATTTGCCTCACTGTCATATTAACAGTACTACTCATGGTATTATAGGTACCGAACCCAATGCTAGTTCGGTGATCGATGAGCCCCTGGAAGTAACCTTAATGGTACTTTAGGGTGTAGACGAGTGGAATGAAGGTGACATTTTCTATTAGTCGTTCTATGAAGAGCGTCAATTTATTTTCTTATTGGGTTGTTAAGTTTGGACATGTTTGAACTTGTAGTTAAACATGCCATCTATTTTATGTTGTTTTGGGCCTAAGATTTGATGGACATGTTTTTTGGGTTTGTATAATTGTATTGTAGTATTTTGTTGTCATGTGTATAGGGATGGTTAAGTAACAAACTTTAGGTATCATTATGAATAATGATGTTTTTATTATTGCTTATGATCATTATAGGTGTATTTCACAAGTTTTCCCTTTATTGTTTGAAACATAATATATGTGTTTGTGGAACTTCCTCACATGTACCTATGGAGTCTCCCTTGTAGTGGTTCGTGCGTGTCTTGGCATGGCACGGATTTCTATGAGATTACGTGTGCCACACCCCGGGGCCCATTTTAATCCCCAATTCTTGGGTTCGGGGCGTGACAGATATACCTAGTGCTACAGTGTGGGTAACTTTTAAGAAACAGTTTAAAAGGAGTTTATTTCGGCTGATGTTCAAAAGGAAAAAGAAGTGGAGTTCATGGCATTACAATAACAAAAGATCTTTGTAGCAAATTATGTACATACCTTTACTCAATTGTCACAATATGCAGAAGATAGGTTCAATACGGAGGAGAAAAATGTTAACCAGTTAATCATTAGCCTAAATCCAATGTTCAAGGATTATGTTACAGCTTTTCGGAGGCAAGCTATTTTTGATGATGCTGTAGATAGAGCTTATTCGGCAGGTCAGTGAGAAAAGAACGATGGATCCCAAAAGAAACACATCCTTTGGTGCCATAGGACAAGCACAAAAGATGATGAAGGGTGGTTAAGGTAATCCAAGTAAAGCAGTTGTGAAGTGTGGTCATTGTGGGAAGCCTCATAAGATTGAGGTATGTTGAGGAACTCAGGAGCTTTTCTGATTTGTGGTTCCTTAGAACATCAGATGGCTCAATGTCCATGGTACAAGCTCACCCAGCAATCATGGCTAGCTGCTCCCACTTCTCAGGGCAAACAACTATAGTCACGTCAAGGCCTGAAGTAGAATTGCCAGAATGCCCGTGCATATAATGCTGCTACTCATGAGAGTGCTTAGGATGCTGATGTGGCAGATTGTATTATCTCTGTAGCTAATGAAGAAGAGCAAGTATCATTCGATTTAGGTCTACGCGTTCGTACGTAGCACCTTATTTTGCAGTGAAGGTATAGAAGCAGCCTAAGCCTCTCTGCCTTTATGTGTTAGTGGTGTGCACTCCTATAGGCAAGAGAGTGGAGTGTAGTCTATATTACCTCCAATGTGATGTATGGATCAAAGGTCGTCAACTCCCTGTTGACTTGATTTTATTATCGATGTTAGATTTTGATGTCATCTTTGGAATGGATTGGTTAGCGAGATATCGTGTTTATGTAAATTGTTACAATAGGACAATACATTTCAATCTAGGTAACGGATTCTGTTTCAAAAGGATTAAGAAGAAAATGTCTAAGCACATCATCTCCACATTCAAAGCAGATAGGATGATATGCAAGGGCTGTGAAGGCTTCATTGCCTTTATCTCTAAAAAGAAGGAGCTTAAGAAGCTTGAAGAGATTTCTGTTGTACGCGACTTCTCGAATGTATTTCCCAATGAAGTCCCTGGTTTACCTTCTGCTAGAGACGTTGAATTCTCTATAGAACTTGTACCAGGTACAGCACCAATTAGCAAAGCTCCGTATTAGATGGCTCTTGCAAAATTACAGGAAATGAAAAAGTAATTGCAAGATTTTCTTGTAAGGGTTTCATATGCCTTAGTGTGTCACCGTGGGGAGCTCCGGTGTTGTTTGTTAAGAAGAAGGACGGCACGCTTAGAATGTGTACCAATTATCAGCAGTTGAATAAGGAGACAATCAAGAATAAGTATCCATTACCTTGCATTGATGATTTATTTGATCAATTTCAAGGTGCTGCGTATTTTTCGAATATTGACTTACGATCTGGCTTCCATCAATTAAGTGTTAAAAAGAATGACATTGTTAAAACAACCTTTAGAACAAGGTATGGCCACTATGAATTTCTTTTGATGCGTTTTGGTTTGATTAATGCACCTGCTGTGTTTATGGCTTTGATGAATAGGGTCTTCGCTCCTTTCTTGGATCAATTCGTTGTGCTTTTCATTGATGATATTTTAATGTATTCAAAGACAGCAGAGGAGTATGCAAACCATTTGAGGAGATCATTATAATTGTTGAGAGAACATCGATTATATGCGAAGTTGGAGAAATGTGATTTCTAGCTTGAGCTGGTAGTTTTTCTAGGACATATCATTTCACGAGATAGTTTGGTACTTGATCCTGCAAAAATTGAAGCAGTTGTAAATTGGCCAAGACAAAAGAATGTGACGGAAATTAGAAGTTTTTTTTTTGGACTTACAGGCTATTACAGAAGATTTGTTCAAGACTTCTCCAGCTCCGTTGAAAACGCTGACTCGGAAGAATGTGCCTTTTGTTTGGAGTAATGAATGTGAATCAATGAATCAAGCTTCAAAACTCTAAAGGAAAAGTTTACCACTGCACCAGTGTTAACACTACTTGATGGTAGTGAAGGATTTGTGATATATTCAGATGCGTCTAGAGTTGGATTAGGGTGTGTTTTGATGCAAAATGATAAAGTAATTGTGTATGGTTCTAGAAAAATAAAAGAGCATGAAAAAAAATTATGCCACGCATGATTTGGAGCTAGCAGCTATAGTTTTCACTTTGAAACTTTAGTGACATTAACTGTATGGTGAAAAGTCTGAGGTACATTTGGATCATCATAATTTGCAATATCTTTTTTATCAACATGATTTGAATATGAGGCAATGTAGATAGTTTGAGTTCATTAAAGATTATGACTTTCCTATTAAGTATCATCCAGGAAAGGGGAATGTTGTGGCAAATGCTCTTAGCAGAAAGATAGTGAGTCTCGATGTCTTATTGAGCTCAAACTTGTTCATACAAGATAAATTTAAGGACATGCCTATAGAAGTAAAATTGGTAGACGATTTGGTTATGTTTGCAAATACTATTGTTTTCTAACCTGAAAAAATTCAAGTGATCAAAGATAAACAGTTTGAAGATCCTAATCTGGTAAAGATTAAGGATCATGTAGTAGATAGACTAGATTTCCATCTGCAATATGGTATTCTATATTTCAGAAATAGATTACGTGTACTAGCTCACGATGGCATGAAAAGAGCCTAATAACAAATGCACATTTTATTAGGTATGCGTGCATCTCTGCAGTACAAAGATATACCAAAATCTAAAGTATCGGTTTTAGTGGAATAACATAAAAAGAGAAATCGCAAGTTTCGTTGCTAGGTGCCTTATATGCCAGAAGGTGAAAGTTGATCATTAAAGACCTCCTAGTTCCTTGCTCCCATCACATATTCCTCAGTGGAAATGGAAACATATCATGATGGATTTTGTCTTTAGTTTAACCCCAATGAGTAAAAAGAATAATGCAATTTGGGTGATTGTGGATAGGCTAACAAAGTTAGCCTATTTTATTCTTTTCAAGAAGGGTATGATATTTTCAGATATGGCCAAGAAGTTTGTAGATGAGATTGTAAGATTACATGGTACACCAGTGTTGGTAGTTTCCGATCGTGATAACAGATTTGTATCATCCTCTTGGAAGGCTTTTCAAAAAGCTATGGGTACTAAACCTAGTTTTATTACCGCATACCATCCACAGACTGATGGGCAATCCGAGCACACTATTCAGACCCTAGAAGACATGTTGCGTGCTAGTGTCCTAAACTTTGACAAAAAATGGGATAAGCACTTAGCATTTTGAAAATTTACATATAACAATAGCTTCCATAAAAGCATTGGCATGGCTCCGTTTGAAGCATTGTATGGACGTAAATGTCGTTGTCCAGCTTGTTGGGAAGTAGTCGAAACTAGAAGTTTTCATAGACCGACTATCATCGCTGAAACTACTGAAAATGTGCAAAAAACAATTGAAAATTTAAAAGTTTCTCATTTAAGATAGAAAAGCTATGCTGATGCTCGTAAAAGAGATTTGGAGTTTCAGATTGGTGATTGGGTTTTTCTAAAAGTCTTTCCTATGGAAGGTTCAATTTGTTTTGGTCAAAAGGACAAGTTGGCTCCAAGGTATATATGCCCGTTTAAAATCAAGAGCAGAGTTGGTGATTTAGCCTACAGGCTAGCACTTCCTATTGAGTTCTCTGGAGTCCATGATGTGTTTCATGTATCGATGCTCCGTAAATATGTTAGAGATTTTACTCACGTCATTCAGTATAATGATGTCCAGATTCAGCTGGATGCATCGTACAGTGAGTATCCACTTCGTATCGTGGGTACGAGGGAACAAATACTGCGTACAAGGACCATACAATGGGTTGAAGTCCTTTGGGAACATCATGGTCCCGATGATGTAACGTGGGAACTTAAAAAACAAATGGCCCAACAATAGCCCGATCTCTTTACGCAGGTATGTTCCATTCAGAGGACTGAATGATTCCTATGGGAGGGGGGGATGTAACACTTTGATTCTAATTAAGCATGTTTAGCGACTAATTAAGTCATTAGCTAATTACCACATAATTAGTCTAAATAATGATGTTTAACGTGTCATTAGGATAGATTTAACTTATTTTGTCTTAGTGGGTTATGTTTAGGTCATGGATGGGTGTTGGGTCGAGTTTAACCTTAACTGGGTAGATAAAAGTCCTTTTTGTAATTTTAGCTTGTATTGTTTACGTCATTCATACATCATATTGATATCATTACGTTCATCTCATTGAGCTCATCAACTCCCGTACTTGACTCGAACGCAAACAAATTCGTTTGAAGTAGCTGGACCCTCATTTGACTTAAACTGAAATTACCTTAAGAAATATGGACTTTCTTATAAACTTTAGAAATTATTCCATATAAAAGAGTGCAACCGTTGCCATTCGATCTTTGCTCTCCCTGATACTCTCTTTGCTCTAAGACCCTTATCCTTCTTCTCTCCATCACCATTTCTCATCAAATCAAGAGATTAGAAGTTTGCATGTGTGATTGGAGGTTCCTATCATCATCTTTAGTACCTTCTATTCTCATCACATTCTGTGTAATGAAGGGTTCAAGCATCTTTTCCTTTTAATCAATCTCTAAGGTAAGACTCTTTCTTTTCCACAAGTCTTAGGTTCAAGGAGTAAAGAAGACTCCTCCTGTAAGCATATACCTATCTCCTTCCTCATCCCTTACATGTATGTAATTTTAGGATCAAGAATTGGGTGTGTCATCTCAAGCTAAGCCAAGAGTAAGAGTAATAATTTGAATTCTAAACCAAGGCAAGTATAAGCTAATTAATATGAATTCATGTTTGTATTTTATGAATCTTGTAATTTTATTTTATCTTTAATGTGCATTCAGCCCTACGTTTTCGTTCTTCAAAATGCAAAATGCTAGTGCATGATTAGATCCTCTTTATGAATGATGAAATGTAAACTTAAAGCTGTAGAATGACTGAATGGAGTAGGGACACCACATTGGAAACTAAGTTACTAAGTTAAAAAGTTTCTGTAAATGAACTGAACCTTGTACTGAATCAGCTTCAGAAAAACTGAAGCTTACGGCTAAGCCGTAAACATGCTACGACTTGGAATCCAGAAAGCCAAAATTTAAAAATTTTTCCACGGCTAAGTCGTAGAATGTGCAACGGCTAAGTCGTAGGCAAGCCGTGGTTCAACCGTAAGTCAAATATAGCTAAACCGTAGAAGAAAATACGGTTCAACCGGCAATGCAGAGGAAAAGTTTTGGCAACCATAATTAAGCTGTGTGCATCTTACGTCTAAGCCATAGGCTGCCCACGGCTAAGCTATAAGTCACCCACGGCTAAGCCATAAAGCCATTAAAACTTAAGGTTAAGTAGGTAATGTTACAAGACCTTGTAGGGCCTTAGCTTTTTGATCCCTTTACCCTATTCACTGGCCCAATGGAATAATCAAATACCATAAAAAGTCTTGAGGGCTGAGACTTATTCATGTGATATTGTCCATTTATTAAGCACTTTTCCATAGGTTTTGGTTTAAAGAACTTCGATACATATTCCGGACATAATGTAACACTAAAAGGAGACAACCGTATATCGGATAATTTGAAACTGCATCATCATGTACTATTAGAAATAATGAATGATTAGATTAGGGTTGGTTTGTAAAATGCCCTTGATTTTATTAATTTGAATTGCATGGCATATTGGATTATCGTTATTGCCTTCTATTATTTCAATAATGTTTTAAATCGAAATAATCATGTATTAATTGATTCTATTTGTATAGTTTTTTTATATACGTTTTATAATGATGTTGATATTGAATTGAATAAGAACGAATTGAATGAATGTATTATATTGGTCTCAATGAATGAGTTGCATGATTTACTCAAGTTTAATTATATGAATCAAGATGGTCTGGCTCTACTTTACTTCAACCTTATGATACCCAGCGGGGTTGACTTTGATGTAATACACGAACTGTGCCACTACAGTGTGCCTTTAGAGTTTTCGGACTTTATGTATGCAGAGACCCATTCGTACACTTACCCGATCGATGGTGTTCTCAACAACGCATAAATCCCTAAAGGGAGGATATAGCAAATGTAGTAGGCAATTAGCAAAATATTTCATCTTATTGATTCTTATAGCATGCTTTATTCAACGCACAATATACTTAGTGCACTGAATTGACTTATATTGATCAATTGTCATTAATTTTTTTAGATACAACGCATATTACATTAATTATATATGCTTATATTTTGTTAAATAGTCTTATTCATTAGTTGAGTGTTACAGGCTCAAATCGCAGTCCCAATCTTACGAAGATCAATGAGGCTTCAGAGGAGGCCTTCGGGGTCTTATCAGGCTTAGATGAGTGGACAGTAGATACTCTCTGATTGATCCACCGTGAAGTGCATCTAGAGCATGTTTGGACCTTATTTTGGGATGTAGATGCACTTAAGGTTTCATGACTTAAATTAGTTTTATTTTTTCATGCATGATTCATGATCTCTTGTAATTTGAAGTTGTGTAAATCTTTCTTACTATTCACAAACTTTCCTTCCTTTCTGTAAAGACATGTTTCTATATAACTCTTATACATAACATATCATATAGATGTATATTCGTTTGGTGTTATGGTGTCTTGTTTCATGAAATGATATCTGGGAACTAAAGAACCTTTAAATACAAAAATGCTTTAATGATATTGACAGGCTTCCGCGTATTGAATGTTTGGACAGATATCCGTTTGCAAGCACCTTACATGTATAAGCATGTGAATATCCCTTGTGTATTTCCGCTTAGACTCGGGTCTAATTGTGTATTACATGGGAGTACATGTGTCACTATTTGGGTTTAATCCTAATACACTAATTCTTGGGCTCGGGTCGTGATAAAAGGTTGTGAAAATCCAACCTTCGAATGAATCCTTTAAAGTTCTTTTTTGGAGTTTCCTTGAGGAAGTTCCTAGGATTCATAGTTTGAAAAAGGTGGCATCGAACTAGATCTAGTCACAGTCAAAGCTATATTGGAGATATCGTCTCCGAGAACTCTCAAAGAACTCAAGGGATTGCAAGGCAAACTCGCCTACATCTATAGGTTCATCTCAAATTTATCTGGGAACTGCAGAGCATTCTCTAGACTTACGAAAAAATGAGTAGACTTTGCATGGGATAAAACTTGAGAATATGCCTTTCAAAATATCAAACAGTATTTCACAAACCCACCAAATCTTTTAGCTTTGATTTTATGTCTGATCGTGCTTGAAATGTGATGTGAACTGCAATGGATTCAAGTCCAACATTCACACACTTTAAGCATTAAGAAGAATATGAAATAACAATAGTTTGTTATTATTTTCCCTTTGTTTACATCGGTTCAAATGCTCTGACCGCATGGATGCGAGTTGTGTATAAGTTTTAAAAAATTATAACCCCTCCCTCTAGTCTTAGATGTGATGTAAACTTGGAAAGCATAAGAAAGTACATGGAAAAATGGCAAAGATGTAAAAAAAAAGGAGGACAGTGAAGTGATGACCTGGCCCACGGTCACTGGCTCCATGCCAATGACCTTGGCCCACGACCACTGACAGACAGTGGCTGAAATGGCCATTGTTTGTCCTGTTTCTTCTTTGTTTCATTTATGTTCTGCCTTTAAAGTGTTTGACCATGTTTCATTTAACTTTTGGAGTATTGAATGACCACCAAGAGTGCTCAATTTGGCCATGGAATTGACTAAAACCTTTGATAATCATTACCTTTTAGTTATGGACTGTTTTTGAACAAATCTGAAAAAGGTACTTATACAAGTAAAAATAGAGTCAAAGTTGTGTCATTATGAACCTATAATTTTCAAGGCACAGAATGAAACCTAAAAAGGCTTGTTCATAACTTCCAAGATGACTTACAACCCCTCCTAAGCAGAAAATTAAAGGAAATAGGCTTCATCCTTGTGGCCCTTGCGTTCGTCTTCTCTAAGTGAGATGCATGGTTCTTCTCATTCTCTGAACTATTTATCATATTAAGTTAGTAAAAAAGGAGAAGAAAAAGTAGGCTTGGAGTGCTTAAAATGCCTTGGGAGCCTTGTGAATGCTTGGAATTATGCTTGTTAATGCCTTTTAACTTGTTGAACTAGCGTAGATATACTTGGAACTTGCTTCAAACCCTTCCCAAGTGAGAAAACCTTCTTTTCATAGACTCCAGAGGTAGTTTACGGAGTTATGGGAAGTTGGAGTTTGAAATGAAATGGACAAAACCGCTGAAAACCACTGGGAACCTCTTTGCATGTCAGTGACTATAGCCGTGGCCACTAATAGACCTAATTTCGGGTTTTTTGCATATGTGATCCATTTTCTCTTATTTAGAGCTCGAACAAAGTTTGAAGCTTGCAGAGATACTTTCTAACACTATTTTGAGTGTGTTATATAAATTTCATCCCGTTTTGATGTTCTGAAGTTGGTTAACCCCCCTATTGACATTTCACAAAAATGAGCTCTTATTTCAGCTGTTTGGGCCCAAATGACTTAGGTTTGATTTTAAACTTGGAGGGACTAATGTTAGGGGCATATTCAAGTGTCCATCCAAATTTTATACAGTTTGGATTTGTGGAAGTAGGATTTTGATCAGCAACCTACCTGTTGCATGTTCTACGTCAATATTCTCTTATGATGTAGGAAGTCAACCTGTTTTCTACCCAAATGATGTTTAATTGATTTAAAACTTTGAAAAATTAACTTTAAACATATTTTGAGTATTTAATATGAATTCCATCAGCTTTAGCATCCTAGAAGTGGGACCTTGATCAGTGACCCTCATGACTCAGAAGTCATGGACTTCTTAGTTGACATGCCATTAAAGTAGGGACAGACGAAGTCCTTTTGATTTAAAAATCTGCAGAATCTCTTTTGAGAATGACTAAAGCTTTGCATCCAAATTTCATCAATTTTGGTTACTTGGAAGCAGGACTTTGGTCAATGAACCCATTGGCTCAGAGATTTAGATTCGAAGTCAAATTCTGAGGATCTGAATTCAACTTTGGGTTAATGAACTCTAAGCCATGGGGTCACTAACCAAAGTCCTACTTCCAAGTGATCGAAGTTGATGAAATTCGGACAAGAATTTTAAGGCACTCTCAAAGGTGGTTCTGCAAGCCAAGAGGACTTTGTCTGACCCTACTTCAACTACATGTCAGCTTAGGAGCCAGTGACCCCAAGTTATGGGTCACTGACCAAAAATCCTACTTTTAGGAGGCTATAGCTAATGAAATTTGGATTAGAGACTCAATTGAACATCATTCGAGTAGAAAACAAGGTGACTGCCTGCAATGCAAAAGGATATTGATTTTGAATGTACAATAGGTGGGTCACTAGTCAAAATCCTACTTCCACAAGTCTAAAGCATATGAAATTTGGATGGACACTTCAAGATGCTCCTAACATCAATCCCCTTAAGTTTCAAATTATTTCGATGTCATTTGGGCTTTAAACAGATGAAACAAGCTAGCCCATTTTTAGGAAAACTCAAAGGGGAGGTTGACTAACTTCAAAAGGTCAAAACAGGTTGAAATTTCAATGATACACTCAAAATAGTGTTACAAGCATTCCACCAAGTTTCTCAAAAATTGGACATGGTTCGGGCCCTAAATAGATGAAAACGGTTTACATATGTAAAAAACCTAAAACTAGGCCTGTTCGTGACCGTGGCCACAATCACGAGCATTTGCAAGGTGGTTCCTGATGGTTTCTGGGAGTTATTTCACTTTATTTTAAAGTATGACTCCGCCACAACTACTAAAAACATCCCAACTTACTCTGAAACCTATAAGAAGCACATTTGGGCTCTAAAAAAGGGTTTAAGCAAGGTTCCAAAAAGATTAAGGTAAGGTTCAAAGAGTTTCAACAAGGATTCCAAGCAAGATCACAAGGCTTCAAGCACTACAAGTTCGCTCTTCTTCTCCTTCTTACTAACTTAAGGTGAGAAATAGTTCTAAGGAGGAAAAGAGGCATGCATATCACTTAGAGAAGACAAATACAAAGGCCATCAAGTATACTGACGGATGAGACTGCATTCCTTTGGTTTTCTTACTTGAAAGGGCTTTAGGCCATTATGAAGTTGTGAACAAGCCTCTTTAGGCTTTGTTCTGTTCCTTGAAAACTATAAGATCAGACTAATACAACTTTGGCTTCAATTTGCTTGTACAAAGCACCCTTTTCGGATTTGCGTGAAAGCGATCCATAATAAAAAGTGATGATTACCGAAGGTCGTAGTCGATTGCATGGCCAAATTAAGCACCTTTTATTGTCATTCAACACTGCAAAAGTCGAAAAGCACAAGTTTCAACACTCTGAAGGTACTACAGAGGGAAATGAAGCAAAACCGAGACAAACAGTGACCAAAATGACCATTGTTTGTCAGCAGCCATGGGCCATGGTCATTAATAGAGGTTTGCATGTCTATCTTCATTTTTTTCGAATTTGTCTCCTTTTTCGTGTATTTGCTTGTAATTTTTTAGTTTGGATCACACGCGAGACTAGAGGGAGGGGTTATAATTTTTCAAACTTATAATCAACCTGCATCTTCAAGGTCAGAGCATTGAACCCATGTAAATTAAAAGGATGTTAATGATGAATGGTAGTTATTTTTTCATTCTTCTTTGCGTTTGACAATGTGAGTGTTGGAGTTTTATATAACTTTCGAGTGTGATCAAACTACGAAGTCAAGAGGAACCTGATCAGATGGGAAGAAGTTTGTCTTCCTAAGTTAGAGGGAGGCTTGGGGCTTCGAAGATTGGCAGAGACCAATGATGCTTGTCTTCACAAACTTGGTTGGCAAGCAACTTTCTCATCTTCTCTGTGGGCGACCTAGTTTCGTAAGAAATACTTTTCTTTTTCTTTTATTTGGAATAAAGCTAATGTTAAGTTTGGTTCATGTATTTGGAAAAAGATCTCCAAGCTATCTATTTTCTTATCTCCTCACGGTGATTGGGTTATTGGTAATGGTAAGAAGATCCATCTATGGGATGATCAGTGGTTTCAAAATACCCACATAGCTTCCTTGCTCCCAAATTACACATTCCCCCATGATGATCCCCTTTGAGCTCTCATTTCTAATGGTGGGTGGCATGTCACCTATCCTTCCACAAGACATTGTAGACTTTCTGTCTTCTAAAATATCTTAGCTTCATCCTCCACAAGTTCATGAGGGTCAGCTCACTTGCTCTAGGCCCTTCTCTGGTTTTCTATTTTTAAAGCAAAGTTGGGATTTGGTTAGAACTAGAGCCCCTCCAAAGACTTGGTCAAAGCTCATTTGGAATTCAACCATGGACCCAAGGTTATCTTGCTTTGTTGGGTTTCTGCTCCACAGAAAAACTCCAACTGAATTTTGGTTTCAAAGAATTGGTGTTAACCTTGCCTCCCGTTACTCTTTCTGCATCTGTAGTTCTGAAGATAATCTTCATCTGTTCTTTCTCTGTCCATACTCTACAAATCTCTGGTGCTGGATGCTCAATGCAGTGAATTGTTCTAGTCAACCAACTCTCCTTCTCCTTCAAGCGTATGATCAGCTCTACCTTTAGGCAGAACGTCTTCACATAAATCATTTTGTGCTGTTATCTTCTTCGCTATTGTTAATGCAATTTTGTTACAAACAAATAATGCAATCTTTAATGGAGTTGTTCCTACTTCGTCCGCCAAGCATCTGATTAAAGAAATAATATATTGTTTTATAGCCAACTTACTATGTACAACACAAATGTCTTTCTCTCACATACAATTCTTTCTTGGAGTGATTACTCCTTTATAGTCTTTGAAAGCTTTTTGTTACCTTTTTATTTGCTTCTTGGCTGTTTCTTTTGCAACTGTTCTTTTTGGAGCTAGCTTTCTAGCTTTCCTCTTCTTTTTTAAACACATTTTGCCCTTTAGAAAAGAGAGAGAGAGAGAGAGAGAGAGAGAGAGAGAGAGAGAGAGAGAGAGAGAGAGAGAGAGAGCCTATTATTAGTAGGCATTACACGCCAGCAATTCTTATCGGAAAGACAGAATCCACCAACCCGATATCTACCTTTTCTTCTTAGATGATTACATGGAGGAGCGATCAGCAAAATTAGTCCCACAACATTCCGCATTTGAAGAAGTCAACAAAACTAGCTTATGGAACCAGGCGGTGAAAATTAAAAAACCGGCCACAAGCCGCTGAATATTTCCATTGACGAATTAGTCTCCACCCACCACTTTTCACTTGCCTATATAAACACACTGCTGTTGCAGACCTCATCATCACACAAAATAAGCATTAGCTCCTTCTCCAAATCACTTTATTTTTTCTCGTAAAATCCTTCTCCAAATCACTTGTTGCTAGTAATGGCGCGCCTAGAAATAACCAAGATCACCACCTTGAAACAATCTTCCTCTTCACCTCCTCTCCCTCCCTTGGACACCCACATGCCCCTCACCATCTTCGACAGAGCTGCCTTTGACCTCCATGTCGCCATCATCTACGCCTTCCGACCACCCATGCCCTCCAACCAGGCCATGATAGAGGGCCTCTCAAAAGCACTCTACTACTTTCCACACCTTGCCGGAAGACTATCCATAGACGACGAGCGTCGCCCATGTGTCATTCTAAATGACGCCGGCATCCGTCTAGTAGAAGCCAGTGTAGACATGACCATATCGGAGCGTCTACCTTTCGACCCATCAACCGAGCTTCGACAACTGCACCCATCAATCCATTGCACGGAAGAGCTGCTCCAAATTCAACTCAACCGATTCTCCTGTGGTGGGCTGGTGATTGGCCTCACTGCACACCATAGGATCGCCGATGGTCAGTCGATGAGCTCTTTCTTCCTCGCATGGGCTAGGTTAGTTCGTGGCCTAGAGGTTGACCCACTTCCCTATCATGACCGAGGTTCAATTTCGATACCTAGGAATCCGCCTCACTGCGAATTCAACCACCGGGAGACAGAGTTCAGACAAGATGACTCTCCTTCTCTCAACGCTACGGCACCCTTGTCGTCTATCGAGAACATCGTCGTTCATTTCTCTGCGGACTTCGTAAACAAGCTTAAAAAACAAGTAATTGATAACAGCGCCGGCCATCGCTTTAGCACTTTCGAGTGTCTCTTGGCTCATTTGTGGAAGAAGGTGACAATTGCTCGTGGGCTACACCATGAAGAATTCACCCAGGTGAGGGTGGCAGTGAATGGCCGAGCGAGAATGAAGCCGTCGGTGCCGATGGAGTTCTTTGGCAACCTGGTGCTTTGGGCTTATCCAAGGCTGAGAGTAGGGGAGCTTGTGGATGGGAGCCATGCATTCATCGCAAAATCAATCCATAGTGCGGTGGCACGGATTGACAATGCATATTTTCAGTCGTTCATTGATTTTGGAGAGTTATATAGGACAGAGGAAGGGGAGGTGGAGATGGCCGCAACTGCGCCCGATATTGGAAATTCCCTGTGCCCGGACTTGGAAGTGGATAGCTGGTTGAGGTTCCAGTTTCATGACCTTGATTTTGGTGGTGGTGCACCTTGTGCTTTCCTGCCTCCGAACTTGCCCGTTGAGGGTTTGCTTATCTTCGTGCCCTCCTGCAAAGAGGCAGGTGGCGTGGATGTGTTCATGTCTCTTTTGCCTGACCATGTTGACCATTTCAAACAGATCTGCCACTCTTTGGAGTAGGGCTTTGTTTCTATTTCCATTTTTTTTTTTTGATGAAAATTGTGTGAAAGTTTGGTTTGTTCAAGAAATTTGTTAATACTATTATCAATATAATCTCTTCTCTCAAATCTTTGAGAGACTTTACGGTTCAGACAAGGGTTTATGATAAATGTTTAAGGTGATTGTATCTTCATATTGAACGATATGTCAATATACAAAAATATTGTGTAATGTTGATGATTTAAGAGGAGCTCGTAGACGATGATGAATAATAAAAATAATAATAATTTGGCACTGGTTATCTAATTTATATGGAGCCACTTAGGTGCATCTCAATCATAAGCGCCATTATTTGTTGTGTTCACACAACCTCAAAAGCCAATATTTATTGTGTTTTTAGTAAAAGTTCCCTTGACTAATATTCGTCAAACTTATAAAAAGTATTTAGGAGTATTAGTGTGCAAACAATTTCCTTTTCATGAACTATTTGCCCATTCCCTCTAATTAAAAGATAATAAGATATATTTGTCAATTCGACCCTTTAAAAAAAGGTAAAAATGAAAATAAAAGTTTTCAAAAAGTAATTATTCACCATGCACGTCATAGTTGAATCACTTCTTCATAACACGGGATGTGAGCTCACCTAATGGACATATGTGATTGATTGATAACTCAATAGAAATCTTAATCCATCTTGTTACTTTGGAATGCTCCTTTCTAGGCTCATATAAGAGGCCCACCGTTGATCAATATAATCCATTTATACACATCTGGACTCTTGATTGGAATTAATTTGGTTTGACCTTATTTGGGTGATATTCATTATATGACAAGAAGCTTACACAATATATAATATTCATTAACTTAATTTTGAAGACCTAACTAGGACATTTAATTAGCTTGATTTTACCTACTTTCCTAATCTGATGTTAAATAATGTCTAAAATATAATGTAAAATGAAATTGTTCCATTCAAGGGTCCCGGTGTGCGTGAATAGTTGAATTGTTCATAGGTGGATTGTTACAAGAAAGCCCAAAGAGGGGTGCTTGAAGTTATAATATAATTTGAGTCACAATTAATCATATTTGCACATTTGTTGGGCCAATATATCAAGCTTTGTGAAGTGAATGCCAACTATAACACCTACGGTATTATTTACTTTCTTTAGCCCTATGTCTTTTAAATCTTCCAATTAAAGGTTACAAGTTCCAAATATGTCCCTGTATCTTACAAGTAAAGAGAGGGCCGATTGGTCCAAAGGAAGAGGAGTGAAAACGTATTGGTAGTTACTTTTTGTAAGTTCGAATAAGGGTTATGCTACAAACCTCCCTTGGCATTTTTCACAAAAAAGAAAAAAAATGCTGCTCTTTTAGCCTATTATATTTTGACACGTATCATCAACTTCTCTTTAAAATTAGCTATCACGTATTTTTTACATTTCACTTGTGAGGTGACAGATTTTTATTAGATATATTGAAAGGGGCATAAACTCCTCTTTTTTGAATGGGGAGTTTTTAAGAATTCGTCTTCAAATAATATATATATATATATTTGAGGATTTCTCAAAAACTCCCCATTTCAAGAGGGGAGTTTTTGCTGCTTTTTAATTTGTCAAATGAGATCATGCCACCTCACCTAAACATGCCAACTCATATTGAAAGAGAAAAATTAGGGATGGGTAAATAATTTGACTTCGTAAACAATTAATTGGACAAGAGGATTACATTAGCCAATCAGAAAATGAGAGTTTTTCTTAAGAAAATGCCTAGAGAGTTCTATAGCGTGCCCCATATATATATATATGAGGAATTCTCAAAAACTCCGCATTTCAAGAGTGGAGTTTTTGCCTCTTTTTTTATTTTTCAAATGATATCATGCCACCTCACCTTTCCATGCTAACTCATATGGAAAAAGAAAAATTAGGAATGGGTAAATACTTTGACTTCCTAAACAATAGGACAAGAGGATCACAATAGCCAATTAGAAAATGGGAGTTTTTCTTCAGAAAATGCCCGGGGAGTTTTATAGCGTGTCCCTATATATATATATTTACGATTTTAACTTTAGGTACACCAAATTTTTCTTACATGTTCAATCTTTCTTCCCATACATACGGGCTGCTTTTCCACTTATGAGCCTTCATGCTTGTGCTTCTATTAATAAGTTCGAATATTAGTCGGAGAAAGTTTCACTAAAATTACGAATACATGGGCTTTCATCAATTATGTGGAAATATAGCGATCCCTCCATCGAAGGACGCCACATTTACGAAGTTTCAATCTTCTTCAAAGTGACATCATGCACAACTTTGCTTGGGGTCTCCTTTTAATTAAAAACTACCGACTTCTTTGAGATGTTTAACATCGAATGATCGTGATATTTCGAATTCATGATTTTAGGTTTATATACTTGAATGATTTGACAAGGACTTTTTTTTATGATTTAATTTAGTAGTACATACTGCTTGTATCAATGTCCAGATGGAGTCAATGCCAAGTCACAAGAACTAAATTGATCTCAATCATGCGCTCCACTTAAGAGTAGAAAGAATTGATTTGACTTTTTCCAAAAAGCTAAAAACAGGTCTTTGAGTGTTTATCCATAAGCTAGGTTTGGTTGATTACCATTGGATCAAAACAATATTAGGTAGCACTATCCGATGAGAATATTAGGCAGCACTTTGAATTGACTTGATCTTACAAGATCCACAAGCGCACTCCCACATATTCATGTTTTTCCAATACTGCTAAGGAACATACATGTCAAATGTCAATGTCCTTAACACGACATGCTTCTCCTGGAACCCATAGATAAGATGGCCTTGTTAAGTGGCTATCAACAATAGCACATGTGTGGCCCACCTGCTTAGATATATAGAAAAATATTTAAGTGAGAACTAGTTTTCACTGTATTTCCATAAAAATTATTGGTGGGGCCTACCTAGCAGCCCATCCAAAATGTGTCCAACCAGGGACCCCTCTTCGTAGTCACTAATCCAAAGGTTTAGCTCCTATCCAAATGAATTTAACCGTTATATGAAGGGTTGAATTTTTTGCTTCCTTTTTAATGTGAAGCTATAAAACTTGTGAACCATGGATGAATGGGTTAGGGGCATGGGACAATAGTCCAACTTGATATTTGTAGTGGTTCCAATTAGATCTTTCCATCTCTCTTGATTCCATCCCTAAATGAGACTCACAAGTTAGCCCCTTAAAAAGTTCTCATAGTAACTTCTTGAGAACAATTCTCACTAAAACAAAGCCCATACATACATACATACATATTATAAGAGGGAGTTTCATTATGAAGCGGAGGAGAAACAGCACAACAAAACGAAAAAAAAAAAAAAAGAGAAAACAAACCACAATCCGCAATAACAAAACCTAAGCACCCTAGGCATGCTTGGGTATTTAACTAGAAGAATATTGTGAAGTAAAGCCTCTATTTAAGAGACAAGAAATGAAAAAGGGGTTATATCAAAAGTACAAATTCAAAAAAAATGCCGACTATTTTAAAAAAGAAAGTAAAAATAAACATCTCAAGCTACTAAATGAGAATAAGAAAATTATTTTGGACAAAAAAAATGTAAAAGAGATTCCTAATCAAATCACAAAAGATAAAACACAATTACTTTTTTATATTAAACTTTCTCATATTTTACTCTCTCTCAATTTAATATTTTACTTCATTTCAATTTATAACACCATTAAACAAACACGAGCATTCTCAGCTCATCAGCATCCGAAAGTCCATCCTCCGCCAACCAAGGAGCTGTCACATTTAGAACATGTAGAAAATTCACATTTAGCAACATTATGAATGTCCAAAATTAGAGACCTGCCGTGAATTGGTAGGAAAATTTCAATCTTATCCGCACTTTAAAAAAATATGTGGCCCTTTTTGGTGTTAGCTATAGGATTGACAAGAGGCCAAGTATATTTTTCCAACCCTGCTTTGATGATCAAATGCCATTTGGCACCAACACATACACGTGATTCAAAAGGGTACTGCTGCATTCACATCGTTAGGAGCAATGAAAGCTACCATATGATTCTATTTTAAAGTCAAAGTAGTAGCGCTTTCCATCTGATTACCCACATAGAAACCATATCCCCATTTACGAATATCCGCATCCACTGCTGCCGCGTCCGCTAGTGCCTTTGTTTTTTACTTTTTTAGATAAAGGAGACGGAGATGGTTGTACGTGTTTCTAAGAAAGAATGAATACAACATTCGGAATGATGAGAATAGCCGCAATAGAAGAATAACGATTGAGATAGTCTTTTGGAGATGGATTACCAAAACCAAAATATGAGCGCAGAATGAATTTTGACAACAATTCCATTGAAAATCAAAGAAATAGTTTTTGGCATGAGAAGGAGCAGTTCTCCAGGTTCAGATAGATTTATCAATGCTTTTTTTACTTCGACTTGGTCAGTAGTTGGCAAGGATAGTTCTCTATGGTCCAACACTTTTTCTTTTCTCACAGACTTCTTCAGTCAATGAATACTTACTTCTTAGCTTTTATCTCCAAAATTCAATCCCCCACTTCATTTGCTGACTTTCGCCCGATTAGTCTCCTTAATTTCTCTTACAAAATTATTTCCAAAGTATAATTGCTAAACGTCTCCCATTCAATATTCTCCCAATGCTTATTTCTCCTACTAAAGCTGCTTTTGTGAGAGGAGGGTCTATCCATCAACACTCTCTCCTTGCTCATGAGCTTTTCCAAAAATTGAACACCACAATCAAAGATGGAGCCATATGTATGAAAATGGATATCTCCAAATCTTTTGATAAATTGCAATGGCCGTTTCTTTTTAAAGCTTTGAATTTGTTCAAATTTTCTAACTCTTGGATCTCTTTGATAAAAAAATTAATTTGTACCTCAAAAGGGTTGGTTCTTATCAATAGGAGCCCTTGTGGTCTCATGTTCTTGCAAGGTGATGGGATATCTCTAAGCCTTCCGCCCTTTGCAATGCAAATTTGGATGGCTATCTCTGAAGACCGAAATGATTCCTCTAAGAAATTGGCTTCAATGGTTTTTTTTTAATACTTTATTTTGCATTTGGTGTTCTAGAAATAATTCCATTGTTAACAATGCAACTGTTTCTTATCCTTCTATCAAAAAGCGCTTTCTTGATCAGATTGTTGATCTTCCCACCTCAGTTCAAAAACCGTCTTTTGATAGTCTTCTCCATTTTTTTGGAGCTAATTTCTAACTCTTATGTGTGTGTGTGTGTGTGTGTGTGTGTGTGTGTGTGTGTGTGTGTGTGTTTGCCAATATATATTCTCTTTAATTTTTCTCCTTCCTTTTGGCTCTTGAAGTTGGTTCTATAGCTTTGGGGCTCTGGCCTTATATTTCTTTTCTTCCATTAATATTATACTTTGCCTCTTAGCAAAACAAAATGTAACACTCTGGCCCAGCTTAACCCGGTTTAACGTCTAAGTAACCCTCTTTGTGGTTATTTTTTAGTGGATTAGTTTCGTGAATGTTGTTTTATCATTTTGAATTCTGTTTCGGGTCATGGATAGGTAGTTGGGTTGAGTTTGACCTGATTTAAGTAGCCATGAGCCCTTTTTCGTTATTTTAGATTTTATCACCTTTCATCATTTATGCATCATCCTAGTGTCAATACGTGTATCTTGTCAAGCTTGTTGATTTCCGTAACTGACTCGCACGTAAATGACTATGTTTGTTTCTATTGGAACATTGTTTGACTCAAACTGTAATTCTCCTAAACCTCCGAACTTTCTTTTAAACCCACATATATATATCTCACCTACCCTCTCTCAGTGATCCTTATTAGTTATGTGAGTTCCTTCCTTCTTCAATCATTGTCAACGACTTCCCCTCTTTTGTTTCTTCTTCCACTTTTGTTCTCCTTCTTCATAATCAATCGAAACCAATGGGAGAATTTTGTGAGTTTGAAGGTAAGAGTTTGAGTCATGACACTTTCGATCTAAGTATCTTGCTTTCTTCTTCTCTTTTACTATATGCACTCAACGTCTCTCTCTTTTCTTGCATGCATGACGGTTAGTCTCACGTCTAAACTACTAATTTAAGCGCAAGGACAACTATTCACGTGTTAAAACCCATTTGGAGCAAGTATAAGCACAATACGGATGAACACCTGTTGGTAACTTTTGATTGTGTTCACTCTCATACCTCTTGCATGATTTGGTGTCTTACAGCCCTTTGGGATTAGATTCTATATGTTGTCACCTCTGCTTTCATTTTTGTTCAATTTCAATTTGTTCTGTAACAAACCTGAAATGTGACTTTCTGAATGCTTACGACTAAGTCGTAACTATCTACGGCTCACTTTCCAGAGAGCTGAAAATTTGAGTTTGCTATACGGTAAGGCTACTGCTAAGCTGTAAATTGCACTACGGCTAAGCCGTAGGCTAGCCATGACCCAGCCGTAGGTCAAGGTATGGCTGGATGTCTAGAGAGTCGAAATTGTAGAAGACTTTCCACGGCTGAGCCTTGTAATGTGTTAAGCCGTATCCTAACTGAGGCTAAGCCGTGGAATAAAATAGGGTTGAGCCGTAGAACAAACAGAGCTAAGCCGTAAATACGGATGACCAGTAAGGGGAAACATGCTGAGCTGCAGTGCATATTACGGCTAAACCGTAAGTTACCCACGGCTAAGCCGTAAGACCACTGAAAAATGAGGAAAAAGGATAGGATAATTATGAGGCCTTGTAGGGCCTCCACTTGGATTTTCCAAACCTCTTAACTTGCCCAATGGACTATTTGAATAGCATGAATGGTCTTGAGGGCTGTAACTCATTCATGTGTATTGTCTAGCTATTAAGCACCTCCCCATAGGTGTTGGTTTAAGGGACTTCGATAAACGTTTCTCAATACATTGCAATACTCAAAAGCCGAACAACTGTGTATCGAACAACTTAAAACTACATCATCATGCACGGTTAGAAACACTAGACAACTAGCTTAGGGTTGGTTAGTAAACAATCATGGTTCACAGTAATAACTTGACTTGCAATGCATATTGATTTCGATTATTACCTTCTATGCTCTTATTCTTGTTCAACTTGTATTGGTATGTAATGAATTGATTTTGTTGTTAACCTTAGTGTGATGCACGCACTGTATTGCTTGATTGTGATATGATATGATGTACGCACTGCACAGCCTGACTGACTGACATTGAATTGACGTGCATCATATGACATGACTGATATGGTCTGGTTCTACTCAGCCTCAGCCTCAAGATACCCACCGGGGTTAACTTTGGTGTAGCCTGCTTGTTGCCTTTGCAATGTGCTCCTGTCTTGGGATTTCAGATCCCGGGAACCAGAGACCCATTCGTACCCTGACTCGATCGATGATGTTCTCGTCCTCTTTGCTCTCGATTGGTAGAATACGGCAAATGTAGTAGCCACCTATCAAGTACATCTATTTCATGATTTTGATAGCATGCTTATTTCTATGCACAACATGCTTAGTATATGAACATGCCCTTTATGCATGGTTATCTGTTAATTTTTCTGATAGACACAACGCGTGTTACTTTATTGATGCTCATGCTTTGCTGAATCGTTGTATTCATTAGTTGTTATTGGTGTTGCAGGCTCAGATTCCTCTACCGACCCGTGTCGGTCAGCCAGACTCCAGGAGAGACTCGAGAGGCCCAGTCAGGACTAAAGGAGTGGATGTGATCCCTCTAATGGAAAGCGGCTTTGCATTTGCATTTGTTCCTTGTCTTGTTGTGTGGGGTCTGAAAATGGTTTCTGTACCAGGAATTGGGATTAACATGTACATCTTGTATTTAGAACATGTAGAAAATCACCTTTAGGAACATTATGAATGTCCAAAATTAGAGACCTGCCGTGAATTGGTAGGAAAATTTCAACCTTATCCGCACTTTAAAAAAATATGTGGCCCTTTTTGGTGTTAGCTAGGATTGACAAGAGGCCAAGTATATTTGTCCAACCCTGCTTTGATGATCAAATGCCATTTGGCACCAACACATACACGTGATTCAAAAGGTACTGCTGCATTCACATCGTTAGGAACAATGAAAGCTACCATCTGATTATTCATATCGAAACCCTATCACTATTTTAAAGTCAAAGTAGTAGTGCTTTCCATCTGATTACCCATTTAGAAACCATATGCCTATTTAATGTCAAAGTCGTAGTGCCTATGAGTCATAATTTACGAATATCCGCATCCACTGCTGCTGCTTCCACCAGTGCCTTTGTTTTTGACTTTTTTAAATAAAGGAGAAGGAGATGGTTGTACGTGTTTCTAAGAAAGAATGAATACAACATTCGGAATGATGATAATAGCAGCAATAGAAAAATAACGATTGAGATAGTCTTTTGAGATGGATTACTAAAACCAAAACATGAGCGCAGAATGATATTTTGACAGCAATTCCATTAAAATGGAAATCAAAGAAATAGTTTTTGGCATGAGAAGGAGCAGTTCTCCAGATTCAGATAGATTTATCAATGCTTTTTTTTACCTCGGCTTGGTTAGTGGTTGGCAAGGAGATAGTTTTTGGCATGAGAAGGATCAGTTCTCCAGGTTCTGATAGATTTATCAAGGCTTTTTCAGTGGTTGGCAAGGATATTTCTCTATGGTCCAACATGTTTTCTTTTCTCACAGACTTCTTCAGTCAATGAACACTTATTTCTTGGCTTTAATCCCCAAAATTCAATCCCCCACTTCATTTGCTAACTTTCGTCCTGTTGTCTCCTTAATTTCTCTTACAAAATTATTTCAAAAATATAATTGTTAAACATCTCTCGTTCAATATTCTCCCATTGTTTATGCTCTTACTAAAGCTGCTTTTGTGAGAGGAGGGTCTATCCATCAACACTCTCTCCTTACTCATGAGCTTTTCCAAAAATTGAACACCACAATCAAAGATGGAGCCATATGTATGAAAATGGATATCTCCAATCTTTTGATAAATTGCAATGGCCATTTCTTTTTAAAGCTTTGAAATTGTTCAAATTTTCTGACTCTTGGATCTCTCTGATAAAAGAATTAATTTGTACCTCGAAAGGTTTGGTTCTTATCAATAGGAGCCCTTGTGGTCTCATGTTCTTGCAAGGTGCTGGGATATCTTTAACTCTTCCTCCCTTTGCAATGCAAATTTGGACGGCTATCTCTTAAGACCGAAATGATTCCTCTAAGAAAATGGCTTCAATGGTTTTTTTTTAATGCTTTATTTTGCATGTGGTGTTCTAGAAACAATTCCATTGTTAACAATGCAGCTGTTTCTTATCTTTCTATCAAAAGGCACCTTCTTGACCAGATTGTTGATCTTCCTAACTCAGTTCAAAAGCTGTCTTTTGACAGTCTTTTCTATTTTTTTTGGAGCTAATTTCTAACTCTTATGTGTGTGTGTGTGTGTGTGTGTATTCTCTTTAATTTTTCTCCTTCCTTTTGGCTCTTGAAGTTGGTTCTATAGCATTGGGGCTCCGGCCTTGTATTTCTTTTCTTTCATTAATATTATACTTTGCCTCTTAGCAAAACAAAACAAAAAAAAAAAAAAAAAGGCCATGATAGCAGGTTTAGCTTTCCAAGTAACTTAGAGAAGAAAGCTATAGATGTAAGATAGTAATCAATACGTCAGAAATTAGTCACTAAGACCACAAATTCAAATAAGGAGGTGAGAATCAAAGAATCTTAAAAAAAGAATTATCATAAATAAATTAATGCTGACAACGACGTGACGCATGGATGTTTGGAAATTGACAAGTTTGAGAGAACTATAATCAACAATTAAGTATGAAAGTTACTCAGCAACTCACTTGTAAAGTGAATTAAATTGAAGGTTTAAATTTGAGAAGCATAAAAATAGAAGAGTTCAAGTAAAAAAGTTCCAAATTTTAGATTTTGTCACTAATTTTCTACCAAGTCAAGGAAAATCCATGTTTGACAATTGTGAATTCTAGAAGATTTGGACAAGTGAAAATCTTCATGTTTCATAATTTTTCAAATCTTAATATGGTCTATAGGATTTGAAATCCTCATTTTTGTGGACTTACTCATCGATTTCGGTTTCTTTTATATATTTCCATCAATATGCTCCAATATTGATGTGAAATCCTAACTTTACAAATCCTCAACAATGAATCCTTACCTTAGGGCAAATGAGGAATTATTTGATTTGCGGATTCTTCACGTATTACCAAACAGATCCTTAGAGCATCCTCTTAAAGGGATACGTGGGGTAGGAGTTCACAGTTGAATTTCGTGAGCTCCTTCATGCATAGGAGAGAGAGTGTGTGCATGTGTGTGTGTGTGTGTGTGTGTGTGTGTGTGAGAGAGAGAGGGCAAGTGAGAGAGTTAATTTTTTGAGGTTTTTATTAATTTGAAAGTTCCTTTGAAAAGTTTGTCTTCTTGACTTGAAATTATTTTGAATGACTTTTTTTTGGATGAGTAGCTTTACAAGATTTTATTTCTTGAATGCTTTTTGTCAAATTAATATTTTTAGAATGTGAAACAGAAGTCCGTCATGCTCTCCACTTAATTTAGTGCTTTAGAAGAGTTAATAGCCAAGGCAAAGGTTTATTTATTAAAATATAGAAAATGAAGAAATTTGACAAGGATTAACATGTGAGAAGTTTTGAATTCGCTACAAGAAAAATGACACTACATGTGAGTTCTTTTAAATTCTTATAGTTATGAGCAGCAGATAATATATAAAAACTGTTGCTAATAAATCTATCTATAGTAGCCAATCGTATTATCTGCTACTAGATATCATTAGTCTTTCCACTTATTAGTGGTGAATAATAATATCTGTCGGTAATAAATTGACAAAAATGTATATATAGCGATGGAAAATATTGTCCACCACTAAAGCTAGAGACTCCTGTTAGTAGAGACTAAAAAAGCAAAGGTATATGCGACAAAAAGTACTTCCTGCTGCTAAAGGTAATTATGTTTTTTTAAAGTTATAGAGTTGCCAGCGGCAGATAGCAATTTTTGCTGCCAATAAATCATATATATAGGCAGATAATTTTTCTGCCACCAAATTATACAAAGGCAATCTACTGCAGACAAAAAATTGTACACATAGTAGTGGATTGATGTTCTACTTCTAAATCTTACCACTATGTATACAGCAACAATTGTTTTTGTTTGCCATGTTGGCATCGATTATATATATATTTTTTATTTTCAGTTCTCAACTATTGTAGATCATGCTTTTGAAAGCCATTCTCACCAGATTTTCTTTCATTTCTCCTCATTGAATACAAAAACTCTACTCCCCCTGGCACCTCTTTTCAAAAAATCAATAGAACCCTAATCGTCTTCCTCTTCCCTAAAACCCTAATCACTCTCCTTCAGATATCTTTTTTCACCAAAACCCTAATCTTTGTCTTTCTCTTCCCACAAACCCAAATCACACCCTCTCCCCGTAGCTCTCTCTCATTTTTCCAATCTCAAGATTAGAAACCAAATCCCATCTCATTCTTCGAATTCCATAGAAGTTCGAAATTCATCCATAAATCAAAATCCATTACTGTTTAAATAAGTAAAAGTTGAAGGGATATGACGAAAGAAAAACAAAAAGAAGATTTTATAGGAAAAAACCCCTGAGTTGTCTACTAAAGAAGATTAGTCGTTAATTAATGTTGTGCACTATTAGGGTCCCAAAAGCCTGATTTTCGAGCAAAACGTTGTTCCTTTTTTTTTTAATGTGGGGATGAGTGATGCCTGGATTTAAGACCCTCAAAGACTCTTTTTTCTCTTCTCCCTTTCTTCTCTTTGTTCTCCTCTGGTCTATGATGCTACTTCTCCTTCCCTCATTTCCAGCTTTGTTCCCAACCTATTTTCTTTGGAATATCCTATCTCTTTTGAAATATTAGAGGGTTTTTCAATATTGTAATTGATTTTCACATGAATTTGGCTTTTTCTTTCTATTCTTCTTCTTCATCTTTCTCTAAAGTGTCGACTCCCTTGTGATATTGCATTCATATGCAAAGGTATATCATGTCCCATTCATCCCCCATCAATCTATTTCACTAAAGAAGATTTTGAAATTTCTATTATTTTTTCCTCTATTTTACCATTTTATTTGTCTCCTTTTTTTAAACATTGTTTTTGCTGTAAGTAGTTGAGATTGAATATGTATTCCAGTTAAGTGTATAGTTAAATGTATGAACATGGATGTGAATGCAGGAAGATGAAAGTGAATGTAAGAAGTTGAATGCGAATGTATGAAGATAAATGTAGTAGTGATTGTGGAAAGATGTTTTAGGGACTTGAAGTCGTCAAATGGATTAGCACTTTATCATAATCCAGTCAGTCATGATTTAGGAGGTTCAACCGAACAACATTTAGCCCATGAGCTAGCCCATCGAGATCCAACACAAGGACAGTTCATGTATGTCATCCCAACACATCAAATTCATGTAAAAATAGTATGTAAGGTGTCCACTCCAGCATGCAAAATGTCTACTCCAGAAAAAAAAAAAAATTGGTGAACAAATGGAAAGGAATTCTAAGGATATCCATCACAATTCAGTACATCAGATTCCTTTGTACAGATCCAACAGGGACGACTCCTCTCAATCTAGAGTCAAAGATTGTTGCAACCCTTCTCACTTAATTATTGGACCAAGCATAGAAAGAGATCCATCATCCATGTCAGCAAACATCATATCCACATACATAGAAGATTGGAAAGAGGATGACACACTTTGTAATAATTTGGACGATCCCCTGCGATCCTACAAGATCCTGTATTACTTATTTGTATTCTCTATAAATCTTAAGAAAGACTATAAATGCAAACAAGAGAAATTGTGGTCTTCACCTAAAAAAATAGAGTTAAGCTGAACGACCAAGAGACTTTCAATTAAATTTTGTTTTTGATAAAATTCTCCATTGGAGCAAGTTTATCTAGATGATATTAGAGAGTACCAAGCTTTGTGACAATGAATTGTGTCGTCCTTTTATTTACACCTTCAACTAGGTTGTCCTCCGCCACTTTTCTCTCTCACCCCAATATCTCCATCTTCTGATAAATATTGTCTCAATCAAACTCACTCCACAAATTACCTTGTGTGAAGAAGTTAAATTCTCCCATCGATAGAGTATGAAAGTCTTGTCTATCCTATATGATGAGCCACCAACCGAAACCTCAAAGTTTGGGAAAGTTGAGGTGACTCCTACTGTTGGACTCCTCACATGGAAAGAACAAGATATTCGAAGTTGGATAACAGGCACTTTGTCTGAAGAGGCCTTGTGTCTGGTTGTTGGATGAACAATAGCTAAGAGTGTTTGGAATTGCCTCGAAGAAAATTATCCCCAGGCAACCAAAGAACGTGAAGTCCAATTGCAGAGACAATTGCAGCACAAAAAAAATGGAACCCAATCTTTAGCCGACTATCTCAAGACTTTCAAGACCATTTTTGATGGTCTTGCTACAGGATGACAAGGTTATATATAGGTTGCAAGGGTTAGGGTCTAGGTATGAAGTTCTCATTACTTCTATGATTTCAAAACATCCATTTCCGTCATATGTGCAATTTGTAACAGCACTAAAAAGTTTTGATCTACGACGCCAGAACTCCTCTATGGAAGAAAAAAGCATAGACCAAACCATGGCATTCCTTTTCTAATGTTCAAATGGCAGTTGAGGGCATGGAAACGGAAGAGGTTGAGGAAGCTCAAATGGATATTTTAACTCACAAGGGTGTGGATTTGTCCC
Organism: Sextonia rubra; assembly: GCA_037013555.1. NCBI lineage: Eukaryota > Viridiplantae > Streptophyta > Magnoliopsida > Laurales > Lauraceae > Sextonia > Sextonia rubra. Next base: position 22,195,746 of record JASUAD010000024.1, on the reverse strand, counting down.
TAGTGGTCAACCATATTAGGGAGGAATATCTCCTTTCGAACAACAAAATTATAACAATGCTTTCCCATAAAATACAAAAGGAAGAGCTCAATCCTTTACTCCACAACCTAAGGGCCCAAGTAATCAAACTCGAAATTTCCAAGCTCCAGTTGCTAACCATCAGACTGGTCAGAATAAACCTATAGGCTACCAAGGAAGTTGACCAGAATGTATGCATGTGTATGACTTGGCCATATTGCATTAAAGTGTTTGTTTGGATGGAAGTTTTCCTATCAGGCACAAGAAGACCTACCACAAGCACTTAACAACAGTCTCTTTCTCCAACACTTCTGATCCCAACACGTATGTTGACACAGGGGCCAAAGCTCACATGACCAATAACCCAGGTATATTGACAAACTTTATCCCTTATCATGGATCAGATAGAGTTATTGTTGGAGATGAAAATTGTTTAAAAATCCCCCACATAGGGGATACTACAGTCAAATCCACATATGGTTCCGCGCATACTGCTCCGTGATGTTCTTGTGGTTCCTTCTATTAAAAAAAAATATACTTTCTGTTAGTCAGCTAACGAAGGATGGATCATGTATTTTTGAATTCGCTGACTCTAGTTTTTGGTTTAAGGATCGGAAGACAGGCAAAATATTGGCAACTAGGAATAAAAGATGGAGCCTATATGTAATAGATGAGCATCTTTAATTGCAGTAAAAACTGGCAAAGCTCTGGAAAGCATTTGGCACTAGAGGCTAGGCCATCCCAATTCTAAGTTTCTTAAGTTTCTAGAATCAAATAATTTTGTCAATGTTAGTAGTTGGAATAAATTATCCACTCTATATATGTAGTAGTTGTCAGATGGCTAAGAGTTTCAAATTACCTTTTCAAAAGAGAAATAAAATTGAGACTGTTTCCCTTCACAAAATTCACAGTGATCATTGGGAACCTGCCCCGGTGCATTCTTTCCAAAATATAAAATATTATGCTCTTTTCATAGACGATTGCACTCAATTTACATTGTTGTATCCTTTGGGACAAAAATCTAAAATTTTCACTGCCTTTTTAAATTTTCAGTGGATGATTGAGGATCAATTTTCGACAAAGATAAAGATTTTTTGATGTGGAGGGGTAGAATTCTAGTCAAGTCCTTATTCCTCACCTCAAACATGGAATTTTATGAAACATCTCAAGCCCTTATACCCCTAAACAGTATGGCGTTATAGAAAGGAAATATCGGCATATTGTTGAAATTGGATTTACCCTACTTCTACATGCAAACCTACCTATGAAATTTTGGGTAAAGGATGGGGTTATAGAAAGGAAATTTGGAATATTGTTGAAATTGGACTTACCCTACTTCTACATGCAAACCTACCTAAGAAATTTTCGGTAAAGGCATTTCTCATGTCAGTTTTTCTGATTAGTCGACTACACTCTTCAACTTTGAGCATGGAATCCCCTTTTTACAAGTTATATGGCCAACATCCTGATTACTCATCGCTAAATTAAGGTTTTTGGATGCAGTTGTTTCCCTTATCTATTTGATAGAATGGCGAACAATTTTCAACCCAAATCATACCCATGTCTCTTTATTGGGTATAGCGGTGAATACATTGGATAATGATGTCATCATCCTCCCACCAAGAGAACATACATCTCCAAGCATTTGATTTTTTTTTTTTAATGAAAACACGCTGCCACGTACTAATTCTACCTCTATGTCATCTTTTGTTCAAGATCCAATTCGATTTCCAAATATTCTGAACTTTTGGAACATCATTTCTCTAATGACGAATTTTCTGCACCTGCTACAATTAAACAACATGCAACTTTGAAGAATGGACACTACTTTGATGTTGCTCCATTGGTCAATGAACAGACGTCTCAGACCGTGGAACCCAATGCAAATTGTAATGGTTCCCCGCCTGACATTTCTCAACTAGTCGGCGAACCCATTAAACAAATAGTGGACCAGCCTAACATTAGCAACATTTTAGACCAACCCATTCACCAAATGATGGACCAACCCGACATTTTTCACGCTGTGGACCAACCCACTCAACAAAATTGAACCAGCCTCGCATTTATCGTGTAGTGGAGCGACGCATGAATAAACAATGGACCACATCGTGGAACTCATTGAGGATCAAGTTGCGGCCAAACCTGATACTCAACAATCAGATGCAGATCAGAGAATTGACTTTGATTCAAAATTTTAATCTAGTCCAGCCAATGATCAGTTACATCCATCCACAATTGTGCCTCTGAAAAAAAATACATCAGATCCAATTTTGCACCAATTAGGTAGGACCCACAACAACTCCAATACCGCTTGGAATACTGACTGACGGTCTTCAAGGTAGTTTCTCTATAGACTTACCTCTCCTTACAGCATCTAGTACTGTGGACCAACATACACTTGCATCATCTGCGACTATGGCCAAGCATTCAATTAAACGCAACATCTCACGTGGCTAGACTTCTGTTCACCCTATGGAGAGTTGGTCTAAATAAAGAAAATTTTTTAATTACTTTCTCTACGAGATGAAGATTTTAAGGAGCCAAAGGGTATTGCCTCGGCCCTAAAAAATGTCACACTAGGTTGCTGATTCAATGAAAGAAGAACAAAATGCTCTCCAGCAAATGAAAAAAGAACATGATTACTGTAATCTGTCAACGTCCATTCGGCCCTAGCAGTCCTTCTAAATGATGCTTCAAAGTGCCAGGGGACAACCTGAGTAAGACCAAACGGTTTCATCACACACCTCGTATTTCGTTGATTGATGACCCAATAATGCAGCAGGACGGCTACAGTGGTAAAAATATTTCGAGCTTTTTTTGACACCATTTCTAAAACTTTTCTGCCGTAGCTTTTGTATAGTTGCAAATTAAACTTTAAATTTATAAACAAAAAACAATGGTTAAGTTCTGCATACGTTCATTCTTTACTAAAAATTTTTTTTTCTAATTTTATCCAATCGTCACTTAAGTCATTAATTTGTTGACCAATCTCACTCATATTGGTCCACAATTTCCTTTCTCCAATCTTAACTTTCCAAGTCTTAAAAAGAGGAAATTGGATGTCCTTCTTCCAAGTTGGATTGTAGGGAGGGCATCTACCAATATACATTCATTGAATACCTCCATATATGCACAAATGATGAAAAAGCTAGTATATTCACACTAGATAAACTAAAGTATATGAACATAAAGAAAATATGGAGAACATATGAGAAGTACAGCTCTTGCTAGCATTCTATATAAGTTAGCTAGCAAGACAAGTCGGCCCACAAGCATAATACTTGACCTCCCTAAAGAGTCCAAGCATCCATGCCGGACCTTAGGCACAGTTAAAATTTTAAAAAACTTGATTGCATACCAAAAAGAAGCAATACGCTCTTGCCTTGATTAGGTTGTTCTTCTTCTTTACTAGCTTGAAATTGTTTTTGAGCCACTGGAACTTTATTGTTACACTAATAGTATCTTGATAGGGAATCGAGCCATTCCAAGAAGCTTCTTACAAATTTCTACTACAAAACTATATGGGTATATTCCATCTGTGACGATCTCACCATCAATAGGTAGACCATGCAAATAAGCAACGTCTTCCAACGTTATCGTTGCTTCGTTGGTAGGGAGATAGAATGTATTGGTTTTTGGTCGCCATCTCCCGAGCAATCTAGTAATCAAAGCATGATTAATCCTCATATAATCAATTTCTAACAATAGTGCTCGAGGCCTGCTTGTCTTACGTAATCTTTTTTGGGTCTTATTCAATACCCATTGATCTTTATCTGGGTTTGTAGGATGGCATTTATAGGTCCCCGGCTCCTGTCATTGTAAAATCTAAACATTTACATTAGGTTTTGCAAAAAACATAAATTTGAAATAAACTTGGGTCGGAGGAATATATACCACTCCATTGATTACTACTTGTGAAATATGACAATCTTGGTCATATAACAAAGTTGAACCTTTTGCATGTGTTCTTCTTGTGTGATTAATTGATTTACTTGCTAGTTCTTTTATTTTTTCTGTTTCAATGTATTTACACTGTAATCTAGAAATTTAGATCTAAAATAATCCTTAAAATATACTAATAAATAAAAAATAAATATCAACAATGTAATAATTAGACAAAGTGTAATGAAGGGTTCCACTGGTCCCCCCGTAAATCAAGGTAAGGCTGTCGGATTTTCATCTATTAGAAAAGAAATTGTGACTCCAAATCTAAATACAACAAATCTTTTTGTTAGTTAAATGCAAACCGTGCTCTTTGAAATCTTTTTCCATTATGGTGAAAACTTTCAACTCTCTCCCTCTCCACTATTTTCCATTTTGAACGTACCAAACTGTGAATGACTATCTTTGCCTATTTGCAATGAATGGGCCTTTTGTCAAAGCCTTTGAGGTGGAAGGAGGATAGATGCGTGGGGTCGAAATGGTTCAATCTGATGGGGTTGGTAGAAATGTTGGAATGTGGCCAAACGATCTACTGTTTCCGAGCCCCTATCCTATAAGGCTTTGACCAAGATAAGTCCTGTGTAGGGGTGCTTATGAGTTAGGTCAGCCCGAGCTCAATCCTAGCCTAATCTGCTTAATTGGGGTCTTGGATTAAGTAATAAAAAGCCCAAAACCGGGCCAGGCCCAACCCATGTGAGGAATACATGAAATTTAATTCAATTGGTCCAAACAATTGCTGAAATGTCCACAAAATTGATAAAATGCCCGGCTTGGCTTGACTCAAATGATTAAATAGGTGGGCTAACGCCTAAATTTATGGCCTATGCTAGGCTTAAGCCAGGCCTGTGCCCACATTTCTAAAGCCGGGCCGGGCTTAGATATGCCTTAGCCCAACCAAACCCATCAACACCCCTAATACTGAGTTTTACCAGTGAAATCCCATAGCGGACACCCCTACTAATAATCTGAGCCACTCAAAATAAAGGCATTCTCACCATCTTAAGCATTTTCTAATTTTACTTTAGAATAAATCTGTCCCACCATAATTATGATTGCTTAATATAGAATGTTATAATGAATAGTGTGAAAGATTGTGTTAGTTAATCAAATGAACAATTTAATGGTAGGACCAACTTCGACTAGAGATAAAATTGTGGGATACCACATACCGTAGAAAGGTTTTTATTTTGAGCGGCTCATACTTTCATTAAGTGAGCTTTACTTCGGTTTAGGACATCTATAAGTGAAAGCCTTGAGGACCTGGACTCCTTGTTTCTATTTCTAAGGGAGATTAATCTTCCTCATAAAACTGAGTCCCATGGTAACGGTGCCTGAAGGTAATAATTAGGATTCCACAATGGCACATGTCTGACTGTAAAGGAGCTGTGATGCGATGCTCAAGTGTCTTGTTATTGACAATATAAAAAATGCATTAGATGTAATTGGTTCATTTCTCTGGGAATGAAATTGGCTGGCCAGTGATTGAGAGGATTCGACTAGAGACGTTCAATCGTCCTTGTCATGCTCACAAAAGTTTGTAGATTTTTTTTATTTGCCTTCTTTTGGCTGTATCATGGTTTTATAAACTGAAAATCAATGTACTGCCCATGCCATCTTGACTGATTCCAGTTTTCCATATGTTTAGTCCAAAACTTAAGACGTAATGAAACTTCATCGAAACTATCTTTGTATATATTTTATAGTTTATTTATGTCTAAAAAATATAAAATCAATAAGCAAACTATGGTTTGCAAATTTTATATTTTCCACAAGAGTTTTACTTTCATGCAATAAGGACTGAAAGGAAATAGAATTTAAGTATGGATGAAGTAGTACATTACTAAAGCTTTCAGCCTTTGTCATTACAATTACGGATGCAAATGGATTGGACCTAAATAGAATCATGGTGTATCCAAGCCTGGATCTGCCCTGGAACCATCTTTAAATACCCAAATTCAGATTTGACAGAGAACTTATACAGAGTTAAAAATGAAACTGACCTCAACTTAAAAAAGAGTCTAGAACCAGACCTAGATCCAAAATAAGATTGGAGTGCAACAGGATAATTAGATAAAGCATAAAAATAATTTTTTTAGCAATACAAATGTTCCTATTAAATGGTTTAGAATAAAAGCTATGGAGACTATCAAAACTGTATATAAATCAACATATGTAGGACCTTAAAACCAATGTACATTTTAAATATGTGAATGCAACATAGTTACACCTGGGTCTTTAGGTTGAAATATAAGGTTCCAAAGGTTGACATATAGAGCCCGGTGTTTCAATATTTTGTACATAAATCCCACTTTAGCATATTATTATCTTTCATATTCCAAAATTTGTTAAACGTGAAATGTTAGCGGCAAACATATATATATATATATATAAGAGTACATATGAAGATTCTTCTTTTTAATAATACCATAAATGACTTTTCCTCTTTTGTATATAAATCTTTTTAAATATGCATTTGTTTCTCACCACATGGTGAGAGAAAGATGCATAATGCATAATTGTATTCCCCAATATATATATATAAGGAAAGACTACATGCATATGTCCCTCGCATTATGGTGAGAGACAATTCCTTTTTCAGACCTAATAAGGGAAAAAAGGTGTCATGATGTATGATGGTTTGTCTTCTTACATATTAATACTTTCCAAAAAATGTGAGTATTCCTCACCATAATGTGAGAGACATATGCATAGTAGTTTTATATATATTTATTTATTTATTTATGAGAACTAGTTTTCACTATTTTTTTTTTGTAAGAACTCTAGATGGGGCCCATCTATCATCCAATCCAAACCTTACAATATACAGGGACCCTCCTGATAGTCACTTGCCCCAAGTTTTGGTCAGATTCAAATTTACTGGATCGTTGGATCGATTGTGCATCAATCGAATGGACTTAATTTGTAAGCTACGAATGAAAGGGGTTAGGGGCATGTGATTGGGGCCAAACTTGTTATGTTCGATGGTCCCACATATATCTTTCTGTCCCCATAGTCTCATCCCCAAATGAGACCCACAAGTAGGCCCCATAAAAAGTTCTCATAGTAAGTGCACGAGTACAATTCTCACAAAATCGAAGCCCTATATATATATATATATATATATAAGTCCAAATAGTAACGTATATTATAACCAAATGGGACCATCCAAAAGTCCGTAAGCCTACCAATAGTTGGCATTACACGCCAGCTATCCTTTATCGGAAAGACAGAATCCTCTAACCCAATATGTATCTACCTTTTCTTCTTTAACTGATTACAGGAAAAAGCGATCAACAAAATTAATCTCACAATATTCCGCATTTGAAGAAGTCAACAAAACTAGCTGATGGGACTACGTGAATAAAATTAAAAAACAAGCCACAAGTAAATGAATATTTCCATGGACAAATCAGTCTCTATCTACCAAATAATAACATGTATATTAACCAAATGGGAGCATCTTAAACTCCATAAGCCTATTAATAGCCGGCAATACACGTCAGCAATCCTTTAAAAAGGGCCTATTTGAAAAGAGGTGTTTCTGCCCTCTTTCTATCCTCTAATAAGAGAAAAGTCATGCGGTGACTATTTTTCATTTCTAAAAATAGCATTAATTGCTTTTCTACATTCCTAATTTCCTATTCGTTGTAAAAAGTGGTATTTCATTTTTAAAAACACCTGGGTCCTATCTAGCGCTCATATATATATATATAAATTCTCAATATTATCCCCTTTGAAAAGGGCTCTTTTTGCTCTCTTTCTATCTACCAATGAGTAACAAGTCATGTAGAGAATGTTCTCTTTTTTAAAAGTAATATTAATTGCTTTTTCACATTCATAATTTCCTATTGGTTGTAAAAGGGAGTATTTTCACTTTTAAAAATGCCTGGGCACTATTTAGCGCTCCTCATATATAGATATATATATATATAATAATATATGAAGATTCTTCTTTTTTACAATACTATAAATGATTTTTCCATTTTTGTTTATAAACCTTTTCAAATATGTATTTGTCTCTCATCACATTGTGAGGAAAATATGCATAGTAATATTCATATATATATATATATAACTCCAAATAATAACATATATTATAACCGAATGGGAGCATCCGAAAGTACTCCCTAAGCCTATTATTAGCCGGCAATACGCACAGGGCGAAAAGAAAGAAGATAAAAAAAAGGACAGATAAATGGTTTCTTATTTAAATGATTACAAGAACGAGCGATCAGCAAAATTAGTCCCACAACATTCCGCATTTGAAGAAGTCAACAAAACTAGCTTATGGGACTACGTGGAGAAAATTAAAAAACAAGCCACGAGTCACTGAATATTTCCATGGACGAATTAGTCTCCATCTACCACTTTTCACTTGTCTATATAAACACACTGCTGTTGCATCATCACACAAAATAAGCATTAGCTCCTTCTCCAAATCACTTTATTTTTTCTCGTAAAATCTTCTCCAAATCACTTGTTGCTAGTAATGGCGCGCCTAGAAATAACCAAGACCACCACCTCGAAACAATCTTCCTCTTCACCTCCTCTCCCTCCCTTGCACACCCACATGCCCCTCACCATCTTCGACAGAGCTGCCTTTGACCTCCATGTCGCCATCATCTACGCCTTCCGACCACCCATGCCCTCCAACCAGGCCATGATAGAGGGCCTCTCAAAAGCACTCTACTACTTTCCACACCTTGCCGGAAGACTATCCATAGACGACGAGCGTCGCCCATGTGTCATTCTAAATGACGCCGGCATCCGTCTAGTAGAAGCCAGTGTAGACATGACCATATCGGAGCGTCTACCTTTCGACCCATCAACCGAGCTTCGACAACTGCACCCATCAATCCATTGCACGGAAGAGCTGCTCCAAATTCAACTCAACCGATTCTCCTGTGGTGGGCTGGTGATTGGCCTCACTGCACACCATAGGATCGCCGATGGTCAGTCGATGAGCTCTTTCTTCCTTGCATGGGCTAGGCTAGTTCGTGGCCTAGAGGTTGACCCACTTCCCTATCATGACCGAGGTTCGATTTCGATACCTAGGAATCCGCCTCACTGCGAATTCAACCACCGGGAGACAGAGTTCAGACAAGATGACTCTCCTTCTCTCAACGCTACGGCACCCTTGTCGTCTATCGAGAACATCGTCGTTCATTTCTCTGCGGACTTCATAAACAAGCTTAAAAAACAAGTAATTGAAAACAGCGCCGGCCATCGCTTTAGCACTTTCGAGTGTCTCTTAGCTCATTTGTGGAAGAAGGTGACAATAGCTCGTGGGCTACACCATGAAGAATTCACCCAGGTGAGGTTGGCAGTGAATGGCCGAGCGAGAATGAAGCCGTCAGTGCCGATGGAGTTCTTTGGCAACCTGGTGCTTTGGGCTTATCCAAGGCTGAGAGTAGGGGAGCTTGTGGATGGGAGCCATGCATTCATCGCAAAATCAATCCATAGTGCGGTGGCACGGATTGACAATGTATATTTTCAGTCGTTCATTGATTTTGGAGAGTTATATAGGACAGAAGAAGGGGAGGAGGAGATGGCCGCAACTGCGCCCGATATTGGAAATTCCCTGTGCCCGGACTTGGAAGTGGATAGCTGGTTGAGGTTCCAGTTTCATGACCTCGATTTTGGTGGTGGTGCACCTTGTGCTTTCCTGCCTCCGAACTTGCCCGTTGAGGGTTTGCTGATCTTCGTGCCCTCCTGCAAAGAGGCAGGTGGCGTGGATGTGTTCATGTCTCTTTTGCCTGACCACGTTGACCATTTCAAACAGATCTGCCACTCTTTGGAGTAGGGCTTTGTTTCTATTTCCATTTTTTTTTTTATTTATGAAAATTGTGTGAAAGTTTGGTTTGTTCAAGAAATTTGTTAATACTATTATCAATATTATCTCTTCTCTCAAATCTTTGAGAGACTTTACAGGTCGGACAAGGGTTTATGATAAATGTTAAAGGTGATTGTATCTTCATATTGAATGATACGTCAATGTACAAAAATATTGTGTAATGTTGATGATTTAAGAGGAGCTCGTAAACGATGACGAATAATAAAAATAATAATAATTTGGCACCGGTTATTGGGGACACTTAGGTGCATCTCAATCATAAGCCATTATTTGTTGTGTTCACACAACCTCAAAAGCCAATATTTATTATGTTTTTAGTAAAAGTTCCCTTGACTAATATTCGTCAAACTTATAAAAAGTATTTAGGAGTGTCAGTGTGCAAAAAATTTCCTTTTCATGAACTATTTGCCCATTCCCTCTGATAAAAAGACAATAACATATATTTTTCAATTAGACCCTTTAAAACAGGGTAAAAATGAAAAGAAAAGTTTTCAAAAAGTAATTATTCACCATGCATGTCATAGTTGACTCACTTCTTCATAACACGGGATGTGGGCTCACCTAATGGACATATGTGATTGATTGATAACTCAATGGAAATCTTAATCCATGTTGTTACTTTTGAATGCTCTTTTCTAGGCTCATATAAGGGGCCCACCGTTGATCAATATAATCCATTTATACACATCTGGACTCTTGATTGGAATTAATTTGGTTTGACCTTATTTGGGTGATATTCATTATATGACAAGAAGCTTACACAATATATAATATTCATTAACTTAATTTTGAAGACCTAACTAAGATATTTGATTAGCTTGATTTTACCTACTTTCCTAATCTGATGTTAAATAATGTCTAAAATATAATGTAAAATGAAAATTTTCCATTCAAGGGTCCCGGTGTGCGTGAATAGTTGAATTGTTCATAGGTGGATCGTTACAAGAAAGCCCAAAAAGAGGTGTTTAAAGTTATAATACAATTTGAGTCACAGGTTACCACTGGGTCATCAATTAATCATATCTACACATTTGTTGGGCCGATATATCAAGTTTTTGGGAAGTGAATGCCAATTATATGGAGCCACTTAGATGCATCTCAATCATAATGCTTGGGGGTTGGAAAGTTAAGTATGTGAATAAAAGTTAGCCCAATATACTCTAGTTGGAAAGTTCGGATTACTTAATGGTAAATGATTTAAGAAAATTTCTTTTTACAAAAGGTACATATATTTTCGTATAACCTCAAAAGCCATTATTTATTGTCTAAACAGAACCTCAAAAGCCATTTTTTTATTGTGTTTTTAGTTAAAATTCCCTCGACTAATATTCATCAAACTTATAAAAAGTATTTAGGAGTATCAGTATGCAAACTATTTCCTTGTGAACAATTTGTCCATTACCTCTACTTAAAATATAAGATGTATTTGCCAATTATACCCTTTTAAAAAAAGGTCAATATGAAAAAAAAATTTAATTAAAACTTTTTTACACTTTGCCCCCTAAAATTTAGTGAGATTCTCAATTTAGCCCCGACATTGTCACATTGTCCAATTTGCAACTTATCGCTTATTATTTGTAACAATTTGCACCTTATTTGAACAATTTACACCGTAAGGTGTCAAAGCGTTACGGTGCAAATTATTACAAATTAATAAATTTGGGGTGCAAATTAACAATGCAGGGTGTAAATTGTTACAAATTAACAAACTATGAGGTGTAAATTAGACAAGGTAAAATCGTAGGTGGTAAATTGAGAATCTCACTAAAATTTCGGGTTCAAATTGTCCAAAAGCCAAAATTAATTATTCACCATGCATGTCATAGTTGAATCACTTCTTCAAAACTTGGGATAAGGGCTTACCCAATGGACATATGTGATTGATAACTCAATGTAAATCTTAATGCATCTTGTTGCTTTTGAATGCTTCTTTTTAGGGTCTCATATAAGAGGCCTACTGTTGATCAACACAGCCCATTTATACACACCTAGCCTCTTGATTGGAATTAATTAAGTTTCACCTTATTTTGGCGATATTCATTATATCCCAAGAAGCTTACACAATATATAGTCATTAACTTTTGAAAAACCTAACTAGGACATTTAATTAGCTTGATTTTACATACTTTCCAAATCCGATGGTAAACAATGTCTAAAATAATGTGGAATGGAATTGTTCCACGTGAATAGTTGAATTGCTCGTAGGTCCTGACAGCCCAAAAAGGGTTATTTAAAGTTATAATATGAGTCAATGTTACTGCTGAGTCATCAGTTAATCATATCTGCACATTTGTTGTGAAGTGAACAACTATGACACGCATCGTATTATTTACTTTCTTTAGCCTTATTTCTTCTCTATCTTCCAATTAAAGGTTACAAGTTGCAAACATGTGCTCTTTCTTACAGTGAAGGAGAAGAGCACATGTGCTCTTTCTTACAGTGAAGGAGAAGAGCAGATTGGTCCAAAGGGAGACGAGTGAAACGGCACTGGTAGCTACTTTTAGGGGTAGTTTGGCAAGCCTTAATATTGCATCTATTTATCTTAAAGAGGTTCCAAATAGAGTTTTAGAAAAATAAGTGTGTTTGGATGGTGCAAAATTTAAGTCTTTTTGGAAACGACAATGGACGGTTATCTTTTTGGAAAGGGCAGAAAAAGGTAGCTTTTTGAAACAGACTATTTTATCTGAAGTGGGCAGATACTATGCTACAGTGTTAAAAGGGCCTCAATGTGTTCTTATTTTTTTAAAAAAAAATCTGAGATGCAGAATGAAGATCTGAACCGTTTTTACAATCCAAAGAGCCGCTCTAGGACCAAATTTGAGCCGTTTATCATTTAAAAAACCTTGAGATATTGTGAAAAAATGAGAGCCCTTAGATCCAATTTTTTGCAATTTGTGGGCCCCATTACTGAACCGTGGATCCTCTTCCTAACCTCAATAATAGTTAGTACATCAAATTTCAATTCTTAATTCATTCAGGATCTAAATAACTCTAAGAAAAAACTCTAGACCATTAATTCATTTATGTATAAACAATTTGGGTTTTCACTTTTGAGAAGCTAGTTTGGTTTTTCCAAATTTTTGTTTAGTTACCGGTCCTTTAATATTAATCTGAATCGTAGAATCTAATTATAAGAATAAACAAGACAATATAATCAAATTTAAACATTTGATCATTCACGAATCTCAAGATATTTGTAAAAAAAAGCCTTTTACGTACAATTTTTTAGAATTTGTGGGCCCGAAGATTAGGATCCGAACTGTTGATAGGGTTCATAACCCCGAGAACATTTATTTTTCTAAATTTGAGTTTTTAATTGCTTGTGGATCTTGAGAAATATTTTATGAGAAAATTCTCACCATATATAAGATTCTAAAATGTCTATTTCAAAATGTGAATTGGTCTTACCAAATAATCTAAAAGTAAAATATCTATCCTACACAGATCTATATTTAATAGATCTATGACCGCAGCTTGATTTCATATAAATAAGATTTGCTAAATGAGGCCTAAGTAAGTTCAAAGAGAGCTTCTAAAGGCACCTACGAATTTAGAGATGGCAATCGGGCCAGGTTGGTCTAAATGGGTCAAAACAGCCTATTCTACATCCGACCTGTTTGTTAAATGGGTCAGAACCCCTTTACCCGCACCTACTACGGGTCAACCCAACCGAACCTGCTTTAACCCACATTGCCTATGTAGGCTATCCAGGTCGAGTTGGGCCTCATAACCCACTCCCTTGCATTTGTTAAAGAAAAATTTTAATCACAATACAAGCTTGGCTCGTGTAAGTAGGATAGATACATCACTATTCACAAGTAATTTAAAAATACCATCCATATAAGATGAATAATTCTAAATTTTCTTGCTCATCATAAGCATAAATATTATTTACCCCTACTATAACAAGTATAAAATATAAGTTCACTATCATATTAACAAACTGTATCATGCGTCATCCTTAATTGAATTATTGTATCTTGCAACTAATAAATCTCAAAGCAAAAAAAAAAAAGGATTTTCTCTTTTTCCAATAACAGATACTTTAATGATTAAATGTGTTGGATATCAATTGAGAACAAGTAAGAAAGAAGAGAGCAAGGAAGAAACCAAGGAATGTAAAAGGATAAAAGTGGAGATAACTGTAAGAAACACTGACTGCCTATATTCTTATATAGATTTCAGTAAAGATAAAAATTAATGCGGGTTAAGAGGGTCAACCCTAACTCAACCTATTTAGTTGCGGCTCAGAAACTCCTGAACCATGACCGACCTGTTTCCTTTTTTCTCTTCACCTTCATTTTAATCTTTTCTTATCACCGTCTACGCTCTCTTCCATTCCTCCAATATCTTCAAGCTACTCTCTTCTAGCTACATTCACTGTCTGCACACTCTCTCTCAAGGCAAGCTCTTCCTCTCTCTCTCTCTCTCTCTCTCTCTCTCTCTCTTGTCATCCTTTGCATTGTTAGGTTTTTGGAATTGGGTTTTTTGTTCTTTTGGAAGGCCTTAGATGATTGGGTTAGCATCCAAAATTTTTGTTGAATATGTGTGCATTTTAGGCTAAAATTTGTGCATATATGCAAAGTTTTTTTTTTTTTTTACTTCGTTGCTTTCCGTTCGGGATGTTTAACCACGTACAGCCAAACATATCTGTTATGTTCGGCCACCCAAGGACAAATAAATTTGTTTTGTTCAACGTTGGGCCACCCAAGGCTGAAGGGGCAGACCCCTAAAAGTTTTTTCTTATTTTTTTATTTACTTTTGAGTTATGCACATTTTAGATATGGATCGGGCTACCACTTTCAGATTTCGACCTGCCGCAGCTAATAGAAAACATCATCTTCGAGATGACGTTGGTTCTGAACAACCAGAACTCCAGCAAACCCAAATGGAGGAGAAAATTCCGGATGCAGTTGTAGATGAAACCGCCCCAGAAGAGATGACTTGATCAATTCTTGGGGATCCAGAAGATCTTTCTTTATTGAGTGGCTTCCATACACTTGTAGCTGCGTATATTTGGCATCGTAATTTATTTTTAGCAAGATTAATTTATTTTTGAATTTCTTTATTAATATAATATTTTGTTAATGGAGGATCGGCCCACTTAGTGTCTAAATCATGCACAAAAAGAAGTGAATGGGATTTGAATGCTGAAGGGAGGCAGAACAACAGATTCAGAGAATTGGTTGCCCGTTCAGGACTGAGTCGACCAACGAGCTAACTCATTTTTATTGATTTCTTAATAAAATTCTTGTGTCTGCTTTTGTGGAAAGGTGGCGTCACTCTTCTTATGACCCACGTGATCAGGCTTCCTAGGCCGTAATACCCCTTAATCTTACAATTGCAATGTTCTGATGTTTGAATACAGCGCATTGCGAATGCTTTTAACTATCGTTGATTCAATCAGTTAGAAGGGTCATAATGTGACTGTAGTAGACTTGTGCAGTGCTATTGTTTCAATTGGCAGCTTGTTGCAGGGAGCTTCCGTTGAAGACGTCCAGTGAACTCGGCGCAGGGTGTCACAGTGATACACACACAAGCCTAGGATGGACAGCAGTTGATTGTTTCAAAATTGATAAATTTCATAATTTTTTATGGGTAAAATAAAGTATTGGGCTATAGTAGTTTCGAATTCAATGATGTTTGATGATTGGTTTTGAATGTCAGTATTCGTTTCATGTTTAATGAATGATTTTGAATTTTAGTATACAAACGTGTCTCAATTATGATGTGACTACGTAACGTGTGACTATATCAGTTCAAAAACAAAATGAAACCATTTATTACATAAAATGTATCAGTTTTAATACAAAATGACATGACTGCCTCTCATATGACTACATCAGTCCAAACACAAAATCAAACCATTTCTTTGAAACAAAAAATCACTGCCTCAATCCAAATCTATCGTTTCACATGTGGCTATATCTGAATTGACAATTTATTTGAAACGTTGTACTCGCGATTCATATGCGGTCACCCATCCTTGTGCACAGTGGTGATCAAACCGTTGTCATTTATTCGCAATAGGCAGTTTAGGATGACCTGGAACCAAGAATAACTCAATAAAATGACTCTGATTGACAAAACCTATTGCTATCTCCTTTCGAAAAACCATAGGCAATGACACTGACAGAAGAGACAGAAAGGTAAGGCATTATTCCACGCTCAAGTAGTATAAGACAATATTATAACGTGATGATATAAGATGTCTCATGTCAAATATAGTCATCCAACGGTCATAGGGGGTGATCCTCTAGTATGATAATATATGAATCAATTCATCAACCCAGCTCTGAGCCCCATATAACTGCTTATAGTGATCAACATGAGCAAGCAACTCACTCAATAGATCTCTTTTAACTTGAGACTCTTCACTAAGGCCTACCAATCCATCTATGGCTCTCAAGTTACAAGTATCGTCAACTGCGACATCCTTCACAAAATTGATTTAAGGCCTTATCCATATGAAAAATAATGTGTGCTTGATCTTCTTGTTAGTATGACCCTTTTTATTGGTCCTTGAATCTCTATAATATCCACCTCTCTCACATCCAAGGGTAAGTCTAGATGTTCTACCTTTATAGGCCCCATCCGATACCTTAGTGACAATAACAAATTCATTTCTCATTCGAACAGTAGGAGTCCACTTGATTAATGCTTAACAACTATTGAATATCTACACATATCACAATTAGATTAGATTATAGTTAGATGCATTCATACAACAAATAATTTAGCTTTTATTCTTTCCTCTTCGCTAAATTCATGACTATAATCCATTACAAATTGGGATCCAACCGTGGTGCATTGTGTTGGCAAACCATCCTACATTGGGCCATTAATTTATTAGAGGGGAATAAGCTTTAACAATGACTTTTTAAAGAAGTGGAAATACTTCTATTTGGCTGGACACCACCGAACAAAAAAATATGTTCGGCTGTACAGGGATGAACAAATTTTTTTTTTGCTCTGTATTGTCTAGCCGAACAGATGGCTTTCATTTGGCCTAAAAGTCCGATCAACATGCACAAAAAAAAGATACAAATCTTCAAAAAAAAGGGCGGAAACAAGAAACAAAAATACAAAAACTTACCTTTTCACTGCAAATAGGATTAGAAATCATAATTTCCTTGTCCATTTGCTTATTCATTGAAAAACTTGATTGAGAGTGAGATGGTTGAAAATAATGAGAACTAAATGAAAAGTAAAATGGCAACTTGGGTTGGTGGATGAGATGAATGCAGAGCAAATGGCTCCGGAGGAGATAGCAGCAGATGAAGAGCAAATGGCTATGGAGGGAGAAATTCATTTTTGGTGGGAGAGATAGGTAACAGTTAAATGGGTTGGGTGTGGAAAGAGGTTTGGGATTATGGTTCAGTGAGTGGCATGCCCTTTTTGGTAATTTTTGATGCAGGTATAATTGTAACAAATATATATACTTAAAATTGTAGGTGTGCATAGATACAGCATAGATGCCTTAGAAGGGCAGATTGGTCCAAAGGAAGAAGAGTAAAAGACACTGGTAGTTACTTTTAGTAAGTTTAAATATATTTTTTTAACCGCAAGGGGTAACTCAGTTAGCCTAAAATCACGGTTTACTCATTGAGGTTGCTGTTGAGTTCGAATTTTGCTATCACACTGGGGCTATAGGGGATTTAGGCGACTTTCCTTAGGCCCAAAGGAACTAATTTGGCCCAAAGAGCTGGGACACCTTCCGTTAGCAAAAAAAAAAAAAAAAAAGTAAATGTTCAAATTGACTTTTTTTTTAACTTGGCTATTTAGGATGCGAATCTTAGGAAGGCCACATTTTTCTTGATTGTGCAAGCTTTTTTTGCTGCGTACTTCTTACCCACTTATAAGCCTTCTTGCTCATGCGGAGTGTCTCTTGGATCCAAACCCCCTTGCCTGGGTAAAACAAAAAGATGAGTTTAAATGCTAGTCCGAGAAGATTCCAATAAAATTACAAATACTTCGCCTTCATTAATTATGTGAAAATGTAGCGATCCTTGTATCCGAGGACGCCACTTTTGCAAGTTTCAATCTTCTTCAAAGTGACATCATGCAGAGCTTACTAAGGTGAGTCTCCTTTTAATTGAAAACTACGACTTCTTTGTGATCAACATGAGCAAGCAACTCACTCAATAGATCTCTTTTAACTTGAGACTCTTCACTAAGGCCGACCAATCCATCTATGGCTCTCAAGTTACAAGTATCGTCAACTGCGACATCCTTCACAATATCGATTTAAGGCCTTATCCATATGAAAAATAATGTGTGCTTGATCTTCTTGTTAGTA
Source organism: Sextonia rubra (assembly GCA_037013555.1). Taxonomy (NCBI): domain Eukaryota; kingdom Viridiplantae; phylum Streptophyta; class Magnoliopsida; order Laurales; family Lauraceae; genus Sextonia; species Sextonia rubra. Next base: position 22,177,633 of record JASUAD010000024.1, on the reverse strand, counting down.
TGACCCTTTTTATTGGTCCTTGAATCTCTATAATATCCACCTCTCTCACATCCAAGGGTAAGTCTAGATGTTCTACCTTTATAGGCCCCATCCGATACCTTAGTGACAATAACAAATTCATTTCTCATTCGAACAGTAGGAGTCCACTTGATTAATGCTTAACAACTATTGAATACCTACACATATCACAATTAGATTAGATTATAGTTAGATATATTCATACAAAAAATAATTTAGCTTTTATTCTTTCCTCTTCGCTAAATTCATGACTATAATCCATTACAAATTGGGATCCAACCGTAGTGCATTGTGTTGGCAAACCATCCTACATTAGGCCATTAATTTATTAGAGGGGAATAAGTTTTAACAATGACTTTTTGAAGAAGTGGAAATACTTCTATTTGGCTGGACACCACCGAACAAAAAAATATGTTCGGCTGTACAGGGATGAACACATTTTTTTTTTGCTCTGTATTGTCTAGCCGAACAGATGGCTTTCATTTGGCCTAAAGTCCGATCAACATGCACAAAAAAAAGATACAAATCTTCAAAAAAAAAAAGGGCGGAAACAAGAAACAAAAATACAAAAACTTACCTTTTCACTGCAAATAGGATTAGAAATCATAATTTCCTTGTCCATTTGCTTATTCATTGAAAAACTTGATTGAGAGTGAGATGGTTGACAATAATGAGAACTAAATGAAAAGTAAAATGGCAACCTGGGTTGGTGGATGAGATGAATGAAGAGCAAATGGCTCCGGAGGAGATAGCAGCAGATGAAGAGCAAATGGCTATGGAGGGAGAAATTCATTTTTGGTGGGAGAGATAGGTAACAGTTAAATGGGTTGGGTGTGGAAAGAGGTTTGGGATTATGGTTCAGTGAGTGGCATGCCCTTTTTGGTAATTTTTGATGCAGGTATAATTGTAACAAATATATATACTTAAAATTGTAGGTGTGCATAGATACAGCATAGATGCCTTAGGTTGGGTGTGGAAAGAGGTTTGGGATTATGGTTCAGTGAGTGGCATGCCCTTTTTGGTAATTTTTGATGCAGGTATAATTGTAACAAATATATATACTTAAAATTGTAGGTGTGCATAGATACAGCATAGATGCCTTAGAAGGGCAGATTGGTCCAAAGGAAGAAGAGTAAAAGACACTGGAAGTTACTTTTAGTAAGTTTAAATATATTTTTTTAACCGCAAGGGATAACTAAGTTAGCCTAAGATCACGGTTTGCTTATTGAGGTTGCTACTGAGTTCGAATTTTGCTACCACATTGGGGTTATAAGGGATTTAGGCAACTTTCCTTAGGCCCAAAGGAATTAATTTGGCCCAAAGAGTTGGGACACCTTCCGTTAGCAAAAAAAAAAAGTAAATGTTCAAATTGACTTTTTTTTAACTTGGCTATTTAGGATGCGAATCTTAGGAAGGCCACATTTTTCTTGATTGTGCAAGCTTTTTTTCTGCGTATACGGGCTTCTTACCCACTTATAAGCCTTCTTGCTCATGCGGAGTGTCTCTTGGATCCAGACCCCCTTGCCTGGGTAAAACAAAAAGACGAGTTTAAATGCTAGTCCGAGAAGATTCCAATAAAATTACAAATACTTCGGCCTTCATTAATTATGTGAAAATGTAGCGATCCTTGTATCCGAGGACGCCACTTTTGCAAGTTTCAATCTTCTTCAAAGTGACATCATGCAGAGCTTACTAAGGTGAGTCTCCTTTTAATTGAAAACTACGACTTCTTTGTGATGTTTAACATCTAATGCTCGTGATAATTCCAATTCCTGAAAGGACTTCTTTAATGAAAATCTGATTTAGTCGTTTATACTGATTGTATCACTGTGCAGGCGGAGTCAGTGCCCAGTTACAAGAATTAAATGGACCGAACATGCGCTCCAATTAGGAGTAGAAAGAATTAATTTGACTTTTTCGAAAAGCTACAAACAGGTTTCTGAGTGAGTGTTTATCCATAAGCTAGGTTTGGTTGGTTTCCATTGGATCAAAATAATGTTAGGTAGCACTTTGAATTGACTTGATCTCACCAAATTCATAAGACCACTTCCGCATATTATTTTTTTTAAATACAGCTAAGGAACATACAGGCCAATGTCCTTAACATGATATGCATCTCACGGAATCCTTTTGTAGAGTGAAGTGAAGCTCCTATTTAAGAGGCATGAAATGATAAAGGGATCATATCAAAAGAAAAAAAATTAAAAATTTCTTCTTTCTTTTCTTTTTAAAAAGTCAGAGACAACCTTGTCAAGGGTACTAAATGACAAAAAAAAAAACTATTTTTCATGAAAAGAAGTTTAAAAAGATTTCTTGTCAAGCAACTAAAGATAAACAATAATCACATCTTGATTAAACTTTGTCATATTTAATTCTCTTCTAATTTAAGGCTTTACTTCACTTTAATTTATAATACCATTAAACAATGGGAGCATTCTCGTCTCATCAACATCCGACAGGCCAGCCTTTGCCAACCAACAATCTATCACATTAGACATGGGAAAAATTTACCTTTAGGCTTATTCTTTTGCTAGAATTTATATATAAAAAATTATAAAATTCTAAAATATAGTGGAATTCCTGGATGCTTCCTTGTACTTGAGTATACGGGAATTCCAACAAGAGACGAAGGAAGTGGAATTCTAAAATTTCTAAAAGTTAACTGAGTTCTTTCAAATGGCTGAAATTTAAAATTTTCGGTAAATGAATATGACATTTGAAAATGCCATCTAACAAGCCATCACATGTCGTTAAAACCTCATGAACATATAAAAGCCCACCAAAAATTCTTCGAAAAAAGCAGGCCTTAGCCACAATAAGAATGTCCAAACTTGACCTGCTGATGAATTGGACGTTGGAAATTTTCAACCTTATCCGCACTTTAAAAAATATGTGCCCTTTTCGGGTGCTCGCTAGGATTGACAATGCTTCCAACTGCAACAGGACAAGCATATTTTTCCAACCCTGCTTTGGTGATCAGATGCATTTTGCACCAATACGTACACGTCAATCAAAGGGGTACTGCTGCATTCACATCGTTAGGAACAATGAAACGTACCATCTGATTATTCATGAACCATATCACGATTTTAAAGTCAAAATAGCAGTACTTTCCATCTGATTATTCATATAGAAACCAAATCACCATTTTAAAGTCTAAGTTGACTTAGGAATATCCGAATCCACTGCTGCTTCTTCCACTAATAGCTTTGTTTATGGCTTTTTTAAATAAAGGATAAGAAGATGGTTGTACGTGTTTCTAATAAAGGAAGAATAGAACATTAGGAATGGCCTGATAGCTGTAATTAGAAGAATAAAGATTACTAAAACCAAAATATGTTCATTATCAGGATAGAAGGTTTAGATATACAAGTAACTTAGAGAAGAAAGCAACAGATGTAAAAATTTTAGAGAAGAGATTGTAACCAATTCATTGAAATTATTCACTGAGACCACAAATTCAAATAAGGTTGTGGTTTGAGCCTTGGGTTTGCTCCCCATGGTCTCGAGTTCGACTTCCACCCCTTACATCATTTGGGTAGTACTATGTATGTGGTCATATGTATACCCTCTAGGGAATAGTTGTCATGCCCCGGACTCAAGATTAGGTCAATAAAGATAAGCCCATGACGTGGCATGCGTAATCCTATAGTAATTCACACCGCACTAAGTCAAATATAGACCACTACAAGGAAATTTTCAGAATTCTCATATGTGTGGAAGATCCATAGTACATGCACATTCAAATCTAACTGTATAACTTAATGCTTAGTGCACCCAATGAACACCTTATAATAATATAAGAGCCTAAAAAAATACCTGTTTAAACATTCCAAAATTAAACTACTTAAAGAGTTATCAAAATAAACATAATCCATACATAATACCAAATTTCTGAATACATATAAAATGATAAAGTGCGAAAATGCATAATAGTCATAGACTGAAAGTATAATATATATCCCTAAATAAAATAAATATAAACCAAGTCTAAATTTATGATACTATGATAAAGCGAGCTATCATAACTCAAATCCTAAATGCCCAACAAGATTCATGTCGATCTACAGATAGATGATTAGAAGAAGATGTCATCCGGTCTCTACTCATCTAATCCATAAGATATCGCTATGGCGACCTCCGCGACCACATACATAATCGAGTCTGTACCAGGATCGGTTCCTACAACACAAAGGGTAGCACCTGAATGCTACAACTCAAAAAAAAAAAAAAAAAAAAAGGTAAGTAATACACTATTTCCAAATAGAAATAAGGACATACAGATTAAATAGGGCAAAAGCGAAATCTAAGCACATTAGCATCAAATAAAATATAATATGAAGAATCAAGATGACAAAAATATAACAACTAGATGGCAAACCACATAGTTATAATCCTCCCTGAAGAGAGACAGATATTAGAACACAACAGGAAATCAAATAGCTAATCTAACCGCCCAAAGGAACTTCGACTTACTCTACAGAAAAAACCAATTGTAACTGTGCGTAGAATTTTAACCCATACTTAACTTCACCAAGCCTCATAGAGTCCAGCTTAGTGTGCTAACTCCACGAGTCAATACAGATAGAATAGATAGCACCTTCGTGCTCTCATACCTACATTCTTAACAGAACTTATTAACTTAACGTTTACAGTAACAAAAGCATAATGATATCAATAAAAAACAGTAATAATAAAAACAAATGTGAAGGAAATGAAAGGAATAACATAAATAAGTGAAAGATATAAAAGTCATCGAAATATGCGTAATTCTTAATTAATTAAGAATTAAGGATAATTTACAAGCCAAGCTAACTAAGATATCTATGTCATAAGTTTTCCACTTCGGCATGACAAGGATTCTGATGTCATGTGTTACTGAATCTTGGTGCCGTATTGTATATGAATCTAGACACCGGCTCCTTATACCCATACACGAAAGGCATAACATTAAAAAGAACCGAATCATTTAACAAGGATGACTGACAACTAATACTTTCCTTATATACCATATTTGATTTTGTTGGACAAGGTTTAGCGTATAATAATTCCAAAAAACAAGGTCTAACATAGTAACGGAGTTCATCTGGTAAATCTAAGGTAACACTTGACCATGGATTAAGTCCAAATGTACCTAGTTAAAGATCTAGTATGGCCATTCCAATCCAGATAGAAATTGGAATAATAAATAAATAATAATTTAATAATTAAAAATAGTGATTTGGGTATGTGCTCAAGAGCAGATTAGCACTAGAGCAGGTCTCATAAAGATTAGTGTGCTTGAGTGCAAATGAGCACGTGCTTAAGCCTAACACACTCTACATCGAGATAATTGAGAATTTTGAGTGTTCACTCTAGTGCACCTAGGCCCACTCGAATGCACAGGCTCGGGACCCAAATCTACAACTTAGTTTCAAGTTTGAATTTTTACACTTTCAATACCACAATTTCACCTGCATTAATACATACAATAGTACTCCGAAACTACCACATTTCTGTCATTTCAACTCCATTCCAAGTCATTTAATCCTAACCTTCCTTTACTCCAGTTAAAATCTATTTCACCCATCATGACATCCTTATTTATTAAAACAAAAACAGGATGAGCTGTACTAATATACTAAAACATATAAATCTCTAGGAATTAAACTTAAATACATCTATGTACGTTACAACTTGCTTAAACTTACCTTGGGTGCTCAAAAAGTCCAAATGCAAAGCTTTTAAAGTGCAACTCCCAAATATTTAACTCAAGTAAACCCCTAATCATGGTTTGATATGAAAAAGAGATGAATACATGAGATGAATGCATGAAAAGGTGATATGATAAGTGTTTAAGCTAGAAATTACTATACACTATTCAAATGGGCATAAATATCAAAATTGATTGGGTTATCACCTTAAAAGTTGTGCAAAAGGTGAAGATGTTCTTTTCTCTCCAAACAAACTCCAAGTAAGTAAAAGAGAATGTGGAAAAGAAGATGAAACTAACCTCTAATGGGATTAGAACCTCTCTCTCACACACTCTAGACTTGAAAGAGAAAGAAAGATGGAGATGGGGGCTTGGGACTAGGGTTTTGTCTAGGAGGCTTTTGCTTTGGCGAGTGTGTCTTTATATAGACCTAAGGTTGCTTGAAACTTTGGGTATTTACTAGCAAATCTATTAGGCTTATGTTATTTACAAAAAATATCACAAGAGGTCCCACATAGGTGACTTTGGTTTTAAATGAAATGGGGCTCCTAATGAACAATGGTATCATGATTAATGCATATGACATGATTAATGAGATGATGAAATAATGCAATGTTAAACTAGCTAAATTACAAATTGGTCCTCAAAGGTACCTAATCAAAAGTAAGGTCCCACCAATCTACTTGTCCCTTAGTAATTAAGATTAAAATACCATTAGTCAGCAATAAGCACAAAGATTAGCAAAAAAAACCTAGCTTTGGGGCCGGGATATTGCAACAGTCTTTACTCCTCAGAATCAAGCAACCCTAAGACTGGAGGCCAAAGGTTCGAAAGCTACGCTGGCGAGGGATATCCTACGTAAAAAAAAAAAAAGAAAAGAAAAGAAAAAGAAAGAACCAGGGAAACTAAAAACAAGAATTATCATAAATAAACTAATGCTGACAAGGATATGACGTATGGATGTTTAGAAGTTGACAAGTTTGAGAAACTATACTCTTTTAAGGGATGAAAGTTACAAAGAGCACTTCAATATGCAATATATGGGTGTGTTTCAGCAACTCACTTGTAAAGTGAATTAAATTGAAGGTTTAAATTAAGAAACATAAAAATAAAAGGGGTCAAATAAAAAAGTGACAAATTTTAGATTTTGTTACTAATTTTCTACCAAGTCAAGGAAAACCCATGTTTGAAAATTGTGAATTTTAGAAAATTTGGAAATGTGGAAATCTTCATGTTAGATAATTTTCAAGTGTTAATATGATCTATAGGATTTGAAAATCCTCATTTTTATGGCCTTACACATTGATATCCATCCTTTTAGTGGGATGAGTAGAGTGTTGGGAAAAGCGGGGCAACGGAAAACATCAGCTATCAACGAATCAATCATGATCAATACACAATCATTCTAACAAACAATCACACACATGAACATAACAATTTTACATGGCTTGGAAGCTTGCCTACATGCACGGAGGAGAGAAACTCATCTATCATTCCCCTATCTTAATCCCTTGGGAGCTAAGGTTATAATACATCAATATATATAGTTTTCGCTTTCTTGGCCAACAAGAAAACCCATACGTAATGACTAAAATACTCCTAACCCTGAATTTCAGTCTTAGCCAACTTAGAAATTGACCTGGCTAAATTGAAATACAAGACATAACCCAACAATCTCCACCTTGGTTTGGATTGTGTAACACTCCGATCCCCTTTGAGCCGGATTAGTGGCTCATTAGTGTGTGTTTTGTTTTGTTTATTTCTTTTGGACTTGTTTTGGGTCATGGATAGGTAGTTGAGCAACCTTTGACCTGGAATAGGTAGTTCTAAGCCCTTTTTCGTAATTTTGCTTTGGCTTTGCTCATCTCATCTTTGCATCATCTTGGTGTCAGCACGCGTATTTCGTTGAGCTCGACAAATTCCGTAACTGTGTCAGATCCGTTTGGAGTCAATTGGGGAAGATGTACCTTCGTGTGACTTGAACTGTAATTAGTATAAACTTACCGGACTTTGACCTAAACCACAAAACCTATTTAAATGAGTCACTCTCCAGGTGTCTCTCTCTTGCTCCATTTCATTTGATCGTTGCATGCAAGAGGAATTCCAGGGAAGCTCTCCACGTTCGTTCTCTCTCTCTCTCTCTTCTTTCCTTCTCTTGATCGATTGAGGATTTGGATCCTCTGTTTGGCTTGGGTTCTTCTCCATTCTCTCATCTCTGTCCTTGCCTTAGGTAAGTGGGTTCTTTCCCAACTCTTTGTATTTCTTCTCCAAATTACATCTCCCATTCTCTGTTGCTTTGTCTTCATCTCATGCATGTGTGATTGCTTTGATTTGTTTTGATTTTAGTTGCTTGGAGCTTGATTTCAGAGGATTTGTCAGATTTGAGGCAAGTATAAGTACAGGCTTTGATAACACATATGGGTGTTTGTTTGATGGCTTTGATTCACTCTTATTCTTTGTCTAGCATGTGTTACAGCCATTTTCTAAGCTATGAGAATCAGTTGAGCTTGTTTTATTCAGTTTCTGTACAAAAATTTCGTTTCTGTAATCTTCCCGAATTCGCGTCTGTATTGTACGGCTAAGCCGTAACCCTGTACGGCTTAGATTCCAGAGAGTGACAAATTCGAGTTTGTTCTACGGCTAGGCTACGGCTAAGCCGCAATTTGTCCTACGGCTGAGCCGTAAGCTAGCCGTGAACCAAACCGTATCTAAGCCGTGGATTTAATCTCTGATCAGTCGAAACTTTTCTAATATCAGTGTTCTTACGGTGAGGCTACGGCTAAGCCGTGATGGTTTACGGCTAAGCCGTGGACTCCACCGTAGCTCAGCCGTGAGATGTATCAGATCAGAGGTGGAAAAGCTGACAGTTTAGCCGTGTTCTGAAGGGAACCACGGCTAAGCCGTGGTGCATATTGCGGCTACGCCGTAGGATGCCACGGCTAAGCCGTAGGTCACCCATGGCTAAACCGTAAGACCTGTTAAATATCAGTTAAACTTAGGCTAATGGTGTGACCTTGTAGGGCTCAAATACAGGTTAACCATACCCGTACACCGGCCCGATGGACTCTTTGGATCGCATGAATAATCTGTTAGGCTGTGACTTGTTCATGTGAGCGTTGATCACTGTTAAGCACCTCCCCATGGGTGTTGGTTTAAGGGACTTCGATGCACATAAGGATTATATTGCAACACTAGGATGGCAACGGTGCATCGAATAACTTAAAACTACATCAACATGCACGGTTAGTGACAGTGATGCAACTAGATTAGACTTGGCTTGTAATGAACCTTGAATCCGTATTAATCTGAGATGCATTGCATATTGTTTATGGTTTTGCCCTCTGTTCTGTTAATCTATGTTATGCATTCCTCAGTCATTTTGCTTTCGTTCTGTATATCTGTATTATTCTTCGCTCTGTACTCTGTTTTGATCTATGCTATGCTTTGTATATTCTCTGGCTTTGTATATCTCTGATTTTTGGGTATTCCCTGGTGGCTCTGCCCAGAGGTTAATACGTGAGGATAAGATCCGGTCCTTGTCATCGGTGAGTCCAAAGCGGATAATCTCCTTTCTTTAGCTTTGATTTGATTGGTATTAGTCTGGCTCTACTCAGCCTCAGCCCTAGGATACCCGACGGGGTTACCTCTGGCGTAGATCTCTGTATCTCTGTTTTAACTGCAGTGTTGCTTTGTCTTGGGACCCCGGAACCCAGGAAACCGAGACCCGCTTGTACCTTTGGCCTGGACAGCGGTGTGCTCTGCTCTGCTCTGCTCTGCTCTCTTTTGGAGAGAACATGGTTAACGTAGTAGCCAACTAGTTCAGTATTCTATGTTTTGATTCACATATCATGTTTTACTTCTATGCACGATTTGCTTAGTTTCCTAATATGGAACTCTGTATTTAATCTTCTGTCATTATTATATCCTCTTTGATACTATGCGTGTTTCACCCCTGTTACTTATATTTGCTGGATCGTTGTATTCATTCGTGTTGTCTGTGGTGTTGCAGGCACAGATACCTTGCCCAGCTCCCCGGCGGTCGAGGAGGCTGCAGGGGCGAGTGTAGAGGCACCCTCCGGTCTGGCAGAGTGGGCCTGATCACTTCTGCCAAGTGCGTGCATGCATACCAGTGGCTTTTATTTTGCATTTTGGTTTTTGAGAGCTTGTATTTGGACTTTGGACTTTGGACTTGTATTCTGTATATTTTGTGTATATTGATTTTGGTGTGTATTCGGTTTTATCTCAGTGTATTTGTCTTTGTCTTTTCCGTTTCGTATTTGCTTTGGCTTCCGCTATTTTATTTTCCTTTGTTGCTTGCTATGATATGTACAGCTTCCGCGTACGCTTAGTTCGCACGTGTTAGATCCCTTGTGTGCGTGCATCTGGACTGGGTTTGGGTGCACGTGCACGGGAGTACGTGTGTCACCGGTTTAGCTTTTCGCTAACCCCCGAATTCTGGGCTCGGGTCGTGACATACGTATTGTATGGTATCAGAGCATGCTAGTTATAAGCATGTAGGCATCTAAGATCGTGGTGAGATGACGATATCAACTATTTGACTCGAGGTCTCATATGTTGATTTGGGGTCTGACTAACTCAGGGCCTTTTATATTGTGTGTTGTGTTTCTTTTCCTTTTTGCAGGATGGCATCAGGATCAGGATCTCGAGATGAGAATCAACAGGGCCATAACGGTGATAGTGGATCAGTACCCCCACACATCAGTAGTGAGGAGCGGATGATGATGATGATGCAGTCTATGCAATCATTACAGGCACAGATGGCATCCATGGTAGATAGACAGAGTCAGGCTGCCGCAGTAGCATCACCTCGTATAGATCAGCAAGTGATTTTCCAGCCCAAGGAATCAGATCCTAATGCTCTTTTCGACAAGTTCCGTAAGCGAGGGGCGACCGAGTTTCATGGGATAGAAGATGCATTGCAGGCTGAGCAATGGTTGGAGCAGACTGAAGAGCTATTTGATACGATCGTGTGCAGTAACAAGCAGAAGGTAGTTCTCACAGCCTTTATGCTTCGGAGTGTAGCCAAGACATGGTGGAGGAGTGTTAAGACCTCATTTCAGACTATGCCCAGTGCCACAGTTTGGGAGACCTTCAAGCAGCAATTCCGTCGTAAGTTCATGCCTCTCCATATTCAGCGAGCCAAGGAAGTGGAATTCTTCAACCTTCAGCAGAGACAGATGTCAGTTGCAGATTATGTACACAGGTTTACAGAGTTGTCTCATTTCGCAGAGGACATGGTGAACACAGAGCATAAGAAAGTGACTCGCTTCGTCAACGGCCTGAATCCGAGACATAAACGCCACGTGGTTGCTTGTATGTGGCCGGCTACCTTGGATGACGCTATTGACAGGGCTTATGATGCAGAGGCCATCTTTGAGGAGGAGCGAACAGAGGCTAAGAGGGCAGCAGGTTTCAGTGGCAGAAGTCAGTTCCAGAAGAAGTTCAAGGGTAAACAGGGCAGTTCGAGCAGTCCTCAGATAGTTTGCAGTCACTGTGGGAAGGATCACCCCACCGACAGATGTTGGAGGAAGAGTGGGGCTTGTTTCGGGTGTGGCTCTACGGACCACAGGCGGGCCCAATGCCCGAAGTTTCAGTCCTCTCCACAGACGAGACAGACAGGACCTACAGCACAGGGCAGATCTCAGCCAGCTCGCCCAGGTCAGAAGCCGAATCGCCAGACAGCCCGAGCCTATGCTGCTACGCATGAGGGCACGGAGGAGGCCACGGTAGTGGAAGGTAAAATTTTAATTTCCGATGCAGAAGCTTTAGCTTTATTTGACTCCGGGTCTACGCGTTCGTACGTAGCACCCCATTTTGCTGTGCAGCTTCGACAGCGACCTACACCACTTCCCTACTTGTTGTTAGTGTCCACTCCGGTTGGTAAACGGGTGGAGTGCAGTGTTTTCTACCCTCAGTGTGATGTGCGGATAGCTGGTCATCAGCTCCCAGTAGACCTCGTGTTGCTCACGACACTGGATTTTGATGTGATCCTTGGTATGGACTGGCTTGCAAGATATCATGCGTGTATCAATTGCTACAGCAAGGCTATTTATTTTGATTTAGGCAGCGGATTCCGATTTGAGGGCAGCCAGACGAAGTGCCCCAGGCGTGTGATATCTGCTTGTAAGGCAGACAGGATGCTTCGTAGGGGATGTGAAGGATTTCTTGCATTCATTTCAGAGAAGAAAGATCAGCGACAGCTCAGTGAGATTCCAGTAGTCAGCGAGTTCCCGGATGTCTTTCCGGAGGATGTGCCAGGGTTACCACCAGCTCGAGAGATAGAGTTTGCGATTGATTTGATGCCAGGTACAGCACCCATCAGTAGAGCTCCATATCGTATGGCACCTGCAGAGTTGTTGGAATTAAAGAAACAGTTGCAGGATTTGTTGGATAAAGGGTTCATACGCCCAAGTGTTTCACCTTGGGGAGCTCCTGTATTGTTTGTCAAGAAGAAGGATGGCAGTTTCCGGATGTGCATTGACTACAGGCAGTTGAACAAAGTGACCATCAAGAACAAATATCCATTGCCTAGGATTGACGAGTTATTCGATCAACTTCAGGGTGCAGCTTACTTCTCTAAGATTGACTTGAGGTCAGGATATCACCAGCTCAGGGTGAAGGATGAGGATGTTCCGAAGACAGCTTTCAGGACTCGGTATGGACACTACGAGTTCCTTGTCATGCCATTTGGTTTGACGAATGCACCCGCAGCTTTCATGGCATTGATGAATAGGGTGTTTACTTCCTTCTTGGACCAGTTTGTTGTGGTCTTCATAGATGACATATTGGTCTATTCGAAGACTGCTGAGGAACATACAGACCATCTGAGGAAGGCATTGCAGCTGCTTCGAGATCACAAGTTGTATGCAAAGTTGGCTAAATGTGATTTCTGGCTAGAGCAAGTTGCATTTTTGGGACATGTGATTTCTAGAGATGGATTGATGGTGGATCCAGCTAAGATTGAGGCAGTAGTCCATTGGCCCCGTCCTAGATCAGTGACGGAGATTCGGAGTTTTCTGGGTTTGGCGGGATACTACCGCAGGTTTGTGCAGGATTTCTCGAAGATCTCAGCCCCGCTGACTCAGTTGACTCGGAAGAAGGTCCCGTATGAGTGGACAGAGAAGTGTGAGCGTAGTTTTCAGATGTTGAAAGAAAAGCTCACTACGGCGCCAGTGTTGACTCTCCCGGATGGTAGTGAGGGATTCATGATTTACTCAGATGCCTCTAGAGTTGGACTAGGCTGTGTACTGATGCAGAATCAGAAGGTGATTGCCTATGGATCCAGACAGCTGAAAGAACATGAGAAGAACTATGCCACACATGACTTGGAGTTAGCAGCCATTGTATTTGCATTGAAGTTGTGGCGACATTACCTGTACGGTGTGAAGTTTGAGGTCCATTCCGATCATCACAGTCTGCAGTACTTGTTTGATCAGCATGACTTGAATATGAGGCAGCGAAGATGGTTGGAGTTCATCAAAGATTACGACTTTCCGATCAAGTACCACCCAGGCAAAGGCAATGTAGTTGCAGATGCACTTAGCAGGAGGACAGACAGTCTTCAGGTGTTGGCAGGATTTTATATGCTTGTGCGTGATCAGCCTGTTGAGGTTCAGATGGTAGGTGGATTGGTGACATTAGCTACTACCATCGTGTTTCAGCCTGAGGTGATTCAGCAGATCAAGGATCGCCAGTTTGAGGACCCCCTCCTGGTGAAGTTCAGAGATCGAATTGCAGATCGACCGGATTTTAGCTTGGTAGATGGAGTTTTATACTTTCGGAATAGATTGTGTGTTCCCGCTGTGGATGAGTTGAGAGAGAAATTGATGACAGATGCGCACGATGCCCGATATGCGATGCATCCCGGGAGTACGAAGATGTACCGGAACTTGAAGGATAGATTTTGGTGGAACAATATGAAGCGGGAGATCGCAGGGTTCGTAGCTCGATGTTTGACCTGTCAGAGGGTAAAAGCTGATCATCAGCGACCTCCAGGATCATTGCATCCATTGCACACTCCGCAGTGGAAGTGGGAGCACATTACTATGGATTTTGTTTCCGGTTTTCCGCCGACCAGTAGAAAGAATAATGCGATCTGGGTCATAGTGGACAGATTGACTAAGTCAGCACATTTCCTTCCGTTCAAAAAAGGGATGACATTCACGGAGATGGCCAGGAAGTTTGTTGACGAGATAGTCAGATTGCATGGCACCCCAGTATCGATTGTGTCAGATCGCGATAGTCGTTTTGTATCTTCATTCTGGAGAGCATTTCAGGAAGCTATGGGCACGAAGTTGAGTTTTAGTACGGCATACCACCCCCAGACTGATGGACAGTCGGAGCGTACCATTCAGACGTTGGAGGATATGCTCCGAGCTAGCGTGCTGAACTTTGAGAAGGAATGGGATACGCATCTAGCATTGTGTGAGTTTGCTTACAACAACAGCTTCCATGAGAGTATTGGTATGGCACCTTATGAGGCTCTATACGGACGCAAGTGCAGGACCCCAGTGTGCTGGGAAGAAGTTGGAACTAGAAGTTTCCATGGTCCGACGATCATTGCTGAGACGACAGAGAAAGTGCAGAAAGTGATAGAGAATCTGAAGATTGCTCGGTCCAGGCAGAAGAGCTATGCGGATACGCGGAGGAGACCTTTGGCATTCCAAGTTGGAGATTGGGTGTTCCTTAAAGTTTCTCCGATGAAGGGCACAGTTCGATTTGGTCAGAAGGGTAAGTTAGCTCCGAGATATGTAGGACCGTTCGAAGTCAAGAGCCGAGTTGGAGATTTAGCCTATCGGTTGACACTTCCAGTTGAGTTCTCCGGTGTTCACGATGTGTTCCATGTGTCGATGCTCCGTAAGTATGTGCCAGATCCGAGCCATGTGATTCGCTACGATGACATTCAGATTCAGCCTAATGCGACTTACGTTGAGCGTCCGCTTCGCATCGTTGGGACACGAGAGCAGATTCTCCGTACCAGGACTATCAGATGGGTTAAAGTGTTGTGGGAGCATCACGGTCCGGATGAGGCTACTTGGGAGCTAGAGGAGCAGCTAGCGCGCCAGTACCCCCAGCTCTTTGCGCAGGTAGGTAGTCATTCCGAGGACGGAATGATTCCTAGTGGGGGAGGATGTAACACTCCGATCCCCTTTGAGCCGGATTAGTGGCTCATTAGTGTGTGTTTTGTTTTGTTTATTTCTTTTGGACTTGTTTTGGGTCATGGATAGGTAGTTGAGCAACCTTTGACCTGGAATAGGTAGTTCTAAGCCCTTTTTCGTAATTTTGCTTTGGCTTTGCTCATCTCATCTTTGCATCATCTTGGTGTCAGCACGCGTATTTCGTTGAGCTCGACAAATTCCGTAACTGTGTCAGATCCGTTTGGAGTCAATTGGGGAAGATGTACCTTCGTGTGACTTGAACTGTAATTAGTATAAACTTACCGGACTTTGACCTAAACCACAAAACCTATTTAAATGAGTCACTCTCCAGGTGTCTCTCTCTTGCTCCATTTCATTTGATCGTTGCATGCAAGAGGAATTCCAGGGAAGCTCTCCACGTTCGTTCTCTCTCTCTCTCTCTTCTTTCCTTCTCTTGATCGATTGAGGATTTGGATCCTCTGTTTGGCTTGGGTTCTTCTCCATTCTCTCATCTCTGTCCTTGCCTTAGGTAAGTGGGTTCTTTCCCAACTCTTTGTATTTCTTCTCCAAATTACATCTCCCATTCTCTGTTGCTTTGTCTTCATCTCATGCATGTGTGATTGCTTTGATTTGTTTTGATTTTAGTTGCTTGGAGCTTGATTTCAGAGGATTTGTCAGATTTGAGGCAAGTATAAGTACAGGCTTTGATAACACATATGGGTGTTTGTTTGATGGCTTTGATTCACTCTTATTCTTTGTCTAGCATGTGTTACAGCCATTTTCTAAGCTATGAGAATCAGTTGAGCTTGTTTTATTCAGTTTCTGTACAAAAATTTCGTTTCTGTAATCTTCCCGAATTCGCGTCTGTATTGTACGGCTAAGCCGTAACCCTGTACGGCTTAGATTCCAGAGAGTGACAAATTCGAGTTTGTTCTACGGCTAGGCTACGGCTAAGCCGCAATTTGTCCTACGGCTGAGCCGTAAGCTAGCCGTGAACCAAACCGTATCTAAGCCGTGGATTTAATCTCTGATCAGTCGAAACTTTTCTGATATCAGTGTTCTTACGGTGAGGCTACGGCTAAGCCGTGATGGTTTACGGCTAAGCCGTGGACTCCACCGTAGCTCAGCCGTGAGATG
This sequence comes from Sextonia rubra, assembly GCA_037013555.1. Taxonomy (NCBI): domain Eukaryota; kingdom Viridiplantae; phylum Streptophyta; class Magnoliopsida; order Laurales; family Lauraceae; genus Sextonia; species Sextonia rubra. Next base: position 22,161,628 of record JASUAD010000024.1, on the reverse strand, counting down.
TATCAGATCAGAGGTGGAAAAGCTGACAGTTTAGCCGTGTTCTGAAGGGAACCACGGCTAAGCCGTGGTGCATATTGCGGCTACGCCGTAGGATGCCACGGCTAAGCCGTAGGATGCCACGGCTAAGCCGTAGGTCACCCATGGCTAAACCGTAAGACCTGTTAAATATCAGTTAAACTTAGGCTAATGGTGTGACCTTGTAGGGCTCAAATACAGGTTAACCATACCCGTACACCGGCCCGATGGACTCTTTGGATCGCATGAATAATCTGTTAGGCTGTGACTTGTTCATGTGAGCGTTGATCACTGTTAAGCACCTCCCCATGGGTGTTGGTTTAAGGGACTTCGATGCACATAAGGATTATATTGCAACACTAGGATGGCAACGGTGCATCGAATAACTTAAAACTACATCAACATGCACGGTTAGTGACAGTGATGCAACTAGATTAGACTTAGCTTGTAATGAACCTTGAATCCGTATTAATCTGAGATGCATTGCATATTGTTTATGGTTTTGCCCTCTGTTCTGTTAATCTATGTTATGCATTCCTCAGTCATTTTGCTTTCGTTCTGTATATCTGTATTATTCTTCGCTCTGTACTCTGTTTTGATCTATGCTATGCTTTGTATATTCTCTGGCTTTGTATATCTCTGATTTTTGGGTATTCCCTGGTGGCTCTGCCCAGAGGTTAATACGTGAGGATAAGATCCGGTCCTTGTCATCGGTGAGTCCAAAGCGGATAATCTCCTTTCTTTAGCTTTGATTTGATTGGTATTAGTCTGGCTCTACTCAGCCTCAGCCCTAGGATACCCGACGGGGTTACCTCTGGCGTAGATCTCTGTATCTCTGTTTTAACTGCAGTGTTGCTTTGTCTTGGGACCCCGGAACCCAGGAAACCGAGACCCGCTTGTACCTTTGGCCTGGACAGCGGTGTGCTCTGCTCTGCTCTGCTCTGCTCTCTTTTGGAGAGAACATGGTTAACGTAGTAGCCAACTAGTTCAGTATTCTATGTTTTGATTCACATATCATGTTTTACTTCTATGCACGATTTGCTTAGTTTCCTAATATGGAACTCTGTATTTAATCTTCTGTCATTATTATATCCTCTTTGATACTATGCGTGTTTCACCCCTGTTACTTATATTTGCTGGATCGTTGTATTCATTCGTGTTGTCTGTGGTGTTGCAGGCACAGATACCTTGCCCAGCTCCCCGGCGGTCGAGGAGGCTGCAGGGGCGAGTGTAGAGGCACCCTCCGGTCTGGCAGAGTGGGCCTGATCACTTCTGCCAAGTGCGTGCATGCATACCAGTGGCTTTTATTTTGCATTTTGGTTTTTGAGAGCTTGTATTTGGACTTTGGACTTTGGACTTGTATTCTGTATATTTTGTGTATATTGATTTTGGTGTGTATTCGGTTTTATCTCAGTGTATTTGTCTTTGTCTTTTCCGTTTCGTATTTGCTTTGGCTTCCGCTATTTTATTTTCCTTTGTTGCTTGCTATGATATGTACAGCTTCCGCGTACGCTTAGTTCGCACGTGTTAGATCCCTTGTGTGCGTGCATCTGGACTGGGTTTGGGTGCACGTGCACGGGAGTACGTGTGTCACCGGTTTAGCTTTTCGCTAACCCCCGAATTCTGGGCTCGGGTCGTGACAGATTGAGCCACCTTGAGATATTCGATAATATTTTCGTCTTCCCGTACCTCATTAAAAGGTACGCCCCCGCACCCGCTATGATTGAGTGCGGCTCCTACGGCCCCTTAGCTCATAGTACACCCACATTCTCAACAATATGGTGTGATGATTAAATCCAAGTACGGCTTGAACTTCTCCTTTTTCGACTTTCCAAGCACTTTTGTCTTGGTCTTCTGAAGTGATCCAATTCATTTGTTACCATCCTTGCTAGCATCTTTACAACTCGATAACTTCTCACCTGCATTTGGCAAGGCAAAAGTAACCTTCCTTTCGACTACATGTTTCCCTGGCCCCACAGCATTAGGGATCTTCCATACTTTGCCTTTATTCCAGTGTTCCTTCTATCGTTCCTGTAGTTTTAGTGCGCTATTAGATGCTGTGGAAATCTCTATTGTACCATCTTTTGATTTTACATCTACCTCCAACTTAACTGACTTTTCCTTTTACAATTTCGGTCTTCTGTTAGTGGCCTTCTTGGAAATCTTTGTTGCACAATATTCCAACTTTCCATCTAATTACACCTTAACTGACTTTTCCTTCCATTTCACTCATAGTTGTGGTCTTCTATTATTGGTCCTCTTGGAAATGTTTGTTACACTATCTTTTAACTTACCATTTAACTCCACCTCAGCTGATTTTTTCTTTCTCCTTGGAGTTGCACCACCTCTATTTGTAACTGTACCTCCTGCTAACCTGTAGAGACCTTGGACCAACTCTCTTTATGACGACTATTGCTCCCTTAACCATTCATAACTCCACCTATTACATTGCACTTGCAGTCCCTGGAGTCTAAGGCCCCCAAACAAATAAAATTTCTTCATACATTTGAAACATGGATCACATTCATCATAGTCCATACCATCCTATTAAACATCTTGATTTTCACCGTTCTAACCCCAATACATTTGGATTCCACATTGTTTATCATAAAGACAAATTTTCTCACACAAGATGTGTAGGTGTCAAACATATCTCTACTATAGTACATATGACAGTCATAACCAGAATCTAAAATTCAGGAACCTTCAATGTGAACCGTACTTTATTGACTGAAGCAAATTTTATTAAACATGCTACCCTGCCATCCAAACTTTCCTTCATATCATACTGTCTGAATTAGATTTTTCTTCCTTTGTCAAGTCCTTCTTTTGCTTCGGACAATCTCTCCTGCTATAGCCTTCCTTATCACAGTAATAACAACTGACGACTTTACATTTTCTGTTCGACTTCGAGCAATTTCGATCTCATGATCCTTTATTTTTAAATCTCCCCCTTCTCTAGTTTGAACTTGATTCTACATTAATACTTTCTTCATGAGAGTTTTCACTGTCAATCTTCATTATCTTACTCGATACAAGAGCTACAGTGACATCAATCATGCTCAAAGTATCTTTCTCGTACATCAACGTTATCACGAAGTGCTCGTACGTCAAATGCAATGTAACACTCCGACCCTAATTAATCCATTTTAGCAACTAATTAATGCTCTTTTTGGTCATTTTCCAGCTAATTAGTTTAGTAAATGTTGTTTTGCCTTTTTGAGTTACGTTTCGGATCATGGATAGATAGTTGAGTTAAGTTTAACCTGGATTAGGTAGATATGAGCCCTTTTTCGTAATTTTAGACTTTATAAGATTTCGTCATTCATGCATCATATTAGTGTCATCACGTGCATCTCGTCACACTTGTTGATTTCTATAATTGACTAGCATGCAAACGACTTTGTTTGTCTCCATTGGATGTTTATTTGATCTTTTAACCATTTGGACTTATAAAGCTACCAAAACATGTCTTATATAAGGAGAGAGAGCACCGACTCACTCTTTTTCTCATCTCATTCTCTCTCAACTCAACGTTAGTCTTTCCTCTACGTGAGTCTGTTCTCTCCCTCTCAACGATTTCTTCCTCGAATTTCGTCTTCGCTTCGTTAAAAGGATCTTTCTTCCTTCTTGCATGCATGGCTACTAGGGCTACTTATAGACCTCCAATTTGAGCCAAAGGACAGTGATTAACTTGAAAAATCTCAATTGAGGCAAGTATTGTAAGGTCCCGAATCCCATTAATCATGATTTACGTTAATTAAGCTCGTTCTATATTAATTGAACTCGATTAAGGCTAATTTAATCCAAAATTTATCGAGTTTGGGCCTTGGATAGGGAGTTTGGCGGAGTTCGGCCCCACTTTAGTAGTTAAGGGCCTTTTCGTAATTTGTCCTTGCACCTTTTGGACACCTTGTCCATTGCTTTCGTGTAATTCTTCGTGTAGATCACCTTTGGTGTTGGGCTTGATCAAATCTGAACTCGTCTTGGACCAATTGAGGTGCGCTAGGCCTAAACTGTAATTTTGTAGAACCCATGGACCTGCATGCTAAATGTAGGAAGTTTTAAGTTGAAAAAGAGATTCAACGTGCATTTTTTCTCCTCATCTTTGTTCGGTTGCTAGAGCCACTTCATTTCATTTCTCTCCATTCACCCTAGAGCTGGAAAAGGAGGAGATAGAGCTTGCATGCAACACCTATAGCTTCCATCCATTCTTCTATTTCTTCTTCTTCTTCTTGGGTATCTCCTTCTTAGCATCACGATCTTCTTCCATACTACAGCAGTATAAGGTGAAGGATTTCTTTCATTCAGTCACTTAGGGTTTATTGGAGTCATAAGGACTCAACTACATGGCATGCATGTGAATCTAAAACTCATTCTTCATTGCATGCTTTACTTGTAGAGAACCCATATCAGTTTAGAAAGTTTCCTCTGAGCACTCAACAAGAAAGAGTTGGGAGGGCTAACACTGGTGAAAAAGCAAGTATTAGAGTCATATGTGTTGCATGAATGACTAAGTTATTGTGTATTGAACTAGCTTTTCATATTTTCAGTTTCGGCTATTCCCCTTCATTGTTTTAATCGATATGAATGTGATGTGCATTAATGTGCATTGAGTTAGAATGCCAAGAAGGGAATAGGAGGGTGTGTGAGTATTGGATACTCTCAAGGACACTTCAATTGAGCCTTAGAATTTCCTCACAAGTCAGTTCTGTGTTGATTCCGTACAGAAATTAAGCTACAGAACTGATTCTGAAGCTTACGGCGAAGCTACGGCTAGGCCGTAGCATTTACGGCTCAAAGTCCAGAGAGCAGAAAAATGGGATTTTGTACTACAGCTCGACTACGGCTGAGCCGTGGAATACACTACTGCTAAGCCGTATTCAGCCCGTACCCAAACCGTAGGTCTTCCTACGGCGAGCTTTCCAGAGAGCTCATGAAACCCAGTTCTTCTATGGCTTGCACACGGTTGCACCATGGAATACACTACGACTAAGCCATAGACTCCCCGTATCCTAGCCGTAGGCTTAGCATGGTCAAGCCGTAGGCCAACATACGATTGGGCCGTAATTGCGCATGAAAAATCCGGAAGGAATCTAATCCACTCGGCTAAGTCGTAGCCTTGTATACGGCTAAGCCGTAAGAACCTAGTAAAACAGGATGTTAGAGACTCTCAATGATTTGTAGGACCTTAGTATTGGCACATTCTATACCACTACAGAGGCCCAATGGTAAGTACATGTTAGGGAGAATGAATGATTCCCGGAGTGTCTCCCAATGTCAAGTCATGGATGTTGGCATAAGAAGGGTGTCCCATATGCACAAGGCAATACCAAGACATGGTAACACAACGACACTGAACGTCTTATTTGTACATCGTGTTGAATGCCCTTGGGCACTATAGGTGTGAAGGTAGTAATTCCTTGGACTCACTTAAGCTGAATGCATCCATATTGTTATGATATACTACCTTTAACATGAATTACTTCTTTTAGTAAAACCCTGAGGCAAATTCAGACATGAGCTTCTATTGAGTGAGTGTCTGACAAGCCAGAGCTTCTAATGAGTGCGAGCTTGTTAGCCAAGGGTATGATATGACTGATACAATTGGATATGAGCCGGCACCACTCAGCTTACGCCCTTTTGGGTATACATTATGTATGTCACCACTGTAGTAGGTTTACGGAGGAGTAGTCGGCACTCCTCGGGAAGTTAGCCTGATCCTCTAGCAACCTATACGATATGTGTATGCTCCCTTTTGGGAGAATAGAGCGTCGTGGTTACCAATCAGTATGTATGACATTTAAGTTGTAATTTCTCACTCATGCATCATGTTCAGTGATTATTCTTATTGATATATCATGTTATACTTGTTCCATATGCCTCAATACTTGCTTAACCGTCGTGTTAACAGTGTTACTCTTGGTATTGCAGGCCCAGCGACTGGTCCCAACGCGAACACTAACGCGCACCCGGAGGGTACCCCAACGGTACCTTGGGATGTAGATGAATGGAAAGATGGCTACATCTTTTACTAACCATCCCACGAAGCGCGACTGTTCTTGGGAAATATCATTGTTATGCTTGGGACCCTTTTGTATCAAACACTTAAGTAGTCTTTTTGTAATGTATTAAAGACTTCAACACTATTATACGTATATATATATGTTTATCCTTCAAAGATAACTGACTATGAATTCGTGTGCTCTTGATAATTATTGAGTATTTCGCAGGATTTCGTTTATGATAAATTATATTTGTACGTGTGTTAGCATACCTCACACATTCCTGTAGAATCTCTCTTGTGGGAATTCGTGCATAATTCTTCAGGGCACGGATTTCTACTGGATTACGTATCCACGTTCTGGGGGCCCACTCAAATCCCCAAATTCCCGGGATTGGGGCGTGACAAGTATAAGCACTTTATGGATGAACATATGTTGATAAACTATGATTGCTATTATTCTTCTTAATCTTTCAAGTTTTCTATGTTTTACAACCCTTCTATATAATATTTGATATTCTTGTTTCCCTCTATATCAAATTCATTCAAATTTTGATCTATCTTTGAAATGCTCGAATCTTAGAATTTCTGAAGCCTACGGCCAAGCCGTAGAGTTTCACGGCTCAGACTCCAGATAACAGCCTAATTCAAATTTACACTACGGTGAAGCTATGGCTAAGCTTTAGGATGTATTACGGTTGAGCCATAGGCTAGCCATGACCTAACCGTAAGACAAGCTACGGCTTGATGTCCTGAGAGTAGGAAAAATAAGAAATCTTTCTACGGTCCCGCCACAGCGAAGACGTATGGTGTGTTACGGCTAAACCATATCCAATGTGATACTCCAACCCAGCTTAATCCAATTTAGCGATTAATTAAGGTGTTTTCAGGTCATATCTACCAAATTAGTTTTATTTTTGTTGCTTTGTCCTTTTGAACTTCGTTTCAGGTAATGGATAGGTAGTTAGGTTGAGTTTAATCTGGTTTAGGTAGACATGAGCCCTTTTAAGTAATTTTTGATTTTTTCTGATTTTGTCTTTCATGCATCATCTTGGTGTCAACACATGTATCTCGTCGAGTTCGTTAATTTCCGTAACTGACTCGCATGCAAACGACTTCGTTTGCTTCTGTTGGTTTTATTCTACGGTTAAACCGTAAATTACACTACGGCTAAGCCGTAGGCTAGCCGCGATCCAGCCGTAGGTTAAGTTACAGCTGGATATCTAGAGAGCAACATTATGAGGAATACTTCCTACGGTTCAGCTATGGCTAAGCCGTAGGCTAAACCGTGCCCAGTCACGAGTGAACCGTAAAACAAAACACGGTTAAGCCGTAAATAAGGATGAACATAAAAGGGAACCACGGCTGAGCCATAGTGCATATTACAGCTAAATCGTAAAATGCCACGGCTAAGCCGTAAGTTACCTACGGCTAAGCCGTAAGACCACTGAAAATGGATGAAGGATAGGATAATGATGAGACCTTATAGGGCCTTCACATGGGTTTCCCAAACCTCTTAACATATCCAATAGACTACCTGAATATTTTGAATGGTCTTGAAGGCTGTGACTCATTCAGGTGTGTTGTCCAATTGTAAGCACCTCCCCATGGGTGTTGGTTTAACGGACTTTGATTCACGCTTCTCGATACATTGCAACACTCAAAAGCTGAATAACTGTGTATCGAATAGCTTAAAACTAAATCAACATGTATGGTTAAAAACAATGGACAACTAGCTTATGGTTGGTTAGTAAACAATCATGATTCACAGTAATAACTTAACTTGCATTGCATATTGATTTCGATTATTGCCTTCCATACTCTTATTCTTGTTTCAACTTTTAATTGTTCGACTTATATCGATATTGAAAGAATTGATTCTAGTGCTTAACCCTAGTGTGATGCACGCACTGTATTGCCTGATTGTGATATGACAAGATACACGCACTGTACTGCCTGGATATGACATTGATTTGATGTGCATCATATGATATGATTGATACGGTCTGGCTCTACTCAACCTCGGACTCAGGATACCCGACAGGGTTGACTTTGGCATAACCTACTTATTGCCGCAGCAGTGTGCTCCTGTCGTAGGACTTCCGGACCCCAAGAATCAAAGACCCATTCGTACACTGGCCCATTCGATGGTTTTCTCATCATGCTTGCTCTTGATGGGGAGAATATGGCAAATGTAGTAGCCACCTAACAAGTACATTTGCATATAATTCTGATAACATGTTTTATTCTTAAGCACAAATTACCTAGTAGACTAACTTGAAACTCAATGCAATCTTATCTGTTATTTATTCTGCTAGACATAACGCGTGTTACCTTATTGTTGCTTATGCTTTGCTAGATCGTTGTATTCATTAGTTGTTTTTGGTATTGCAGGCTTAGATCCCCCTACCGACCGTTAATCGGTCAGCCAAACTTCAAGAAAGACTCAAAAGGCCCAGTCAGGGCTAGAGGAGTGGATGTGATCTCTCCAATGGAGAGCGGTCTTGCATTTGCATCAGTTCCTTGTTTGTGTGTGGGTGGCCTGACATTTGGCTTTTGTGCCAGGGATTTTGGTTTCTCATGTACACCTAGTATTTTGTCTCGAAGAAACTATCTCATCATTTTGTTTTGTACATTCTATAATTAATGTAATCTTTTATGGTTATTGTTCCTATTTGTGTATCCTCTTTCCATGCAATGATACTACAGCTTCTGCGTACACCATGTTTGCATGCATGAATGTCCCTTGTGTGTGTACATGTAGACAAGGTCTGGGTGTGCGCGCATAGGAGTACATGTGTTACTGGTTAGGTTTTAACTAACCCCGACTTCTGGGCTCGGGTTGTGACATCCAACCCATGGCTAAACCGTAGGACATTCACGGTCCAACCGCAAGACAATGCACGGTTCAACCATGACTCGCCGTAAGTGCGGAAGAAATTCTAAGGAACCACGGCTGAGCCGTAGTGCATAATATGGCTAAGCAGTAAGATGCCTAGACTAAGCTGTAAATCAACCATGGCTAAGCCGTGAGGCCACTGGAAATTAAGGAAAATGATAGGTATTATTAAGAGACCTTGTAAGGCCTTCATGTTGGATTACGGTACCCTTTAATGTGTCCAATGGAATACACGAATATCATGAATGGTCTTGAGGATTGTGACTCATTCATGTGTGTTGCCCAGTTGTTAAGCACCTCACCATGGGTGTTGGTTTAAAGGACTTCGATACACCTTCTTAATACAATGTAATACGCAAAAGATAGACAACTGTGTATCGAATAACTTAAAACTACATCATCATATACGATTAGAAACAATGGACAACTAGCTTAGGGTTGGCTAGTAAACTGTCATGATCTTGTAAAAATGAATTGAATTGCATAGCATGTTGATTTCGGTTATTGCCATCCATTCTTTTACTATTAACTTGACTTGCGTGACTATTGAATGAACTTGAAGGATCATGTTATATGTCATCATGCCTATTGAGGTACTTTTTGAAATACACATTCGACTTTGTGACTTGAATTGAATTGAAATGCATATGAATTAAAATGATGGACACAGCCTGGCTCTACTCAGCCTCAACCTTATGATACCCGACGAGGTTGACTTTAGCGTAACATGTTTGTTGCCGTTGCAGTATGCTCGTCTTGGAGCTTCCAGACCCCAAGAACTAGAAACCCATTCATACCCTAGCTCGGTCGATGGTGTTCTTAATGCATAGATCCCTAGAGTGAGGATATGACAGATGTAGTAGCCACCTAGTAAAGTATATCTATTCATTGATTCTGCTATCATGCTTTATTCAAGTGCCCAATTTGCTTAGTATACTAAATTGAAACTCTAAGTATAATCTCCTGGTAATGAATCTTGTAGATACAATATGTGTTACCTTAATATTGCTTATGATTTGCTGAATCGTTGTATTCACTAGTTGTCCTTGGTGTTACAGGCTCAGATCCCACTCCCGATCCCTTGCCGGTCGCCAAGACTTCAAAGGAGATTATAGAGGCCTATCAGGGCTAGATCAGTGGATATGATCAATCCACCCCGGAGAGCGGCATGGCATTAGGATAGGTCTTCTTTTGATATGTGGGTTGCATTTTGTTACGTATTGAAGTATAACTCCCTGCATTTTGTGTATTATAGAAACTTCCTTTTTATTCTTGTAAAGTCATGGTCCCTTTTCATGTTATCTTTTGTAGATATTGTTTTTATATTTTACTGTAACCTCTTATCAATGTAATGATAGTTACAACTTAAGCGTACAACTGTATTTTGCACGTGTGATTTCTTCCTGTGCAGTACACTTGGACTGAGTCTACATGTGTATGCACGGGAGTATGTGTGTCTCTGATTAGTTTTAATCTTAATCCCCGATTTCTTGGGCTCGGGTCGTGACAGGCAATGAAGAAAAAAACAGCAGTGCTTTGTCTTCTTCCTTGATCTTAACATTAATGCTTAATAGTTGTACGATGATCCTATTGAACTCAGTGAGATGCTTCGACAACCATAATCCTTCTGCCATCTTCAACGAATACAACTACTTCTTCAAAGACAATTTGTTTGCCAAGGACTTACATGTATAGGCTTTTTAACTCAGCTCTTAATTCCGAACCAATATTAATCCCCATGATGTTATATAAACATCATCATGGAGGGTAAGAATAACACTTACAACCTTTTCGTCCAAATCCTCCCAATCCTCATCGAAGATCTTTGCCATCTTTTTCGACTCACCGTCCAAGCCTTCTTCAGCCATTTTATGAATAAAGACATTTTTCATCTTTCGTTGCCAAAAACTGAAAGTGTTCATCCCGGTAAACATCTCAATCTTATACACATTATTTGACACCATTGTGTTTCCCGATGTGTGCCTCTTGAATCACTTGTTTTTCATTCGTCACACGAAAAATCTCCTTCATCTACCTCATAAATTTCATCGCCATGAGCACTCTAAAAGAAACAAATATGAAATTTGACTATGGATGGCTCCGATATCTTATAAACAATTTCCACACTTTGATTTTTTATCAAACTACTCATTGACTATTAAACTACCAATTTTCTTCCACAAATGCGTAGATCTGCTCAAAACGAGTTTGTGATCATAAATAGATCTTGAATCAGACTTTGGATGATAGAGATATCACGCAAAGAAGTTTTCATTGTTGATCCCGGTCAATTAGTCTTTGCTCATACTTGTTGACATCACTTATGCTTTAACGGCTACTATCACCGTTGACGTTGGTGATTGGTGGTGCTGGGCTAGGCTAGGCTCTGCAAACGGATCTAATCAGACCTGACTTGACTTGATCCAAGCTGACTGGCTAGAATAGGATGAGCTTCTACCATGGGTCTGGCAATAAAAGTGTTCTCACATACCTATTGTTAGAACTTTTTATGAGGCCCACTTATGGCTCCTATTTAGAAATAGGATCAGGACGGATGGAAAGATCTATTCAGGACTACCCCAAATATCAAGTTTGGTTCTAATCACTTGTCCATAACCTCTTCATCTGTAGACCATAAATCCAATCCATCTGGATTAGTACACAATCGATCCATCATCATCATTATCATCAAAGCCTTATCCCAACCATGTTGGGGTCAGCTACATGAATTATGTTTCTCCATTCCATTCTATTTTGAGCCAAATCCTTCGACAAGTTAAACTTCTTCAAATCGAAATTAATGCTTTCCATCAATGTTTTCTTCGGCTACTCTTACCTCTTCATGGGCCATCCACCTGTATAGCCAAACGTTTTCTCACTAGTGCGATTACTGGCATACGCTCAACATGCCCAAACCATCTTAAACGGGTTTCTCTAATCTTATCCCCTATTGGTGCTACCCCTATATGCTCTTGAAAGCTTTCATTTCTAATTTTATGTTTTCTAGTTTTACCACACATCCACCTAAGCATTCTCATTTCTGCTACATCCATATTATGAATATGCGTCTTCTTAATTAGCCAACATTTTGCTCCATATATCATAGTTGGTCTAACCACTGTCCTGTAAAATTTGCCTTTCAATTTCGTTGGCATTCGTTTGTCACAAAGCACTCCAGAAGCTAATCTCCACTTCAGTCATTCAACTTTTATCCTATGCTCCACATCTTCATTAATCTCCCCATCCTTATTAATCATCGAGCCTAGGTACCGAAAAGAATCTCTACGTGATATCTCATGGGTTTCAATTTTGATAGTGGTTTCAGCACTTTGTATATGTCCACTGAAGTTGTAATCCATATATTCTATCTTTGTACGACTTATTTTAAAGCCTTTAAATTCTAATATCCCCCGCCATCTCTCAAGCTTTGCATTTACACCATCTCTTGATTCATCCACCAACACTATATCAGCTACAAACAACATACACCATGGTACTTCTTCTTGAATATGTACAGTTAACTCATTCATAATTAATGCAAAATGATAAGGGTTTAAGGTTGATCCCTGATGTAAACCTATAGTCATGGGGAATCTACTTGTTTCTCCACATGTGGTTCTCACACTTGTTACTGCTCCTTCACATATATCCTTAAAATTTTCAATGTAACATATGAGGACATTCCTTTTCTTTAAACCCACCAAATTAAATTTCTCGGTACCCTATCATAGGCTTTTTCCAAATCGATAAAGACCATATGTAGATTTTTCCTCTTTGTTCAATATTTTTCTATTAATTGCCTAAATGAAAAGATAGCTTCCATAGTTGATCTCCCTGGCATAAAAGCCAAATTGATTTTCAGAGATTTTGGTCTTATTTCTCAGTCTTTGCTCCATTATTCTCTCCCATAACTTCATAGTATGACTCATAAGTTTAATCCCTCGATAGTTGGTATAATTTTGTATATCTCCATTATTCTTATATATAGGTACTACAATGCTTCTTCTCCATTTATCTGGCATTTTCTTTGTCACAAGTATTTTATTAAATAGTCTACATAACCAACTCACCCCAACCTCTCTTAAGCATTTTCATACCTCTATCAAAATACCACTTAGGCCTGTTGCCTTTCCTGTCTTCATTCTCTTTGATGCTTCCTTCACTTCCACCTCTCTAACTCTACGGAGAAAAGTATGCTCTAGTGATAAAGTATCTTCGTTAACTCTTGTATCACCAAAATGTTATTCATTTAGAAGTTTGCTAAAATATTCTTTCCACCTTTTTTTAAAATTGTTGTCCTTCACCAGAATATTTTCCTCATTGTCCTTAATACATTTGACATGATCTAAGTCTCTACTTTTCTTTTCTCTTATTTTTACAAGCTTAAAAATATCATTTTTTCCTTCTCTTATTTCCAACCTATTATAGAGGTCATCGTATGCTTTGACAGAAAAGTACACAGTAAATCCAACGGTTCAGGAAATTTTGATTTGACCGAAACACGAACTTGGGGCATGTGACTATCAAGGGGGTCCCTATGTATTACAAGATTTAGATTGGATGATAGATAGACCCCATATATACTTTTCACAAAAAAAGCGGTGTGGACTAGTTCTCAAAAACCTTTGCTGAGCACTTAGTGCTCACGATAAGTTGAGTATCCTGTGTCAAAACACTAGTAGAACAGAATTTATGATATATCCAAGTGAAAATTAAAACAAGTAAGCCCCCCTAACCCCCGTGATAATTACCGATACTAAGTTTAGCTTTCATCCAAATGGATTGGACCATTGAATTGACTTCCACCCATTTTGGATGGTGAAAACTTATCGGCTATTGATCTAGTGCTTAGGATGATGATTTGAGCCTCCATCGCCATAAAAGGGTTATATTTCAATTTCCCCAATCCCATCGCCAAGTGGGCCCCACTGGAAAGTGGTGCTTACTCCAATCATATTACATAAATTTTCAATAAAGGGTTTTTTTTTTCTTTTTTTCTAAAACTCCTTTGTTTTAAATAAAATCAAAGAGTAAGGACTTTTGCATTAGCTAATTCATGGGTTGGATAAAAGTTAAGTCCATTGGTATTGTATTCTATATATCTTTTAGTATGGACTGTTGTATGAGTCACCTAATGCATTGAAGTGAAGAAATCGAAAAAAGAGCATCAAATTGAAGTGTTTTTCTAAGGATAACTTGGTTTAAAAGGTCATGTCTTATAAACTGAGCATTGGACATGGGCAAGCTACTTACCGTTAGAAAACTCATTTTGAGTAGATATCCGTATAGCCATAGATTGTATCAATCAGAATTAAAACGATATATTTTTTGTCTCAGGAAGTTTGCAAAATTTTATACTTAAATTCATCCGATCAATCAGGCAATTAATCCAATCAATCTAATTAAATCCAATAGTTTAGTCCGATCAATCTGACATTTGACTGATCGATCAAGCATTGTGCTAAAACTCACCGACTTGCACAAAACCTTTCTTATTTGTGCCAGAGTTGCATGTTTTGTTCCTACTTGGACTTTAACTTTAAAGCTAAGGACAAATTGTGGGTTATAAAAAAGGGTTTTCTCTCAATCCTAAACATAGATCTCATATTCTAAGTTGAGATTACTCTTTAGAGATCATCTTTCTTCTCTAGAGCTTCTATTAGAGAGTTTGCTGAAGGCTTCTAGTTATACAATTATACAATCATCGTGTGAAAATAAAGTGTTGTAGATCAAACACACAGAGCATGGCATGCAGAGTTGAGTCGTGTCGTAGATTCTTACAAGAAAAACTGCATCCTATGGTCGAAGGACTAACTATATAAGGTTATAAGTATATCTTGTAACTATTCAAATTAATGCTTAGTTTTTAGCCTGTGTGGCTCATGGGTTTTTCCCATAAGGGGTCTTCACGTAAAAGTCTACTTGTCTTCTTGCATGATTGATTGCTTTTTGTTTCTAAGTTTACTCTACTTACTCAATTACATATTGTTTGACCTGTAATCTAAAAAATTGAAACCCTATAAAACTTTCAAAGAGGTTCTATTAGTTTTGGTTTTTCTTATAATCGTGCTTGCCTCAAATTCAAGTGACAAGCCTCTTTTTGCAAGTGATGAAATGTCTTCACCTTAACTATTCCACAACATTTAAATCCAAAAGTCCAAAATAGAGTGGAAGCCTATATATAATTTTCATTAGGATACCCAATTATAAAGAGGCGCTTATAAATTCACATTTTTCTAATAATTAACACAACGGCATCATAAAATTAAAGCTGGACCATTTATTGTTTACCATTCAGATTAGGGGGACAAAGATCAAAATTCAAATTTACATAGATCAAAAGTGAAATTTACATTTAGTGAATGAAAAACCCATGATTAAGGAGATCAAGATCCATGATTTAGATTTCATTGACAAGACGCACACAGGACTTTCATTGAAAATTTAAATAGTCTCCTCATGAGATCAAGATCTCATCAAGTATATATAAAGGTGACCTAAAATGATCAATTCGATCGTATTTTCCCAACCCTTGATTAAAAGCCTCATTATCGACTTACGTCTTTTGAAAAGAATCCAATGGGACAATTACTAAAGATTGGATGACTGTGTACGTATGATGGAATAGACCAATCAAAAGGCACCACATGAAGCTTGACTGCAAATGAACAAAATCCACTCTGCACGTATAACATTAAAGTGCGAAAATAATAAATCATTATTAAAGTGGTCCCAGTAATTTGGCGATTCAAAAGCATTTCAGGAAACGTAATCATTGCCATTTACCATCTAAAGTATAGCTCATATAGTTAATGCCTAGGACAAAATGACTATGTGTTCAAACATTTAACACGAAAAGGAATTTATAGTTAGATAGAGCACGTTTACACACACTACAACATAATGGTGTTTTGGCGAGGAAATATGGCGACGAAATTTTATTTCGTCGCCTAAAGTCATTATTAGCAACGAAATTTATTTTTCATCGGCAATTTAAGGGAAAAAAAATTATTTTAGCGATGAGTGAAATTTCGTCTCTTTAAGGTAGAATATCGTCGCCAAAAGCCATTATTAGCTACGAAATTTATATGTCGTCGCAACTTTCAACAAATACCTATGTTCGTGCAAAAAAAAAATTTTGGGTGTCACATAGGCGACGAAAATTATCGTCGCAAAAGAGACTGATTGGGGACGAAATAAATTTCGTCGCCCCAAAGTTTATATATCCATTTGCGATAGAGATCAGACGTCTCCTGTTCATTTCCGCCCCTGCCTCCACATGCTCTTCTTCTTCCACGCCGAAGCCTCCATCCTCCTGGCCACGCCGAAGCCTCCATCCTCCATCCTCAACTTCCTTATAACATTGCCGCTTCCTCACTTCGACCTTCGACCTCCAACTATATCAAGAGACGTCCGCTCCAACCTTCATCTTATGAAATCGAGATATCTCTGCTCTAATCTCTCATTTTGAATCCAGGTCTATTTCAAGCCCTAAATCTTTGTTTTTATTTTTCCCCTCTAGTTTGGATGGTGATGTGTTAGTGAAGATATTATTGTTGTTTGCAATGTGTTTGATGAAATGCCCGAAAGTAATTTTTCCCATTTTTGAAGCATTTCAACATTCATAGCTAGACCTGTACCCCATGCATAGTTAGATTCTTAACATTTAGAAATAGGACTGAGTGATGGGCAGGAGAGGTTCGGAATATCCCGCTTCAGGTTGATTTTTATTTCTCTGATTGGTTTCTTGGTTTTTGTTTATGGGGTTTGTAGTTGTTTTTGTTGCTTCAATGGATGATGGTGATGTTTTGACTTGGTGATTTGCTTCGAACTGGAAATTAGGTTGGTATTTAAGACCCTTTTTGTTATAAGTATTTTTTTCCCTTCCAAAGATGGTTTTAGAGCATTGTCGTCTTGGGTTCTTATAATAACCTGCTTCTCGGAGAGAAATCTGAATGCTTGTGGTGTAGAATGGGTTTTTGGCCTTACAAGTTATCTGAATTTTGGGGTTCCAATTTACCCATTTTGGGAATTTGGGGTGGATAGCATTGGGTAAATTTGGAATCTACTGAACATAAATTTAACGAATTTCCATATCAAACTGCATTGGAGAGTTTGGATTCGTGCTCTCGCAGTGTACGCTACTGTGTGTGTGCCTGTCTCCCCGTTTAGCAAACGTCTGATATTTCAATCAGCCCACACACACAGACACAGCAGAAACAAGAAGAGGAGGCTGGTTGGATTGCTCTCCGTGGAGGAACTCGTGGTTCTTCTCCATCGAGACATTGCAAGAGGAAAGGGAAAGCTATGTTGAACGGAAGCGGCTTTGCTGGTGAGAGCTTTCTCCTTGAGATTCCTTCTTTTTTTTTTGGGTGGTTTATCCACTTTCTTCTTTCATCTAACAGTCATATAGAGATGAACTCATCTCTTATTGTCATCTTCCTTCATCATCCTCTTTTACTTTACTTTAGTTTTTGAAGTTGGGTTTACTTTAGATTCCCTCTTTTGCAATATGGATAGCCCAGATTGGACTTTGTTTAATGGAAATGGATTTTCTTTCTGGGTTCTAGAATTTTATATTAAAAACCCACAAAGGAATTTGGTATTTTCAGGTACTTTCTTCATCATATGTATTTTTTTTATTCTGGGTTTTTGGATTGGTGATTGAAAAAGATCAGAAAGTGTTGTCTTGGTGGTGGGCTTTATTTCTGGATCTTAGAGAAAGGATTTTTCTTTAGTCTTTATCCATTGTTTTGATCAACCCTGATATAACAGTGACAAAGAACTCTTATCCTTTTTTGGTTCTTCTTGTATGTGTTTTTTCTATGAGAAGACTTTTATTCAACTGGCCTTTTTGGGTAAACTTTTATCACATAACTCTGGCAAAAATATAACCGATGTCCAAACGTAATGGCGACTGTTAAAATGAATCATGGACCCATATAAGTTTTTGTTTAATTGGGTGGTTTTCTATTGTTTCATATCTTCTGATTTCTAATGGAGAGAGAGAGATATCTCCTCTTGCAATAGTCACTTATAATGCTCATGTGGCTTCTTTTGGTTCCATGGATTATAATATATTGTCGCAATATATCGGTTTGGGTTGAATTGTATATTGCAGGTGATCAGTACTCATGGATAAGAGTTGGATGACACTGGCCAGGACAGCTATTGGTAGAATTAATTCGAGATATATGGAAGTGGTGAAAGCATTTGTTCAGTTTGCAATGGGGGTTGCCGACCGGGAAGGAAAGATTAGGTGTCCGTGTAAGAAGTGTGTGAACTTTTACCGGCATCCCGGTAATATTGTGGGAGGTCATCTGATTCAGAATGGAATTATCCCATCTTACACTGACTGGGTGTATCACGGTGAGACTCGTACATCAGTGGACAAGGTGGATGTTCAGGGTGATCTTGAAATGGTAGATGACGAGGACGATGAATTGAGTAGTATTGATGCTTTGGTGGAAGACTGGAGAAGAGCAGAAAATATTAATGGTGACGAGGCAGGGGAATCAGCTGATACGACACAGAGGGATGAGGTGCGAAAGTTTCACAAATTGTTGGAGCATGTCCAGTGTGAGTTGTATCATGGGTGTACGGAGTTCAGTCTGTTGAAGTTTGTCATTACAATGCTTAATGTGAAGGTGATGAACAAATGGAGTAGTAAGTCTTTCAACATGTTGCTTGACGTACTACAGAAACTGTTACCGAAAGAAAATTTGGTCCCAAGGTCAACTCATGAAGCCAAGAAGATATTGTGTGAGTTGGGCATGGGATACGAGGCCATTGATGTATGTAATAATCAATGTGCCCTGTTTTGGAAAGAGAATGCAGGCCTAGATACATGCCCGGTGTGCAAGGAGTCAAGATATAAGCACAATCATGGTCGGGGTAAGAAGATTGCTCATAAGGTCCTGCGTTGGTTCCCATTGCTACCGAGGTTGCAGAGAGTGTTCATGTCAAGGAAGATAGCCGAGCAAATGAGATGGCACAGTGGTCAGAAGCACATGGATGACGGTTTGTCAAAGCATCCATCCGATAGCTTGGAGTGGAAGGAATTTGACATACAGCATCCAGAGTTCGCCATGGAGCCTCGGAATGTAAGGCTGGGCCTGGCAACCGACGGTTTCAACCCTTTTGGGAATATGAGCACCTCATACAGCATGTGGCCAGTCATACTCATGTCATACAACCTGCCACCATGGATGTGTATGAAGGAGCCATTCTTCATGATGTCTCTACTTATTCTTGGACCAATTCCACCGGGGAGAGAGCTTGATGTTTACTTGAGACCCTTGGTGGATGAATTGAAAGATTTGTGGGAAAACGGTGCATTGACATACGATGCCTCGACTGAACAGACTTTTCGGATGTGGGCCGCCGTGATGTGGACCATACATGATTTTCCAGCATATGGCTACTTATCTGGGTGGAGTACAAAAGGTTATCTAGCTTGTCCCACCTGCAACGATAGCCCTGTTTCGGTACGTCTGAAAAATAAGATTGGGTTCCTCAACCATCGATGCTACTTGCCAGAGAACCACCTTTGCCGGAACAATTATAAGGCCTACAACGAGAAGTGTGAGCACCGGGTGAAATCGCTGGAGTTACCAGGTCAGAAGGTACTAGATCAGTTGGAGCGCATGCCAAAAATCAGGTTAGGAAAGGGTCCAAGCAACAAGAAGGGACCCCATGACATGTATATACTGAACTAGACAAAGGTGAGTTGCCGTACTGGAAAAAGAAGAAACTCAGGCACAACATTGATGTCATGCACGTAGAGAAGAATATCTGCGAAAGCTTGTGCGGAACTCACTTGGAACTCGATAAAAAGAATAAGGATACAAATAATGCACGATTGGACTTAGAAGATTGGGGAATAAGGAAAGAGTTGCATATGAAGCAGCATGCTGACGGATCTTATGAGAAGCCTCGGGCAAGTTTTTCGTTGTCACTGGCGGAGAGAGAGGGCTTCTATAATTTTTTTGAAGTCGGTTAAGTACCCTAATGGATATGCAGGGAACATATCAAAGTCGGTGAATGCACGAAATGGTAAATTGTTGGGCCTCAAAAGCCACGACTGTCACGTACTTATACAACGGATTCTTCCAATTGGGATGCATGGTTATGTGAACAAGGAGATTGGCACGGCGTTGTTTGAGTTGGGCAACTTCTTCGAGAATCTATGCTTGAAGACTCAGCGACTCAGTGACCTAGAGCAGCTAGAGAAAAGGATAGTCCGGATACTATGCAAATTTGAGAAAATCTTTCCTCCGGCTTTCTTCGATGTCATGGTCCATCTTGCTATGGAGAACAAAAAGAGATTTGATGCCCTGGGGTTAGGGCATATTGCTTTTTCCATGGGGCAGCCCTCCGCTAAGTTAAGGCATGGGATGAATAAGCGTAGGCGAAATAGAGATGGGGATGATGCTTACATACCATCAGATCATGATGGTTCCAGCTCTCCATCAGAAGAGGTAATATGTCCAATTTGTGTGTCAGGTGTGCTTAATATCTTGACGATCGGAGTGATTTGCAAAAGTATCGAGATATTTGAAACTATTTATCATTTGTTATTGTTAGTTTCATTACATATGCATATATGTAGTAACGATGTCATGTTATGTGCACTAATACTCATTTATGTTTTGTTAGGTCTCGGAGATGCCACCGTGTGCGATGACCCGCACAAGCGCATCCGGACGTGGCCGGGATGAAGGGGAGCCCTCCGCATCACATGCTGAGGAGGGGGGCAGGTCCACACAGAATACTTTGGAGGATAATTCGGCTAGGGGGGACGGGAGCAGTACAAGTAGTGTAGGTACATTTCCAAATCGATGTACATTGTTACTATAATGGATATATATTTTTTATATTGACTAAATGAATGTTATGTTTTAACTTATAGGTTCAGCCGTTAGTATGTGTACCTGTGGCCCGACGCGAGGTGTACAGCTTTCGGAGCTTATTTATGGAGAGAACGCCAAGCTCCCAGTGCCCATCCCCATAGAGTTCTATGCTCCTGTAGGGCATTACGCCAACAAATTTGCCTCCGAGGCAGGAGTACGGGTTCGAACCGATCTGGCAGACCTATTTACTGAGCGTTGGTCTGCCATTCCGAAGGATACCAGAGCACCGATCATCGCATCCCTGAAGGTCATTGCTTTTATGTCTATTGTGAAGAATATTCGAGTATTGTTCATTTTTACTGTTGAATATGATTTTCATAAAATGCATATATATGTTTTTTTTTTTTTTTTTTGCAGAGCAAGTTTGACTTGCAGGGTGATCTGGTCGTTATTGAGACAGTCACAAATACAAAATGTGCTCAGAGGCTTAGCGACAACAACCACAAGCTGTACAAGGATTATCAGCAACTTGTTACCAATTTTGGAGAGGAGTATGCCCGGAGCCACCCATCGAAGCGATGCCAGTCATTAGATAAGTGGATTGGTCTCATCGACAAAAAGTGGAAAACCGAGAAGTTCTTGGTAATTCATACTTCTAATGCTCATGTAAGTTTCTGTATTAATTTATTTAATAATTCTATAATTTCATTGATTTAACTAGAAACAGTCAGAGACCAACAAAGGGAACCGACGGCAGCTGAAGACCAACCATGCATGCGGCTCCAGGTCGCTCCCTGTCAGGGCCACTGATGCAGTGCGTGTCATATTTTATTTGTGATATTTTAGTATAATCGTTGTTATCATTAATTTCACATATAGAATTGCTAATCTCTCAGATGCAAGCCAATGAGGGTCGGCTGCCTGAGTTTCCTGAGTTCTACAAAGACACTCACTTCAATAAGAAGACGGGAAAGTGGGCGGCTACAGAGTGCGAGCATATATATGTATGTATACCAATTGTACTTTGATTTTAAATGATAAATGACACCAACTTCAAGTTTATAATTAATTGTTTGCTTCCTCTAAAAAATGACAGGACGAGCTTGTGGGAACGCAAGATTTGCATTGCTCGCAGCCTGATGCGATCCCACTGATAGCAGAGGAGCTATCAGTGAAGGTCCTGAAGCCGAGGTCTGGCTACGTCAAGGGCATCGGCATGAGGCCCTCTTCCTCTCGTAGGACCACTGCCACCTCCTATCATGGACCGAATCTGGAGGTGGTCCGCCTACAAAGCGTGGTTGAGGAGCAGCAGAAGCAATTGGATAAGGCACGACAGCTCCTCTCCTCACAGGCGAGCCAGATGGAGACGATCATGGAGTTTATGAGGAAGATGGGTTACTAGAGGCCTTCTGCGCCCCCTGATGGCTCAGCTAGTGCTGGTCTTATAGCCTAGTTAGTATTTTCTTTCTTCTCTATCTACTATGTCTATAATTCAAGTCCTAAGAAGTTATATCCTTCACCTTACACTTTTTGTGATGATGAATCCTTTTTATTTTGTGCTGGCATGTTACCTCCTTTTATTAGTTTTATGTTTGTTTGTTTTAGTCAGTTTGTTTCCCCAAGGGCAATAGTCCAAAAGAATCCAAAGGCCACAAAGGGATTCTTAACAGCATTCTGAACTAGTGTGTTGAAGTTGAGAGCAGTCCAGATGACCACAAGTAGCACATTTTTAGAATTTAAGACTGATTGGGTTATAGAATAATCCGTACCATAAAAAATCTGTGTTTTCTTTCAGCCCCTGTATATCAAGTTCCCTAATTTAAATATTGGCACCTTCTGCAAGTGGAAACCATCAGGTCTCCCAGATATCTAGGGACATTACATCAGCCAAAGCATGAAAGGTAAAAGGATACTATTTCCATACCTCTTCACAATGATCTCATAACGCTCCTCCCTTTGGCTTCCTCCAATCAACTCCCAACCTGAAGGATAACAAACAATCTTATAGTTATCAAATTGCAATCAGTTGGTAAAATTTCTAAAATGATCAAGGAAGCTCTCCACTACCAATCTATTCTTTGAAATGATCCACTACCCAGTAATGCATAGCAATTATACAAGATAAGCTTAGAATATTGTTACATTGTATCGTATTCAGAATGCAGAAACCTAGGCCTATTAGGCCTTTTGTACAAACATAGCATAAACCGTACCAATACATTGTGATCAACAGCAACTCAATATATATCAACCCAGCATATTAGATAACATCCATCGTTGAATTTACAATTTGATTGAATCAAAAGATAGAAATCAGCATACCATAGGAACGAGCACATCCACTGCAGCAGCTGTTTTCAAGTCATCATTAAGCCTCGTATAAAATGCTTTAATTTGCTTCGGATAGTTATGGACAATGACAGGTTTTTTAAACATCACCTCTGTCAAGTATTTGCATTATTGAATAGAACTAAAACAACTCAATAGAAGGAACATTTAAAATTCACAATGCAAGGTCAACAGGGCTAACATCTTGACCAATCACATGCAGTGTTCTCATGAGCCAATATTGTACAAGAAAACCTCCAGTTCATTGATCTAGACAATTGATAAGATAGGCAAATGGATAGAAGATTCCAAAAAAGCGCCGGTTTCATCTTAGACATCCAATCTTTTCTGTAGTTCTACAAGTAGATGTTACAATGGCAGAATAATAATTTAGACAAAGGGCTAAAAAATTGGATAGCCAGAATTAACCCCTTTCCACAGTGAAATTCTTACAATTGGTTTAAACAGCTGAACCATGGGCCCCATTCACAGAATAGGATGAATAAGACTGACTGGGTTATACAATTGGTTTAAACAGCTGAACCGTTGCGGGATTCACAGATGCTCCGAGACATTGCTGTCAGAAACTCCTGACATATAGAATTCCCATCAGAAATTGCTACAAACAAATGCCCCCTTAATAACCACCAACAACACAATCCACAACATAGTCCTACAACACCACCAATTTCAGCAACCAAGGTTACAAACTTGGCAAGTTCACAAGGTCATTTGAACTGATGGGTTTGCTTCCACATTGCTTCTGACCAAAGTAGCTACATTTTCCCAAACAGCAAACGTACACAACTATCCAATTCCCCCAAAACACACTAACCAGGAAATCAAAACCAAGAATCTCAAGCCCATTCCCCCAAACAGATAAAGAAAGAAGAGAGATCAGTTGCTGAAATTGCCAGATCCAATGAAGAAGGTTTTGTACTTGCAGCCCTTTTCTGAAACGAAGTTCAAATTGTTGAAATTTTTGCATGGTTTCTGAATTTGTGTAGAGTGGAGAAAGACCCAACTATGTACTGCCAGAGCCAAAACCAGTCCATTTCTTTGGAGTTCGTTGGAGTTGCAGTCCTTTTGAGTGACTATAATTGCATCACAAGCACACACAAATCAGATTATCTGGCACACACATACTTATTAGATTATCACACATGCACACACATTGGATTATTAGACATATGGACACACGCACATGCACACATAAATCCACACATGCAAACACATCAGGCTATCAAACATGTGCACGCACGTACACATCAAGTTATCAGATGCACACACACATGTATCAGATTATTAGACTGTGACAAAGGTTTAAATTTTGAATTATTTGGGAGAAGTCATCACTAAATCTTAAATTCTAAATATAGACATATTGGAGATGTACCAAAACTAGAATTCATACCTGTGGTTGCATATGATCTATTGACCCAAAAATATGACCCGAGAGAGAGCTGCAGTATATAAATTTCCTCCACAAATCCACTGGTGGCTGTGACTTACAGATCTCCTCTGCCAGACCACCCATTTTGCGAAACACCTGCACAAATATTATTAGGTTGAATACTTAAAATTTTTAATCTTGCATTGGACCCAATCAGTTCACTTTTAGCACTGTAATTCACACTTGCACTGCTCTGCGAGAGCATGATGAGGGCAAGCAGCTCCATGCTTGCGAGACGAGGACAGGCCTTGGATCGGATGTCTTTGTGGGGAGTTCAATTCTTAATCATTATGCCAAATTGTGTAATATTGAGGAAGCTCAAAGAGCATTTGATGATACTCGGGACCCAAATGTTGTTTCCTACACCACATTGATTTGTGGGTACTTGAAGAATGAGAGGTTCAAGGATGCTCTCTGGATTTTCCGCAGCATGCCCGAGAGGAATTTAGTGTCTTGAAATGCAGTGATTGGAGGGTGTAGCCAAACGGGTTGAAACGAAGAGGCTGTGAATCTTTTTGTTGAGATGGGAAAAGAGGGAGTGAGGCCTAAACAATCCACATTTCCATGTGCTTTCACCACCGCAGCCAATATAGCAACACTTGGATTGGGCAAGAGCTTTCATGCTTATGCCATCAAATGTCTGATCAATCACGACGTGTTTGTTAGTAATTCTTTGATTAGTTTCTATGCAAAATGTGGGAGAATGGAAGACAGTCTCCAAGATTTTAATGGACTTCTTGAAAGGAATGTTGTTTCTTGGAATGCTGTGATCTGTGGGTATGCACAGAATGGTATGGGAAAGGAGGCTTTGGAGTTCTTTCAGATGATGCAGAATTCGGGTTTGAGACCAAATGCCACTACACTTCTGTGCTTGTTGTTTGCTTGTATTCACACGGGCCTTGTCTATGAGGGATATGCATTTTTCAAACTAGCACAAGAGGAAGAGCATAGTATGCTTAAAGCTGAGCACTATGCTTGTATAGTTGATCTATTATCTCGATCCGGACATTTCAAGGAAGCAAAAAGGTTTCTTGAAGAGCTTCCATTGGATCCTGGCATCGGGTTTGTCACACCCCCAAAACTGGGCCGGATCTAAAACCCAGTTCCAGGGGTGTGAGAATTGGGGCTAATTAAAATTTTTTTTTAACATAATCAATACGAGCCCCAATTCCGGGTGGATCGAAGTCCTTCGTGAGGCTATGCTTGGTGATCAAGCAACCATAATCACACGCGGAACTAAAATCCATACTCATCGCAGACGGATATCACATAACAACCATGTAACAAATCTCATTTTATAATAAAATCAAGGTCAAGTGCTTCGAAGCATAACAATTAAAGTTATAATTTCAAAAAAAATAAATTTAATAAATAAACTAATGGCCCAAACATGACTTTATTACATAATTTAACATTCCGATCTCCGCATCAACTCTAGGACACCTCAGATGATGTCATCGGTGCCCCATTCAATAACTCCGCCATCTGGCGGGATCCCCTACATCGCTTGACCTCCGGTTCGACACCGGTAACGGGACTTAGATACCAAAAGTAGTGGGTCAGATTGACGTAATCTGGCAAGAGGGTAAACTGCAAGCAATGGATTAATCAACTGAATTAAACAGAAGTATTCATTATGACCAAAAATATATCAAATGCAAATCCCAATTGCATGAATGCACAGAAACGGGTATTCCCGCGGATAAATATACAGAAACGGGTAATCCCGCATACAGATAACAGAAACGGGTAATTCCGCAGATAATAACAGAAACGGGTAATCCCGCAGATAATAACATAATCGGGTATTCCCGCAGATAATAACAGAATCGGGTATTCCCGCAGATAATAACTGAATTGGGTATTTCCACAGATAATAACAAAAGGCACAGCTGTGTACTATAATCCACGGTACACGCTGACCCGATGGCGTACGTCCACCCTCGAACTACAGTCGGTCAGATATATATATACATATATATATTTACAAATACATATATATATATATATATCGATGCAAAATGAATCATGATATGACACCCTTAATCCCAATATTCATACCATTAACAATTTGGGTACGTAAACTTTTATAATTGAAAATGTATTATGTACACGTATCAATTCCAGTTTTTCCAAGGGTAAGCACTAAACCACCTAACGGTCATAGTTAATTAAATATACACATGAGAACCAACCCTCTTTCACAATAAAAATGTGAGTCCACGATGTCGATATACTACTTTTGGTGCCTATCATGTGGTGCATCCCGAATCTCACATTTCCATTCTGCATGTAGTCTAATTCTCATGTGAACATTCAACTAACTTTCCTAAAGACATAATTCAACTAATCCAATTATGTATATTTAGTGTGTTTTGCAAATTAGGTAAAAGATGTTCAACTTCCAAATCCAAAGTTAAATCAAGTTATAATCAAAAGAGGAAAGGGAATAATTAATTCCTTAATGTCGTTTTTGTGTTTAAACACACTTTATTAATTTATACAAAACTAAAGGTATAAATCTTGAGCCCCAGTTTGAAATCAAACTCAAATTAAAAATCCAAATTAGAATCATAAATACAATCTTGGTAAGATTTATTAATTACCACATACATCTTAGTTAATCTCAAATCAATCTAAATAAACATTAATCAAAATTATATAATCCTCAATTAATATATAAATAATCCTAACAAAATTTCTAATAACATGAACGTAACTTAATTTAATAGAATCAAATCTTTATTAGTATACTAGTCCTTTAACTAAATTTATAACCCTCTAAACATTATAATCACTATTCCAAAATTCTCATTTATTTTATTTATATAAATATATACATATACAAATAATAGTTTTTTTATTTAAACTGGGCCAGCCCAATAGAACTGGCCCAAACCCGCGCACCCGGCCCAGCCGCAGCTGGGCCAACAGCATCCCGAGCCGGGCGCTGCTGGCCCGGCTGCAGCCAGGCCGCCTGGCTGGCAGGCTGCAGCGCTGCCTGCCAGCGGGTGCTTGCCAGCGCAGGCAGCGCACTCGCTACTCGTTTTTTTTTAAATAAAAACATAATATAAATATATACATACTAATTTCTATTTTGTGTAAGAAAACACAAAATCTAATATCTAATTGTTAATCCAAATCCGGTATCAAAAGGAAGAAAAATCATAAATTTACACCTAAACGAAAAAGAATCCAACAAAAGGCATGTTATCCAACAAGCAACCAAAAAAAATATTGCAAGTCACCAAAAGCCATTGTTTACAGTTATCCACTTGCCTGAATCTCCAAAAAATATTGCAGGTCACCAAAAGCCATTGTTTACAGTTATCCACTTGCCTAAATCTCCAAGCCAAAAGCAAATCCAAAGAGCAGAAAATCCAACCTTAGTTTCCCCCTGGAGAACTTCTAGGGCTTGGTTGCAGAAGAAAGGAAAAAGATGGAAGAATGGGGAAAACCCTAAGGGTTTATATTAAGAGGAAGATTTTTCTAAATTACAAAGAAGGCCTCCCTGCTTTTTAGTGAGTTTTATGAAATTTCAAAAAGAGTCCTTTGGCCTAAAAGGGTCTAATAACTCAGGCCCAATTGTATTAATTCAATTCATTTGACCCTCTTAACCTAACTCAAACCCGACAAACCGGTATGACCCAATATAAAAATTTGGGACTCGACAGGGTTCTGGAAGTCCTTGCTTAGCGGTTACCATATACACCCAAATATAGAACTTGCAGAGCTTGCTGCACAACAGATCCAGGCTCTTGATCCTGAAGACTCATCATCATATATCTCTCTATCAAATGTATATTCTTCAGCTGGGAGATGGAGTGTTGTGTCGATGATTAGGAAGGAAATGAAGGAGAAAGGGATGGTAAGGATTCCTGGCTGCAGTTGGATTGAGGTTAGGAATAAGGTTCATGTCTTTGTCACTGGTGCTAAAAGACATGCACAAATAGACGAAATGAATATGCTTTTGAGGACATGTATGTACACATAAAGGAAACCACAAATCCAGAAATTCATTGAGGAATCTTAAATGATACTTCTGTATATGCAAGTTTTCTGCTGCTTGCATTTTTTTTATGGCCACTTATGGGTACATGTCCTAGGAACTATCACCAGGCCAAGAAACTTTTGTCCCCATATCAACATCGTGATTATTGACATCCTTGTCTTGGGGCATTTTAGCTTAAAAACTAAGCTTAATCTCATTCCAATTTATTCAACCTATGACAGTTTACAAAATTGTTGCCGAACTTCTAAACATAGAAAGATAGGTGGAACTACAGGAAGATTGGTCATCATGCCTTCTTTGATGCTTAAACAAAGTAAAGACATTATCAGAGGTAAAGAACAACCTCCATTGTTCAGTTGTTAATGAAGTGTGCTTGTGGATGTTGAGAGAAAACCATACTTTTCTCCAAAACAGAACACTTGATCCCTGCAAAATAACTATCTAAATTTAAGATCTCAAACACTAGAACGGTTGGGATACTGCTTAACATGGTAATTAGTTGAGGGGGATTTGTTGGGCAAATTTAAATGAGTTATATTTGTGAAAGAATACAATTTGTTTCATTTATTTCCTGGTTTTCATGTCATTCTCCAGAGCCATGTGCTCACAATTAATATTCTCTGTAGATTTACAAAGCTCGAAGGAATGTAATTCTCTGCACCGATGCCTGCCTTCTTCAGATGGTGAATTTTTGGCATCTTTATTTTCCAGGAACACCAGATGTGGTAGAACTCTCCAATTTCCATGCTTAGAATATCCTGTGTACTGTTCTCAGGTTTGCCTATCGCATTTGCAAGTATTACAAGGATATTCAGGATTTGGAAGAAACTGAGAAGAGATAAAAGGACAAGTAGCTATTTGAGCCAAGGATATTTTTCTCTAATTGCTGTGTACGTAACTGAATCGAATAGAGCTATTTTGTAAGAATAATATGACAACATATATTTTGTGTCCAAATCATATATTTTAGGAAGATGATGTGTTATGGTGTGGATTTATCACTTTTTAGAGGATTGGCGTACCAGTTGCATATGGTCTGTAAAAATGTGACTTTTATCACCTTTGTAGGTGACTGGTCGTTGGATTTCTAACTGCCGTAGAGGAAACGGATCCTCCCCCACTGCGAGTGAAACTAGGCACCCATTTCCACCTGGTAATTGTTGTTATATACTTTTGCAATGAGATTGATATCAATATTATTAAGCATACACACACTCCAAAGGCACAGAGAGAGAGAGAGAGAGAGAGAGAGCAGAACAGACTGTCACAGCAAAGAATAAGCATTTCTACTGCTAATATAATATTTAATTTACAATAGTGTGAGATAGTAGCATGGATGCTGGTTTTTTTAAGGTTGTATCTTGTAACTTTTTTTTTTTTCCTTCTAATTGTTTGACTGTTGAGCTGTGTAGTGGGAGAGGAGATCAGAAGAGGCTTTTTTCCCCCCTTCTTTGTTTGAGTCTAATCATGTTTACATGTGGTGGTTTGTTACTGTGTACATGTGTAACACTCCGATCCCCTTTGAGCCGGATTAGTGGCTCATTAGCGTGTTTTTCTGTTTTTTATTCTTTTGGACTTGGTTTTGGGCCTTGGATAGGTAGTTGAGTAACCTTTGACCTGAGATAGGTAGTTCTAAGCCCTTTTTCATAATTTTGCTTTTGCTTTGCTCGCATCATCTTTGCATCATCTTGGTGTCAGCACGTGTATTTTGTTGAGCTCGTTATATTCCATAACTGTGTTAGATCTGTTCGGAGTCAATTGGAGAAGTTAGACCTTCGTGTGACTTGAACTGTAAATAGTCAGAACTTTTCGGACTTTGACTTAAACTTCCAAAACTATATATAAGGGTCAGCTTCCAGATGTCCAACTCCTTGCCCATTTGTCTTCATCGTTGCATGCAAGAAGATCTCCAGGAGAAGCTCCCTCCACGTCCATTTTTCTTCTTCTCTTCTCTTCCTCACTTCCGGTTTGTGTGAGTGTGACTTGGGTTCTTCCTCTTTTCCTCTCATCTCTGTCTGTGTTTGTGGCTTGGTAAGTGGGCTCTTCCCAAGTCTTTCTTCTTCATCTCCAATTGCACCTCCTTTTCTCTTTGCTATGTCTTCATCTCATGCATGGTTTCTTTCTTTGATTTGTTTTGATTTTAGTTGATTTGGAGCTTGATTCAGTGGATTGTTAGAGCTTTGAGGCAAGTATAAGTACAGGATTGATAACGCATATGGGTGTTTGTTTGATTTCTTTGATTCAGCCTTATTCTCTGTATAAAAATGTTTTACAACCATTTTCTAAGATGTTAGAATCAGTTGAGCTTGTTTTGACACATTTCTGTACCAAATTTCAGTTTCTGTAACTATCCCGAATTCGTGTTCTGTATTGTACGGCTAAGCCGTAAGTTTCTACGGCTCACATTCCAGAGACTTGAAATTTTGATTTTGTTCTACGGCTAGGCTACGGCTGAGCCGTAAATTGTCCTACGGCTGAGCCGTAAGCTAGCCTTGACCCAACCGTAACCCAGCCGTGGATTAAATCTCTGATCAGTCGAAACTTTCCAGAGACAGTGTGCCTACGGTGTGGCTACGGCTAAGCCGTGAATTGCTACGGCTAAGCCGTGGATTGGTCTACGGCTAAGCCGTATACTGACTGTAGCTTAGCCGAAAAAGGTATCAGATCAGAGGTGGAAGATGACCAGTTTAGCTGTGTTTTGAATGGAACCAAGGTGAAGCCGTAGTGCATATTACGACGAGCGCGTAAGATGTCTTCGGCTTAACCATAGGTCCCTCATGGCTAAACCGTTAGGCATGGCAATTCTGGAATATAACATAGGATAATGGAGAGACTTGTAGGGCTCAAATGCAGGTTAACCACCCATGTAAACCGGCCCAATGGATTCCTTGGATCGCATGAATAGTCTGTTAGGCTGTGACTTATTCATGTGAGCGTTGATCACTGTTAAGCACCTCCCCATGGGTGTTGGGTTAAGGGACTTCGGTGCACGTGAGGATTTCATTACAACACTTTGATGGCAACGGTGCATTGAATAACTTAAAATTACATCAACATGCACGGTTAGTGACAGTGAACAACTAGATTAGTATTGGCTTGTAATGACCCTTGACTCCGTATTAATCTGAGATGCATTGCATATTGTTTACAGTTTTGCCCTCTGTTCTGCTAATCTATGTCTATGCATTCCGCAGTCATTTTGATTTCGTCCTGTATGTCTGTTTATTCTTCGATCTGCACTAAGCTTGGATCTATGCTGTGCTTTGACGTAATATTTATGCTTTGTTGGCTTTGTCTATCTCTGATTTTGGGTATTCCCTGGTGGCTCTACCCAGAGGTTAATACGTGAGGATAAGATCCGGTCTTTGTCGTCGGTGAGTCCACAGCGGATAATCTCCCTTTCTATGGATTTGATTTGATTGATATTAGTCTGGCTCTACTCAGCCTCAGCCCTAGGATACCCGACGGGGTTACCTTTGGCTTAGATCTCTGTATCTCTGTAACTGCAGTGTCGCTTTGTCTTGGGACCCCGGAACCCAGGAAACCGAGACCCACTTGTACCCTTGGCCCGGTCAGTGGTGTTCTCATATGCTCTGCTTTGCTCTCTCTATTGGAGAGAATATGGTTAACGTAGTAGCCACTTAGTTCAGTATTTCTATGCTTTGATTCCCTTATCATGCTTTACTTCTATGCACGATTTGCTTAGTATACTAAGATGAAACTCTAAAATTACTATTCTGTCCTTATTCTATTTGATACTATGAGTGTTTCATCCTTGTTACTTGTATTTGCTGGATCATTGTATTCAATTGTGTCGTCTGTGGTGTTGCAGGCACAGATACCTTGCCTAGCTCCCCGGCGGTCGAGGAGGCTGCAGGGCCGAGTTTAGAGGCACCCTCCGGTTTGGCAGAGTGGGCCTGATCACCTCTGCCGAGCGCGTGCATGCATATCAGTGGCTTTTGTTTTGAGTTTTGGTTTCAGGGGATTTTGTATTTTGGCACTTTGGACTTTGTACTTTGTATATTTGTACATCTTTATTTTGTCATGTACTCAGACTTGTATTTGGTTTTTCAGCATTGTATTTATCTTTGTCTTTTCCGTTCTGCATTAGTTTTGGCTTCCGCTATTTTCCTTTGTTGCTTGCTATGATATGTACAGCTTCCACGTACGCTTAGTTCGCACGTGTTAGATCCCTTGTGTGCGTGCATCTGGACTGGGTTTGGATGCACGTGCACGGGAGTACGTGTGTCACCGGTTTAGCTTTTCGCTAACCCCCGACTTCTGAGCTCGGGTCGTGACAACATGTCTGTTTGTTGCAGGAAACAACGGGGTCTTGTTTGTTGGGTGTGAACTTTGAAGAGTCTGAGAAAGGGAAATGAAAACAAGGAAAAAAAATAGAAGAAAAGTAGCCATGCTTTTTTGGTTTGGCTCTGAAAGGCACAGATACAACTTGTATTATTTGTTTGAAGGGTGTTATTGCAACTTTATTAACAAGTCAATCTCTTTTCTAATTGGATTTTGTTGCAGACGTCGTTGGTTTGATTGTTTATCATCATCATTTCTGTTGTTTCTCTGGGTCTCTTTTGCACAATGATGTAAATGAATGGGGCCCAAGCTCAGTGCTCAAATGGGGCATGTTTTGGCTGGATTGTAGTTCTAATGATGGGTCTTTTACACAGTTTTTTCTTGTGTAAAAGAGTTGTTTGTTCACACAATGAAAGCCTGATCTAATGATGAGTCTTTTTCATAGTGATTAAATGGAGGCTTTACTTGTCACTTCCTTGTATGTATCCATTTGGTATGCGTGTTGAGCTAGCTAAATTTTTTAGACAACGGAAAGTAACTGGCCTTCAAGAAGTTCCTCTAAATGGATTTTTTCAAATTATTTTTTTAAAAATTTTCATTGGTGGTGTTGTTTTCAATGGCCAGATAGACCATGAAATGGGCCAAGGCTACTGAAGGACCACCATTAGCCTTTTTCGTTTACAGCCGGTGCAATGGAGGGCCGGCAGCAGAAATTTGATCCTCATCTGTAAGGGACGAGACGTCTGGGGCAATTGGCGATGAAATGTTTCGTCGCCTATGTTATTCTTTTTCGTTGCTAAAAAGTCCCAGCTTCACTGCGCAAAGAAATTTGGCGACGGAAAGTTAGGTGTTAGGCGACGAATTAGCGATGAAATCGCGTTGTCGCCAAATTGCGATGACATTAAAATTTCGTCGCTAAGTAGCGACGTAATTAAGATTTTGTTGCCAAACAGGATTGTCGACGAATCTATGGCGGAGACATTGGCGACGAATATTTTCGTCGCTTATACTAAAGGCGACGAAATTTGGAATTTAGACGACAAAAGTTGTCGTCGCCGAAGACAATCCCTGTTGTAGTGACAAAAAGGAATTTGTAGTTAGATGGAGAACTTTTCTTAGTCATTTGACCATGAGCCAAAAGTGGTTTTAGTATGAGGTAAAAACCTATGATACCTTGATACGGACACGGATACGAATACGAATACTGGTACAGACAATGGAAATTCGACGCAGCAACTTCAGAAATTTATGACATGGATATGGATACGATATCACTTAAAATACTATACGAACACAGCATAAGACACGGATACTGATACGAATATCACATTTTTGTAGTATGTGATACATCAAACGTGACTAACTACTAAAAGTTGATCCCTAGAAATCATAGTCTAAAGCAGGATGATATGATCAGACTTATAATATTAAAAAATATAGCTATCAAAATTAAAATGGAGGGAGGGAGAGAAATTTCAATTTTTCAAAAAGAGGAAAATATAATTTAAATTGAGAAAAGACATTGAATAGCATGACAAGAAAAGGCCACTTCCCCATCAGATAAAAATATATAAATAAAATGGCAAAACTTTAAAAGAAAATCTTCATACGCATTCATCCCTTACAAATTTTTTTTGTGAGAACTCTAGGTGGGGCCCCATCTATCACTCAATCCAAACCTTGCAATATAGATGGGACCCCATGATAGCAACTCGCTCCAACTTTTGGTCGGATTCAAATTTATTGGACCGTTGGATCGACTATACACCAATCTAAATGGAATGAATTTGTGAGCCATGGATGAAGGGGTTAGGGATATGTGATTGGAACTAAATTTGATATGTAGGGTGCTTTCACATAGATCTTTCCACCCCCCCCCCCAGTCTCATCCCTTGGTGGGGTCCACAATGGACCTCACCAAAGAGTGTGCATGAAAAGTCCATGAGGGACGTATGCAGAGGAAAAGGCCCCGACTTTAAATATGAGAGTGAAAGGGAGAAAACAACCATCAAATATATAGTAAGTTTTAAGTTTTGCAATATTAAATAAAACAAATGGGGTTAAATGTAAAAATGAAAGTATTCTTTTGAAATAATAACCAAAGATTTTAGAAGATATTCATTGTCTAGCTCAATTTTGAATAAGTTCCTCCAATTTTGCCTTTTTTTTTTTTTTGTAAAATACAATACAGTCGTATCCTAAAATAGTGAGCCCACCCGTATCTTGCTATATCCCGTATCCATAACCATATCGGACCATATCAGTACGGATACCTCTGGTCAAATGAGTTATCCAAGTATCATAAGTAAAAACACAAGGACATGAAGTTGACAGAAAATACAGTAACTTATAAAATAAAACCCTCCAAAAATGATTATTGAAATCTTTGACATTATTTAAGCTAGCATGGATGCTTCCACAAATTTACTTTTTTTTGGGTATAGAACACAAATTTACTTGGTAATCACGTTGCATTTTCCTTTGGATCCAAATACTCTATTAAATTTAGTTTGCTCTCTATAGCTTCTTAAAATCTCACTAGTCATATCAAATACAGTAGATTTTTTTTTCTTGCAAGGTAAGATTGGTGACATGAAAAAAAAAAACAAAAATAAATACAGTCAGACGCTTTTGTTCGTTTTTTCTTGCCAGAGGATTGTGAACTTATTTATGTAGAAAAAGAAAATATGGTTTGGAATATAAACTTTATATTAACTTAATCATATCTTTCATAACCTTATTTCGGATATATAGTTGTAAGTATCTTATAATTTGAAGTTAGAGCCTATGTGACAAATCTTATCGGCAAGAATTAAGTTTGTATGCAATAGAATTGTTTCAAATCGAGCAATTTGAAATAGATGTTTCAAATATTGACCATTAAGTAAGACGAATACACGATTTCAAAAGGATCAATAGTTTGGTCCTTGATTAAGGTGACTATAAAAGTTCGTAAATGAAAATATAAGGGTCTACAATTTTTCAAAAATATCTCAACATCTATGATGAATCAAAACGGCCCATCAAATCCCTAGATCCTCAAGATCTACAACTCTTTCACCCAATTTCGAGGGCAGGATGTGCATTAGGGTTGGAATTCAAGAAGAAATGTTCTAGAAAAGGCTAGAGATGGAGTAAGGGTTTAAAACTCATTTTGATTGAGAGAAGGGAGAGTTCTAGATGAATATTCTTGTAGATCTAAAGAGGAGGGCTTGAATCCTTATCTTGAAGATAATCTTCAATGCAATTCACCTAGGATTTGAGATCACTTACCCTCGCTTGTGAAGGAGACAAGGAGAGAGAGAGAGAGAGAGAGAGAGAGAGAGAGAGAGAGATGAATGTGGTTGGGCTGGGAGATGTAGCTATATGGCCTTTGCAATGAGTTTTTTTTTTATATACCACACCCCCTCCCCCCCAAAAAAAAAGGTTTTAAAGATTTATAAATAGGTCCCTGTGGCTTCAGTATTTACAAATAAGCCCTAGCCTTTTCATCTTAATACCTACCAAATCCCCAAAATTAGTTTACCTTAAGATTTTTATAAAATGACAACTTTGCCCTTATATTCATTAAACAAATTTAGTATATTATTTGTTATGAATATACAATTATTTAATCTCAAGTCCCAATAGCCTCTCTCTCAATAACGCTCTCATGATCGTCAAGTGTAATTATGTGTTTTGAAGTTTTCATCGATCCAATGGTTGGTCGTGCATGGATTAGATCAATATATTTATTATAAGTATATGTATTAATTGTCAATGTTTAACTTTAAATAAGTCTAACCTTTTTGAAATTATACATATTGGATAAAAAGATAGGCAAAAGTATCATTTCACACTAAAATCTTATGGTGGTTTAAAGGTTACTGATTTAAAGGATGCGCAAGGTATTAAAAATGAAAAGACAAGGCCCTAGTTATAAATACTAAAACTACAAGGGCTTATTTGCAAATCCTATAAACCTTAGGAGGGTCTATACAGAAAAAACTCTTTTGCAATTGAAATTTAAATGACTAAACTGCACTCACTTAGTGTAATACACGAAAGGGACTTCAAGGGCACTTTTGATAAAACTCAAGGAAAGCAAAATTTTTTGAGGACCCTCTAACCTATCAAACTACAACGAAGGGACCTACTCCATAAACTTTTTGAAATTACAAAACACCCCCTACAACCTCAAAATTACAAATAACCCCGTAAACTCCAAAACCACTACCAAGACCTATAATTGAGGATCTACCGCCTCTAATTGCCCACAAAGTCACACAAGAATTCAAAATGAATATAAATAAAGCGGAGAAAAGTTTCGGACCTAACCGGCATTATCGTACAAATGGAAAGTTAAAGACATAAAATTTCA
Organism: Sextonia rubra; assembly: GCA_037013555.1. Lineage (NCBI taxonomy): Eukaryota > Viridiplantae > Streptophyta > Magnoliopsida > Laurales > Lauraceae > Sextonia > Sextonia rubra. The sequence continues at coordinate 22,124,400 of JASUAD010000024.1, read as the reverse complement.
TATCTCTGATCCTGAACATTTTAGGAAACGTTGGGAAAACATGGAAAACGTATAAATCTCATTTTTTTTTTAATTATCTGCAGTTTCATGAGCTCCCTATTTCATAATCCATACTGTCGAACATTTTTGTAGATATAATATACAGCACTGCACAAAGTTTCATATCTTAGATCTGCATGGATTTTGAGAACTATATGCAAAATAGAAAAACAACTTAATTCTGCCTTCTAATTTTTGCACTTTTGTAGGTCTCTATGAAATTAAAATAGAAAAACAACTTAATTCTAGCTTCTAATTTTCTGCACATTTGTAGGCCTCTAATTCGCTATCTAAACTGCTTTAGACTGACAATTTCTTCTTTATAAAGTTTTTCACCTGCCCATAGATGCTCGCCCAAGTCAATCACCATAATTTGTTCGGAATGGTAGAAGTAGCACAGTCCAACCGACCTGCCAATGTGATTTGGCCCAACCCGCATATGACCCACACAACCCAACCTCTAGTAAGCCTCAATAGTGATGCGGATTACTATGGGTTGAGTCAGGTTGACCCTCAGCAAGTGCGAGGTAGGAGTTTCTACCTATTTAAAAATGAGTCTGATGCGGGTAGGAGCATCCAACCTATTTAATATACGGTCCAACCCATTTAGCTTGACCTGATCCGTTTGCCACCTCTGAGAATGGAGGTGCCTCTCCTACTCAGATCCTAGTGGATTGTGCTCTCTCCATTGTTTACTAACGTCGAAAATAGTACTTCCGAAGCAGCATGATAATATGTTTTGTATTCTAAACTTAGATGTATTTAAATCATATTCTAGTATCGCAAACCTATTTTAGAAGACAAACTTGACACCTCATTCAATAATGACCCACAAATTGTTTCAATTCGTACCTTAAATTTAAGTTGAAAGTTCATTAGAAGTCGACAGCCTACAGGATTCGGTTCCATTTTTCTTTTGATCCAAGCAATACCCACCCTCCAACTACCGACCTATTCCAACGAGATAAACGCAAATCAAATCAAAGTTAGAAGAATAGTTAACATCTTGGACCGGTGTCAGGTTAGGAGGTCGCTCTCCTTCTCCTACTTCTACCACCACTTCTCTTCAATAGATTACCCACGTTAGATACAAATCTCCCTTGTTCCAATTCTGGTGTTCGAAAGAGAGACTGATCTGAGCTTTGGGCCACACCAAAGCTAAAGCAGACGAAATACATCTCTCTCTCTCCCTCTCTCTCTCCCTCTCTCTCTCTCGAAAGAGAGACTGATATGAGCTTTGGGCCACACCAAAGCTAAAGCAGACGAAACACATCTCTCTCTCTCTCTCTCTCTCTCTCTCTCTCTCTCTCTCTCTCTCTCTCTCTCTCTCTCAATGAATGGCAACACCACCCCAACTACCAAATCTATCAAATCCCACAGATGGATTAGAGAGATACTAGGAGACCTTGAACCCAAAACCAAAGAAATCCATACCTATCTGTGTATTATCTCTTGAAAATCTCTCTCAATTGAAAAACATCTCCAACCCTAACCACAAATCACCCTAATTTCTTGTTGGAGAGATAGGGAGGGATCTAAAAGCTCATGCAAAACAAACCCATTACTCTAAAACTGGGTTTTTGGGCTGACCCAAAGCAAAAGCAGAGCAAAACCAATCTCTCTCTGAAATGAAGAATAGCAACAGCAACCAGAAGGTTATACTCTCCAACACCTTCTCGTTTCAAAAGCAGGGATTCTTAGGGCCATCCCATCGTCTATACCTCCTCTCCTTCCTTTCTGTCTTTGCACTCATCCTCCTCTTCCTCGCCACTCTCACCACCAAAAGAATCACCTCTTCTTCTTCTTCTGATTCTTCGTCTTCTATTCCTCTCCCTCCCCTCCCTTCTCACGTCCTCGACGCCCTACTCCACTACGCTACAATCTCCAACTACACCTCTCACATCTCCCTGGCCGACCTCCGCTCCATCGCCACCGTCCTCCGCCGCTGCCGCGTCCCCTGCAACTTCCTCGTCTTCGGCCTCGGCTACGAGACAATCTTCTGGAACGCCATTAACTACAATGGCCGAACCGTCTTCCTCGACGAGAACGCATATTTCGCGGCCTTGTACGAGGAGCGCCACCCCCATCTGGAGGCCTATGACATCCTTTACACCACATCCGTTGCCCAGATGCCGGACCTCCTTGCCGCCGCCCGCAACCAGGTCAAGACAGATTGTCGTCCCGTTCAGAACCTCCTCTTCTCCGAGTGCGGCCTCGCCATCAACGACCTCCCCAACCACCTCTACGACGTAGACTGGGACGTCATCCTCGTTGACGGGCCACGTGGCTACAGCCCGGAGGCTCCCGGACGGATGTCGGCCATCTTCACGGCGGCGGTGATGGCGAGGAGCCGAAGAAAGGGTGGCGCTGCGACAGATGTGTTCGTGCATGATTTTGAGAGGGAGGTGGAGAGGGTGTGCAGCGAGGAGTTCTTGTGTGGGGAGAATATGGTGCAGTCGAGCGGATCGCTGGCGCATTTCACTGTAGAGAGGGCAGATCCTAACTCGTTCGAATTTTGCCGCAACCGTACATCGTTGCCGTTGAAATGATCTTTTGCATGATATGTTGATTTGTTTTTTCCCTTTTCCTTTTTTATCCTTCAAGCAATCGCTTGTTTTTGTTGAAACAAAGTGTTTGTATTGTATGTGTTTTGGGGCATTGGAGCTCAATCATTAATTGTTTAGAGAGAAATGCCTCTCTTATGATTTCATTTGAATGTTGGGTTTTAAGGGGATTCAAAAAAAATTTTTTTTTTTACTTTTTTTTCCACTATCTTTTACAAAGAAAACTTTCTGCATTTGTCAGAGTCTCACGTTGAAAAGTTGAAAACCTTTGAATACTATCTAAGTACTTTGTTAAGCTTTACACTTCCAAGATTTTTTTAGGCTTTTTGCCACAAGCCCTATATGCGCACATGATCCAGCTTGGTCCAAAGGATTCAAAAAACTTTTAACTGAGGCATATCCGCGATATGCATCTTCCGTGATCATCGCTCACAAGAGGTGCAAATCCAAGCTATGAAGGGGACCCATATTATTATATAGCATTGGTTAGTTTTTGCAAAAAATTATTTTAATTAAATATGTTTCAAAATGTTTAAATTTTCTTAATTAATGTGGTACATTGCTTTTTATTACTACTCTAAATGCCCCGATGTCAATTTTTTTATATATAAATAGGCGGTGTTTGGGTTCAAAAAGTACATAGAAAAAAATCTCTTGTTTCTACTTTTCCCCTTCTCTGTTTTGAGCTTACTATGTGCTTGGAGTCAAAGATTTGATTGGTGTGCGACCAAGACAAGTCACAATGAGGCATTTTCATCTAACCTCAAGCAGTAATCGATGGTGTTTTCAACCGGGCCCAAATAAAACTCATACGTGGGTAGGGTTGTATTTCGGTGCCTTCTTTAATTTCATGTGGTTATACTGCTGCGGAGGGTGATAATAAGTCTCTAAGTGGTCGGGTTTCAGTCAGCTTCATGGTATATCTAGACTCAAACCCTACTGACTTTACCATACCAAGTCACATACAGACTTGGATCCAATATTGGTAAAGGTTGAGGGCCTGGACCTGATTGGACCCTGACACAACAGGACCTAATTTTGTTTAGAAAATCCAATTTGAAAATGTAAAAGGAAGTAAAATCAATTTAGACTCAGCTATAGATAAAGCAAAAGTTTCAAATTTTAAGGTATAAAATCACGTACCGATACACATAATGCTTCTTATATTCACATCCTGAGGGCGGTTCTAGTTAAAAACCTCTTGCATCTGGTTCTAATACAGAAGAGCCAAACTGTTCCTAAAGAAAGCGCTGTCTAGCGTGCCTCAGCCACTACTTGTTTCTACTGTTGCTGCTTCTCATCGGTTTACACCAATACAAATTCCTCCATTGATTGTCAGATTGCTATAGTTGTTTATTTTTCTATTTACATATCAGCCTTTTTTTAACGCTAGCCATTTGTAACACTAAACTCCTTTTACCTCATGAAGTCCTCAATGGTTTAGAGACAAAAACCTCTCTAATGATCTTGCACTCCTTTAACATCCGGATATCCCCCCTTGCATTTGTAATCTGTTGCTACCACCTCACTTGTTTGAGTTGTATCTCCCTTCATGTGCACATCACCATCATCCCGCATGTGTGAGGATCACCAGGTCCTAATCCCTTATCTGGAATGTCAAAAAAAAAGGGCACTTTAAATTCATGCTGTCCACAAGTAAAGATTGTGGACTTTTTGTATGAAAGGCGATAATTGAAATTCTTGCACGATTACTCCATAGAACTAGTGTGAAAAGAAAGAAGAAGAAGAAGAAGAACCTCACTTGTCCTTTGTGGATTCAAGTCATGCATAAGTGTAGCTTAGGCTTGTTTGCATCATTTTAGTGCTATAATATTTCTATTCCGATAATGGATTGTTCTGAAAGGGACTTTGTTCAAAACGATGGATTGTGCTCACTCATTATCCAGGTTGTACTTATTTTGAAATCCAATGATTATTGTAAATTTCACATATTTTGCTTGAGACCTTCCTTTTTCACATCACTTTCTAATTCTATTTTTCATTTGTGGAATTATAAGAAGCACCTCACTGTTTTCGTTGTGTGTGTGTACAGAAACCTAAGCAATACCAAGATTGACAATCAATCAATCCACACAAGAAGAAAAAATCACACACATGGATTTAAGTGGTTTGGCAAACTTGCATGTGTCCACAAAAAACTAATTTTCATTGTTTAGCCCAACATGGTGGGTCAAACTCTGAGCACCACAGGGGAGAGAGCTCTCACACAGAGTCTAGGGTTATAGATTGTATCAATATATAATCTACTATCTCTCCCCACCACCACCACCACAACCCTTCTATCTTATTCAATAAGATAGTCCTAGTATAATTATCAAAATACCTATGACCTTGAACCCGGTCATTCGCCAACCCAATGAACCAACCCAAATAAACTGGAATACAAGGCATAAACCCAACAAACCCAACAATCTCCACCTTACCTTAGGTTCTACACAATTCAAGCCACGAGAATATTCGACAATGCCTTCTTGCACATTGCTAAATGGTATGCCACTACACTGATTTCGCAATCTTCATTCTTCAACACTTTGATATGTTGAACTAGCACTTGAACTTTGAGCAAAGCTCATTGTCTCATAAAACTCTACGTTAAACTTGATATTCAAATCCATTAATGAGTCTTAGTGATGTCGATATCTTAATCACTCCACTATCCAGCCGTACTATGTTTGCTTTAGCTTCACAATGTGTTTTTATACATATAGTTTACAAGGTTCCACCTGATAATCTAGGAGGACCTACCTTGACGACAATTAGACGGTCAAATGAATGGTTAAGAAAAAATACAATCATATGGTTGAATTATCCTAACAACTTCAGTTGAGGGCTTTTAAAGCAAGAAAATGGATGGTTAAGAAACAAGACCACCAATCTGCCACCAGACGTTTTCTTCTACTTCTTTTTCTTGTTTTTTTTTTTTTCCTTCACTTCACATAAAATCACCTAGTTGACATAGATGGTACAAGGCTTCAAGGATGATAATGCAAGGAAATAGGATTCTTGCAAGTTTGCAACACAAAAGAAAAACTAGTACAAAAAAGAGCATACTAAATGATCTGCATGATTTCGGATTCACATTCATACAATTTTTTCTAAGTATAAAAACAAATTAAGAAAAAGAGTCCTCTTAAATGGCTATAATCAAATTAGATTATCTGAAATTTAATTTACTTTAAGTAAAGCAAGAATTGAGACCCAAGTAGCATCAAAAGCCACAGAAAACCCTGCATTTTGTTAAACCAAACTCAATAAAAATGAAATACAAACTGTCTTCAGCTGATATAATCTACATATTGAGCCTTTGCTAAAATCCAAGGAAGCCATGATATCACTAGTTAAGACTTAAGAGTAACTTAAGAATAGTTGCAGCATAATACAACACACATGGTTGTCCAGTAACCTTCAATAAAAGTGATATATTAGGATAGGAATTAGCCACAACCAACATGATCAATCAATGGTGGCAATAAGAAAGACAGACATGTTGATTAACAAGAAGTCATAACTACGTAAAATTATTGAAACATAACCATGAAACCTGTAGAAACTAAAGAAATCTACTTTATTTTAAGATAACAATGGTACCTGCTGAAAGAAAACCAATCCTATGCCAATGATAAGTGCTTTCAAGCATTTTCCTTAAAAAAAAAACTCCCATATTGAACCATTTTCCTTAAAAAAAAAACTCCCATATTGAACCTTTCTTCTCTTAATTAGCATAAGAAAGCTCAATCAGAATTTCATATATTTGTTCTGCTGCTAAATCATCAATACTTCAACCTCGTAGCCGATAGAGGTAATGTATAGCATATATACTATCTAACATCCTGCAAATTATCTTTTCCCTATATGGCACACAAAAGTAGCCATCAAGGGGATGGTGGTAATTGCACCACATTCCGAGTCCCATAATAAGGGATATAGGTGCACTAGTTCCATACATATAGCGCCATCTTAAAACTTCATTATGATGTGCAGCATAACCCAACTACATTATAGGAACAAGCACTCAGTATTTGAAAGTTTAGTAGTTTATGGAAAGCAAAAAATTCAATGAAGTGCTTGAATACCTCACGAGCATCCCAAGAACTATAAATAATTCTTTAAGAGAGATTAGCCTGCCTTGCAGTTGACATGGGGCGGTCTCAGCAATGTACATAGGATTAGCGTGCAAGGCATAAGAGCATGAGAAAACTACAAATCAACTTCCTATTCTAACATAAACCCTGAACTATTTGAGGTTACTTAGCAACATATTCCCTTGTTTTAAGACAATATGGCCATTCGAGTAATGCAACAATGGGCTACACATAGCAATGCTGACACTTCAAAAGATGTTTAAATAATGCTATAACAAGGGGAAGAAACTTAGAAAGGAAAACAGAAATTGAATGAGAGGGAGAGAGAGGGCACATCATATATCAAGAAAATGTACTCAACATATATATATAAAGAAACTTCTGATAACCAAAAAAAAAAAAAAGGGCTACTAGAAATGACCAACCCAATCCCAATCCCGAACACAAAGCGTCCAATCATCATAATAGGAAAATTAGGTGCTACTGCTATCAATAAAGCTCCAACAAGGTATAGGACTAGGAGAGATGAAACAATCAACTCCCTTTGCCTTCCTTCAATCAAAAACCTCACCTTTCAGATTCTATTTGAGGAAAAAAAAAGGAAAAGGGATAACAAACATCGAACTATAAATGAAAGCTCAAAAAGGTTGAGGAAGAAGAAACCTAGAAAGTCAGCTACGCTAAATGCTAGCACAGAACCAATTAAAGCCCCATACAGTAAGCCACTGACCTATTTATTTCAACACCAGCAATTAAAAGGAAACAGATTGTTAGAAAGAATGAAACCTTGTGGTCTCTGCAATATGATTGTAGGAATCACAAGTACTGCTACGCAGTTATCAACTCACCACAAGCCTAATTTCCACTGAAGACAAGCCATACCATGTTGTTCCACTCAAGGTGGATGACTGTAAGAAATTAAATACCCATAATAAGTTACACCATAAGGATAGTTACAAATTCTTATATAGTTTTTTACTGTACTAGAAGTGGATAGGTTTTTCCGTCATCAAATAAGAAAATTTCTTGCACAGTATGGATGGCATGTACCTCTATTGAAATGGTAGCACCAGATGTAGCACCAATATCATAGCCATACAGAAGTCCTCCTAGAGTAGGGAATAGAAAAATAAAGCTCATCCAGTTAGCGATATGCTCTTAATAAAAAAGATAAAAATAAATTAAAAAATGAATCATTTATTTGACTCTCACAAACTCACAAGGATTATAAAGAGAAATATTAATGAGCTTAGGCTGTTGCTATATGGTTATTATGTACTTGTATCCTTCCTTCATTCCCTGCTTTATGGTAAGAGGGTTGATAAGAGGAATGTGAGGTACTTATACTAGCTATTATTAATCCTAGTTTCAGCAGTTCTTTCCTCACTTTGAAATTCTTTCCTATCTCTGAATATTGAATTGGTTTTACCCTGATGATCTTTCCTATTTCTAGGCCTGTGAGGGTAAATTCCCATCCAGCCCTATCCTTTTCCCAGTGTTTGAGTCGGTCATTTCGATGTTGTCTTTTAGCATCTGTTTTATTTATTGAATGGATTGGACCTGATTGGCTTTCTGGTTTGCCAATGTGATTCTTTGAGATTTAAATGATACTAATTATAATATCAAGTTCCTTCCCCCATGGGTCGATTTGGTTTTTTATTAAGCCATTGAACTCATCACCCTCAGATTCTTATCCTCATGAAAACTCAGAATATGTAGTGTGAATCTCTGTCTCCTCAGTGTTCTAGAGGATTTGCCTCATTCATATGGTAGTCTAATAAAGAAATGGAATATACAGGATATAGTATTAAATGAGAAAGAGAAGACGAAGAAGAAAACCTGCAGAGGTTTGGCATTGTACATTGGGTCATGGAGATTGTCATATTGGTGCCCTAAAACAGTAGAGATAGAAGCTTCATCCACATTCATGTGACAGGGAAACAACAGCTATGTTAAAATTAACTAATGAGATGAAGCCTTCCATCTGTTTTTTCTAAACCTCTATACTAAAAACCACAGACACAAGAGTTGGACGTTTCAATAGATTTGGAAGAATGGAATTGCAATCAAAGTTGTCTCGACCAAAAGTTGACTCACGGATCATTGCAATCTGTTCTACTCATTTCATTGCTCTATGTTCATTTTCCTTGATGACACTTGAGAAGTTATAAAATCTGTAGGCAATACCAGATGCCAAAATACAAAAACTTTAATGAGGATATCATATAAATCCTAACTAGGACTCATCTGAAAAGTTTGACAATGTGTGCTTGTGTATGGATCCAGTTGTGTGTGTGTGTGTGTGTGTGTGTGTGTGTGTGAGAGAGGGAGAGAGAGAGAGAAGTCAATTTATGCTCTTTGTAATAAAATAAAATGAGGTGGTACAATTCTTATTTGGAAAAATCTCATTTGTTTAAAAGGGATTTTGGGTGGTTTGCTGTGCATAAGTGCTCTGAATTATATGTATACCCCACACTTACAGATGTATAGTAAAGCATGGATTTAATTAGCCCCATGTGAATGGGCATTGGCCCAAATATCATCGTATCAGAGAGACATCAGTCATCACCATTGCATCAAAGTGATCATTGGCATCTGTCATCACAGTGAAATGAAAATGAAGACAGCAGGACATTACTCATTTTCTCCCCCCATTAACTTCTAACTACCTTCCCTTTTGTTGGGCTGTGGCCAGTTTGCCGGTGGTTTAGGAGGGGAAACTATGAGCACCATCCAGAAGCTTAGAACCAAAAATCATGCGAACAGCAACAAAAGCCTCTTTGGGAATGATCCACAAAATACTAACCTACCAAATGGCTTCAACTTCCATAATTATTCTCACAAAAATCACAATTTAACAAACACAGCATGTTCTTAATTAAAGTGTTCATATCATCAGGTATCAAAATCCCTATTCTCACCTCCCATTCCCATCTCAGATCCCAAAATGGATTCCAAATTCAAAATCAGCAGGAACAAAAGAAAAAAAAACTACAGAAAGCAGATTCCTTTAAACTAGATTCTTGATGAAATTCCCTAAAAAGCTATCTTTTTATGGTCATTTTGAAGAAAAGGGGATCCCCCAAAAGGCAATCTAATAAAGAAAAGAAGAGACAGGATATAGTATTGAATGAGAAAGAGAAGAAGATGAAGAAGAAAACATCATTGTATATCGAGAATAGAGATAGATTGATCGACTCACATCAATAACATATGAGAAAGAGAAATCGAAAACATATATGTATGAATAGAGAGAGATAAAGGTGTGCTCACAAAGATGATTGGTGAGGGCCTTGCAATCTTGAGCTGCAAAGCAATTGCAAGAAGGGTCAAGGAAGGAAGTTTCAGGTTCTCCAGTTCAAGAAACTCCACATCTGACTACATCCGAATAAGGAGGAGTCTTCATGTGCATATGTCCCTCACCCAGTAATATTAGCCATACTCTCCATCTCACAACTCATCTCACAACCACCCTATGTGGTAGGCCTATCTAATTTGTTTTACTTTTAATATTGTAGAGATGAGGGAGAGGAAAATTGCCACATAGGATGATTGTGAGATGAGTTGTGAGATGGGGAGTGTAGCTAGCATTATTGGTCCCTCACTATTTTAGTGAGAGACACTTCCTTTTTTGGATCTGCCAAAGAAAAAAAGATGCGATGAGGTGTGAGGTTTTGTCCTTTTGTACATTAATACTTTCCAAACAAGGAGTGTCCCTCATCAAAATAATGAATGGCATATGCACATGAATATTGTCCCTAAACAAGAAAGGGGAAAGAAAATAAAAGATTCAAGGAGAGATATATAGATAAAGCGAGTGCCATAATTACACAACCAATACTGTGAAGGAGCAGCCCACACACTACGGTTGAATCCAAGCCAAACCAACCCATAGTTACGCAATCCATACCATAAAGGAGCAGCCAACACACCCCTAATAGTACCAACCAATTAGACAAGAATCAAGTCGCATGAGTTTGATCACTTATATATTTTATGATTAAATGTACTCACCAAGAGTTGGATGGCTGGTCACCACCAGATGAGTGCACCCCCTCCACCAGTTGCAAGCATGTCCCTGATCATTTACGCTTGCGTACGAGAATAAAGATCGGCATGCTTCGTATTCTGTGCCTTAATCTGTGCTTGCTGGATCTCGGTCAGTCCTTTAAGGTGAATCCAACTCCTCCTTGACAGTTTGCATAGTTTGATCATGTGCCCATGATATAGTGGTCGTATGTGAGGAGTTAGGGGGCTTCGTACCGACTTTGAATCCTACATGCACCCTCACTTGTTCCCAAGCACCTCTATAGCTACCTCCTTCTGCATCTTCTCCTAAGACGACCCTGTCTAAGAATTTGGTCGTGAAGCATTTCAAAGTGATCCAGTCATCCAACTTAAGATTAGAGCAATTAGGTTATTTACTCAAACAAAAATATAAGTGGGAATAAAGATAAATGTAATGACTAATGACTAATTGTTGTCATACATGTTTTCAGCACACACCAAGGTTATCTAATCATTCGTCATCTTTCTCCAATGAGACTCCTTAAAGAAGTCCGTGATGTAGTGCCTCTCACCACCATTCTCGACCACGTGATTCCATTACTTTTAAAATAAAAGTATATATATGTATGCATCATGTTCGAAAGTAAGATGTAAGAGACCTTTAATTCATATCACCTTAATTGGCTTCGCAGCTGGAAAGGATCTTGACTCCATAGTATGATTGTAAGGTAAGTGCTTCCAATTTTCATGATTTTTCTCAAACCGTTTCTGGAAAATAATTTGAGTATTAATCTACTTGATATCAATTATAATAAATGAAGAATCCTAAATATTAAAAGTAGATATTACCTAGAATTTTTTATCCTTCCAAGCAACAACAATCATCTACCTCCAAGCACGCTTTGTAACCTCTTGTAAAGGCTTACTATATGGGTCAATACCATCCTTCAGCAGCCGTAGGTAGTGCTTCCTCATGTCATAGCACCAATCCCTATACCTCTCCTGGCTCTTCATGTTGGTTATTGCTTGTACATTTAGATTCTCATCATACCCCACAATATCAAATTTATACTGCATACATGGTTACTTCCATTTTTCAAATAGTACTAAGTATTCTATATAGGAAAACTACTTCTATAAAAGAATAACCTATATGGTTCCTAGATGTCATTACCAGGACTACCTGTCTGATAGAAGCGTTAGTCCCACCACCAATCTGATCCCACACCATCACTCCCTCAATAGCCGACAACCGAATCTCTATACCAATTTGAGTAGCCACCTTGGTGGCACAATACCCAACTGTTGCATTAACCCCATTAAAAGCCGCTATAGGGAGCTTTTGGCCTTCATTATCTCTCAAAAGCTGTGCGATTTCCTTCCCACGTGACTTTCTACTTACCCATTTCAACTTTGAACTAGCCAAAGACCAAGAAAACATGTGACTTACCTACATTGTATGCATGAATGCATTAGACTTAAATGTCACTTACCTACACTATTGGTGTTGGTGGCGGCGGTAGACGTTACCTGTACAGGCGTGTCTGTTGGATAGGGAGGGTAGGCACATGGAGGTCAACTGGTGGCCGTAGAATATGTACTGATGCATTTGGGAGGCATGGATGGAACCTAGCAAAATAGTAATTGTCACGTCCCCCAATTTGAAACTGGGGAAAAACGTGAGGAAAGAAATAAATTGGCAATTTTGTTTAAAGGAAATCCCACAATAATAAGTCTAAGCCAAAGTCATGATATAGTTAAAATAAATTTAAATCAAAATCCAAAGTGACATTAGAAAATAATTAAGTATAAAGGTCTCAAATAAATAAATATTGAATCCAATCAACTACCTAAAATCAAATCCATAACAATCCTTAATTATTACTTTAAAAGAAAGATCCAATAAAAGTCGATGATAAAATCCTTAATTAAAAGTCATGGTAAATTTAAGAGACGATCAGTCTTGTGCAACCCTAGATGGCTCTGAATCCATCATTGGTACCCTACTCGATCTCATCAATTGGCTCAAACACATTAAAATGTTTAATCCTCTGCTTGCCCCTCAATAAGTAGGCATTAGTACCTCTGCACCATATAAACAAGGTCAAAGGCAAGCTATAGACATAATTTGAAATAGCAAGCAAGATCAATAACACTAATTAGACATGATTAAGACAGTAGAAGATTACTGAAATAAATGGAACATATTAAACATGCTAAACAAATGAGCAATAATCATGTATAGATGAAAGCAAAGCCTCTGTTTTGGTTGGTGAAACTTAGCTAGCAAAGTTATGGCGAGTCCACCATACAAATAATCAAACAGAACAGAAGAGAGTTGGCATTCAACCGTGTGAAAACAAAAATAAACTACAGCCATGTAATTGCCCCAGAAGTATACATATAAAGTTACATAACATAATAATAATATAAACAAACCATATACATGACACTTGCTCAATAGAGAGACCTAAGTCAGGGAGAGGGCTGGCTCCCAAGTACACACTAATTTTCTATCATAACTCAACTTAGCTTTTAGTGGTTCCAAATCGTTCTTTCATAAAGCTAAGCCACTCTCAAACTCAATCATGCAAGGGTATATAATAATTCAGGACAATCCAAGGAACTCATACATGCAAACCTAAAAGTCAAGGAAAACCCACAAATCCAACCTAAGGCCAGAGACAATGTTCACTTACCCAACAATGCCACTAGAACCACAGGTGATAAAAACAACATTACATTCCACTAATTTCAGCGTATAGACCCACTTAAGGGCTTTCAATAAAGCTATGTTGAATTACCACCACACAAGAATTCAAATGAGTTGTACGAGTAATTAATCATGATCAATGAGAACCGCGTGTCCGAACACAACCTCACGTTAAGGTCTTACCAACTTATGTGAACTAGTGTGTTTAACAAAATTCGGGGAAAAGTATCAAAACCTACATCTAATTCAACCAATCAAATCTAATTATGCAAAGTTAATGTGTTTTACAAATTTGGAAAAAGTATTCCAATTAGTAACAAAGCCCAATCCCAATGGGGTCCAATTATGATAAAAGAGGGACAATTAGGTTATTAATCACCATTAATGTGTGTTGAACATCCAATTTATTTTTTGTCAAGACCCTGGCTAAACCCAAAACCATATTCCAAATTTAAACCCCAATTAAAGCCTAATTAAAATTCTAATCAAACTATAATTTAAACCCTCATTCAAATTCTAATCATACCCTACTTAAATTTTAATTAAAGTTAAAATCATACTTAATCAAAACCAATTTTTTTTTCTGAAAACCAGAAATCCCCTGGCTACCAAGCCCAGCTTAACAACCCGCTAGGCCTGCCCAACAGCCAAGCCTACCCAAGCAGCAGTCCCAGCCTAGCCCGCAGCTAGGCCCACAATAATTTACAAGTGTTAGAAAATTACAACCCCTCCCTCCGGTCTCAAATGTAATATAAACTAGGAAAAGTAAGAAAATTACATGAAAAATAGAAGAAAATGTAAAAAATGAAGAAGTAAGGGGTGGTAACCATGGCCCACAATCACTGAGCCTCTGCCAGTGACCATGGCCCACGGTCACTAATAGGCAGTGGTCGTTTTGGCCATTGTTCTTCTTCGTTTCATTTCTGTTTACTTCCACAATGCTTTCAAGGTGTTGAAACTTGTGTCTTTTAACTTTAGGAGTATTGAATGATCACCAAGAGTGCTAAATTCAACCTTAGAATTATCTATGATCTTTGATAATCACTACTTTGATTTTGCATATCGCTTTTGTGCAAATCTGGAAGGATTGCTTTTGTACAAGCAATTGACATCAGAGTTGTATCATTCTGACCCTATGATTTTCAAGGAGCAGAATGAAACCTAAAAGAGGTTTGTTCACAACTTTAGAGATGGCCTAAAAGCCCTTTAAGTAGGAGAACCAAAGAAGACAATTTCATCCTGCCGAATTCCTTTAGCACTTGGCAACTTTGAAACTCATCCTTTATGAGTAGTAGTAGTGCACATCTTCTTCCCTAGAATCATTTATCACCTTAAGTTGGTGAGAGAAAGAAGAATGGGAGGAATTACAGGCCAATTGTTTGAGAAGATAGCTTATAGATCTTCAAAACGAATTCCAAAGTCCTCAAAGTGAGGAGAAGCCTTGATTTAGGGACCTTTCTTGTGCTTGTATAGCCTTCAGAGGGAGTTGGAGTGGTTTTCTGTAGTTGTTGGGGACGTGTATTTGGAAATAAAGTGAAATAACCTCCAAAAACCGTTTGTAGCTCCTTTACAGGTGTCCGTGACCATGGCCACGGTCACGGACTGACTTAGTTTTTGGTTTTTTGCGTATGTGAACCATTTTTATCATTTTGGGGCCAGAATGATGTTCGATCTTCACAAAACTTGGAGGGATGTTTTCTAACACCATCTTGAGAGTGTCATATAAATTCCATCATGTTTTGACCTTTTGAAGTTAGTCAACCATCACTTTGACTTTTTATGAAAGTGGGCCCTCGTTTCAACTATTTGAAGCCCAAATAACCTTGGATTGACTTGAAACTTGGAATAATTAATGTCAGGAGCATCTTGAAGTATTTGTCCAAATTTTATATGATTTTGACTTGTGAAAGTTTGATTTTAATCAGTGGCCTATTGTCACATGTCCTAAGTCAATGTCTCCTTGTATTGCTGGCAGTCAATTTATTTTCCACCTGAATAATGTCTAATTGATTTGAAACTTTGAGAAATTGAACTTAAGTACATTTTTGAGTCTCTGATCTAAATTTCATCAGCTTTGACCTCTTAGAAGTAAGACTTTGGTCAATGACCCCAAGGTTTGGGGGTCGCTAACCCCTAAGTTGACATATAACTGAAGTAAGGTCAAATGAAGTTTGCTCGGCTTAAAATTTCTCAAAGTCATTTTTTAACACGACTTGAGCTTTGCATCCGAATTTCATTAACTTTGGCTACCTGGAAGTTAGACTTTGGTCAGTGACCCCTAGGTTTTGGGTCAATGAACCTTGAATTTAATAGTCCATGGGTTGAGTGACCAAATCAAGTCCACTAACTTTAAAATTTGAACTGTTGCACTCTGAACTCATCTGAAGTCTTCTGAGTAAGTTACAT
Organism: Sextonia rubra; assembly: GCA_037013555.1. Classification (NCBI taxonomy): domain Eukaryota; kingdom Viridiplantae; phylum Streptophyta; class Magnoliopsida; order Laurales; family Lauraceae; genus Sextonia; species Sextonia rubra. The sequence continues at coordinate 22,108,567 of JASUAD010000024.1, read as the reverse complement.
CATCTCTAAGCATTTGGGTGCAATACTTAACCTAGCATCCGACAACCTAGGGTTTATGTGCCCCTGAGCTTTGAATTTGCTTATGATGTCATCACTGCAACACTTGTAATGTTTGTAATTTTTTATAGGTCAACACCACTAAGTAAGACCAACAAAATTTGGTTTTAGATTCTTACATCAGTAGGTGAATGATTTTCTTGTTAAGGTGACAAATCGTTTGGGAATCTGACATTAAAACACCCACATGCTGGTCTAGGGTGGACCAAATTTAGGATTGTTTTTGTTTAAAATAAAATTTTTAAGAACTTTTTCAAAAGAACAAACATTTTCAAAAGAACTCATATGATTTGATGATATTTAGAAATCTAGAGTTTTGAGAATTTTGGAAGGAAGTAGAATTAGTGTTTTTGTTTTCTAAGAGATAAAATTTAACAAAGGATTGCCAAACCTTGTTTTTCATTGAAACACATATATATCTTTCAAGATTTTGGATCGGAAGCTTTAGTGTTGTTTTAGAAATTCTTAGGAAAAAATAGCATGACTTTTTGGGATTTGAGCTAATAAGTTCTCCCGGCATAGATGAACAAACCTGATCCAATAATAAATCTACATGTGTTAATTTGGGTTAAATGAGGAAGGCTACCTATTATTCAGTTCTTAAAAAAAATTAAAAAAGAGAAAAAAAAAGAAGATGGAAAAGAAAAAAATGAAAAGGATAAATTTTGGCCCAAACCCAAGTATGGTCTGTAGAATTTCTATAGGGAGTATGTGAAAGGATGAATAATGACTAGGTCTGCACCCTAGAGTTTAACATTTCTTATATCATAGAAACTCGGGAACTTCTACATTGGAAAAAAGAAAGTGAGAGAAACTTTAAATTGGATCAGTTGAAAAAACTACCTAAGAGTATGTATGAAAGTCACCTTTAGATCAAAGGAGAAGCTACCATACTCATTAGCATGAAGGCTACCAACGAATGTCCGATTTCAAAATAAAAAGAAGCATTTTTTAGAACAAATAATAGCATGCCAACTCCGCATAGGAACTTTGAAAGGAAATTTATAAATCCCCAAACCCAGGGAAGTCAGAGTATTTGAGGGAGAATTCTGCTTTCAACATAACTATGAAACATTTGAAAATTTGATTTGATGTATACACCAATACAAGGCACATAAGTTTGGTATAATTTTGAGAAGCTTTTTAAAACTAAGGATGTGAACCAAATTTTGAAAAGTCTGAGATTCAGATTATGCTAGAGGAAGAAAATATTTGGTTTGACTTGATTTTCTTCTAAAAAATTTCTTCTATTTTTATTGTTTTTTTCATTTTTAGGGGGAATGAGTTTTCGGGGTATATTCACACAAACCCTCATGAGGCACAACTCATTTTCTAGAAGAAGTCCAGGAGTTTAAGCGCTTGCTACATATGCTAAATGTCGTCGAAAGTGCATACGAAAGTGGCTTTGCTTTTCTTTATTTTTGTAACTTTTAAGTTGTTTTCATAGGTTTAGTTTAGGTCAAAAGAAATTCTCTTTTTCACATTTTTAGCTAGGGACTAGACAAATCCTAGTTGAAGGGTGTGTAAAGTCCATGAATTTGCATCATTTAATTATCATTTTAAGTCAAATTATGGACTTAATCAGGTTATATGTACCATTTTTCACACAACTTCAAAATTTCATGCATTTTCCCCTAAGAGTTGAAAATTCAGGCATTTCATACACATTTCATGCATCATTTAAGCTTAAAGAATCCCAGTCAGATTAGGACTCCTTAATACTTCATTGTTTAAGCTAGTTTGTAAAGGGAATGAGAATTTTAGGATATGTAGAACCTAAGGAGTGATGTGAAATTTAATTCAATATATTTACAACTGCAAGGTCATAGCTGTCGATAGTAGACAGTGACAAATACAGGTCAAACCCACAGGGAGCACGTATGAACTAATTAATTAAAAATCTGAAACTTTCCTTTAAAAGCAATCATAAAAGAGACGTGTACTAATGTGTAAATTAGAAACTTAACAAAATTAAAACCAAAGTGCAAGAATACTAATGATGAAAAACAGATCAAAATGTCTTGAATCCATTACATAAACTAATCCATCAATTTATGCAATTAATAAAATAGAATTGTCTCAAAAATACTTCATATCAGAAACAAGTTAATGTTTCTGATCCCGATAATTTTTTTTTATAAAAAGTCACAAGTTTTCAAAATTTATCTTGGGCTAGATCCTCCTTCACCTCATAAAATTATGAACTAAACTAGACCTTACATATCAATCAAATATAAATTATCAAAGAATTCAATCTAAGTATAACCTATTAAGAAAGTATATATGATTAAAGCATCATTCAATTAGAACTATAATCAGAGGTTGTCAAACTTGACGATAGATTTATTAATCATATTAAGCATGCATAAAGACAAGTGATGTATTTAATTTAAACTACTTAAAAAGAATAGGAAGATTTACTTGCTCAATAAGACTACTCCTTCATAGCAAAAGAACTTCTGAACTTTATTAAAATCTCCATGATGATTACAAAATGATACTCTCAAATTTTCTCTCTTCTAATCCTAGATTCAAGAGTAGATTTCAAAATACCCAGAAATTTCTTTAACTTTTTCTACAATAGAGAGAGAAAAAAGAAGAAAAGAGAGAGAGAGAGGGATGTATGGAAGACGTCCCAAGGGAGAGAGAGCATATTTAGTTCTTCTCCTCATGTATTCCTTTTGTGGCTACAGGTCTCTTTTAGATTAATTGAATCTAGACACCTTCATTATCTCAACAGATAGAGCTCATCTCTGACAAGAGTATCTCCTTGGAGAGGTTTCCATTTTGGATGTACAACAATGAATCTTCAACATGCGGTTTTGATTTCATTCCCGCCTAAAAATGTAACTAAAATTTTTTTGAGCCCATAACTTGGTCAATTTAGCTCTGATTTGTGCAATCTTTGACTTTACGGACATCTACTTTGAAAATGTTTTCCAACGGTAGGTCAATTGCAACAATCTGACATCTAGTTTGAGAGAAATGCTCATTTTAAGTTAAGAAATCATGAGAAAAATGTGGTTGACTTCCTTCTTGCAACAGGACTCTTCTTTTTAGCCTTTGAGATGATCTTTCCTTCTTAGATGATAAGATTGATAAGGATAATAAGGAGGAGCCTTGTTGTTGATTCTCTCCTTGAATTTGAGCTAAAAATCAACGATAGCGGACCCACTTGCAGTAGCATATGATTGCATGCGAAAGGGCCTACAAAAGTCTTCAAAACTCTTTATGCATGAGAGATGAGACCCTTGCTTGTTATTGGTCGTCCCAAGCACGTGGGAGACATGGTTGGATGTCCAATGGGATGTGTGGGTCCTACATTTTCCTGCACATGCTAATTTAACCCATAAAATACTAAAGAGCCTACATTGAAATAAGATCCGTCTAGATAGAGCTCTACTCCAAATAAGACTCTGCGAAGAAAATTTGCATAAATACTTAAATAAAGCAGAAAATGTGCAAATTCCAATTTTTGGGTGATAATGCATGAAATAATGAAATTAAATGAATAATGGAGCAATTCACCTATTTAAGTCCCTAATTCAACCCAAAATGATGAATAGATGATGCAATTTCATGAATTAAAAGGGAGGATTTGGAAAAGAGTCCTAGTTGCATTCAGACTCTTTCACACTTTGGAGCACAAATAGACATCTAGAACCCACATTCTGAATTGAAGTTGAAATTGAAGAATGGACCAAATGGACCCCACATACACACACATGTTGTCTTAGACATATGAAAATCAAGTAGAGGGGGGGTCCACTCATCTTGCATAAGTCCAAGAGTCCTAGTTGAAGTAAAAGACTTTTTGTGGACCCACATTTAAACAATGGAAATGTCTTACATACATGACAGGGCCCACATTAGCTGCAGATTTGAATTAGTTTGAATTATCTCTTAATTAATGCAAACAAGACAATTTTGGTGGGAGATAAAAGCCAAAGAACTTTAATTAGCCACCCATAATGTCCTTTTAACATCATAATTTGTGCAGAGATAGAATCTATTTCAAATCAGAAAAGGAACCCAATCCCATTTTTCTCAGGATAGATTTCTTAAAACGGCTGTAACTCTCAATCTTGGCATCAGATTGGTGAAGTCTACCTATAGTTGGAAAGTTCTTTCAGAGTAAACGTTCGTGGAGCCTAAGATTACACAAATTGGAGCTAAATTGACAAAGTTATGGGCCCGAAAATTTCATGTACATTTTTAGGTGGGATTGTAAACAAAATCTACTCCATTGAAGTATATCTGATGCACATCCATCCGTGTGCCCTATTGGAAGATTAGATAAGAATTTCAAAAGTTTCCACCTCATTTTATCTCCAAGATTTCTCTCATCTTTGGAGGTAAAACCAATTAACAAGCAGCGATCTTACCTCTCAATCCACCAAGAAGTAGTCCAAATTCAACGAACCTGGAAGGGCCAAAAATTATAAAAGGAGGCTCCCAAGGATTTCTAGCCAGGGGTGGGAGGTCCCCACCTCTTCCTCTCTTCTCAATTTCTCTTTCCCCATTTGCTATAATTTTCTTTCTTTTTAAAGGTATTTTGGAGCTTTATTCCAACCACTTCGGCATAGAAGGGATTGTTTTTTAAATAAATTATTGCATAAGAATCCTTTTAATGGAAATCATGCTAAAGTTCTTGATAACATCTAAGTTGAGTTTTTATCGGAGCAAAGATGAAGCTACGTAGATTTTTTGTTTAATTTATGGGATTATTCTGTCTCTTTTCTATCTGTTTTAATGACTACTTTATTAGAAAAATAAATTTGTCTTCATGCCTTAAGTAACCTCTATTATGATTTATAATTAGTTGAATTTGATAACTTATGCTTATTTTGATACATTAAACTTAGGGCTGAAATCCTTTGATAGTATATGCTTAGTTTGATAAATTATAGCTATGATGTTTTTATTCTTTTATGAGGTGAAAGAGATCTTGGGTGATGAATTACTTCTTTTTATTAAACATTGGTATTTTGCTATAGATAAATCCTCCGGAATAGAAACATGATTTATTTTCAATTTGAGTTATCTTAAGACAAAGAATAAAATAATTAGAGGATTGGATTGATTATCTTGCTTAGTGGATTCTAAATGCTCTGATCTATCTTTATTATTATTAATTTTCATACTTTTAAGTTTCTGATTTTCTTTTCTATTACAAATTCAATTTAACAATCTCTACTATTTAGTTTAGAAAGTTCATATTTTTAATCTTTAACTTAAAATAATTATCTGTGGGATAGTCCTGTATTTGCCATTGTCTATTACAGACAACTGTACACTTACAGTTTTTAGTAGATTAATTTAAAAACACATCATAAACAAACCATTACATCATGTCCCACAAACCCCCCAACATGTAAAAATCCATCAAAAATTCTCCAAAAAAATAAGGCCATTATGTCCTTTTTTGAAAATAAAAATTACACTATTTCTTTGGTGGAATCCATGGAATTCATGTTTGGAGAATTTTGAAATTCTCCAGCATAGTGGAATTCCAAAACTCTCTATTGTGCTTTAGCATCTAAAAATTCTACTAAAAAACTAAGGGGTTGAAATTCCTGAATTCCAAAGGCAAAGAGCATGCTTCTTACTTGCCTCTAGAATTTGCAAATCCCCCAAAATAGAGAAATTTCAAAACTCTCCTCTAGAATTAATATCTTGAAATTCCACTAGAATACAAACGGAATGAAATTATAAAGTTCTCATAAAACATTTTGGACGTTTAAGCAGCTGGTATTTTTAAAATTTGGATAGAAACGTGGAATTTATTAATTCAACGAGATGAGCCATCACATCATCTTCCAAAATCCCCAACAACGCTTTATGTCAAAAAAAAAAAAAAAAAACCCAAATTTTGAGAGAAATTATTGTAAAAGAACAGGCCGTACTCTTTTTTCTCTGAAAAATCCCCGACGATGTAACTCCAGTTATGGGAGTTTTAATATTGACCAGTTGCCTGCTTCATTTCAACGGTTCCACCGACTCGAAAAGTCGTCGCACATCACACAATCCTTTGGGCAAAAGCTAACATCTTCTCTTCCACCTTTCAAAAGTCATAGTCGCTGCCATTTCCTTGCTCCAGAACAAAATCTAGGCCAAGTTCGTAACAACCCCAGATCAGAAAATGCACGATTTCTGCCTCACATTCCCGTACGGGCTTATTGTTCTTGCTGGAGGTCTTATAGGGTATCTCAAGAAAGGAAGCACTGCTTCTTTGGCAGGAGGAGCTGGCTCTGGTCTCCTCCTTGTCATTGCTGGTTATCTAAGCCTCAAAGCATTCCAAAAGCGCAGGAATTCGTACATCGCAATGTTACTGCAATCGGGTATAGTTTTCCGTTTTTGTGACCTGTTCTCCCTTTTGGGGATTGCATGGAATTTTGATTTTTCTAATTTTATCTCTTGAGGCATTTGATTTGATGAAACGGGTGGCCTTCAATTTGGATTATTTTGGATCCCAGATGTTGGGTTTCTCGGTTTGGTTGGTATTTATTTTGGGTTCTCACCAGTTTTTGTTTTGTTTGAGATTTGTTTGCTAGGTAGAGAAATGTGTTAAACGATTACTTATTATAAAAAAAGGGGAGAAATTTTCAAATAAGGCCCTAAGGTTTTGCCTTGTTCAAAAGAAGGACACAAGTTTAAAAATTTTCAAATAAGTCGCAAAGTTTTTCAAAAAATTTTCAATTAAGGACATCCGTCCATTTGAAGATATTTTTGGCAACTTTTTTCCTTAAGATTTAAGAAATACTTAAATTACCATTTATTGCAATAAATCCATCATTCAATTTCTTTATATTCTCCTCATTTTCTTCTCCAGCATCCTTACGATGATCATAAACAACTAACGTCTCTACTGTAATCAACTACATATAGTGGCTGCTAAAACCACATCATGGCTTTAAATGATTGGTAATTTGATATTTTAGGAAAATTGGAAAAAAAAAAGTTGTAAGGAAGTACCTTTCAAGGGACAAATGTCCTTAATTGAAAACTTTTTGGAAAATGTAATAGTAATTTGAAATTTTATGAAACTTGGGTCCTTTTTGAAATAAGGCAAAACCTTAGGGCCTTCTTTGAAATTTTTTCGAAAAGATACCATAGAACTCAGGTTCCAATTTTGGCATTTATATCCTTTCTCCCTCCCTCCCTCTTTTTCTCTCTCTCTCTTTTTGCTTTCATTTATATCCTTGCCTGGGAAAGTGCACCCAATCAACAACTAACTACAATTAAAGAAAGGTGGCCCTCAGTCTTACTGCCATTGAGGCAGTCTTACTGCCATTGAGGCAGTGGGGGCAACGGAAGCGCAAGAAACTCCAACTGTTTAGACCCAAGAGGAGCTTGGTGCTTTCTCCTGGAGTAGCCTCTAAGCAGAGATATACCCTTGGTGTGTCCCTGTCATATCCATGCCATATCTGGGAATCATAATTTCCAAGCATCTTCTAATTCGTATAAAACCATTGAACCGGCTCAACCAGAAACTAGAGCTGTATGCATTATATGGATAGAATGCAGCTGACTGGGATCATTCAATACGATTGTATGAACATGGTACCAGGGCCAACCGGTGGAACTTTTCAACATATTGAGTTGTCTTGCCATTTACTTTGCTACTATCATTTTCTAAAGCAAACATCCTTATGTGTTAAAACAATTTTCATGTGATCTCATTTTGTCCAAAATATAGAAAAAAGTTTTCAGTTGAATAGTGGCTCAAAATGATTTAGCTCTTGTACTTGTATGGATTGGATGCATTGATGTTGATAGTCCGGATGTGTTCATGGTGGATGTAATCCATCAACAGTTCGTGTTCCAGACGGCTGTGATTGAGATGATCTATCCTGTGTCCTGGCACTCCTCCTATGACTTGATCAAAGGCTCAATCCCTGTTCTTGGCTTTTTTTTTTTTTTTTTTTGGACCATGCCAGCAGATTCTCCTCATTCAGCTAGGAATGGGACTCAACACCAAAAATTTCACCAAGTTGGATATTGTCCAAATTCTTAGGGATGATATGGTTGGTTTTTGTTTTTGGGAGGGGGTGGGGGGTGTTGAGCACCAGTGTCCCCTTATGTGGCTTCATAGGCCACATGTCCAACATTCTTGCCTCGGATCTAATGCCATGTACAGCAGAGTCATTTGAGTCTTTCCATCACATGCCTTCCGAATATAGCCCTAGCCAAAGGCTTCGTGCTTCGTGAATTGATTAGCTAAGAGTTCCAACAATGGGATATTTGAGAATGTGATATGACCTTTTTTTCCATATCTCTGGTGAGTGACATTGGATCTCAATCTTCTTTCCACAACTGTGGTACTTTTGATCCTTCATCAATGTAATGGCAGACTCACCATCTATGAATAGTTGACTGGAGTCTGGACCATTGGCTTTCACCAATTTCAAGTTCCCAATAAAGTGCTTTAGTCAGTTGGCTCTGGGACATCACCATTGCAAGATACATACTCTGCTAAGGTCATCTACGGAGCAACGGGCTCAGTTTCTTATTCCTTCATTTTATAGAACCTCCACCTAGGGCGCACACATAAATCTGGTATGGATTTTAGTTTGTCCAAACCACGTCCAATCAACATTTGAATAATCATGTATAGTTCCAAATAATGATCCTGACATAGGCGATAGTGCTTTTTTCCTTTTAAATATTTATCATGTTTCCTCTTGCTGATGAGGCACTAGGTTACATTGCATCTACTCCGGAAACCCATATCAAAAGCTCACTCCAGTCTTGTGCACAGCATAGCATATATGATGCTTCCCGCACCTTGAGAATAGGACTAGTCTCTTGTTAGCAGCTCATCCTCTTCACTCGTGGGATCCACATAGCTGGAAATTTTTCATGCTTTTACATATGAGTGTATCAGTTGGCTTGTAACTCTTGTTCCAAAGCCAACAACTGATTTATCCTATCTTGGATGATTTTGATTCCAAACATCACTCTCTCCAGGGTGCTTAAATTCATATAGGGTTTTAAGCATTGTTGCTGATGCTGGTATCAATGTATTGGCCAATACCACAACGATGTCACTATGATATCAGTCCTGGTCCATGTGTAATTGTCAGGAAAATATTGGCTGTCCTGTCTTAACTGATATTTTCAAAAAATTGAGTGTAATGGAGAGAGAGAGAGAGAGAGAGAGAGAGAGAGAGAGAGAGAGAGAGAGAGAGAGAGAGAGCTACCTAGTTTCTCTAGTTTCCGCTGCTAATGTTTGCTATGGCGATATTGCCACTGCCCTCTTCTTCTTCTTTTCTATTCCTCTCCTTTTTTCTTATTTTTTATTTTCTTTTTTGTGGCAGTGAAAGGGCAATGGCCCTTGGTTTTCATTTTTCCTTCATATACTTGGAATGCGACTTCGCAGGCTACTCAATTGGACCCCATATTTTTTGAAATGGTAACTTGCAATTGGAAACCTCCCTTCCCACCATATTATTTAAAAATCTATACCCCTCATGTTAATTCATGCTAATAGGAGGCGTGCCCACTTCTGATTGATCGGGCCATTTAATCATAGCAGTTTAGATCTTTAAAAGATGAGCCCAAACCTACAAAAGTTTCTTAATTTTTCGGCCTTTATTTATGCTTAATTGAACCGTACTAATAGGGCATGCTTTTGAAAATTTTAAGCCACTGGAAATAATGCCCTTTTTTGAATGGGAATTCAAATAACAAATTTACTCAATAGGAGTTGGGTCTGTTATTAGATTGATCCCCTAGCAAATGTTGACTAAAATATTCAGAAAAAAATCAATTCTTTTGTAATGCCAATGCAACAGTGTGCCAAGTCAGCAAGTCTTATTGGAGTGAAATTTGATATTGCCAATTGTCCATCAAATATCATTTTATGGACAGTAAGCAAAGTTTCTGTCTTTGACCATTCGATTAATGATTTTTGATCAAATAGCTCGCTGGCCAGATCCTGACATCCTGTTTTTAATTGGTCAATGATTCTAATCATGTAGCACAGTCATTTTAACAAAGGAACTAACTTCGGTTGGAGTGAAATCTTTCACATGGCTAATGTAAGGGCCATAGTTATTTTGAGTGGTTTGAATTATTGATATGCAATATATTATTGATGGATTTATAAATTATAAGAATGAGCCTAGAGAATAGAGACTAGAACTTAAACATGTTAGATAGTTATAAATTAAAGAGCAACAGACGATGTTATGACTTAAAGAGGAATATTTTCATTAGTGTGCACTACTGATCAAAAATATTGTTTTCCAGAATTTTCTAATATTAGGAATATTTGGGTTATTTTTTTTTTATATTTTTGGGGCCAAGAAGGCTGCAAACTATGGTATATCATCGCAACATATTGCTTTTCAGGGTTGATTGTTAAGGAGACTGCAGCTGCAAATTTGAACCATGCTTACGACATACCCCTCAGTTCATACAAATTTACTTATCTAATTCACCACTATGGTTGGATGTTTAAATCCATCTGGTGTAATTCTTGGTCATTGGAAGCAACCACTGCCACTAGGACTCTTATCAATTTGAACTTCATGACCGGGTCTCTGCGTAATTTATTCCTCCCCTGGTTTGCAACCATCCCTCTGCTACTATGACTCTTCTCAGTTCGAACTTTATGACTGGGTCTCTGTGTAATTTATTCCTCCCCTGGTTTGCAACCATCCCTCTTCTACTTCCTTGCTACTGTGCACAAACTATGGCTTTTGTCCGTCTTCCAGTTCACTCTGTTGCACAGCAAGGTCAAGATTAGGTGGGCCGGGCCCATTGTGACCATCTATTGTGGGTCAGGGCAAGCATTGATTTTTTTTCCCTTCCTCTTTCTTCTTCTCACAAACACCCCTTCCCTCTTCCCTATTTTATAAGAGTGAGAGGAAGAAGCTGTCAAAGAGAAGAAAAAGGAGATTTCGTATTATGTCTTATCCAACAAATGAAACATCATTTCTTCTTGAAGGACAAAAGCCCAGGCTATCCTCTCTCCTATTTTCTGTTCAGTCATCGTACAGTAAGTCGGTAACAGCAGATACTGTCTAACAGCATGGTACAATAGTCACAAGCTGAAGGAAGCAAGCATCATTATGTGGCCGAGTCAAGTTCTGAGTCACGTCTGCAGTGGCTGAGTCACTCTCTAAGTCTCTGCATTCTGTCAGTTGCCGCGGATGTAAACCAGTGACTGTATATGATCCAGATGGCTATGATCAAAGTGATCTCTCGTAAAACTCCTTGTATGATTCAATCTAGGGCTTAATTCTTATTTATAAAGATTTAGAGAATCTTTGTTTAATCCCACCAGGCCAACAGATTCTCCTCATCTGACTAGGAATGGGAACATAACACCATGATTTCACTGAGCTGGATATTATCCAGACTCTTTAGGGATGGGGGAATAAGTCATTGAATAGAATTTATGACTCCATGGGAACTTTTGATTTACCTTAAATCTGCAATAAGTTTAATTATTATATTAGATGGATGGTTTCCACTGTGTTTGGGCCAATTCCTGAAATCATAAAAGAGGTCTGACTGTGATATTACTTCTTCAGATCAGTACCCACACTGATGATATCTTTAAAGCTGAACTACAGAAAATATACATCCAATCTAGTGTGCCTTTCAACTTCTGTCTTTTCTAGAACAAAAAGTTGTGTAGATAAGCTTTTGGTTTCTCAAATACTTTTGCGATGTGCTGCACATGTAACGGCTGCACAACTATCATTTCAAATTTCTATGAACATTTGTTTTGCCAATTTGTAACTACTTATAGAATAAACTGCTATTGTCTATATGAAAAGAAGGTGATATAAAGTGGAAGAGAATATATGCACGAATTGAGATCATGACTGTTAACTGCACATTTGTGTTTGTTTAGCTCCTTTATTTTGTCTGTTGTGGCCATCATAACTTTTGCCCAAGATGGAAGATGATTGGTTTTGAACTAATGTTTACCTCTGAAACAGTTGTTGCGTTTTCCTTGACATGGTTCATGGGGCAACGATACAATGAAACATCCAAGATAATGCCAGCTGGAGTAGTTGCTGTTGTCAGGCAAGTTTATTGATTTTAGTAGTGTCTTTTGTACTTTACCTTTTGCATATATGACTTCCCTTTGAGCATCATGATGAGAGCAAAGCTCAGGTATGAGCCACATGAATTGGACCTATTGGACTGTATGGATGGGACACATCTAATTTTTGAAGCTTTTGATTTAATTGCAAATTCCATAATGTAATTTTTAGTTAGTATTTAATTCTCATTAGGGCGGTGGGCATTGAAATCTAGAGGCTATAAAATAAGTCGTACAAAGGCAGAATATATGGATTGCAACTTCAGTGAACATATACGAAGTGTTGAAACCACTGTCAAAATTGAAACCCATGAGATACCACGTAGAGATTCTTTTCGGTATATGGGCTTGATGATTAGTAAGGATGGGGAGATTGACGAAGATGTTGAGCTTAGGATAAAAGTTAGATGGTTGAAGTGGACGCTAGCTTTTGGAGTGCTCTGTAACAGACGAATGTCAACCAAATTGAAGGGCAAATTTTACAAGATAGTGGTTAGACCAGTTATGACATATAAAGTAGAATATTGGCCAATTAAGAAGATGCATATACATAAGATGGATGCGGCGGAGATGAGAATGCTAAGGTGGATGTGTTGTAAAACTAGGAAAGATAAAATTAAAAATGAGTTCTTTTGAGAGCATTTAGGGGTAGCACCAACAGGGATAAGATTAGAGAAATCCGTTTAAGATGGTTTGGGCATGTTGAGCGTAAACCGGTTATGGCACCGGTGAGGAAAAGTTTGGCTATCCAAGTAGATGGCCCGTCAAGAGGTAGGGATAAGCCGAAGAAAACATTGATGGAAGTCATTAAATCAGATTTGAAAAACTTTAACTTATCTAAGGATTTGGCTAAAAATAAAACGGAATGGTGAAACAAAATTCATGGAGCCGACCCCAACATGGTTGAGATAAGGTTTTGATGATGATGATTTGATTCTCATCAGGAATCTTTAATAAGGAAAGCAAGTTACAGTATTATAGGGGTTTGAACTAAGTTTTCAAATTAGAACAGATAATAAATTTGCATGGGGAATGGGGATTATCTATGTGAAGAACTGAGGACAATGAGGGAAGCAATATTGATGCTACTGTTACCCTCAATGAAGTAAGGATAAAAGGACATTAGCCAATTTTGCGTGACCAAAATTAATATCATGAATAGCAGAAGAGAGAATGTGAGGTAAAGGATGAGATCTATCTAGTTTAGTTCATGAAAAATAGAAGAGAAAGAATGTGAGGCACTGGACATGTGATCTATTGCCCTAGAGTCAAGTCACCCACAAACTAGGTCTATATGAGTTAAAGGAAGCAGGTGTATTACCTATTTGAATTTGAGCAATGAGATTGGTACCTCTGAGTCTTAATACTCCTTGGATCAAAGCATCATATTCACTTAATCAGATCCAGTGGCTCCTGTGGTTAACAATTAAATATAGATGATAGTTTCAATAGAGCTAGGACTTTCAGACTCATCACCACTTCACAACTGAGTCATTAATAGTCGTTGCACACTTGCACTTGAGGAAACTTGAATCCACTAACCACAAACCCCTGCTGCCACAATCCCACTGCCCCTTATTCCTTAAAACAGGCATACTGGCAACATAAGAGAAAATGAGAGAACTTAGAGAATTTGAGAATATTGTGACAATTTGAGAATGTTGTGATGTGTTCAAGTGTCTTCTTACGATGGACCCATGGATTAAACTCAGACTTGGCCTAAATCAAGTTGGGTTTTATGGGACTCAGACTCGAATTATGGGACTCGGCCAAGGCCCATGAGACTTGGCTTACTCAACTATTTTTATTTTAAATTTGGATTCGACCTGACTCAGTCAAGTCCCTTGTGACTCGCTTGACTTGACTTGGACTTGGCCCCAAGCGAGTTGGGTCCAGAGCCCGAGTTTTTTTTTTCTTTGATGAGCCTCTTGTTCTTTTACAATCTTTCATGATACTCAAAACAGCAGGTGCAATCCCCTTAGACTGAGGAGGGAATCAACAATATTATGCATGTATTTCTATTCTAGGAATGTCTGCCATTATCTTGTGAGTTGTACATATCATCATCATCATCATCATCAAAGCCTTATCCCAACCATGTTGGGGTAAAAGATCTTTATGTTTGTGAAACACTCGCAGCCCATGTAACATGTGCCATTCTAACCCTAATTTGACAAAAATTGATGTTTCATGCAAGGTAGAGCTTTCGTGAAGATATTTGCAATTTGGAGGTCTATAGTAACATGAGCAAGAGTGATGATCTTTGTTATCATAGGCTTCATGAATATAATGGCAGTTGCCATCAATGTGTTTTGTGCGCTCATGGAACACAAACTAGTGTTGTTTGCATGAAGAGGAGTTGCAAAACTTTGGGAAATCCAAGTTCATGAAGTAATTTGCAAAGCCACACAACCTCATAACAAGCAGATGCTATCAACTGATATTCAGCTTCTGTTGAAGATTTTCTGACATGTTCTTGTTTTTTTTTTACATTTCCATGAAATCAAGGCATTGCCCAAAAAAACACACCATCTGACGGCAGAATGTCCAGATTCTAGATAGCTTGCCAGTCAACATCACAGTGAGCTTGGTTATAGAAATTAGAAGAGCTAGGAAGAAGAATACCGCAAGCAAGTGTACTGAGAAGATAACAAATTATCCTCTTGATAAGAAAGAAATGATGTTGTACTAGTAAGTTGAGCCATGAGTTGACTGACGATATTAATTGCGTGAGAAATATCAGGTTTGATTATCATCAAGTATACAAGACAGCCAACCAACTTTCTATCGAATTGTTGGATATAAGCATGGCCAAGATTGCTTCACAGCCTACGCTAATTGGCATTTAGCCCCCACTCACATCCATATCTGCTACAGCCACTACAAGGCTGCTAGTACGCCTACTACAGGGCCGCTACAGAGTAAGATAGATTGCTATTTTTCTAAAAACTTTTAAAATGCATAATAAGACTTTTCTTTTTTCTCTTCAAATTACATTTTTTATGCAACTTTAGACTGTTTTATGTTTACAAGAACACACACACACACACACACACACACACACACACACACACACACACACACACACACACACACACACAAAAACACAGTTTTGCTGAATTGCAGTCGATATAGAGAGTTTCTCTCAAGGGCTCTTGTCTAGGGATATTTTGGTAGACACCCCTCTTCCTAGAGGTATTCTTTTCTCTACACTCAACTAAACTAAATGGTTTTGATAAAAGTTAATTTGTTATTTGGTTTGAACTTTAAACTTTATTTAAGAATTATTTTGTAATTTATATATCTTTTGTTATGTATAGTTTGACTAAATTGCTTATGTGAATTTTGAATTTAGAAATGCATAATAGAATCTAACTTAGTGTAGCAAACCAACATGAATACACGAGAAAATTAGATCAATATATATTTTTTTATAATCATTTAGCCATACAAAACTTCTATGCACTAAAGGGAGCAGTACACCGCCCTATCTTAGTTGTTATTAGGAAAATGGCATCAAATTCTGACATTTCCTAATATTATGTTTTTTGGATTTTTTTTTTAAATTTTGACAACTTTTTCAATTCACACCACTATGCCATTACGTATCGCCTCTACCACTATGTATCAGCCGCTACATAACATTTTGGCCACTAGCCACTATGCTTGTCACAATTGTTATTTTGATCCTTTGTTCTGAGAGAGGAGTGCCATCATCCTTTTGGTATTTCACATTACGTTATGATGGTGTCTCCACTGGAGTGGTTTCTTGTAGATGAGCTTGAGCAATGAGGTCCATAGCGTATTTGTGTTGATTTATGAATAAGCCCCCCCTGAATTCTCTGAACTTTTAGACCTAGGAAGTATATTAATGGACCTAGATATTTTATATGAAATAATGCATGAAGAAACGTTTGCGATTGTAAGATACTGTCAAGATCATTGCCTGAGGTAATGATATCATCAACATACATGAGCAAAAAAGTGATCCCATTTGAAGTTTTCCTTATAAGAAACTACCTACCTGAAGAGTCTTATAAATACTTGTCAAACCATGCTCATAGGGCTTGTTTTAGTCCACAAAGTAAATGCCGCAGTTTGCACACCATATTATTGGACAAAGAAGGCAGCCCTAATGGAAGACAAATATATGCATCTTCTTTTAATTCACCTTGTAAGAACACATTTTTAACGTCCATCTGAAAAAGAGCGACCAGGCAACCAAAAGAGTAAAAGAATATGTGAACGATTGTCATCTTTGCAACAGGTCCAAAGCTCATGTTATAATCAATAACAAACTCTTATCGATTTCAAGGGCAACAGATGAGCTTTGTAATGATCCAAGGAGCCATCCGTCTTGAGTTTTATGGAAAAAATCCACTTGTAACGAATTGGCTTAGTAGAAGAGGGCATTGAACGACATCCCATCCATGAGTCTCCTGTAGAGCACGAGGTTTCTCCTGAATTGCCTGTCTCCGACAATCATGTTTGACGGCTTGTTTGTAGTTGTTAGATATAAAATTAGAAGAAAGAGGAGAGAAGGGTTGGGTGACGTGGGCATGGGGGGGGGGGGGGGGGGGGGGGGGGGGGGGTGGGCGCGGTGGTGTGTGTGTGGAGGGGAGAGGTGTTTATGAGAACAGAGTAATGAGAAAGACCATAGCAAGCAGGAGGATGGAAAATACAAATGCTCTGTTGAAGAATTTAAGGTTCTAGATCAGGTGCCAGTTGCGATGTAGCTAGGAGGGGAACCATGTGCTAGATTTTCTTGATGATTCCTTCTCACATATACTAGCCCATGTTTAAATCTTTTTGTTATGAGAGAAATTCAGAAGAAAGGAACAAAAACAGGTGATGTGTCAACATGGGAAAGAAATACTAATTTTAAAAAATACTGCATTCCATGATGTTAGAATTCTGTCTATAGATGGATCAAAACACAAAAACCCTTGTTGGTGTGCAGCATATCCTAGGAAAGCACATTTTGTAGACTGAGTAGAGAGTTTATTTCAATCATGAAGCGGAAGATGAACATAGCAAATACAGCCTCTGTCATCGGTATTCTTGAATTGTGTTATATCCTTGACTGCATTCCAAAATGTCAACTTTCATTTGTAAACGTTGGGCAGCATGATCTTGATTATAACTGGTTGAAAGACAGTCTGACATATATTTCACAGTTTTGTATGTTCGACGAGACATCAGAAATTGGAATTTAGAGTCCATTTAATAATCTTTGCATCATTAATTATCTACTGACAAGATTTGGTGGGTCCATTGGTTTACTTGTGGTCTCATCAATGTGGCGCCGGTTGTTACTTGAAATTCCCATGAGAAATAAGTAAAGTTAATGGCAAGAAGATCAAGCTTTTCTGCCATAGAATTGCTAAAGGACCTTAGAGAGGCTGCCACAAAGCAAATGACTTGAGAAAAATCAGCCAAGAGCACTATTCCAAACATACAGTTCAGATGACCTGCTTTTTTGGAAGTAGAAGTGAACTATATCCTCTAAAAATTTATGCAATCAAAGATCAGCTGTGAATCTTAGATAGACTATCAAATTATCCTCCCTTGAGAACAAAGAATCTTGAATTTGAAAAATATCCATAAAATTAGATGTCTCTAAGAAAATCAGCTGTGAAATTTGAGAAACTGAAAATCTAGGTATAAACCTTACCAGATCAAGCATAAAAGAAAGTGAAAAAATTACCAGAATTCTCTCAGGCATAGGTGACCAATCACTCAAATATTCAGTCTAAAATGTTTATCCAGTTGGGACCCACTAAATAGTGCTGAATGATGGATGTGTCTGAGACTGCAATGATTTGCTTTAACTAGCGATAATTTCAAGATCTATCCTTATGGAGGACAGATATACACCAGATGATGATTTTTGGATGATTTGAACAACATTGAAATCCAGAAGAGTCGTGCAGAAGAAGACAATGCACTCTGACAATTCCAAAACTGCTTAACAAGTCTATAAAAGACCTGTAGCACTCAAAGCTATCCAAGATGGGATCGAATTCAAAAATTATTGTTGAACCCAGTCACAGCAGATTGGATTGATGCCGAAAAAAATCATAGTAGCCACTAAATGGCCATGGTAAACAGAGGATTTGTATCAATACTCTGATACTGTAACACCCCATCCCACATCGCTTAGGAATGAAATATGAGCTTAGTATATAATGAACTATGTAAGTTACTACTAGTAATTTGGACTTAAGCATTTTGGGCCACGTGACAAGTTCACTAAGTTACCGGGCCAGTGGGTTACTCGAGTTGTTACAAATGCTATCAGAGCTGACTCTCGACTAGTTCAAGTATGGGTTCCTACCGTGGTTTGGTGCAAGTAGGCAGGTTCCAATGTGGGCGGGCCAAGTGGGCTGACAGGGTACAGGGACTGGTAAGCTACTGCACTGGGACGTGCAGCCGTAAGAGAGGTGGATTGTAATGTCCTGGAGTCCTACATCGACTATAGAAAGGAAAGTGACTGGGCTTATATGTAGAGCTTGCACCCTGACCTTACATGAGGCCTTGTGCCTAGGGACTTGTATTGCTAGTGTGTTTGCTTGCTTGCCCAGTAACAAACAAAACCTCCGCTGTGCACTCTAATGACAATTTGGTAGGACAATATCATGCTTGGGGCCTTCCCAAAATGAGGCTTTTTGGTGGGTTAAAGCCCACCGTAAGCAAAACCATGAGCCCATAGGCCAAAGCGCACAGTATTATGCATGTGTGTGGTGTGGGGCGTTATAGATACCTTGACCATATAACAAAAAATAAGAGAACTAAGAGAATTTGAGATTATTGTATGCATTTTAATGTCCTCTTGTGATGGACCTCATGCCTTTTACAATGTTTTTTAATGGGTATTGCCCCTTTATAATGTTACATGTTTCTTAAAAACAGCTGGTCAATTCCTTTTTTTTTTTTCCCTTCTTCTTCTTTTTTTGGGTAATGATAAAATATATTAAAAGAAGAAAGCCATATACAAGAAGGCCATAAAAAAACCAAAAAGGGCTTGATGGTATACAAGAATTATACCGCTAAAAAGGAACATCACACAGTGAAAGCTACCAAGTTAGAAGTCCTACTCACCCCTAGCTTAGCTAATGAATATGAAAAACCATTTGTTGACCTCCCAACATGATGAAATTTCACTTGAATCGAAGATAGTAGAGTTCTATGTTCATTAAAGTAAAATTGAAATCTTAAAGGAATGATAGCCGAAAAAGACACCCACGAGATAGTATTGAGGGAATCGCTTTCCACCTTTACCCTTGAATGAAAGGACGAGACAGAAATTCGAACAGCTTCTAAGATAGCCTACACTTCTCCCTCATTAGACTCCATAGTCCCAACATTTTTGGAAAACATTGCCAACACAAAACCTCCACTATCACAAAGCACCCCACCAATAACCCGCCAGCCCCTTTCCTTTAGCTATCCCATCCACATTGAGTTTCAACACCCTTATAAAGGGAGGAACCCAATGTACCACATTTTTCACCCTCTTGATCCCACAAGATAAGGGAGCCTCCCAATTATGCAAGACACCATATACTCTTAAATTTTCAAATTCTTTCTTGAAGGAGGCACATTTAGCAATACAAACAACCACCAATTGCGACAAATCTTCCATGGACAACAATGACTCTCTGAAAATTCTTTTGTTCCTTTCTTTCCAGACCAACCACCCAATAGCAAAAGCGATAAGCCTCCAAAGGATCAATCTACTACCAAAAAAAGAAGAAAACCTCCATGCTTTGAATATTCCCACCAGTGACCTCGGGAAGCTCCAAAGAACACCACATCGCATAAGAAGCCTACACTACTAATAATAAGAAAACTCGCAATGCACAAATAAATAGTCTACCTCTCATTGTCCATCTCACACAGCACACATATTTCTTAAATAGCCACTGAAGCCAATCCTCTTCTTCTAAGGTTGTCTGTCGTCGAAACTTTCCCCACTGAAGCAAGCCACACAAAAGCCTCCACCCTAGGAGGAGCCAAGCCTGACCAAGCCAATGATGTTGAAGGTTTGATCCTTGATAAACCCTCCAATTCCTTGTAGAAGGATTTACAAGAAAGCACCGGAGGGGCATGACTTCCAAAAAGCCTGTCCAATTCCTTTAGATTTAGGTTTGGATCAACAGTATTCTAGGATCAAGATGTACATGTATTTCTATTCTAGGAACGTCTACAATTATCTTCTGATCTGAACAAATATAAGATCTTTCTTTCTGTGAAATATACGAGGCCCACATGCCACAAACACATGTCACACATGCCATTCTAACACCTACTACCTGTCCTGGTGCATCTTGGCAGAAATAGTCTGGCGACTGTTAAATTTTGGCCGTGCCACTGCACAGTAGCCACAAAGAACTGCTACAAAGTTAAATGTCCACTATTCTATTCAAATGCTACACGGCAGAATCTCCACAAATTTTCAACAAACCAACAATTAACCTGCTGGTCCACAAGCGTCTACCAAAGAACTCTGTAGTAATGATGCTGTCTGAGACTCTGAAATAATGTATCTTGAATCAATCTATGACCATTCAACTGCTTTGATTCAGTACTCATATTTGATAAAATTAAATGGATCGGCAAGAAAAAACAAGCTATATTAACTGCTGAGTCATGGACCATCAACATTTAAGCTACAGAATTATGGAAACAACAGCTATGCTGTCAGTAGTGATGACAATGCTGAATCAACTTTGTGTGTTGTAAATGCTTATAAAAAGGCTTCACCAACCAAAAACATTTATAATCACTGCTGATCTCATAATCAACACATATTGTGCTCACTGACAGGAACCAGAACATAAACCGAGGGGTTTTCTTGACAATACTACGTTCAAGACAACCATAAATTGAAGAATACCTTTTGCAGACCTGGAGAAGTCGGAAGACTTCAAAAAGCAATAACAAATCTGCTACTGCTTCACATCCCTAACCATATGGCTACATATGCTTGCTGCAGTGCTGTAACAGAGGGGTTTTCTTGATGCTGGTCAGAAACCATGGTTTTCCAAATTGGCTGTGTCTGAGACTCAGAATCAGCGCCTATTGGGTCGAGTCACCCTTGAGTCTCCTTTGGTGGAATCTGGTGGGGAAATAGGCCAAAGCCAATAAATTTTTGCAGTATTGTACTAGAAATCAGGCTAGGCTCGAAGCGATTCAAAGCGACTCAGCCAAGTAGAGTATACTGTTTTATTTATTTATCTATTTGTTACTTTTTTTGGACAAAAATGACATATTTTTCCTCTTTTCCTCGGGAGGAGTGCTTTCTCCATGCTACTGTGGAGTCAGCCAAGTTCCAATAAACAAATCTTAGCCATAAGGAAATCTACCTCCAACCTCCTTCAAGTTCCAAGCAACACGATTTCATAATAGGTATCTTGATCCTTTTCCAAAAGTGTTTAGGCCTTTAGGGCACCAAAAATGAGGATAAACTGGAGAAGGAACAACTAAAAACAATCAAATGAGAAAGAAATAAAAGAAAATGGCCAAATGGAAAGCTAGACGGCAAAAAGAAGGGTTTTAAACCTTTTGGCTTGAGTAGCACTTGAACTGACTTGATATGTATCAGAGTTTGTATAGTCAACCGAGTTGACTTGCACTCGTTTCAAACCTGGGCACTAATATTTTAATGGTAACATGAAGAAATTTGATTGGTTCAATTTCTTATGGCCCTTCGATCCACATTTGAACCTCCTTTTATATCTCCATTCTTCATTGCTCCCCATTACCCGCTGTTGACACAGGACTATCTGAGCTCATTGCTGAAGAGACCCATCTTCAATCCTTACATTGTTTGCTTTTAACTTCTGATACTGTCTTCATAGCCAACTACAGAAGCAAGCAACGTCCTCTACAGACCAAAAAGGGACATAAGTGTTGACCAGATCTACCTACAGATGAGTGACTGTCACAAGATGGATCATAACAAACAGAATTGTCCCGTTTGACTGCCACCCAAAAGGAATCTTCCCATTGAGTCTAACAGGAAAGATGTCTGATTTCTCAGCCATAGAATCAACAAGATCAACTCAACAATATGCAAAATGAAAGGACCAAAGAAAACAAGGGCTGGACGACCCTAAAAGTTGCAGTTGAATTCTCCAAGTATAGCTTCTAGTCTGATTATATGTACACAATCAGACTCGAGATATGATTAGACACCTCAGTTTTCCACATCATGTAACTTGTTTCGCAGAATTCAGTGAAAACCTAGAGATTTTTAATGGTCTTGATTAAATCTTGTGCCCAAAACTGTCAGCCCATAAAAATTCACAGAACACATACCTGAGGACGTCTGAGAATTCTGAAAAAAAAAAAGAGAGAGACTCAAAACAGTTAGGTGACCTTCCAGCTGCAATTTCATGTGAAATCTGATCATATAGTAGGCTTCATGTGATGTGACACCCCTTTGATCAGGGAGGTGATATGTCATCAACTTTCTGGTATTTCGTTTCTTCTTCAGAGACAATACTCTAAAACTATGTATTTTGTATCTCTTGATCTATGATGCCTAGATATGGCATGGATACGATAAGGACACGCCATGGACACGACAGGGACATAGATGTTACACATAAAAAGCTGAGTATCAGATATGATATGACACGATACATTGCCCAGCTTGAAGTATCCATGCATCATAGCTCTTGATTACTGGTTGGCCCCACAAAACCCATGGATGCAACAGATGTTACAGATTCCACAGATCATAGGTTGACAGATCCAAAAACAATCTACAAGCACGAAATGACTTACTTGGATCAGATTAGAAAAAAAATCAGATTGGATGATAAAGAGACAGAAAGCTGATGAAAAGAAGATGGTAACCAAGATATCTCTGCAACAGAGATCCTTCAGGGCGTTGTACAGCTGATGAAGATACAATGAGAACCTGGGGCTCTCATACAATGTCAAAGATGACAATGATAGGATTGTGTCCTTGTTTTGAGCCCTCCAATATATAGAACAAGTAGTCAAAATTAGTGCATCATTCTTGCTCTGTTACAATCAATAGAAATCTATTCTCTGTCCTAAGATAAGAGCGTACTATCATTAAAGATAATAGTTAAACAGATTTGAGCTGACCCTTGTATTGGGTTATTTCAACCGAAAGAGTTGACCTGACATGTTGAAGGCCTCCTGCATCAGGGGATCTAAGTAGTGACAAGGGCAAGCTAACAGCTTGCATGGAAGAGCAGTACTTTCTGGTAGTTAGGGCTTAAATAGTTGAGAAGAACAACTGGCTCTCAAGGAAAGCTGAAAAAGGGTTACATATTTTCCTGTTTAACTGATTCTAAGATGGGCTTTAGCCCTTACCGATTTTCCAGTTTATGTATTATTTTTTGGTTTCTCAATTCAGTAGTGAAAAATTATAGGATGAGTGCCAATAGGGGTGGATGCACCCTGGATTCATGCCTGTTAGATTTGGGATCAGTCATGAATGCCTCAGTCTGAGATGTATATTCTGAAAATTAACTACTGGATGTTTTTCCCAACTAATACTCATTAGCTATTGAGAGGTTGGCCTTTTTCGTCTTTGAATACTGTGCTGTTAATGCTTTTATTTTCAAAAAGTGTGATGCTAATATTGGATGGTGCTTGCAGTTTGATCATGGCTGCATTTTATCTGTTCAAGATTGCAAGTGGTGGCAATCACATCCCTGCCAAGGTTGAATGAGCACTGTTGTATGAAGAAATTATTCAGACTTGTTAAATTTATGAGTGATTTTCTTTTGAATCTAAACATCAAAATGGTTTTCTTGGATTACCTTTGATTACATGGAACTCTAGAGAACCAGTTCAACATTATCATCCTAACCGTTTCTTTCTTGGGATGCATAATTTAGAACCATATAAAAATTTGTACAATATGGGTCATCTGATCAATTTGTTCTTATCATGTATTTGTTGGGAAAGAGACTCACATCCCACATCATCTAAGTACTGGGTTTGACATGACTCATGTATTTCTTTAGTTCTTTTTTTTATGTTCTTTTTTTTTTAAGTTTTATTGGTTTGATTTAGTAAAGTAAAAAATGTATGTTCTGAATTACTTGTTTTAAAAACAAATTAGGAGGGTGTCTGCTTATGTATACGTTAACGGAGAATTTTCTCCCAGGAATGGACTGCACGTACACTTCATTAATTTGCTAATAGGTTAAAGAATTTCGTGAGTTAAGTATTGTAACATCCAATATTAATTATTCTTTTTAATAAACTCAAAATATGTGAAATTCATACTTTCAAGGTAGCAGTTCATTATTTTTTTTCAAATCACAAAGTGTTTTTCTATGATCTATCAATTAAGCTAAGGGTTCATTAGACAATAGCTAATAATCCACCATAAATCTTCATAAACTCTTTTCAATATAAATATCTTTAGTCTTCTCTGCTTGCTCTCCTTGTCAACACTATGATGGAGTCACCATCTTTAACACCCTGAGAAAGGAGGCATTCATTGTATTTCAATATCCTGAGACTTTCATTGTATTTCAATATCCTTTCTCCATGAAAGAAAAAGTAGTCACCTTTACTGGATAACCCAGGAGAAGTTGTAACTTATCTTTTACCTTTTAAAAAGTAGTCACCTTGTGGGAGGTAGTACTTGTCCACCTGGCATTCCTTCAGATGGCTGACACTGTGACCTGGGGCTGGCAAACGGGTCAGTTTGGACCTACACTGGTCGGGTCAGTGCCATTTTACTCCATCTCAAGTGGCATACTCATTGAATTCAGTAAAGGGTCAGTTTTCACCCAAAAAAAAAAAAAAAAGGAACATCCTCTAGGTGGAGTTCACTGGTCTTTGGACTTATCTCTGTCTTAAAGGTGGCAATGATTTCAGAAATTCATGCAAACCCTATATTCGCATAAATGTTGATCGTTTCTCATTTCAGCACCTCTCCTACCAGTATCATCTTTACTTTGATTTTTAATCTTTTTTGGGTTGAATTGATGATGAAAATGAGAAGTGTATTATTGGAGACATGGTCTGTTAACTCGTCACCATTGAAGGAGAGAGTTTGTTTACATACTGGATTACCCAGGAGAAGTTGTGACTTTTCTTTTACTTCAAAAACACATTCAAGGGGATCCACCTCTAGAGGATTCTCAAGGTCACCATTGACAATGACAATATGCAGTCTGTTGCTGTGGGAATACCTGCAACTAGAGCAAGAAGCAAAAGATGCAAGCATATCGATTGTCCCATTTGGGTGGCAAATGGCTGATGCTTAGGGTGCAACTCAGGCGGGTTGCTTAACCCTAGTCTCACCGGAAATTGTATGTCGGTAAAGTAGATCTCAAACTGGACCTGATTCATAAATTTCTCGCCCGATCAAACTCGGTTCTAATGAGATAATGGTACCTTCTTTTTTAAAAAGATGCAATTGAATTGTACATAACACATAGTCCATATGTGATAGCTCAGCTGATTTGGATATGAGTGTGTGAGTTTGAGTTGCTAATGTAGCGAACTCTAGTCTAAATCATCTGTGTGCAGTGTGCATTTGGACCTGGGGATGGGACTTGGGGAGATTGGAAAATCTGAGTGGCACTGCAAAGTTTGCAGCCAACCTATTCATCCTAACTCCTAAATCAATGGGCTACAATTTCAATTGGTGTACACACTAATGGGCCCTATCCATTCATATGGGTGCAAACTCTATGAATCCACAGTGAGGCCCTCGCCCAGACACAACTTTCACCCAGTGTGAAGCTGATGACCGTTATGTATCAATCTCATACCTAGTCCGTACCCGAACCCTTATATTCTATACTGGTTTGAAAATTGAGGCCGAAGCCAGACTCAAACCTGGAAAGACCCAACCTAAATTTCACTTTTGGTTGCGTCTGGCACCCTAACTGATGTTTGTCCAACTTGAGCCCATTTTGTGATTGGGTCGCATACCTTGGCCCGGATCGAGCACTCAAGCCTAATTGTCAGAATCCGAGCCAGGCCATTCTGATAGACAAATGCACAAAGGAAATGGCATATATAAATGTTGACCGGCTGGGTCAACTTATCGGACGTTTCACTGGAAATTGTCACACCAGATTTTTTACTTAGAAAGACAAATCTTTTTTTTTTATAACTTAGAATATCCCTCGCCAATTCAGCCTTCAGATCTTTGGCTTCCGGTTGGGGGTTACCCGATTATGATAAACAAGAACAATTCCTTATGGGGTACATATATACATAGCCGCACATATAATACCTGGATAACCCAATGGGCAGGAGTCAAGCTCGAAACCTTGGGAAGCAAACATAAGGCTCAAACGAACTGAGCAACAACTTTGATGGCAAAGGAAAAAAAGACAAATCGTTAGGCCTAGATCCAACCTACAGCCTAAAATCTCATCCTATTCTTAAAAAAAAAGTGTGTGTGTGTGTGTGTGTGTGTGTGTGTGTTTTGTGGCAGTGGAAGGGTTGGGGGTTATATATGTAATAGGGCCCTAGATGTCCTTGGTCCAGATGCAACACTAATGATAATATGCATGTAAAATTAACTATTTAACCCACATAATTTGTAAGAATAAAATGAATTTTCACATAAACAGTCAGGTCCCACAATAAAATTTGAAAAACAGATGCATCAATTACAGGATAAAAGCGTTCAATACTTCATGATTTTAGAGTTATGTAATGAGTACTTGTACCACCTTAGTTTGCACTGAAAGCTATTGATTCTTTGATGTGCAATAATATTATTTCTGTTTGTATTGGTTGTTATTTCTTCATTATATTTATAGCATTCTTTTAAAAATATTTGTGAATAGCCAAATGAATTGTTTTTGAATATGTAGAAATATTCAACAATTCCCAAACACTAAAAGTATAAATTTGTTAAAATTTACAAAAGCTACCAAATATTCGGTATTACAATATATTAACATTATAATATGGAAAAAAGAATCTATCAATATTTAAATATATACACATGTTATCGAAACATCCCCTTAAATTTTTTATACGAAGAGAATCATGCTACAAGAATGAGCTAATGCATTTCAAATGTATTCTAAATTGTATGGATTCAGATGAATGCATGAGAAGTCTTTGCTTAATTTCTTCTTTTGCTGCATTTCATGGAAATGGGCAATAAAAAAACAAATAGTTGGGAGACGCTCTTTGATACGACTTCAATTTACCTATCAAAATTGGACTGTCCATTTGATGATTCAATCCTGAACTGGTAGACCCATGAAAATCAGTAGTGCCCAAGGGGCCCACTGTACATGACCCAAATATATATAAGGCTAATACGGTAGCCAGACAAACATTAATTTCGGGGAGAGACTGGAAGAGGGTAGTAATTTTATTACGGTAAGAAACTTCCGTATGTAGAACTTTGGGAATTCATCCATGGGCCTTGGGCTATCACAGATAACCTAAATTTGTTTGAAGCTGCCTACTACCAAATGGACCTGTCTTCCTACCTACTGCAGCTTGAACCAGGCTATTCTGCCTTGCCATGTTGACTCGGATGTATTTTACCATCTGAGCTACCTGGGTGAGACAAACCAGCATTAGCAGCCTGACCTATCACTATGATCAGGTGATGCGCTGGATAATCAACCAAATTAAGTGACATTCATCATTGAAATGAACCTTACCTAAAGGCTGACCGCGCCCAGACGGGTCACTGTTTAATACACTCCTAGACCTAACTAAATTTTTTGGTATGGGTTTGGGTTAGCAATTTTAAATTGATTAGTTGGGTTCAAACCCTACACATATCAGCTTTTCTGCTGTACCTAACCGAAAGCCAATCCAATCAGATCCTATAGGTTGCATTTGATGTATGTGGCAGTAAAGGTATTTTAAAACCATTGCACCTTTTTTGATGTATGTTTCTACCAATTTTTTTTTTCGGCAGCAGAGGTATCTGAATTGTTTTCAATTGTGAGCTAACTTTTTGTATTCAATTGACGAAAATCCCCTTTAACTTACTAAATATTTCACTAAATATTTCACATAGCATATAATCAACTTTTATGTTATGCACTTAAAATTAATCCACACTTGAAATGTTCAAGTGGTGGGGAAGCCCTGGAATGACCCGGAGGTCTTTAGTTCAAATCTCTACAAGGCCTAAACCAATACGCGTAGCTAATGAGTGGTTGTTCAATTATCTCCCGTAAGGAGGGTTGGTCTCCACTGAAACTCATCTGAGTATTAGCTAACATTAATATTTGAGCTCTTACAAATAAGTTTTAAGTTCATTTCAAGGGGCCACCGATAATCCACATAAAGATTTTCATCTTTCATTTTCCTTATTGTCATAACTCAAAAAAAAAATCTCTCATTTTCCTTCTCTTATTTTTCCTTACAAGGGTAACCCTAGGGTGTTAGACTTGATAGAAGACTAATCCCCTAGGTGCAGACACAACCCTACAACACACGTGGGGGTCGAACACTTGAAGTTGGGAGAAAACCTACGCCTTATGCTAACAGAAACCTACACCTTATGCAACAAACAAAAACCCTAGTAGGCATTGTAGTGATTTACATTGAAATCCAGACAAATACAAATATATATGTAATGATCCTCCAATATAGCTTTCCTATTTTATGCACTTATTTGCTTTATTGTAACTAGATCTAATCTAGTTACAATAAAGTAAGATGATGTACACCGTTGGGCACTAGCAAAAGTAAAGGTGTTGATGTTGTTGACCTCAAGTGCCACCCCATTGATTGTTCTGGGCTAACCACTCGATGTCTTGATTGGCCCCCGCTAGATATTCTCTACCACAATAGGTCTGAGTTGGGAGGGCAGTGAGACTATCTTGTGGTGATTAGCAAATATGGACCGCCCATATTGACAGTGTACAATGATAGGACATTGTCTTTATTGCTCGTTGTGTATTGGTATTCCTCATTGATGCTTAGACTCCTATCATTGTATTCACATGATCACATTGTCTTTAACTTACTTTGATATACTAACTATTCTTAATTTGATGATGCTACGCTTGGTGCATAGGTACTGAGCCTTTCTATCCGATGAAGGAGGCAAGTCAGGTGGATCAGCCTCATGACCACGAGTGATGTGCTGACGACATAGTTCAAGTCGTCTTGTTTGGCACCCGAGAGCCTTACTATGTTTTTGGATAGTTCTAATTTTTTTTTTGTTGGCTCTGGTTTTTAGTGTGGCCATGTAACTAAACTACTTATTCTATCTTTTGTATAACTTCAACTTAAATATAGGTTTAATGTTTTTACTTTGAAATGTTATCCGTATCATTTGTTTACATGAAGCTCTCACTTTTATATTTATGGTGAACCGAGGAAATATTCATACCTTACCACGAACTTCGATTCATGGGACCAAGATTGGGGGGCCACACCATGTGTTTTATTAAGAAAATTCATAATTGGCCCCTAGTCTCATGCATAATGCCCATGCTCATCAGCCGGAGCATGACAGTGGAGGTTATGGACTTTGGTCCCCTGATTTTTCCTTCACTTAGAAGGGTTTTCCTAGTGAAAATTGGTGTGTTTTTGCTCTTTTCTATTTTACTACTTGTGGATTGTGGTTGTGTTATTCAATGTGCACTATTATCTATTTGCATTTTGAAGGGAAAAGGTGTGGTGCTTTCCCACTAAAATCCTAACAATATCAAGTCACAGGTCATAAACAGTTTTTCTGTTAATTTTTCAATCATTGGAATCCTCATATATTATAAATAACATACTCTGATATGGGAATATTTATATATATAGCAGTTGTGATACAGCAGACCACATAAAAACAGTACATGATATGCTCGTAGGTGAAGATTTTTCAAGTTGAAGAATTGTAAAACACAGTATTAAACAAGCAAGCAACTTTTTGAGAAACGAGATCATCAATTGCCTCTCCAGCTAATATGATGTTTATTCATTTTAATAAATTCATAATATGTGATAATATTCATATGATACTTTCAAGATCCCAAATTACTTTTTTAATAACAAAGTAGAAATTTATCATCTAATACTTAATCCAGGCTTCTGCTGAACATTGTTTTTATTTACTTTCATAGTATGTTTCTATCGTAAATCTTCATTCATTACTGCTAATAATGTAAATATCTTTACTCTTCTGTGCTGGTTGGCCATGTCAATACTTGAATGGAGTCACCATCTTGAACACCCTGAGAAAGGAGGCTTTCATTGTAATCCATGATCTTTTCTTTGTGAAATACATGGTAGTCACCTTGTGGGAGGTAGTTCTTATCCATCAGACGCTTCTTCAGATCGCTAACAGTGTGACCTGCGGGCATCTGAAATGGAATACTCATTGAATTCAATGCAGGACCAGTTTTCACTACAAACCTCAGACTTTTAGGGGGAGGCATCAACACTCTTGGCTTGAAGCTGGCAATGATTTCCGAATGCAAACAAGCCCTGTATTCACATAAACGCTGACTGTCTCTCATTTCAGTACCTTTGTAGAAGAGAGCAAGCTCTTCTTCGTCTGGAACATTAATCTTCTCCTGAATTTTATATTTTAAGCTAATCACAGTATCCATTTCTTCTACCTCCAATTCAAACGTCTCGCTTCTCAATATTGTTACGTAGATTGTAAACCTTTCTTCCTCTGAATTAATGGTGAGAATGATACTTTCATTTTCTTGGACACCATAGTAACCCATATTGTGTTGGTCCGCTAACACAATATCATCCAAAGTGAGGATTTGTCTGCGTACTGGAATACCCAAGAGCAGTCGTAACTTTTCTTTTATGTCACGACCACTTGTCAGGGGATGCACCTGTAGCCGATGCTCAAGTTTGTCATTGACAATGACAATATGCATTCTGTTGCTGTGGGAAAACCTGCAAATACGAGCAAGAAGCTTTAATGATAGTCTCACTGAATAGCTGGGCCACAATGATGGTTAGGTTAGGGGTGCAAGTTGGGCAGGCTGGGTCTCATTGTGCTCAACCCTAGTCTGACTTGAACTGTATGTAGGTAACTAAAACTCGAAGCGACCTGGTCCGCAAATTCCCCACACCCAAGGACAATTCGGGTTTGAGAAGGGTTGACCCAGCCCGGGTCGCATAACCAAGGTTTTTTTTTTTTTTTTTCCAGTCGACATGGAATTTAGGAATTGTATCTACTTCATATTTGATAATAGTATATAGACAAAGAATGTATAGATTATACATTCATTTAATTTAAGATAAATCTGGTACTAGGCTCTAACTAGGGTGCCTAATGTCTAGGCTCGAACCCTCAAATTCCATTCGGTTTTCAAGATTCTCAAGTACATGGGCCTGATTGTCAGATTGGTCCGAGGCCCATTCATAGAGACAAGACAAAGGCACAAGGCAAATCGCAATTAGAAATGTCGAGTTGGTAAGGCAAGCTAATTGGCCCTTTCATAGGAAATTGTTGCAAGAGGTTTTTGAATTAAAAAGCCCAAATCTTTCGGCCTGGGCCCAACCTGCAGGCCTAAAATTTCATCCTTATTCCTACAAGACACGCAAAGGCTAGCCCTAGAATTGCTTGGTCCAGGTTCAGCAGTAATGGGAAATATTCATGAAAATGAACTATTTAACCCACATAATGTGAAATAATGAAACGAATTTCCCATAAACAGTCAAGTTTCACATTAAAATTTAAGAAAGTGCATCTAAAGTATTCAGCACTCAATGATTTTAGAGTTAAGAAATAAGGACTCATATCACCTTAGTTTGGCAAAAGAAGAGTGATAGCTACTGATTATTGCCTGCTCATTTCTGCAATGCCAGTGAGCTTAGTATTTTATAGCTAGGAAAAGAATCATGCTATGAGAATGAGTATATTCATTCAAATGCATTCTGAAATGCGGTTCAGGTGATTGAATAAGAACTTCATGTGTAATTTGTTTTCTTGATGCATTTCATGACTAGTAGCACTAGCAACATAATTCATAATTAAAAATCTACATATACTAAAAATAATGGCATCAATGAATTATTATATTTAGATGGACAAAATTGTAATCAAAATATTATACAAATTTTCCTTTCGTATAGAAGGCCATAGAAGACCCTCGCTACAAACCGTTGCATTTTTTTCTGAACTTCGTCAACCACAGTTCATTCTTTAGACATCGTCAGAATTTCATCCACAAAAAAGGCCACTTCGATTACACAGTTAAATTCAAAAAATGACTTTGGAATAGCTCCAGTGAAGAACTGATGATTCTAAGAAAAATGATGTATAAAACCCAATTAAGAACACATTGAATTTAATGAGAAAAAAAATCATGAACTAATTTGGAGACTTTACACAGCTTTTTAGATCATTAGCAGGATCTTGAAACATTTTCATAAAACTCAATTTTCAAAAATTAGATCATCTTGCTTGATGTGTGGACTTTGTTGCTAATTTTGCTTGGATTGTGGGATTTCCTATTGGTTGCTTGTGCCCAGACTGTGGTCTTTCTTCACTTCTGATTTATAAGTAGAAGATATGTTGTACTTCGGGTTTTACCCTTTGAAACAATCTTTTCTTAAATAGATTTTGCAATCGATGATCATCATCATCATGGTGATTACATTCATAAATAGAGACCATTTATGATTATCATTTAAAAAGAAAAATGCTAGTGTCATCACCATAATTGTCACACCCCCAACCCAAGTCCCCCATTAATGCGCCCAAATTTTGAGGTGCTACTTTCAAGTCAACTTCGTGCGCAGTTAACTCCCATGCATGGAATTGAGATTATATGAGGAAACCCCCCACATCTATTAGAGGATTAACATCACCACGAGGCAACCTGCCCACACTGCTCACGTATACAGTGGATTATCCAAGCATGATATGGGGATTTTTCAAGAATTGGACTCCCATACATTAGTTCTCAATCCTACGTGCGAGTTGTAGTAGGAAATTCTGCACAAATTAAAACTTTTTCCACAATTTAAAACTTTTCATGAAAGCTTGTGTTATTCTTTTCATGAACGACGTTAAGTCTTGGTAATAGGAGACAATCCATAGCATATTTGAATAAAACCATAGAGCATAGGCAAGTCCCAAAAAATAGCATCAATGTTAAAGTTGAAGTACTACCAAACAAAGATAGTCTATAACATCCTATGGGCCTAGTCTACAACATCCCATAGGCCAAGTCTATAACATCCTATAGGCCTAGTCTATAACATCCCATAGGCCAAGTCTATAACATCCCATAGGCCAACATAGGCCATAATCAACACCGACAAAAGATCGGGAAATCCTGAAGTGACCTGCTCTCGCGCAGCATGATATCTAGATGACATCATTAGGTCAACTACCTCCTGAGGTGTCCCATCAACCTCAATGCTGTGTCACAGTTGGAGTTGTTATGTCCATGATAATTGATTAGCCTGAAATCAAGGTGGAGAATGGAGGGGTGGGTAAAGTTGTTGATGCCCAACGTAGAGCTTGCCGGTATGACAGAGGCATATGTTTTGTCTCTGCCATACCCTTCATGGTTGGGCTCAACATCCAAGAGTGGTGCAAAATATCCTCCTCAGTGTTCATTTTAAGTGTGCAGGTGCGAGAATTTTGAGACGTTTATTGTGCCGAGGATGAGGTTGAGAAAATGGACGAAGATGAAGGTGATGTTGAGGATAAGTGAGTTAAGCAGTACCAGGCTCTGGGTTCATTCTACTGCAGTTCTCCTTTTGCTTTGATTCTTTTTAACCTATCGGTCATTTGTCTTTAATACATGGAATGGGAAATGGCACCACATATGTTACAAGGACTGTTAAAGTTTGTTTGCAGCATCATTTCCACATGAGTAAATGACACTTGAATTTAGTTGGATTTTTCGTTCTTCTCAACATTCTCAAAATTTATGAGGATCTAAATTATGAACAAATAAAAACGCATAATATTCTCCCATCTTGATACTTACCATATAAACAAGAATATTTATCATATATATGAGAATATTGAATGGTTTAGATCATAAAGCCAACAAAAATGCAGGTCATGACCGGAGATTTTGGGGCATTTCTCACATATTTCTCAAAATCTATGAAAATTCAACATATGAAACTAAACATCTAGAGGGTTATTCGTTCAATTAAAGAAAATTTTGTGCCCCTCACATTGCAAAACGTGAAGTGGATGATGGATTTTGATCCCGTACACCTTTGGCGGCAGTTAAAAGTATACCACCGACGTTTTAAAAGTTTTTTTGGGGGGGGGGGGGGGGGGGGGGGGTGGGTTCCCCTTTATTTTTTTTCCGCCTCAATGGCCAGGACCTGTGAAGGAATGCCTGGTGGGCACCCACAAGGACAACCCTAAAGTCCCAAAAATACCCCCATTCACCCCATTTATACATCATCTTTGCATGTCATCATGCATAAATGAGTACAAAGAAAGGTGTAACATAGGTAAGCGATATAAATTTAACAAACAAGTCCCACATTGAACACTATTCAGTAGGGAATAAAGGGCTGTCGTGGTGGGTGAAGCTGAGGTGCCCACTCCCATGGCACTAATAAGGTATTGATTCCTAGTTGGCACCCTTTTATTTCTAACTCCTAGCCATTGGGCCAACCAACCGAGAAAAACAAAAAGAAAAAAAAAAACACCCTCGGTTCGGTAGAAAGAATGAAAAATAAGGGTACATATAGGTGTGAAAACAGCGAGAAACGAGAAATAAAAATCAGAGATAGTTATCCACCCGTGCAAACTAAACAAAAGAATGAGTCAGAAAAGACAGATCTCTGAACCAACTCACTGGAGCAAGAATAGATAAACAAGAGGAGGGCAGAATGTTCTCGTGGGCACCATTCTGATATCCATCCAGCGTTTTGTACAGAAACATCACTGTAAGAATTTGTCTGTTCATCCAAATCCTGTACAGGCATCCAAATCCTGTACAGGTGTACAATGTGTTTTCTTTCTTCTTTCTACGAGTCTACCATCAAATTAGAAGATTTACAACACCATGATTGCCTAATTTACATAGAACATTCAAGAATCTGTTTTTTCTTTTTTTTTCTTTTTTTTTTTTTTTTTTTTGGTAAACACGTTGAAGAATCATGAATACATGCAACTGGATACAGGCTATTTTGCGAACCAGCAAGAGAACGCTCAGCAATTTTTTGACCTGTAGTACTTTGGGGGTAGAGATGGGCATCTCTCATTCATGTGAGCGTATGGATGTATGGTATTATATCCTGGCAACTCCATTCGATATTTTCCCCGAATTTGACAGAACGGAAGTTCTACATCATCACCTTGGTTGCACCATCCTGGTAATCTGGTTAAGTTGTCCTCGAAAAAGTTTAGGGTGTAAGCATCTTTTATCTGCATATTTTGAATGAATTAGCACCTTGAATGGATAAACAAGAACAGAGGATAGCAAGTACATGTAAAATTCCTAATACATGTGGGATTCACTGGATCAAATATTTTGGTTGCAACCATACATAAGAATTGTTACCAAGGGAGCTGTGTTTAATAGTCTAAATGACATTAAATTGAGAGAGAGAGAGAGAGAGAGAGAGAGAGAGAGAGAGAGAGAGAGATGGTCATTATTCTACAGTCACATCGGATTCTAAAAGGATAACGACATTTATATCAGATTCTAAAAGGATAACGTTTTTACAATTCTCAGTAACAAAAGCAAAGTGAAATTTGTTTATGCAATCAACTATTTAGCATAAGTATACCACATTGATGCCATGCAAAGATGGATGGACCACCTCTGTGCACAACTGGGACCAATATAATGCAGATCTAATCAAGAGGCAGCCAGCAACTGTGAGGACCACTGAAGATTGAAGTTCCCGACCATCTCGTTCATGAAAACTGATGAGTAGACTTGCCTGGCCTCATCTGTTATTAGGGCCAAAAGTAGTATGGTCCACCTATGACACAATAATGATTGGGCTCAACTAGTCATTTGGGTCACCTGGTATAGACAACATGATCTGCTTATTGCACTATTTGGATGGGTCACTTTAATTCCTACACTGGTAACTGGTAAGCCCTGTCTTGGGTCTCACATATAAATCCATTTGTTGGCTTAGTAAGCCTGATCATATTTAGTATTGCCAAGCAGTCTCTACACTTCTATCCAAAGTGCACCTACTAATGTCAAAAGAAAAATACAAATAAAAAGAATGAAGAAAGGAACTGCACATGGGAGGACTATTCAAGGTACTATACCAGTTCACAATTCGAAAGGTCTGACTCAGGCTGGCTGCTGATGAGCCCCAATTTACTTTCTGATTTAAAGGAAAAATCGCTAACAAAATTCCAAAATGAGAAGGGGCTAACAACTCAACCCAAGTACTTAATTCATGACTTGATCCGCTGGTTTATAACACATCAGTTCCAAATATGTCAAACAAGTCCATATTGGGTAGTCTTTTCAAATTATTACCTAATTAATATGTTTCTGACGCATCACTCATATATGGTGGTATTTATCAATATGAGAAACAACAAATAACATTCCCATAATTGTGGCGATCTCAAGTCATTTCTGTACATTACAGCCCCATTATATGATTCCAAATAGTGGAATCCAACCCTTCCCACATGCAAAGGCCTGACTTCAACTCAAAACTGAGTTGTTTTTACCTTTAGATTATATCAACAGCAGAACTATAAGCAGTTAAGATACCAAAAAGACTAATAATAATTTGATTAAATTTGTATCTAATCCCATATTTTCTTGTCGATTCACTCCAATAATGTATATTAGTCCAACTTGAGTTAAATTCATTGAAGAAAGGATTTGATCAAAAGGTTTATCAGAAGTAAGCCTCATGAACTTCATTGTACAGAATTCACTCAACGCTATGATAACTATGTTAATGCTCACACTGTCCGATCATTACCCTTTAATATTATATAGTAAATAAATATAAAAAATAACCAATGCACAAGAGGAGCCCAATAAGGATCTGGAGGAAGGCGTAAATACCGCAGGATTGATCAATATGTATAAAAACAACAAGAGAGCATTAACTTAATAGTTAATCTCATTTTAAAAACCGTGATCAATCCAATGATGTACGTAAAAATGAAAAAGAAAAATATAAAAAAGATTGAGCAATCATCTAGTCATAGAGGGTGATGTAGGCTCTAAGGTTAGGGCTTGCGTAGAGTGCCCGAGCACATGTCCGAGGACAGTGTGAATCATCTTCAACAAGACTTCAACACACGAGGACGCACCTCCATGGATAAAACCCACAATTCTATTAATCAATCAAGTCTCAAAATAATTGTTCTCTACAATTCTATATAAATGAAAAAAGAAGACTTAGAGCCTAAGAAATCTAATCAACCTAGGAAACTATATCCTAAATACAACTCATAAAATAAAATAAAATAAAATCTAATGACATATAGTTACTAAAATAAAAAATCCTAAATCTAATTGGGCCCTACACATGTGGCCATTAAGGTCTATGCTGCATCATTTTTCCCGGCTTGGAAAGAACTCAACCTCCAAGATCAAATATCAATCGGACAAACTTTCAATCTATTAGTTGAGCAAGAGATTGTGCACATGTTTGGAAAAACTCTGATCATGATGCATCCTTTAATTTGACAGACAAAATGCATGTGGATGTGTGGTCGGACCATTGGATACATCACATGTGAAAGTCACACCATCAAATAACAATATTTGACTAGCCTTTTGTCATCCCACAATTTCGATTGTTGATCCCCGAAGACAAAATCAATATGAGAATTTATGTGGGAGACCGCAACAACATGCTCTTCTTTCCTCAATGTTTGCACTTGCACTTCTTGATCATCATGACTCATAAGAGAAATTTCAAGTCCAAGTGTAGATGTCGAATCCTCTGAGCCTTGCTCTAGCTCCTCAGTCTGCATATCCTCTATAACCGGTTCCTCAACATATGTATTTGCAGTGACTTTTCTTCTGGAGGCGTAACTTTCACCAGATGAAACCCCTTAAGCATCTATTCCACATGAATTGCTACACAATATACTTCATGGATGTTAGTCCAATCATTCATTTTCTCCACTATTTCTAGTCTCAAACCTCTCATGAAACTAATTAAGTCATGTTCCTTACCATCTTCGAATCTACACTTGTCTTGGAGCCATGAAAACATGTCACTATAGTCAAGAACAAGACATTTCTCCTTGTTTCAAATTAAGAAATGACTGAAAATAGACTTGAGTTTCAAAATACCATGAGCCATATTGATCTTCATATTTGTATCATTAAAGTATGTTGACGATTGTGGTATCACAGAATTTCATCGTGGATTAAAAGAATGAATGGACCTGATGTGTAGATTTGCTACCACAAGCACACTAGTGAAGATGGATTTGAAATCTGACATCAGATGGCGCCAATATTGCGAAAACAAATTCTAGCCTTTGATCTTTCAGTGTAGACTGTTGCTGCTGATGCAATGATGATGGCAGTAGCTAGATACTACTCTGCCGAGCTTGGCTTCAGATGGACTTCCGCACTCATGGCCCAAACAATTTAATTAACAGGATGCTTCCAGATTTGGGTCAAACCCAATCTCAGGCCTAACCTAGGTGATACGCAAGTCCAGAAAAGGACTTATTTGCCTGTGTCACAAACCAGACACGTTAAGGGTCCATTTCGTCTTCTTCTTGTGGTTTGCACACAAGCAAATGAAAGGCCAAACAACAATGTCGTGCTCTGTTTCAACTATAGAGGAGGAGGTGAGAGACTTTGGGCAGCAACAACAAGAATGGCAGGATGGTGGCCAGGGCCTGAGACGATGACAATGGCACAGGAGATGATGGCGGATGGTAGTGGAATGCGAAGAAGATGAAGGCGACTGTTATGGTGGGACGACGGTGGTCCACAGGTACGACATTGTCCCCTTCTCCTCTTCTACTTTTTTCTTCTTCTTCCTCTCCTTTTTTTTTCTTGGGCTTTTTTCCAATGGGATTGGGGTCTAGAAGGTGTTTCTTTTTTTTTTTTTTTTTTTTTTGGGTCTTGTAAAAGGGGCTGGGGGTGGGTTTCTCAGATGGTTAGTTGGGTTTTGGATTGGGAGGGATGGTTCAATGAAGAGGATGGGTTGGTTCAACTAAGGTTGAGTGGGATCCAGTTTCGGTAGACAGGATGAGGATATTGGTGAGATTAGGGCTAGACGATGACGGTGAAGAGTGTTTAGTGATTTTTTTTTTTTTTTTTTTTGGCTTTAAGGTCTTGACAATGGTTGGGTGTGGAGGAAGATAGGTGATGCTACCACAGTTTGGAGGGTGTGGTGGGTTGGGAATTTGGCCAAAGGAATTAGGGATCTGGAAGAGATAGGGATAGTGGTAATCACACCGAAACGATCGAGGACTGTTCGTCTCTGATACCAAATTGATGCAAGCCCTAGGGTTAGGGCTTGCATAGAGTGCCGGAACACATGTTTGAGGACACTTCGAATTGTC
This sequence comes from Sextonia rubra, assembly GCA_037013555.1. Taxonomy (NCBI): domain Eukaryota; kingdom Viridiplantae; phylum Streptophyta; class Magnoliopsida; order Laurales; family Lauraceae; genus Sextonia; species Sextonia rubra. The sequence goes on along the minus strand of JASUAD010000024.1, from coordinate 22,069,022 downwards.
TTCAACAAGACTTCAACACACGAGGACGCACCACGACGGATAAAACCCACAATTCTATTAATCAATCAAGTCTCTGAAAATTGTTCTCTATAATGCCATATAAATAAGAAAAGATAACTTAGAGCCTAAGAAATCTAATCAACCTAGGATACTAAATCCAAAATACAACTCAGAAAATAAAATAAAATCTAATGCTATATAATTACTAAAATAAAAATATATAAATCTAATTAGGCCCTACACATGTGGCCATTGTGGTCTATGCTGCAACAGAGGATCATGTAATGTGAATGGTTAGGATCAGGCATAGGTTGGAACCTCATTTCAAGCGGAGTGTTATACACTACTGGATTGATCAATGTATAAAATACAGGAGTATAACTCACTGGTTAATCTCACTCTACAAGCATTGATGAATCCTTCAATGGAAAGAAATTTGAGACATCATCTAGTCACTAAGTATGTGATATGAATGCCTTGGACAGTTGGATCAAGCAAAGGTGGGCCCAACCAACTATAGAAGCATGGTAAGTGAGATGTGCTATCATGACCACGAGATCATTCTTAAAAAAGAGAAAAAAAACCTCAGACATCTATCAGACTATCGCCATGCACATTAGTAATAGTCCCAGTAAACTTACTGTGAACTCTGTAACTTGAATTGAGTCAGCAATCAGATCAAAAAGCCCAGCCTTCTTATACATTTCGAGTACAAAGGCAATGCAAGAGGTCGAATACCCATCACTATAAAGCCAATCATCCTGCTCAGGAATAGCCAGCAACTTAGCGAAAGGTATACCACGGCTTTCAGTTTCGACTAGAATTTCAGGTAGATCAAGACCCTGAATTCAACAGCATTCAAAGTACCATATTAATAAATTTGGAAAATTCTCATTTAAAAAAAAAATTCAAATTACCCATACAACAAGAAGTGACCATTCACAGTTGAATATTGGCGTAACCATCCACATACAAGTGCAGCAACAATCAGCAAAATAAAAAACATCATAAAATTGTTCTTGGAAACCTTGCGAGAAAATCTAGCAATTAATCATTTAACAATAGTCAATTCTAAGTTCTGATCTGTGTAACAATGTAATCAAGTGAAAAACATAAATTGTGTTAAGTGTCTTGTTCTATTAAATAAGATTAAATAATAGAATATGCAGATGCCACATACTTGGTTCATTACTTCAACATAGAATGAGTTTGCAGCATGTTAGACTCAAGGAATAAGGACTCTAGTTTGCATTTTCATTCCATCAAGGATAGAGCCAGGAATATGCCCTTGAGGGGGCTATCATGTTGCTATAAAAATATTTTTATATTTATTTTATTTTTTTGAAAGGGAGCTGGTTGCAGAGCTTCACTCCTGCATGCAAGAATAGTAACTTATTCCATGATTTCAATATAATGAGTTGGTTGCCAACTATATTTAAAAAACTTGACTCTTACACCGCTTTCTGAACTTTCAGCAGATTTTTCAGTAATCAGCTGAATGGTTTATTAATATCAAGCAGCCTGAGACAAACAGGCCCCAATTGTTCATACTTTAAACATGGCCAAATTGCTACCATCATCACTCTACTAGCCACATCCACTGATTACAAAGAGATCACTAAAAGAAGCCACTACAAGTACATCATCCTTTTACTAATTAGACCCTTTCTGCAACATCTGATATCATAACAGTACGAAATACATCTTCTGTGAAAAAAATGAAGTTATGAGGAAGAAAAGCAGTGTAAATAGCATTCCAACAATTAAATCGTGTTGATTGTTTACGCTTGTAAACAATATTTGTTTTATAAAAAAAAAAGGGATCACAGCATATCTACACAGGGATCGAAAAATAAGACTTGGGGGAATGACTCACCCCATTTAAGTCAAGTCGGGCCAATTTACACTATGCGCCCTTGAATGGCACCCTAGAAGCCTGGCCTTTCAGGTGCAGCAACCTTACAAACACAGTTTGAAATGAACAGAGGAATAAAAAGAAAGGGTTGATTATGGCAGAGAATTGATTGCAGTAAAGGAGGGGAAATTCAGGTTGGAACGAAAGGCGACTCAACTCAGCTAGGGTCTCCTCTCCTATGCACCCTTATCTGTGTGAGACAGATGCATAAAGCATCTTTCCCATATGTAAGTATGTATGTATGTATTGGAAATGTTCTTGTACATCCTTTTGGTACATACCAGCTGTTGGGGCCCACCAGAGACCCCACAGATCATGGTAAAGGAAAAGGAGGGGAAGGGGTGTGTAGGATCGAGATCCATGTGGGGAACACCCCAGATATCAAATTTGAAGTCAAGCTGATGCCCCTAGCCACTTCATCCGAGGCCCACAAGTTTAAAGGCTTTCTATAAGCACCATCACCAAACAGGGTGCAGAGAAGAACAGAATCTATACCTTTGAGCAAGAGAAGCAAATTTAGAAATCCTCCCTCCTTGTTGAAGTTGATAGAGGATTCAGAGGCCCTTTGAAGAGAATTAACTAAGGCATAGTTATGGGAGAAGATAGGATACGGAAATCCTTTTGAAGAAGCTCTGATACTATATGAGAAGAGGGAGAATAGAAGAATGAGTGGGTAGAATTGGTCGTATCCCATGAGGGTGGACTGTTGTATGAGTGGGTAGAATTGGTCGTATCCCATGAGAGGGTGAACTGTTGTATTTAAACTACTGAATTGCTCAGTCAAGGCTACAATTAAGGCCTAATTGAGGCCAAATATGATTACAAATGAATTAGCTAATTATCTCCTGACTACATATGGCTATACAGAATATTACATACAGATACAATTGAAACTGTACAGGTAGGACTACCATTGCTGACTGCCGTGGTCCCTGTGGTCCCTATCTTTACAATCATCACTATCAAGGCCTTATAATATCCATCTGGGATTGGCTTTGAGTTCTGCTTTTCTACTGTTTGTTATGTATTTTTCCATGTATGTAAGCCAACACAACTCGGTACTAAAGCCCCCTTGTGATAGCATTTACCTAAATTTGGCAGCATCCAACTGACATCCAGTAATCCACCAGTGAAGTACTATAAGATGACTGCACACTAGTTCATTCTAGACGAATGTGGAATCCACCCATTATAAAATATATGGCTATAATGATTTTTTGGAGAATTGCATAGCCATACCTGTAACCAATTATCAAACGTGCAGCTTGGAAACTTGCCAACTATTAATGCTGACTACTCCTGCTCCAATATGATAGTTCCACACCAATAGAATTGTCATTGATTAAACATAATCTATGATACCCATACACTTGCACAAGCACGAAATACCCGTATTGGACCAATGTGATACTTATTTTGGTATCTGGTATTGCACCAATACTTCTAGGTTACAAGTTTAGCATATTCTACTTACCAATTCCATTATTTCATATAGTTACTTCAATTTTCTTACCCCTCAGCATAAAACAAAATGTTAGAAAGGAAAGTAAACAATAACAATTTCATTAATTCAAAAGTGATTTAAAGAAAAAATTAGGACCCCCGTATCTATATCCGTGTCCTAGGTTTTCGAAAGTGTAGAGGTGTATCCCCAATCCCCGTATCTATGTCCATACCATATCCATATCCAGGCATCATAGTACATAATAAGAGGATGCAGGTATTGAGGAAAGGAAAAGGATAAGCAACAATAAACTCAATTACGGAAGATAATTAAACACTTTCCATGTTTAGCATTTATTTGTATCTCGAATCTGGAAGAAGATCCAGGAATAGATTACACATGATGGGAGTACATAGCCAAATGCCCACTCATTTACCAAAAGGTTCTGAAAAGAAGGCCCAAGAACGTCACAGATTTTAAACCTACAGTGTTCTCGGCAATTTCCCATGTTGACTAAGGCACCTGGAAAATGCAGGCCCTCTATTAGCTGCATGTCCACCTCCAAGCAATCTATTCCTCTTTTCTCCCAATACCAGCTAGGTCCTTACCATTCGCTCAAGCGAATTTTCCTGAAGAAAGTCCCAAGAAGCATCTAGACAACAAATATGTATGGTTATAACCTGAGTTCCTAGTCGCTTGTTAAGGGCTTCATTCCATATGTTAGCAGCATATGCAGGCTGAATCTTGCTCCACATAGTCATCCCTGAGGCAACCTGCAAAGCATAAAGCTCATAGAATAAACGAATGAAGGCACTAAAATAAAATAAATACCCCAAATGCATAATTAAAATTGTAAGCTTCAAATTAAGTAAATAAAAGAACAATTGATTGCGGCAGGCCACCAGCCCACCACACCACAACAGCACATTCAGAAGATTGGCCCACCAATAAGTCATTAGAGTATCAGATAAGGAACAGCTCTTTGTTTTAGGGCATGTTTGTGCAGAGACGAAGAAGAGGTGTTTCCTCTTCCATGGCACCGGAAGCCAACCTAGGATGGAAGGATTTTCGGATCCCCTCTAGCACAAAAAATGCAGCCAAAACCAGAGATTTCCCAGTCATTGCATTGCTGCACCAAACGCAATGACGAAGGCGCCAGAAGCCCCCTTCCCTTTCCACGGAAAATCCCACTGCACAAACGACCCCTTAATGAAGCCATTACCATTCAGACGAGAAAAGGAAGCTTCAGTGTAAGACATACAAACGCCAGACCAGTCAACAGCCAACAAAAACAAAAATAAATAAAGTCACCACCTTTTCTGCACACTAACAAGTAGTACAAATGCACAATACTAATCCAATCGGCTCATTATCTCAAGGAGGCTTCAAATATAGTATACAATGGCATAGAATGCTATGGTACATTTCCTTTATCAATTTTTCTTTGGTTAAATATGAAAATATCAGGAAAAGGTTCATCATCATCATCCTCAAAGCCTTTTCCCAACTACGTTGGGGTTGGCCACATGAATTTTGTTTCTCTATTCTGATCTATCCTAAGGCATATCAGGAAAAGTGTATTAAAAATTAAACATGGAGAGGCATTTTCAGTATCCACTAACAAATGCATGTGTGCGTATATACTCCCGTAGGTCTTGGCATAAGGTAAAAAAAATATGAAGACATGGTTGTTGGCACCATCAATATGGGAAAAATCATTTGGTAACCTATGGAGATGTGGAAGGAAAGTAATGATTATATTTTCGACATTGGAAAAAGCTTCTTCAGAGTTTTTTTTTTATACTTATTTTCAAGAGAACCAGAACATGTTTAGTTATACTTATATGGTCTGACTACAGGATGAATTCAAACGGTTGGGGGTAAAAAGACTTGATCAGGGGTTGAGGAGTGGTTAGTAATAGTCATAGAGTAGAAAATAGGTAGCCATAAGCAGGTGATTGTTAAACATACAAAAGAAAATTCAAAAGATAACAACAACAACAACAACAACAACAAAAATCATATTGTGAACTATGTAACAAAACAAACAAAAAATTAGCAATGCTATAAATTACAAATCCTAAAACCTTCTAGGTAGACAATGAAATTGTAATATATATATATATGAAAACATTTCATATAAAAAAAACTGATTGAGTTGATAAGTAATCTTCAATGGGCACTAGAAAATTCATACCAAGTGAGAATCCAAGGGCGGTGGGTAGTTCTTGTCTACAGTATCTATCCAGCTAAATATCATGTTATGATAACCATAAGGTTTCCCATCCATGCTTCTAGCATACTCCCAAGCTGCTGATGCATTGAATTTGGCACGCATGTCAGGATGTAGTGGAAGCAGTGCAATATGAGGATTAGAATCATCTTTAGTCAGCTCAAAGTTCCACCACTCATCCCATGGCAACAAAGCAATGATGTCCTCTCCCTAAAAATGAAGCAGAAGACAAGTTCAGAACTAGTCTATGGTTTATCTACGCAGTGCATAAGCATAGTGACTGAATAAATAACACATAACAGAGACATATTACTGTATAGTATGGACAAAAGTATATCTCCACTTGGATCAAAAGCGGACAACCTTAAATTGTATGTTCGGCTGTCCCTTAATTGAAACTGCCGTGAATACTTTGGCCTCACATATTATTCGCTTTCCACCAAGTTCACAGGAAAAAAAATACCAGAAGCCACACAACCTGTTGAATTTTCGCATTTTGAACCCAACAGTAATCAGCATTAGTTCTTGATAATAATTTGGGGGAAAAGTCAATAATCCATATGCCACTTTGTGTGTTTTCTGATTTTTGTTTCACCAAACACTATAGAGTGGATAACAAGCTATTTTGTCAAAGATCATAGTGAATTTAAGTACATGAAACTACTCTTTTGCTGTGAAATTGCAAAAAGAATATCATTAAGAGGAGGAAAAATTCATGCGTTTAAAGAAGATAAGACCCCCTAAGAATACAACAAAAATTGAGACCATTAAACAACTATCAAGGAAGAGAAAAGGACAAAAGGTGTGCGGGGAACTAAAAGCTCCTGAACCCGACCTGAGAAGATTCATACTTGTGAACAAATTTCCTAGAGTTTCACTGTAGATACACACCAAACAAATTTATGACTAAGTTTCACTGACTGGTCCAAAAATAAAAGAAAAAAACTCTGTATACATAGAAGCAGCAGAATGGGTAACCATCTCTTTTAGTTAAAAACTTAAATATGCTGCAATTTGCACCTAGAATCTGGAACAGGAAACATGAAAAATGCCAAACCCTGAAATAAAGACAACCAACCATTCCACTCTACTGTTACTGCTGAAGTCTTCAGCAAAACTTTGTGTCATGCACTTGCACAAAAGTAACTTTTAACTAATACACAATTAGGGTAACACCTCCAATTCACATGACCATGAAGAAGTGGAGCTATAAATTCATACCAACCATATAGACATGCTTTAACAGATGATGCAATAGAAGATGCACATGATTTAAGATGACATCATAGTATATAATTTGATTTTCAGAAGATGCACATTTTTAGCTGTTATTAACTAAGCCCTCAATTCTTCTGGCTACCCATTGTGAGCTTGAGAGAGAGAGAGAGAGAGAGAGAGAGGGAGGGGGGTACACTTGTATGGTCCTCTAATGTACCATAACTTCTTGAGGAGCACTCTTATTAGATAATTCTCAATGGACCATATATTTCTTAGCTTCTTGTAGTCAGTCAACTCTGTGTGTTACTGTAGATAAGCATGATTCCATTATTGTATATGGAGCTTGATTATAAATAGGATGACTAGGATCATTAACCCACCACAACAACTTCTCCAAATCCTATGCATTTCTTAAGTTGTGTCAAACGTCACTAATTTTGAACAATTTAAAAAAATAAGAAAAAAGAGAACAAAATGGACCAATACAAAATTTTAAGTTTGGCCATTATATTGGCAGTTATGTGACAAATTCAGTGATGGCAAGTACAGGGTCAAAGACAATGAAAACAGTTGAACAACTTTTGAAGTAGTTTTAGTGTTTGACAGAGCAGTCAAACCTTGTTTGTGCTTTTTTCCTTGCACCATGTCAAAGCAGAACCATTTTTTACCAAAATATCCAATCCCATGCTCAACCTTTGACGGTACTTAAAATGGTGGTATAAAAAGTATTCCATGGATGTTGCATATGATACGTGAGGAAGAAAGGAGTCATCAAGGTAATCATCATCAACACAGCAACTAATCTAATTAAGGGATTTTGAGTAACAAAAGAATGACAATCCAAAAATAAATAAAGAAAAACATAGCAAAAGGTACAACTCTTGCCTTTTCATTTTCATGTCCAGATTCTCCAACCCAAAGACCTCCCTCAGAATCCTTCAAGAAAACGGCACTATGACCAGCATAAGCACCAGTGACCCACTTCTCTAAAGTTTCAAAACCACCCCACCTCCCACGAATCTTTGATATGGCTAGAAAATCTCCAGAGTGTATATCATCAACGCTAATATTTGAAACCCATGGCTGGGGACGCTCTTCAAAAACTGCCCCCATATGCTTCTTCAAAAAATCAAGGTTTGAGTTCTCACCCCATCCAGTATTTGTAAATAATGGAAAGACATCCCACAATGCTCGAAGGGTTCCCAGCATCCCAGATTCCATGAGGAAGATTGAAATTCCCTTGTGTTTCAGCTGATTTCAAAGAAAGAAAATGTTTTATATACTGTGCATTTTATAACAGAATGAGAGTTTGAAATCAGCATTGCTATCAAATCTTATGATTCTGATTTGAATCACAGTTATGAAATAGCAGTTTGAATATTCTGCTTGTGTCCCTCTTCACAAGAATCTTAGTTTGTCTTCTATGCATGGAATGTGAGAATTGATTTTAAACATGTAAGCTTCACATATGTAAGCTTTACACATGCATTCATTTTACAATGTTTGTCTACGGTGACAGTGCCAATAATTTCTCCCAGAGGGGGCAAAACCTTTCAATAGACAAAAGATGAATAAAAAGTTACGAATTGTATACCCCATAATGAAGCTAAGAATTTATCAATTAGCCATTTGATTACATCAACTTTGTCAATTAGGAATGAGAATTAGTGACCTTTTTTAATTATTTTGAACTTTATTTGCTTTTTTTTCTTTACTTTTTGTAAAACTGCTATATTTTGTACCATGTTGTACAGACAAAATCAATTATGTGCTCAATCAGATAGTGGGCCCACTCCTATTGATATGAAATTTTAGAATATATTATTAGAGGGGACATTATTCATTTTGGACAGATAGGATTATAATTACGCAGGCCATGAAATGGATTTTCAGATACCTATAAGTTAACATATAATAAATTAAAAAAAAAACCTTTCAAAAACATATAATAATGACTTTTGGATATGCAATCATTTTTTTTAACCCGTTTCGCTACACTCTCTTGTCAACAATTCTAATCTATAATAAGACAGCAAGCCATAAGTGGTAAGTAATGGAACAAATAAGTAATAATAATAAAATTGAGGGTATCATAAAGATTACCTCATTGAATCTAGTGCCCATCATTCTTGCCAATGTAGTCTAATCTATTCATTTACATAGTCCTAGATTTTCAATCCAATCAAATACATATCAATAATCTTGGTAGATTTAAACAACATGGCATAAAAAATCTCACAAAATAAAATAAAATAATGAATAACATCAAGAAGAAATTATATTTGACAAAAATACACAAAACATGAAGAAAAAAACTAAAGCATGAATCTAAATACACACATCAAAGAGGCATCAATTGAACTCAAGCAAAAATAGAAAAGAAAAAAAAAAAGAAAAGAAACAAAAGGCAAATGGGTTGAAGAATTACGTCATATTTGAGAACTAATGCAAATAAGTTCAAAGAAAAGAAGAAAGAGGAGACAAAGTTGCCATGTTTTGAAGAAATAAAAAGATGGTTTTGCCTCAGGTTCTCTTGTAATTTTATTACTTGGCTGTAGCAAAAAATGAGGAAAGCATGTAAGAAACAATGTACCAAACCAAAAACTTCAGCTGATGGGTGGAAGGCCCAAGCAGATATATGAAGTCATGTCAAACCTAGTACTTAAGCGATGTGGGATGTGGGTCTTTTTCCCAACACTCCCCCTCACGTGTAAGCCCAACAAATTTCATGGACAGGCCTTCCACATGGCCTACATAAGAATGATGCCCCCTCTGATACTATGTAAGGATCTGTAGATACTCCTGTTGATTTGAATGGAGGAAGAAGAAAGGCACAAGAAGGGAGAAGAGAGTTTTGACTCAAACTGTCATATGCGTAGATGAGCATCAACCTTTACATTTATAATGTACATTGCCTTAATTAATGGCTGATTTACAATGATTGATATCAATTGATATCTAATTAAAAGCAAATAAATAAAGACTATAAATAATACAACTATACAGAATGTTGACTAATGCTAACTAGATCCCTCAAGTGGGATGGATTGCTACATTTGGGCTTGATGAACCTGATTAGCCTGATGGGCTTGATCTTACTATGCTTCTACAAGGCAAAAGTAGAAAAAAGACAAAACTACCCATGGAAAATTATTGAGACCCATCCCACATGAAATTTCCAAAAAGTTGAGATGTAATTCCCCCTCCTCACCACTATATAGATCCATCCCTGGTTGTCTACAAGCACAATTTTCACACTTTTTCACAGGTGATTAATTGTATAGAATTTGTTTCATTACAAGTATATGGTACAAATTTTTCTTACAAGTATATGCTACAAATTTTTCTTTCTCATATATATAGAGAGAGAGATAAGGATAGACACTTTTCATCAATATAATAATAAACAAAAGGCGGCCCAATGCACGAGGCTCCCGCAGAATAAGGTCTAGAGAGGACAAGATGTACTCAGTTTTACCTTCATTTTGAAGAGACTATTTCCGTGACTTGAACCCACGTCATCTAGGACGCTACCGGTAAGCCTTTACCATTAGGCCAAGCCACCTTTCTTTTCATCTATATAATGTAAGAAATAAAAATAAAGTCTTCGGACAAAAATACTGATGCAGGCCGAACCCAAGTCCGGCCCAGATCACATGCTCGGAAGACATCCGATTGATACACTTTCTATTTTGTTATGTCCTATTTTAGTAGGTCTTATTTGTGTAGAATTAGTCCTTCTATATTTAGAACCGATCACTCCTATATAAGGAGTAATATTCACTGTATTCGGTATGCTTTTATCAATAAGAAAATTTCAGTTGTGCAAGATTTTTTTTCGTTCCAGATTATCATCGTGACTGCCTTGAATCCTCGGATTCGAAGAATCCCTCGGGAGATTGTTCTACTACCCATCCAAGATCCAGGGCTGCGCCAGATTGGTATCAAAGCCCAGATCCGGTCGCCAGCAACCTCTGTCTCATCGCTCAATCCACTCTGCTCACCAGTTATTCTCTCCACCACCACCAGACGCCCACAAATTCTCAACTCCCACCAACCGTGGCCTCTGTCCACACCCTTAGGCCAGTCCCGATCAACCCAAACCCCTACAGCAGCCCAACTCCTCACCGGACAACCCACTCACATACTGCCGCGCATCCCTTCCGTACCAACTCCCTATCCCCCTCGATCCCTCTCGGTCTTTTCCGCCTCTCAACCAACTGTTGTGCGCGTTGAACAAAAAGGTGAGATACCCGTCTGCAACCCAAGATCCCCTCCCTAACCACCATTCCCAAACCTAACCCTCTGCTGCCGAACCTGACGGCCCCAGTCGGCCCCAAAACCCAGACGAAACCCCCTTGTCGACAATAGACCGCCGATACTGTTCGACCATTGCCGCCAACTCAAACCCACCAACCCTACTATCGAAACTCATCTCCCTGTCTCTACCCCAAACCTATTTACCGACGACACAGAAACCCTAAGACCACACCCCTGCGAAAACCCATGTGCCGGAAACCATTCTTTTTTTCATCTCCAGACCCTGCAACCCACCTTTCGGCCAACTTCCCCAACCCAGAGTGACAAAAAAAAAAAAAAAAAATCAGAGAGCAACCGGAGCGAGAGAGAGCCGAGAGAAAAGAAGAAAGAGGTCGTCAGCATACCTGGCACCACTGTCTTCCACCGTCGACCTCGCCGTCACCGACAGAAGCAGCGGCGGCGGCTTCCAACCGGTTCATCATCTCCGTCATCGCAGCGGCCGAGCCATCGCAGCCTCTAAGAGCACTGTTGACGGTCGCCTCCCTCGTCAGTCTCCGGCACCGCCTCCCTCTCCGTTTTTTATTCTCCTCTTCTGCTCATCAGCTAAGTCCCTTTTTCTCCTCTTCCAGCTAAGTCTCTTCCTCCTTTCTTTTATTTCCTTCTCTGCACACCGACTGAGACAGAACCCTCTCGAACCTCGCTGGTCTTCACGTGAGGTGCCGGGCTCCCAGTTGGACCTAAGTTGGTCCGGCCCGCCCACCGACCCGCGACCCGCCTACATACCCAAAAAAAAAAAAAAAACCAGCAATCATGCCTAGAAGAGGTGATGATCTTCAGCATTGGATGACTGACCGCCAGAGGGATGAAACCATCCTTAAACTGAGTCAAGAATTAGAAGATGTCACGGGACGTCTCAAAATTGCAGAAACTGCCATTGCTGAGCTACAAACAAAGCAATTTGTTAGTCAAGAGAGATCCTCCAATATATCTATGGTTTACACACCTGTCCAACCAGAAAGACCCGAAAATCATGAATCCATTCGTGATTTTATGGAGCGCCTTTTGGCTGAACGAGATCATCAAGTTCACCATGTTGCACCCCCACCTGATGACATCACTAGGAAAGTCAAAATTGACATTGCTGACTTTAGTGGTGATGCGAGTCCGAAAGTTTTTGTTGATTGGCTTAATTCTTTGGAAGACTATTTTGCGTGGTATGGTATGAATGATGCACAGCGGATAGCCTTTACCAAAGTTAAACTGAAGGGTCCTGCTCGTATTTGGTGGTATGGTGTTGAAAACAATGAGCTCGCAGTAGGCCAGCCAATTCTCCGGTGGAATATTATGAAAGAGAAGCTCAAGGGCAACTTCCTTCCTTCTGATTATATGGATACACTTCACCAAGAATATCTGAGTCTCCAGTAAGGCAATATGACTGTGGAAGAGTATACCAACAAGTTTCGCGAATACATTGTTCGCTGTAACTTGAGGACTGATGATCGTCTGACTATCACTAGGTACAGGGATAATCTGCGTGCCGATATCAGACGAGAGGTGGCCATGTTTGATTATGCCACAGTTGATGAAATATTCAATAAAGCCCGCAAAGCCCAACATGAAATTCAATTGCGGAAGCGTAATCTTTTTCAAGCCGGGGAGTTTTCCATAAAAAGAGGTCCTGATCCTACTTATAATCGCAACCAAGCAACAGTTTATAGGCCTCCTCCTCAGCGTCAAGTTCAGCAGCCTCCTCAGAATCCTCGGCCAGGGATGCAACAAAAACAGATGAATCCCCAATAGAATCAGAGGGGTCCACAGAACCAGCCTGATAATCGTGCTTATGCAAGAACAGACAGGAGGGATATTGTTTGTCATGCCTGCAAGCAACGAGGACATTATGCCAATGAATGCCCTCATCGTAATTTATATACGTCAAATGAGCCTGAAACTGATACTCAGCATGATGAGCATGTCGAATCAGGGCACGCTGATATAGATCCTCCTTATGAAGATCAAGCTGATCAGGTAGATTATGCAGACGCTGATGATGGTATTCCGCTTCTCTTTCTACATCGTCGTTTGCTAGTAGCAGATGCTAAAGAGGATGAAGATTGGAATCATGCTTCTATTTTTCGATCTCGTGTCAGATGTATGGACAGAGCATGTAATATGATTATTGATGGTGGAAGTACTATGAATGTTATCTCCCAAGAAGCAGTTGATAAGCTTAAACTTCCCACGGTAAACCATCCAAGATCCAGGGCTGCGCCAAATACTAAACAGGAACCACATACATACAATATAAGTATGGCTTTCGCACCATTTTTTAAAACAAACCAAGTCATTTGACAATGAATTCCTCTGTATCCCAACTCCATTCAAACAGTAAGGCCATTTGCCAAACAGGCCCATTTGGCAACGAATTCCTATGTATCCAATTCCTTCAAACAAAGAGGGGCATTGGATCTTCCAATGTATCCCAATTTCACTCAAACAAACAGGCCCAGTCGATAATGAATTCTATGTATTCCAGTTCCATTCAAACAGTCTCATCTGACAATGACCTCCTATCTATTCTAATCCCATTCAAACAAACAAGCGCATTGGACAATGAATTCCTATGCATTCCAGCCTGATTCAAACGGTTTGGTTTGACAATGAACTCCTATTTATTCCAATTCCATTCAAACAAACAAGCCTGTTTGACAATGAACTCCTATCCTACGTACTCCAATTCCATGTTAACAAGCAAGCCCATTTGACAATGAATTCCTACGTGTTCCAATTCTATTCAAACGAGCAAGCCCACGTGACAATGAATTCCTATATACTCCAATTACATGCTGACAAACAGATACAAAACATGAGAGAGAGAGAGAGAGAGAGAGAGAGATTATTATACACCGGAAGAGAGGGGGGATTGATAGAGGGAGGATGAGGCATACCTGCCACAGGACTGCAAGGTAGGGACTTTCTTCTTCTACTTCTTCTTCTTCTTCTTTTTTCTTTTTTCGAGTGATGACAGAAGATAAAGGGTAGAAAAGGGAGGAGAAAAGTTTTGCTGTGGTGATGGGTTTTAAACCCGCTCTCCTTTAGTACTTCTCACGATGGGGCTTCCAAGGGATGTATAATAGATTTACATCCATTTCATATGTAAATAACTTTCACACCCAGGGAAGGGGTAAAATTTTGTGTGAAAATGGCTCATTTACACACCAAAATTTACACATGTAATCATTTCCATGTGTAAATTAGTGAAAACAAACAGGCAAATGAATAAGCATTCCACAAGTAACATTTACATCTGTAAATGGGTGCAAATAAAATACCACTTATGGCTTCTCTTAATGAACTTTATGCTCTGCAAATTGAATTGTATCATAATCAAATATTGTAATACCTTGAGAAAGGCATGTCATCTTTTTGCAGAACCGTAAGCAATGGATTATTAAGGGAAAAGGTGAACCAACTGTGTCTAATGCACTGATGAGGCATCTTTCCTCCATAGATGAGCCACCACCAGATTCAAGTTCGTGCCTGACATCCCAAGCCCACTTCAAAATAAAGGGTTAGAAGGTGGAAAGTGAGAACTACTATCATAGTATCAACAGCTACATGCCAGTGAAATTATACTAAGGTCATATTTATCATTTATGTAACACCAAGGATTACATGATGCTATGGAATGGAGACAACTTTTCTTTGGTTTGGTATCGCATTTTTATATGCAGAAAGAGGAAAACATTTGAACTAATTTTCCTTGATTCCACAGAAAAGCCTTTACTGCATGGTTGGGAAGGTGTTGGAGTTACGAGCAGGGACGGAATCAGAACAACTTTTCTGCACCCATGCAGGATGGATTTCAGCATAGTGTGGAGCCCCACAATATACAAGCAAGCCCCAGGGCTTGAGCAACAGGCTGCAGGGTGCAGACAACAGTTAAGGAAGAATAAGCTTACATGCTTCCAACAACAGAGAAGCTCCATCTTTTTATTAACAATCTGCCTCCTAAATATTCTAAGGTTACCATGCCAGATGTGTTTAGACATGTAAGGCAGATTTTTTTTTTTTTTTCTGTTCTTTTCTGTTCTTTTCCATTCCAGTGGGTAGATATGTAGGTCTTGGGAGAGAATTTGGATTCATGAGAATCAAAACAGAGGGTTTAAGTTCAACATGCCATTGAATTGCTTGATCAAAAGGCGATGGATGGAACACCAATTAGGGTCCAAGAAGCACAATATAGGCTGGATTCCAAAAAGAAAAAACTTCTGTAGAGGAGCAATGCATCTGCAACAGCCATTATGTCCAGGTAAGCCACCTTTGGAAGGAACGATTGGTCAAAGGGTTTGGGCCTCAGTTGTGCAGGTTGATTCTTTGGGAGGCCAACCAGAAGTGAAGTTTTCTAAATCAATGTTTAATTTTCTTTAAGCTGACTAAATGCCTAAGCTGAAGATATTCAGGATTTTATCAATCTGAACTCTGAAAAAGCAGCAAGCAGTAGGATAAAAAAGCTATGAGGATTGCCCTTTAAGAAGCCTTGATTGATGGACATAAGTCAGTGGTCCTCTTCAACCTATTTGGCTTCATTTTCAGGACCACCTCTCAACTTTTGGTGGAAGCCAAGCTAATTCATCATTCTTGTCATGATCTGCCAAATATGCAAGGGTACAACTGCAATGTAATTATGTATATAGGTTTCAAAGAATTCTTTGATAGAATGTTGATAACCCGATTCCCAACTTGTCAAGTTGGAAGTACATCCACAAACGAGACTAACAGCCATAGTTGGTGCTGCGGGCACCTTAAAAACTAATACAATGATGGTATATTGAAATGTTGCATTTCACAGTCATTATGGTGTGAATTTTCATTTATCTCCAAAAAAACCTACAAAAAACAAAATCCAAAATTTGAAATTTTCTAGAATTTATTTATTTTTCATTAAATTTAAGGCACACAATAAAGTAATTTATAGGTCCCTGAAGCAGCTCAGGGGAAGAAGATTAGCTAACGGGCTAATCTCCAAGCCAAAAGGCTTAGGGATAACTTGTCTAGGTGCCTCACCAAAGACAAATAAACTCTCTCAACTGAGAACCAATTCCAAAGCTTTATTCAATATGAAAGTCTATCTCTTTTGAAGAGATTACATCCTTATTTATAACTAAAACATTATCTAAGAAAGGAAATTACTAATTCTAAACAAATAAGAAGTCCTAAATCAAATACAACTATACTTGCCAAATATTAATAAAACAACTAAAGCAACTACTAATAATATAATATATTCTAATCTATTAGGCTGTATTGGTCTTGGATTCAACAGCTGGCCAATCATAGATCTGGCCTGTATCAGTTCTCCCCCGCTTGGAAGAGAACTCGTCCTCGAGTTCTGTAAATATCCGCCTGGGTCGAAAATCATTCGAACAAACTTCCGTGTTGCAGATTGAGCATCAGGTTGATGCCTTGAAAGCTGGATCGAATCTTCTATTCCACTCAGAAGTAGGTTGGAGGCGATGTGGCTGTTGATGGTTGCATTGACAGTGTGATCTGACCATTATATGCTTTAATAGTAGACTCTGTAATAAGATAGCATAATTGTTGATTGACATTAGTTGATCTCTGAAGATGAAATCAATACGGTGCACGTCAATTAATGTGGACATATCTTCTTGCGAAACCACTGGGGTAATTGATTTATCACCCGATGTGGCAATCAGATCCATTGGATGATTATTGTCTGCTTGTACATCATCTTGCTTTATCTCTTGCTTCTCACTTGAAGTTGTAATGAGATCTTTATTTCCATGAATGGGCTTTTCAACATCCTCGTTGGAATTTGTTTCTTCCCTGTGTTCATCTTGTGACTCTTCAATGGATAGTGATGAGGTAGATGAAGATGTTGCTGGTTGTAATGGAACAAGATCAACATATTGTCCTTTCCAATAAAAAGAATAGATATTCTTCTCTTTGTCATATTACACTTTCCGATTAAGAAGCCATGGTTGTCCCAAAAGAATATGAGTGATATTCATGGGAATTACATCACACCAAATTTTATCTTCATATACACCAATCTTGAAAGATACTAAACATCTGTGAGTTACAGTAATGACAGAAGCATTAGACCATGTAACTTCGTAAGGTATTGGAAGAGTCTCTATAGGCCAATTGAGTTTGTCAATAACATATTGTGCTACAAAATTGATAGTACTGTCATGATCAATAACTAGATTAGTTAATCGATCTTCACACCTTACTCGCGTCCGAAATATCATAGTCTGTTTCCACTCTTTGTCTTCCTATTCATTGGTGGTGAGAAGTCTGCGAATGACAAGGGCATGAGTATCTTCTCCTTCAAATTTTGTTTCCATCAGATGATCTCTCGTTCGTCTCGGAGAATGTTCTTTCCTAAACTTAACTTGTTGCAGGTGGGACCATTGAAGCATGTGCTCAATATGAATTGCTTTTTTATATGCTTCATGAACACTGTGACATGGTTTCATCTTCTTAAGAATCTCTGGCTTCAAACCTCTGATAAAGCGAGTTGAATCATGCAGCTCATTTTGTTCTAAGCCACAAACTTGATGCAATATCGAAAATTGATTTAAATATTCATAAACTGTCAAATTTGCCTGTCTGAGATTGAGGAACTGCTCAAAGTAGACCTTATTTGCAAAATACCAATTTCCATATTTATACTCATATAACATGCTTTGAACTTCATCAGATGGTCCAAAGATTTGCATATTGACTTTACTGTAAGAAATTCAAAATCTTCTGAATACTCAAAATTAACTAACTTGATGGCTTGATCTTGTTGACAAAAAGACGCAAGTGAAGATGGAGCGTGAATCAGACTAAAATATTATCTTTTGAGAAGCAATGGCTAAGATCAATCAATCCAAAAAAAATGGATTATTTTTTGCTGGGCCCACTTATATATATTTTGTACTGCTGTGGATCTGAACTTGGGTTGGGTTAGACCCAAACTTGAGACCAACTTGATATGGGCTTAAAGTAGACTCGGGTCAAGTGGGACCTGTACTAAAGCCCAGAAGAGGAGTCGGGCTGTTATCACGCACGTGACACACACACGTGACTTGAGAAGGACCCGTGATGAAGTAAAAGGGGTTCGACGCCCTCTCTTTCTCAAAGCCTATCTGCACGTCTCCCTCTTTCTGTCTCTCTGCTTGACGAAATGGTGAAGAAGGCTCGCGGCTTCTATTGCTGTAACGAGAGGAGAAAAACAGGGGTTTTCGAAACCCTTGCTTCGTCGACTGCTATGATGCTTCAAACGGCACAGGAACAGAGGAGGCGGGGGCAAAGGAGGTGGACGACGACGATGCCGACGACGATGACCAAGTGCGGTCCGCGTTGTAGTGGAGCGACGAGATCCAGGTACGCCCGATGTCTCTACTTCGCTGCTCTCTTGTCTGTTGCGTTTTTTCGCGTTCGTCTTCTCTCTCTCTCTCTCTCTTTTTCTTTTCTTGGTTTGGGGTTTTGCTGAGCAGAGAGGATCGGAGGCTGGGATGGTGGTGGGTTGGCTGGGATGGTGGTGGGTTGGTTACAACAGTGTTGGAGATGGTGTTTGGTTTCAGTGGAAAGGGATATGGTCGAAAGTGGTGTCGTGAAGGGGTTGGGCTTGGTTTAGGGTTTAGGGTGTGCGGTGGGTTATGGAAGAGGTCTGTGGAGGGTATGGAGGGCGGTGGTGATGCGGGAGAGGGCTAGGGTTTTCGGTATTGCTGTGGTGGTGTGCGGTGGGTTATGGAAGGGGTCTGTGGAGGGTATGGAGTGCGGTGGTGATGCGGGAGAGGGCGAGGGTTTTCAGTATTGCTGTGGTGGGTGGAAAGGGTTGGGGATTTCGGGATGAGGGGATCTGAGTTACTGGTTTAGGGGTTTGGCTAGGGCGATGGAGAGTTTTCCGGTGGGCTGCGGGGTTGGATCGGGTCGGGGATGGATCGGGTGGGCGCCGGAAAGGGGATGGAGTCTGGATTGGTTGCCGGTGAGGGTCCAGAGAGTTGACAGGGGGGGTTTGGGGACTCGGGGGTGAGGTCGGTGGCAGTGGAGGAGATGGAGATGGAGATGGGTGTCAGTGGAAGGGAGGGGTATCGGTAGGGTTGGAGAAGTTGGGTTGTGGGAAGGTGAGGGAGATGGTGGGAGGGGTACTGATGACAGAGGAAGATGATGAACGAAGACTTAAACCAAACGAACGGTTACCTCGAATCGGCGATCAGACGGCGGTCCGAGATTGGATCTTCGTCTCTGATACCAATTAAAGCAGCTCAGGGGAAGAAGATTAGCCAACGGGCTAATCTCCAAGCCAAAAAGCTTAGGGATAACTTGTCTAGGTGCCTCACCAAAGACAAATAAACTCTCTCAACTGAGAACCAATTCCAAAGCTTTATTCAATATGAAAGTCTATCTCTTTTAAAGAGATTACATCATTATTTATAACTAAAACATTATCTAAGAAAGGAAATTACTAATTCTAAACAAACAAGAAGTCCTAAATCAAATACAACTATACTTGCCAAATATTAATAAAACAACTAAAGCAACTACTAATAATATAATATATTCTAATCTATTAGGCTGTATTGGTCTTGGATTCAATAGCTGGCCAATCATAAATTTGGCCTGCATCAGTCCCCCAAAGTAATATAGACTTTTATCGTTGTTTAATGACAACCTACCAAAATATTAAGTTTTAGTGACTCCATCATATACATTGGCATGGAGCACAAAAGTAAAGTCCATCATTTCAACATTGTACAACATGAAGGTTGTTTAATAAGATATCAAGGAAAAAGAAGATGTTGAATGAATGAAGGATGTGTAGTACCACATATATACACAAACAGAAGAGAAATACAAGTTGCACCAGTTATCATGAGATTAAATTTATGACTCACTAGTTACCACGCCCTCACACGTCACTGATAATGGAAATATAACCTGTTGGGTTGGGACACTCCTTTTATTTAAAACATACCAAATCATATATCTATTACCCTATCGTATGTTTGCACAAAATCAATAAAGACCATGAGACATTTTTCCTCTTCTCTTCGCAATTTTTCCATTAATTGTCTATGTGAGAAGAAAACTTCCGTAGTTGACCTCGCTAGCATCGAAAACTACTAGTCAAGAAATGGATGAGTTTACAATGACCATAGGTTTGCATCAGGAGTAACTTCTACGTCTTTATCTTTTTACACTGATTGTCAGCAAGTTAATTGCTTTTATTCAAGAGGACGAACACTGATGAATGTTTTTTATAGATGAAATACTATTAGCGGATGAATCAAGAGATGATATAAATGCAAAACTTGGAAGATGGAATGATGCCCTAGAAATTAGAATCCAAGGGCTTTACAACAAGTCATATCATCATCATCATCAAAGCCTGATCCCAACCATGCTTTACAACAAGTCATACAAAGACAAAATATATTTTAAAAAAATTGAAACATCAACGGGGATGTGTAGAGGGATATAACCCCTATGAGAATTATGCTCAAGAGATTAGTTTCGATATCTTGGCCTTATAAATAGTAAGATGAAGAGAATTGAGGAAAAAGTCGAACATAGGATAAGAGCTAGATGGTTAAAGTGGAAACTTAGTTTAGGAGTGCTTTGTGATTGACACGTGACAACAAGAGTTTAAGAAAAAACATATAAAACAATTATTACAACAACTATAACCTATGGGGCAAAATATTGGCAATTATGAAATAAAACATGCAAAAACTGAGTGAAACAGATATGAAAATGTTGAGATGGACATGTGGTAAACTTAAAATGATAAAACCGTAAATAAGCGTATTTAGAGCATTTGGGGTTAAGCACCAATAGGTGATAAGCTAAGAAAGACTCATTTATATGGTTTGGACATGTCCAATGCAATCCAGCAAGGGTGCTAATGTGGAAAAGTTTTTTATGCAAGTTGATGAATCCTCAAGAAAAAGGGGTACACTAGAGAACATGGATGAAAGTAAAAAGGATAGATATGATGAACTGTGAGCTATCTGAGGATTTAACCGAGAACAGAATTGAATGGCTAATAAGAATTCATGTAGCCAATCCCAACAAGGCTTTGATGGTCATGGTGGTGGTGGTGGTGGTGGTGGTGGTGTTGGTGGTGAAAATGTCTCATTATGAATCAGAACTTGTCAAAATTTCTATCCCATCAAACAATCCTAACATATGGTATAAGGCCATTAAAGTTTAACAATCTCTTAATTGTGGATTACAGCCCATATTTGATCACAACCTTCATTCTCCATTTGATTTTCAGAACATAGAAAAATATTGATCTTCAATAAGGAAAGTAGTGCAACAAGTGAGGCCCAACATTAAATGGCTATACATAAATATCTCCACTATCAAATGGCCGCCCTAGGAATTAGATTGGTAGCTTCCAATAGAATCCAATGAACTCCATTTGATGACAACATACTGTAAAACTAGACTCTCCTAATGACAAAGATCTTTTGGGGCATCCTCCATCCATAAAAGAGGACATCATTCAGTCCCAGTAGAACAGAATACAGAGATCTAGGTTGAGAACAAAGTACATTATACAGTGCATATTTCCTCTAGAGTGTGTATCCTAAACATCAACTGGAAGCAGCAACTTACATATTCAAGCTCAGCTTCACTTTCCCAATCCTTAAACTCCAAGGTATGCTCTCGAGCAAAAAAGTAGTAGTCCCATGTCACACGGTATGGAGTAGCAAAGACATAAATATCCATACATGTCCAACTGTGAGCTTTGCTAACCTGAAAAGGAAATAGAAAATCTTGTAAGATATCTTCTCTACTTTATATAAATTATAAAGTGTCAGACGTACCGATCAAAAAATATCACAAAGCATGTGACATAGGAAATTGGGGTTCAGCTTCTTTGCCAAAGGCATCAGTGCTATAGTTTTTTATCATTTTGTTAATATACTACAAAGGAACTGTCAGACAACATCATAGATAAAACTGAGAACTGGGCACCTATTTAACAAAAGTCAACACACAAATAAACACTAGGTACCTACGTACTATAATCATCAAAAAAGAATGTGACTAGACATGAACCATATGAAACAACTGAAAAGTACCAATTTCTTAAAGCTAAATGCAATGAAAAAAGAAGGAAGGTGGTGAGTACATGCAACATAAAAAAATAATAGCATTTAAATCATTTATAGATAAGGCTCCGATGATAATGATTAATGATGACGATGAGATGATGAATAACTAATAATTTCCAACTAGCAAACTTGTTCATCTGAGTCTCAGAAGCTGGAAGATGCTAAACAAGATAAGCTTTAATATGAAAACAATGTGATCAAAGAGAAGTTGGTCCCTATTTGTAATGGGAATGCCTAAATGCATAACAGCATAAGCGTGTATTCTAAAACTTAGACAAGAGCACTCATCATCATCATCATTATCATCATTAGAGCCCTGTTCTAATTATGTTGGGGTCGGCAACATGAATTTTATTTCTCCATTCCGACCTATCTTGAGCTAAATTCTTAGATAAGTTAACATTCTTAAGATTTGATTTTACTATCGCCATCCACGTCTTCTTTGGCCTATCCCTTCCCCTTGGTGGGCCATCAACTTGCATAGCCAAACTTTTTCTTACCGTCGCCATTGTAGGCTTGCGTTTAATATGCCTAAACCATCTCAAACGGGTTTATCTAATCTTATCCCCTATTGATGATACCCCCAAATGCACTCGAAAGCGCTCATTTCTAATTTTATCAATCTTAATTTTACCACATATTCACCTCAACATTCTCATCTCTACTACATTCATTTTATGCATATACTACTTCTTAATTGGCCAACATTCTACCCCACAAGTCATAGCTGGTCTAATCACCATCCTATAAAATTTTCTCTTCAATTTTATTAGCATTCGTCTGTCAGAAAACACTCCAAAAGCAAGTCTGGAATTCAATCATCTCGCTTTTATACTATAATGTAGTATAGGCTCACAAGTGGTCCCTTTTCAAGTTAGATTAGGATTATATTATTTTTCATTAGTAGATTTCTAATTACATTGTTATTAGGGAAGTTTCTATTAATAGCTTAGGGTTTGCTTAGACATTAAATTTACTTTTATTATATATATGGTATTATAGAGAAGAAATTCTCCTACTTAGATTGTTTAAATAGAATTGGGTTTTATCCCTGAGAGGTGCGTCCTCATGTGTTTGAAGTCTTTTGACGATCCAAACTATCCTTAGACACATGCTTCAGCACTCTTACGCAAGCCCTAACTACATGGCCTACATCAGTTTGGTATCAGAGACGAACGATCCATCGCAGTCGTCCGGCGTGTTAGCCGGTATCCCCATCCCCACTTTCATCGACAACAACCCACTGCCAACCCCCTCCCAAATTCCATTCCCACAGTCGCCACCAACCCATCTTTCTGTCAAAGCCATGCACTACGCGTCACCCCACTGAAACCCATCTTCCTCCACTGTCGAAACCTGAACCCATCTCTCCAACCTCATTGAAATCCTAGATATCCAAAAAAACAAAAATAAAAACAAAAAGCCCCAAATCCATTCCCACCGTCACCACCAACCCATCTTTCTGTCAAAACCATGCACTACGTGTCACCCCACCAAAACCCATCTTCCTCCACTGTCGAAACCCAAACCCATCTCTTCAACCTCATTGAAATCCTAGAAATCCAAAAAATAAAAAACAAAAAACAAAAAGCCCCAAATCCAGCTCCTGCTATCGCCCTTCACAACTTGAGCCCCACCAATCCTAGCCAAATCCCTCGCCCATCACCAAACCTAGAGCAAAAAAAAAAAAAAAAGTGTCCCCCCAAAAATCCTTCAACTACCTGAACCTAGTTCCCCAGCACAGTTTCCCCGTTCCCTCTCGGCCTTCCCTTCCCCAACCCCAGTCCCCAGCCCAAAAAAAAAAAAAAAATTGTGAGGAAGAAAAGAAGTAGTTGCAGTGAACATACCTACAACTGTCCAGCTCCATCTAGACTGTCGTTGACCACTCTTCGCCTCCGCAGCCACCAACACCAACCGCTGTCGAGGGTCATCTGCCATCACCATAGCCTCCACCACAATTGGCATTGTCACACTCTACCGTCGTTCTAATCGTCCTCGGGCACTACACCTCTGTCCCCTTCCTTCTATTTGGACGAAAGGAAGAAAAGAAAGGGAATTCTGCCCTTTTCTTCTTTGCCAGCATGAAGACCAAGAGGTGATTCTTGCTACTTTGCTAGCATGAAGACCAAGAGGTGATTCTTGCTACAGTGGTGTACTAAAGGATAGTGGGCCTGAATTCCATTCGAGTTAGTATCAATCGGGCTAAGTCTGTTTTGCCCAACTGTTATCCAAAGCTCACATAGAAGGTCCAATGGAAACAACCTTGCCTACATTAACAGTGGGCATCATTGTTGACCTCATCACTACCTCGTCAAAGCGCAGTCAAATCCAGCAGTCAAGATTTATTTTCACAATATTAGGCTCATCCGAGGTCTAATTTGAGTTCTGTTTGCAATAGCGTGTTTGTGGAGTGCAGATCTACAAATCAGGTCCGTTAGATTTTAATTTTCCATTTTAAAAAAATGCCTCCTGAGAAATAAGTGGAGGTCGAATCTTCATCTTCTTTACTTGAAGATTTGGCTACTATTAGAGAATTATCCGCAAAGGCTGATGGCATGCACACCACCCTACAACAGCTGAAAATTAGAGTGACAAATTTGGAAAACAATCAGCGTGTGAATCACAATCGTAATGATGGAGAAAATATTCGAGATCAACAAGATCTTCTAATCAATAATCCTAATCAAAATTTAGGGATTAAACTCATGATTTCCAAATATGATAGAAAATTGCAACCAGCTAAATTCACGGATTGGTTAGTGTGTGTAGAGAATATTTTTACATACAAACCAAAGAATGAGCAGACCACAAAGTTACGTTGGTTGCCACTTGATTTCACAATTATGTTGCAACTCAGTAGGCAGAATTACAAAAAAAAGGAGGAATCAAAATATAGATCATGTTGAAACGTGGACTGAGATGAAGAAAATTTTTGAACAAAAATTCCTCTGTATCAACTATGCCAGAAACCTGCATTCAAACTTTCAAAACTTAAAACAACGAACTAAGTTAGTTGTCGAATACTCTGAAGAATTCTTGACTTTGCAAGCTCATTGTAGTTTGAATGAAGATGATGATGTGGTTGTTGATAGATTTTTCAATAGGTCGAGCATAGACATTTAGCATATCCTTGCATTCCAAAAGTTTTGATAATATCGATGAACCTCATCTAACATGCTGTCAAAACTGAGGGAATTGCAAATCATCAAGCACAAAAAATTAACGCATCCAAATGAGCTCCGCAAAAGAATTCATCTTTCCAAGATACTAAATCCAGTTGTTCACTGGGAAAAATTGTCCTCAAGCTTGAAGATCATAACAAGGTCACATATTTCCATTGCAAACAAAAAGAACATTACTTCTTTGAATGTCCCAAACAAATGAACCTAATAGATGGTGTACGTAACAAACCAATCGCAAAGGATGATCCTCCGGACAATGAAGAAGCAGAGGAAGCAGTAGTGTACGAAGCAGACAAAGATGGTGAAGCTCTCATGGCCATCAACGAGGCTCTATCCACTATTGAAAAGCAATAGTTAAGGAAAAATATCTTCCGTTCTACGGGTACAGTTCTTGGACAGCATTGCACAGTTATTGTTAATGGAGCAAGTTGCGAAAATCTCATCTCTTGAGCTCTTATTGATTACCTCAAGTTGAAAAAGTTTACAAGCACAACCGTCCTTATTTTGTCTAATGATTAATGACAGATGATCAAGCACACGTAAGTCACACATACAAGGTCACGTTTGCTATTGATAATGATTACAATGATACAATTTGGTGCGATGTGCTACCAATAGATAATGGTATTATCTTAATGGGCTGCCCATGGATGTATGACAAAAATAGGACTCATGAAATACACGACAACACAAACACATTCATGCACGGTGGAAAGCCGGTTACTCTTCATCCCGAGAAATAGGAACTGCTGAAGAAGTATTTCAGGAAAGCTGCAATAAAGGAAGTCCTTCATATTCATCACATATACAGAGGCAATTCGAAAAAGAGTCAAGTTCGAAGACGAACTCTCCTTTCAACCCGGGCCGGATAATGCAGTATGGGCCCACAAGTGGTCCCTCTTCAAGTTAGATTAGGATTATATTATTTTTATTAGTAGATTTCTAATTAAATTGTTATAAGGAAAGTTTCTATTAATAGCTTAGGATTTGCTTAGGCATTAAGTTTCATCGTCGTCATCATCATCATTATTATCATCATCAAAACCTTATCCCAACCATGTCGGGGTCGGCTACATAAATTTTGTTTCTCCATTTCGTTCTATTTAGAGCCATTAAGTTTGTTTTTATTATATATATGGTATTGTAAAGAATAAAATCTCATACTTGTATTGATTAATAGAATTGGGTTTTATCCCTCAGAGATGCGTCCTCGTGTGTTTGAAGTCTTTTAACGATTCGAAGTGTCCCTGGACACGTGCTTTGGCACCCTTATGCAAACCCTAACCTTAGGGCTTGCATCATACTATGCTGAACATCTTCAACTATCTCCCCATCCTTACTATTTATAGAGCCGATGGGGTAGCCCCGGATCGTGGATCAAGTGTAGAACAATCTCCCAAAGGATTGTTCGAATCCGAAGACTCAATGAAACTCACGATCAAAATTGGGAAGAGAAAAACTCTGGAAAAACTGAATTATTATTGATAAAAAGCATATCTATTACAATCAATAACTCCTCCTTATATAGGAGTGATTGTTTCTAAAATAGGAAGGACTAATTCTAAATAAGCATGGCTTACTAAAAATAAAATAGAAAATAAATAAGTAAAGATAGGGATCTTTGAGGAGATCAAAGATCAATCGGATGGCATGCGGGCCTGTGATCTGGGCCGGATCTGAGATCGGCCTGCATCAGCCAACTATCTCCTGGGCTTCAATTCTCATAGTAGTTTAAGCTCTTTGTATATGCCCAATAAAATTGCAACCCATAAATTATGTCTTTATATGACTTATTTCAAAGCCTTTGGTTTCTAAGCATTATATTATCTTATACCATCGGTTAGCACATATAATTTCATGCGATTATCTAAAGGGATATGATCATATAAATACAAGATTGGATAGTTATCAAGTAACTCTACAAAAAAGGTTCTGCGCCTAGCATTCATGTTACTCTCCAGCTTGTGAAAATTGTGTTATAATTTATATAACCATTAAAATTTGATCTCTACCTGGAAATGAAACCCAAGACCAACCTTGAACATGAGCATAGAGAAAAGCAGCAAATGGAAAAGAAAAATCAAACAGTGGCAGGAAAGGAAAAACATGATATGATATAAGGAAAAAAACAATGGAGAAAAAGATAATCAACTGACTCCTCCATGAAAAGGGCTCTGTCATTTACCTAGCTTCTCGTCCTTCCCTTGAAATGTGCTTTATCTCAAAGGAATAGAAAAGGTATAGATTTTGGAGACAATTTATTGTTCCCCTCTTGTCCCCTCCTTCCGATACTTAATTTTCCAAACTTACAACAATGTTCCAATCTACAAAATAGATGGTGAAACTGGTCGTATAAACTTTATTTATCGAAAATGTATCATAACTTCCAGTAATGGCGCAAAATATTTGCTTGCATTTCAAGCCAGCCAAACAAAATCATCAAGCAAATATTTGGAAGAGTAAACTTTGACATTCAATTATCCAGAAAGTTGTCAGCCACCTATGAATTACATGGTCACCAATTAGGAAGGTTGCCGGACTGAAATTTTGATTTTGGTGTAGGTGGTTTGGGTAGTTCAAGAACAGCAAGGATTAGAGGGCTAATCTCTGATTGAAAAGGGGGGGTTTTCTTTTATGAATGGTGATTCAAAGGGGATAATATGGAGGAACTTTTCAATTCTGGGTTATTCTAGGACATTAATAAAGTAGAGTTCTTGGCCAACTGGAGTTTGTTTTCTCTTATTACAAAGGGAGACACAGCTTCTGCTCTTTAGATGGACAGATGAGAGGTGCTCCATGCCATGGAAAATTGCTTCTTGGATATATGAGGTGAAGGATACTCTACATGATAGTGTATCAATAACATCCATCACACATACCTAGAGGAGCCAACTCCATAGCTGACCAAATTACCAAACAATACAATGCCCATAAAACTCACAAAATATAAATAAATACACCAAAGACAGGCATTCAAATTCTTCCAAATCCACAAAATTAATGGAACTCATACAAGTAGCAAAAGGAACCCATCTCTCAAATTCTTCCAAGACACCCCCCCCCCCAAAAAAAAAGGCTGAAATTCCAAACCTTGATATGAAGGTGACTTTCACACTGACCCAACAATCAAATTCCCAGAGAACCCCAAAACAAATTAATATACAAATACCAAAAACAGGAATTCAAACAGACCCCAAAGCTTCAAAAATCAAAAGCAAACAATGAAAGAATTCATCAAAGCAGCAAAAAAAAAAAAAAAAAAAAAGACCCATCTCTCAAATTCTTCCCAGACACACACAAAAAAAAAAAAAAAGGAGCAAAGTCCAAACCTTGAGATGGAGGGTCCCACCACCGAATTGACTTCCGCTTTTGTTGTGAAATTCAATCCAGGCCCTGTTCTTATAGAAACAGGCCCCCTTCCACTCCAGAGAAGCGTCGACGGAATCGGTGGCGGACCCAACAAAAGAAGGGAGCAGATCAGCAGGGCTGCGGAGTAAATTGAGAATGGGCCACGACACCTGCCTCGGCAGCAGAGGAAGAACGTCTCTTGGGTGGAAGGGCGCTTTCCAACCGTCGTCTCCATTAGAGAGTATACAAGGAAAAGAGATGATGAGAACAGAGAGAAAAAGAACAAGGAGAGTGGGGAGGACGATCAAACGCTTCGAAAAGGGAGCAAGTCGAGTGAGGCTTTCCATGTTTTTTGCTGAAAGAAGCAGAAGAAGAGGATGGTGATTCACAAGGCGGAGGCAAGGGCAATAAACACGTGGAAATGAGGAGGAGAACTTCAGTGGAGTTGCGCGGCCAACGCTCCATTAACATCTCTATTTATATTAAACAATTAAATCTAATAAGAATATTCCGGAAATCTCAAAGAGATTCTAGTTTTTTTTTTTTTAAATTTTACCAAAAAAATCATAAAAGGTCACTTCACCTAGGTTGTGTGCCCTGTTAGTATTTTTTTTTTGCACCTAATTGGAGAGCGGCGAATTCGCCAAAGGTTTTTTCTGCCGGCGATGAATTCGTCGCTCACTAATTTCTTTTATAATGCGAAGAAACTAAGATTTCTTCATCTTCTCTTTTTTCTTCCAACCTTTCCCTTTATTTCCTAGGTGATGCTCATCCTCATCTACCTCAAATATTTATTGAAGTCCGTAGAATCTATTGAGAATAATAAATTATATTTAGGATGTAGGTGAGGTGAAGACAAGTGGATGTGAGAGAAGCCAATATATATTATTAATTTTTTTAAAGACAAGAGTAAAAAAAAAATTATTTAAGCTTGGAGAACAAGAAATGATTTAAGATTGGAGAAAGAAATAAATATTTTTCTAGAAACAGGGAACAAAAGAAAAAAAATCAATGTCAGTCTTAAGAATAAAAAAGGCCCATACATGTAGTGGAGAGGGGAAAGAGCGTTTTTACTGATACCCCATCTTAACTACTTTACTCTTAAATATTTGGATAGGATAAAGACGGCGAGCAACCTAAGCCTGTTTAAAATAGATGCTGCCGCCCAAATGCTTGTTCTTTACTTCAAGGCAGGAACAAAATTTCCAAACCAGAACATTTTTTTTTAGGAGGAAACCCACCAATTTTTACACTCTCAAATCCTATGGTATTAGCATTGGTTACAAAAAAGGAGGAAGACAACAAAAAGGAAACATGGAAACAAAGGAGAAGGTTGAAGAAACTCCAATTTCTTTGTGTTATAAAGGAAACTAGGTAGCAGTGAATTCGCCACTGATGTAAAAAACCTGCGGTGAATTTGTCACTCCCCAATTAGGTGCAAAAAAATTATTGGAGGACCAATATGGGACACCCACGACTTGGGTAAGGTTTATGGTTTGGGGGACCCCTTACATGATTTTTTTAGTAAAATCATCATCTTCCTTTTTTCTTTTTTTTGTCTTTTTGTTTTGACATTATAAGTTTTCCTAGTCCAACACAGGAGCCCACACATGTTGGAAAGAAAAAAAAACCAACATACATGAGAATAGAAGCCCACACACGTGGAAAAAGAAGCACCTCCACAAATGGAAAAGGAGTCATTCTCTTTTTCCAAGATTTTTAAATGACATAAATGCTCTTATAAAATAAGAGTTAGGGTTACTTGTCTTTTATTTCCTCTTATCCCTTCTCTGTTTTATCTTCTACTCTTCTTCTATCCTCAGGCACGTATTTTATTCAATGGAGCATTGCTTCGGAAAATAAGTTTTAGAGGAAATTAAGGGAAAAATAACCTTAGCGGGCGACCAAACAAAAAAGGCTTCAGTAATGTTTTACATACGAGAGAGGTCTCCTAGGGCCTGTTTTGTTTTTTTTATAAGTATTCGTGGAGCAATGACATCGTTACTCCATAGAACATAACAAAATGCAAAAATCCTTATTTTTTCCTTCTTCTTCCCCATTTCTCACCAGTTTATGAATAAATGTAATTAAAAAGTTCTATGAAGTGACGACGTCATCAATGTTTCATTCAAATAGTTCATTACAAAGTTGTTTTTTAATTGCTATTAGAGATTTGATCTTATTATATAGTGAAAACTTTACATTCAAACTTTAAAAACAAATAAAATACTATAAAAAACAAACTTAACACGCATCCAACAACTTCATCCTCCATGAAGATATCTGGAAATTTCAAACTTCAAATCCAAACTCTACATCCAACAACTTCACGTCCAACTCAATGTCATCCAACAACTTCACCATCAAATTTAAAACTTCACCTCCATGAAGATTATAGCAAAGAACATTATTACAGAGAAGAGGAATGAGGAAGAAGAAGAAAAAGAAGGAAAAAAAAAGGTTTCCTTGTTTTGTTATGTTCTTTAGAGTGACAACATCATCGCTCCATGAATACTTACAAAAAAAAAAACCGAAACAAGCCCCAAGGGACCACTCCCATTTGGAAAATGCTATTAGGGCCTTTTTTTTGTTTGGTGGCCCCTATGGTGATTTTTCTTATAATTTCCTCTAAGTTCTAATTTTAAATATAAGTTTCAAAGATATAAATGCATCTCACTTATTATAAGAAGGAAACATGAAAAGTGTCACTTTTATACTATCCTTTGAGCACCACAAAATGACCCCAACTCTGAGAATAGAGGGCTGGCCTTGTGGATAAGACTCCCGCTCCTATAGCTTCCACCAAGTTTCAAACCCTAGTTGGAGGTCCTTTACTTCCTATGTCTTCCCCACTTGGCCAACAAAGCAAAGATTAGAAAAAAAAAAAAAAAAATGACCCCAACTCTCATTTTCATTGTTTAGATGGGTGGATTGAGGGTAGAGGAAGATGAAAGAGAGGAAATGGAAGAAAAGTACAAGACATTTGTGAAAATTAACAAAAAAATTGAGAAAAATTTTCATCTATGATAGAGTCATCTACCAAGAATGACCCATTTGAAAAGAGTGTGAAAAACTTATATTCTGTTTTAAAATAAACTACTTATAATTTTCTTTTTTTTGAAAGCTCGAATAAGGTTAAGGATCTATTTGAAATTTTTTGTTAATATTAAAGGAGCCTTTTCTTGTGTATACGTTCCTCATGGACTTTTCGTGGACACTCTTTGGTAGGGCCCACTGTGGACCCTACCAAGGGATGAGACTGGGAGGGTTGGAAAGATCTATGTGAAACATATTTTATCCCAATCACATATCCTTAATCCCTTCATCCATAGCTCACATATTCATTCCGTTCGGATTGATATATAGTCGATCCAACGGTCCAATAAATTCGGATCTAAGTGAAAGTTGGGGCGAGTTGCTATCATGGGGTTCCATGTGTGTTGCAATGTTTGGATTGAGTGATAGATGTGCCCCACCTAAAGTTTTCATGAAAAAAATGGTGAGGGGCGGATGTGTATGAAGATTCTCCAATATTAAAATAGTCTCTTAATTGGAGGTATCAAAATAGATTGGACTTCATGTGCCTCTCCTGCTTTTATCATTATCCATTAAGTGGAGGCTTTTTATAATCATTTGTGTAGAAAGAGGAATCTAACCTAAGTGAAATCCTAAAATCCCAATTTTCCATCGCTCCTAAAAGCCACGAAACTGTAATTTGCTCGTGGCGAATAGTAGTTTGCTCATGGAGAATGGTAGTATGAGTTATTTGATCCACTATTTTGTTGTCATAAAACATGGGAGTGGAGAGACGAAGGATGGTCCCATGTGTTTCTAGTGTTTTGCCAAGCCAAAGAGATTCTAAATAGTGTCAACCATGATATGGTATTTTATTACAAAATTAGATCGATAAACAATGGGGTATTTGTTACTGTCCTACAAGATGTTTGTGCAAGCACATTGTCATGGAAAGGGAGATAAAAAGGCGCTTCAATGGTTTCCGATGCATTTTTGCTTGTCGTGCTTAAGTTTCAGTCACGGCCGGCTCATTGGAATTTGAGGCCTAAAGCGGCGACCATATGTGAGACCTTTCTATATTTAAATATTAGTATCAATCATATTTATTAATTTTTTTTACTGTAAACTGTAAATTTATTTCGCAGTCCAAAAAGTAAAAGTTCTTAAAGTGAAAAAAAAGACCATAAGAATTTGAGGATGATTGGGATTTGAGGTAAGGTTAGGAGGAGAGTAGTTGAACCGGTTATCTATTGAATTTGGGACTAGTATTTGTGGAGGAGAGAGGTAGGGCGTGAAACCAAAGGAGAAGAGGATTAGGTGAGGGGTAGTTAAGTGGGTTACAACTAGATTATGAGAATATCCCATGTATCTGAGTAGCAACCACTCTTTTATTTTAAGGGTGCTTTTGATGTGATGAAAAGATTATGAGAACATCCCGTGTATCTAAGTAGCAACCACTCTTTTATTTTAAGGGTGCTTGTGCTGTAATGAAACATGTGATGGAACCAATTGGTATCATGCCTACGGGCATACAAAATACAGAAGCAGCAAATCAGAAAACTCATTCAGCATTTACATAAGTGGTCTTTTCTTCTCTTTATCCCAATTTAAAAAGTCAAATATATTATAGCCTTTTTGAAAAATGTGGGGCCTTCTCACCATTGGGCCTAAAGCGAATGTTTTAGTGGCTTTACCCTAAAGTTGCCCCTAGTTTCAGTGATGAAAGCTAACAATTTAGCATGATTTTATGTGATGGGAAGGAAGGGCACTTCCAACTTCAATATAAGCTTTGCGAAAGAGGGAATGTGTGCGTTGGTAAATTCACTTCACTGATAAATTGAAGTAAATTGTCATTTGAGGACATAATAACTAAAATGAGTCAAATTAAAAGCACCACATTCTCTTTTTTTTTTTTACACTAAAAAGTCAAAAAGTTATTTTTTCATATCACTAAATGACAAAAAAAATCTACTTTTAACAGAAAAAAGCTAAAAAGTTACATTCTCTTCTCACTAAATGATCAAATGCAATCATTTTTTGATTTAATCCCTCTTATTTTTTTATCTTTTAAAATGATCATTTACCTCACTTCATGTAAGGCCCCATACCCTAGATAATTACGATTAGTAGTAATTAAGTTGGTTTTACTTTAACTAATGAGTAATTAGGCTAATTGAGCCCAAATCTCAGGAGTTTTAGGTCATGGATTGGTAGATGGGTCGGGTTCGAACCTCGTTGGTAGTTCAAGACCTTTTCTGTGTAGCATTTTCATGATTTGACATCATTAGGGCATAATGATAGTTGCATTGGGTGAGTTTCACCTTGTTGGACATCTGTTACGTTTGGCCCAAATCCATTTGGACCCATCTTTGCCCATTTTAAGCCCATTGACTTTAATTAGAAATATATAGAAACCAAGAGGGCTTGCTTGCAATTTCCAGAAACTTCATTTATATAAAAACCCTAACCCACCAACTGCCCCGATATTTTCTCCTCCATCTTCCTCTCTCTCTCTCTCTCTCTCTCTCTCTCTCTCTCTCTCTCTCTCTCTCTCTCGCACAGCAGCCGGTTCTTCTTCTTCTCCCATCATCGTCTCCCTCATTTCAGCCCTCATTCTTGGTGATTGAAGTTTCACGCATCAAGCTTGAGCATCCTTCTTCTTCCTCTCCATCCCTCTTGCCCTCTTTCTACAAATCAAGCACCATTTTCACCCTTTCACTTGTGGAAGAGTCGAGGTTCCGTATTCTCCATCTAGACAAAGGGCAAATCGATTTAAGTGAAGCACCGAACCTAAGGCAAGTATAAGGATGCATAATCTTACATGCATAGCTTGATTTCTTTGATTATTGATGGATCGTGTGGTTTTACCAAATTTATAACTTTGTGGAAATGCATGGATTAAATGGTGATTTGGTGGAATAAGGATGTTATTAGCCTTTAGGGAACTCAAGGGTATAGAATGGAAGCTTTTGGAGTGGTTTCATTGCAGGTAAATTAGGGTTTTGGGAGAGAAATGCATTGAGAAGAAAACCCACCCGAACAGAATGCTTCAGGGCCGACCGGTCGGTCTTGAAGCTCGATCGGTCGATTGCCTCATCAGGTAGTCCGACTGGTCGGCTACCAAGCCCGATCGGTTGAATTCCACTTCTGGAAGGGTCCGACCGGTCGGACCTTCACCAAATTGGTTGGGTAAGTCTGACTGATAACTTGTCGGAAGGTGTTCAAAAATGAATTCTAAGCTTGATTATGGACTTTCTATAGCCTATGGGATAGCCTAGTGATGGGTTACTACAGAAAGAGACCTTAGTTTTAATGTCAAGTCATGGGTGTGGGCATAAAGTGATGTATCCCTACATACACATGTGGTAACACTAAGAATAGTAACACCGGGACACTGAACACCTTATGAATACATCAAGTTAAATAACCTTAGAAACTCGGATTATCTAATATAGAATTGATAGAAATTGTCCTTAATAACCTATAATCTAATTGCATTGGTTTAGATTAATATGCACTGGATAATCAGTATTTTATTAGTTGTGATTCTATGATAGACATCTTCAATGTGAGCGGTGGGTGTGGACCTCTTGAATAGATATTCACGGGGTGCTCTGCCTAGCAAAGTCCCATATTGCTTAAGAGAGTGTATAAGGACGTGCCTTGTATTCCCCTCGTGACGCGTGCTGAGTACTCCCTGGGGGCTCTGCCCAGAAGTCGTAACGCATTTTGGGTATTCCGTGGCGGCTCTGCCCAGAAGTAAAACTGTGCGGGTACTCCCTGGGGGCTCTGCCCAAAACGGACAATATCACGGTGGGGGGGGGGGGGGGGGGGGAAACGTTACCCCTTAGTTTTATTCCTTATAGGAAGTTCGGTTGCTAATTGGGTCTGATAATTCAACAGTATAATTTCATAGATTACAATATTAATTTCCTTTAATTGTTGTGCCATTTTAATCTAGTTGATTTATCGTGTTAAGCTTATGCACTCTTATCTTGCTTAACCGTCGTGTTAATTGAGTTACTATGGTGTTACAGGTACGGAACCAGCTGCCAATCCGGCAGTCAGCGCGATCCTGGAGGCAACCCCAGCGATACCTCCGGACGTGAACGAGTGGAACAAGGAGGACATCTTCTCGTGATTTCCCTCCACAGTGCACAACAGGGACACATGGGAATAGGCTTAGGGTTCATTTTGGCAATTATACCTTTTGTATTATATATGGATATTCATGTACAAGTTTGTAGGTGGATTTAATTAACGGACTTGTTTGCTTAAGGAATGAAATGAATGGATGTTCTATGGATGCTCATGATGCATTATAGGTGAAATCTCCAGATTTCCACTTGAATTCCTTATATGGATAATACGTGTTCGTGGATTTTCCTCACACGTACCTGTGGGATCACGCTTGTGATAGTTCGTACGTGTCTGATCATGGCACGAATTGTCACGGGTACGTGTGTCATTCCTCGGAACCCACAGTTAATCCCCAATTCTCAGGTTCAGGGTGTGACACTTCACTTTTCAAGTAAATTGAGATTAAAGAATCAAATAAAAACATAAAAACTTATAGTTGATATCACCTATTTAATTAGCATTGCAGTAAGCAAAAAGCCTTCAAGGTAATAAAGGAGAAGATAATTAGAGAGTAAATGAATGTTTGGAAACGCTAGTCTAATTAGATCAAGTTTCAAAAAAAAACTCTAATTTTTTAAGTGGTAATTCACAATTAGTCTATTTAGTTTAATTATAAAAAAAAGATGTTATAGATCATTGGGGCCCATCATTTGGAAATTTCAATGTAGAATCCAATTTGTGTCATTTTTGAAATTTTATGAGATTATTTTCATTCTAAATACTTGTTACTTTTGCATTGCCCATTCTAAAAAAGCTCTAAAACAATAAATAAAAAAAAAAGGAACCAGCATGTATAGATTTTTGCATGTTTGCTAAATTCATGGATTGGACAAAACTCTAATTCTAATCAAGGTTGTATTTCTATTTATTTTTAACTAGGAGTTTGAAGAGGTTGTAAAATCCTAGGAGAGCTAAATTTGAAGAAAATCCGAAAAAACAGACTGGGCTACTCAATCGATCGGATTCAAGGCAGTGAGGTAATTTGATCAATTGAGCCTCTACCCGATTAATCGATCGAGCCTCTACTCGATCAATTGGATGACATAGAAAATCCCGTTGACTTTTGAATTTTTATTCCGATTTTAAGTTGAACTTTCCTATTTTGTGCCAAACCATTTCCTGATTGGATTAGCATTATGTGGCATGAGATTAAGGCTATAAAAAGGGTTCTCTCTCAACTCTAACGCATGGAACATAGATTTCAATATTCTGAGCGAAGATTATATGTTAGAGATCATTTTATATAGAGCTTTCATTGGAGAGTTGATATAGATAAAGCTTTATTTTAGAGATTCTTGTCTTCTATATCTCTTTGTGGAAGATAATCTTCTTTCGTAGAAGATCTAAGGAGTCAAGCTAACAACTGTAAGGCAACGGCATGTAGTCATTATAGAGTGCTTCTTTATAAGAGGTTGATGCTACAAAGTCATACGGACGTTTTTAAGTGGCTTGTAACTACGTGATAATTTATATTGCTTAATTATTGGTCCAGTTCAGACTCATGGTTTTTTTTCCAAGTTTAGGTTTCCGCATAAAAATCATATCATTTTGTAGTGTGTGCTTTTG
Organism: Sextonia rubra; assembly: GCA_037013555.1. Taxonomy (NCBI): domain Eukaryota; kingdom Viridiplantae; phylum Streptophyta; class Magnoliopsida; order Laurales; family Lauraceae; genus Sextonia; species Sextonia rubra. The sequence continues at coordinate 22,031,557 of JASUAD010000024.1, read as the reverse complement.
TGTTGATTTAATTTCTGCTGCATAATTGATTGTTTACACACAAATTGTCGTAATTGATTGCGTTGCGTTGATATATTCTAAAGGCCCACCCAAAACCTTCAATTGGTATTAAAGAGGGGTACACTAATTTGCGTGTGTTTTGATCCTAAAAGATATCCAGAATGGTGCTCAATTAAGAAGGCACATATACTTTCAAGCTTCTATTGTTTGATGGCTCAAATTATGAATATTGGAAGCAAAGGATGATTGAGTTTCTTAAGTCTATTGATGATGATGTGTGGGTTATTATTATTGATGGTTATTTCAAACCCACAATTACGAATAATGGGTAAACAGTTGCTAAACCTAAAGCCCAATAAACTAAGGAAAAGAAGCATGCCTTCAACAATAATAATAAGGCTATGAATGGTATTTATAATGAAGTGACTAGTAATGAGTTTCGTAGGATATCTCCATACAAGACTGCAACAAAAGATTGGGATGTCTTGTAAACTTTATATGAGGGTACAGCTACTGTGAAGCAAGCTAAATTATAAAGATTAAATAAATCCTTTGAAATTGTTGTGATGGAAGAAGAAGAGACCTTTAATGAGTTTTTTTACAAAGCTGAATAATATTATCAATTCTATTTTCAACTTGGGTGAAGAAATCCTTAAAAGTAAAATTGTCAAGAAAATTCTGAGGTCACTTACTTCTAAGTATGATATAAAGGTTGATGCTATCAAGGAAAATAAGTATTTAGAAATTCTCATGGTAAATCAGTTGGTTGGAAATCTTCAGACTTTTGAAAAAAATTGTTTAAACAAGGGAAAATCTATAAAATAATGGTATTGTTTTGAGGGCTTCCAAAGAATCAGTAAAGAAATCTAAACAAAAAATTAAGACAGGATCAAATTTTGATGATGATTTGAGAGTTTATGAATTAGTTTCGAAAACTCCTGAAGGATAAAAAAGCTAAATGGAAGGGACAAAAGTATAATAAAAAGACATCTTTAACAAGTACTAAGTATTTTGAATGTTAAGGTTATGGTCACTTTACTAATGAATGTGCTAACAAGAAAAAGAACTCCAATAATATAGCTTTTTAAACTTGGGATGATGATTCTATTGAAGAAGAAAAGGAAGAGCAAAAAGATCTTGAGCTTGGTTTTGTGAATGGAAACTGCCTGACACTTATGGCTAGATCTTCATTGTCTGATGATAGTTCTGAGGAAGAGAATGCTGATAATAAAGTTTCAGATGAAGAGAATGATGATGAAGCAAAATATGATATTTTACTGAATAAATCTATGAAGATGAATAGGTTGTTTGAAAAAGATACCATAAAGTGCAAAAAAGAGATTATATCTCTTAAGAAAGAGTTAGAGAAAGTAAACTCAAAGGTTCTTCTCTTGGAAGAATAGAATAATTGCATGGCTGATAAGTTGATTATTGGGAGTCACAAGCATGAACAGGAGGTTGAAATCATGAAGACAGTGTTACATACTGTAAAGGCTAAAAAGGAAGACTTAATTAGCAAATTAAAGATTGCATTGTCTAAGCTGGATTCAATAAAAAACTTCTCTGAATAAGATGAATATTAGTTTGAAAATTCAAAAGACATCAATAATGGTGCATATACTTCGAAAAAAAAGGTAAAACTACTTTTGTTAAAATTTTTGCTTTTAATTCTATGGCACCTATTACCCCACATCTTACACACATTCATCATGTTGGGAGTACTACAAAGAACAAGAATGTGTCATGTTAAGTGCGCATACCCACATGTCATCATTGTGGAATTAAATGACACATTTATCCCTATTGCAAGAAGTTGCATGCTTTGCCAAAAAATAAACAATGCTGGAAACAATTATCTAAGCCAAAGGTCAAGACAAGGGTTATTTGGGTCAGGAAGTCTAATTTGCCTAAGGAAGTTACTCACACTACTCTAAAAGGTCAAACAACACAAGTGTGGGTGGCTTCATGCAAAAACCTTGATCAAGATGATTAAGCTCTCGCCCCCGGTGTTGCTATGAAGATACAATTTAGGGGGAGTTGCAATTGAAAGGGAGCTTTGCTAAAGTCTGATTGACATTAGCATTGCCAATTATGGACAAAACGAGAGAGTATTTAAGGCATTCAGGGGGAGTTGTTTAGAGTGAAATCGTTAAAAGTTCAGAAATTCAAAGACAGAAGGAGACAATACAGATCTAAAAGTGCCGTTGGTAAATTTTTTTTATTTTGCTGAAAATTCAATATATTTTTTTATTTTATTTTGGGTAGATTGTATGTATTGTTCTAAAAAGTTTTGTCTATAAATTGCCAAAGGGGGAGATTGTAAGGATTTTTATATGTTAGCTAAATTCATAGATTGGACAAAAGTCTAGTTCTAGACAAAATTATATTCCTATTTATTTTAGACTAGGAGTTTGAAAAGGTTGTAGAGTTCCAGAAGAGTAAAATTTGAACAAAATTAGGAAAGACAAATTGGGCTACTCGATTGATCAGATCGTTGCTCGATCAATTAGATTCGACGCAGTGGGGTAATTGGATCGATCGGACCTTTGCCCAATTGAATGGATGACAAAGAAAATCCCACAAACTTTCGGATTTCTATTTCTATTTTATGTGAAACTTTCTTGTTTTGTGCCAAACCCTTTCCTGATTGGATCAACATTATGAGGAATGAAATTAAGGCTATAAAATAGGGTTCTCTCTCAACCCTAAGGCATTGAACACATATCTCAATATTCTGAGTGAAGATTATATCTTGGAGATCATTTTATCTAGAGCTTTCATTGGAATGTTGAAGGGCTGAAGCTTTGTTAAAGAGATCCTTTTCTTCTACATATTTTTGTGGAAGATTATCTTCTTTCGTAGAAATCTGATAAGTTAGGCTAACAACTAGAAGGCTTCTAGTTGATTGGATTTATAGCAGGCAATGTTATGCCGTAATTGGAGAGTAATTCTTTATAAGATGTTGGCGCTATAAAGTCATGGGTATGTCTGTAAGCGGCTTGTAATTGCATGATAATTCATAGTGCTTAATTATTGATTTAGTTTGGACTCGTGGTTTTTTCATAATTTGGGTTTCCACGCAAAAATCGTATTTCCTAGTAGTGTGTGCTTTTGTGTTGATTTAATTTCCGCTGCATAGTTGATTGTTTGTACACATATTGTTGAAATTGATTGCGTTAATCCATTCTAGAGGTCTACCAAAACCTTCATAGCCCCCATTAGGTTATTATTTTCAAAGACAAAAGCTCTAATTTATATATAAACTCCAAAAATATAAAAGACAATTAGAGATTTACCAAATACTCTAATATATAAACAAGCTAAGTCACAATATAAGAGTTTATTTTAGAGTTACTAAATTACCCATAAGAGATTAGGTACCTTAAGAGAATATGAAATGACATGCCCAATAAACTGTTATGAGCCTAATTAACTTAACAGCGTGGACTGCATATGAAATGTTAATTCAAGTCATTAGCCCAGGGTCCCCACAGTTAACTAGTAAAAAGGAGGCTCTACAATAGTACATTGGAGGTCGACATGAAACTCAATTGGTATATCAATAGTCTAAACATAAGTTAGTGATGCATAATGGATGAGATACTTGGATCAAACACCTAAATATTCTAGGGGATTGGGCGACCTTGGTGCCAAGATGATAGAGAAGAAGCCCCAAGCCCATCTCAAATCAATGTTGAAGATACTCTTTGTTGTGTGTTTTTGTTGGCAAATTCATTGGTTATAGACAAAACTCAGGTTGAAATTGAGTTATAATTTTCATATTTTAGATTTGGGCTATAGCATGAGTCACCAGATCCGCTGAAGTGAACAAATTAAAGAAAAGAATAAAATCACCAGGCAGAAAATCAATAAGGGATAGAGGAACTTGACAAAAATTACTAGGCAGAATAATTGCCCGCTTGAGCAAACTACTACTTGCTCGCAGATGAGGAAGAAAATGCAGCTGACATTTGCGAATTTTTTCCTATTTCAACTAGGACTTGCCTGTTTGCGTTCTATTGCAACCCTACCTTTTATGTACAAAACTTGTGTTATTTAAAGGGCTCTCTTGTAAACCCTAAGCATGCCATCTCCTAATTCTAAACCTACAATACCTATTGGAGATCCTCTTCTTCTCTAGAGCATCCATTGAAAGGCTATGCTAAAGTTGCTAAACTTGTAGAGATTTGTTGCTTCTACTCTTATAGAAGATCGTTCTTCTTGTGGCATCAAAGTATAGTGCGTCAAGCATGAGGAGCACTGAACGACACGGTCGTTGGCAAAAAGAACTATAGTTTGTAGGTTGTGGTCAACTCGGGAAGGGTCATAAGTATATATTGTAACTATTTAATTTTTAGTGCTTGGTTTTCCATTGACTGAGGAGAAGGATCTCTTGATTTTTTCCATGTTTAGATTTTCCACGTAAAATATTTTGGTGTCTTCTCTTTGTGGTTGTTTGCTTTAGTCCTTTTATCTTTCGCTTTAATTAATTGGATTGCATACTATAAATTAGTTTGGGACCTTGAACCTCCACTTGATGGGTTTTAAATGATAGTTTTAGATGTTGTGGAAGTGCATATTAGGATCATAAGGTAGCTACGAATGTGATCAGGACAGTGTCGGCTTGGATCAAACAAATGATACAGAGATTTGTGATTGTTTACAAGAGATCAATCACATGGATTCACTCTTCACAATCTTAGGGCAAGGATGGACACCCTAATGAAAAAGATGGTGATGGATAACTTATCTCTATACTTTGCTTATTGGTATTAAGATGTTCTATAACCACCCTACTATATATATGTATTTATATCATCTTACTTAGTGGATGATAGACTCTAATTCAAGTTAGAATAGGATAAGGAAGGAGAGTTGAATTAGACTCTCTCAATTGGAGTATGAGTCGTAGAAGGATTAACACATCCTTCAAATAGACTCTTTGTAACGGGTGTTTTTCTATGTCGGGGTCCACCCACATGCAAATATAAGTGGGCCCCATCACAAATGCCAACAATCTCCCACTCACACCGAACAAGTTTAAACTCATTAGATCTTAATCATCCATCATCAAATTCCAAAAAATATATATGTATATTTGAAGAGTGGGACCTCCATGATGCCTATCCACAGAGAGAATGCAAACTAAGTCGCCATTTAACTAGAATGCACCAACTCACTGACACATCAGTCTGCCCTAGACACTTACATAACCATACCAGATTGGACACGAACTCATACCCTTGAGTCGTATTTAACTCACATACATGCTTATTCAATTTATCAAGAAAAATCATTTTGCAAATATTTTTCTTAAAATAATATATTTGTATATATAGATAATTTTAAAATTTTTTGCTTAAATAAAATTCCAAAATACTTGTTATGGCCTTGATAAGTGTCTTAAGCATATATAAACATGATTGTGATGTTAAGAGGTCTTCCCATGGATTTATGATGGTTGGAATCAACCAAGCAGCTTTTCTAACATGATGGCTTGTAGGCTCCTATATCGCCATGGCTCATCCCATTTAAAGTAGCATCACTCAGTCTCATCTTTCCAATGTAGATATTGGTATAAGGACACATGAGTCTTAGAAATTAGTTTACATAAAAACTAACTCGAAGCCCAAGAGTTACTTACGAGACTAACTTTCGTACATCAACTAGTCTGCTAGGGTATCATCCAATTGTTCTAGGTAGGTCTTTAAACACATATATCCATAGACACGCGTCGTAGTACAAAAATGCAATAGCTGAACAAATGAGCCCATGCTTATATTTGCACCAATTTACAACTGCACAAGCACATTGTCACAAATCCAACCCTAGTTGGTTTCAAAAAACAGGTTATCAGACTTACTAGGTGTTGGGTTTATGTCTTGTATTCCGGTTTAGCCGGATGGGTCTACTAGGTTAGCCAGTAGCCGGTTTAAGGTCAAGGGTATTTTGGTAATTGTGTCGGGGCATTCTTGGTGGCTAAGAAAGCGGAGATTATATATGTGTATAATCGGTAATCTTAGATCTTGCAAATGAAAAGAGGTGAGAGCTCTCTTGCTCGTGGTGTTCCTCCACCACGTATGAGAGATTATGTGAGTGAGTGAGAGTTTTTGTATGCTTTATTAGTCATAGTGAAGATGATCGTCTCTGTGCCGTAAATGTAGCCCTGTTTGGGTGAACCACGTAAATCTTTGTGTCTTTTCCTATGTGTGGTTAGTTCTTTGTTGATCTTGGAATTCATATATGTGCACAACATGTGATGTTAAAATCACAACAAGTGGTATCAAAGCCGAGGTGGTGTTCCTAAGGTTTCTGAGAGAGGTGGAGATCGCCCGACGACCATCGTTCAGTACCTGGGTTTTCTAGGGTTGGGTTGTGCATGGAGATCGACAGATCAGATCCAAGGAAGATTCGGATTTCTGCAAGTGCTGTTGCAGAAGAGAGGAAGGAGACCAGAGAAAGGGCTACCAGTTTCGTGAATCTCGCCGGAACCTGAGACGAGCGTCACTGCTGCTGTTCTCGCCATGCAACCGTTATCACGGTGATCGCCTCTCGCCCGTCGCAGTTGGTCGTCATCATTGCAATCATTGCCGGTAGCCACTCATTGTCGTCACCGAAGCAATTGCTCCGATGGAACACTGTTCGCCACAACTAGGGAAGGGAAAAGGCAGCAAGATTGAATCCTTGTTGCGGACCCGACGAGAGGAACAAGAAAGCCTGGGTATATTCTAGGTCGGTTGCATGTTGAGGTCGGGCCAGTTTGACCTGACCTGTAGTATAGTAGCCTAGCAGTCCCGGGTCTAGTTCACTTTGGGTCAGACCTGACCTGTCGCATAAAGCAGCCCAGTTCAAGAAGCAGTGTAGTTTCGATTCGGGTCGGGTCAACTTGAACCTATTTGCAGCAAGTCCAGCCCAAACAGCAGCAACGCTAACATCAGCACACGTCAGCGGATCGTACGGTCAAAGCCAGTCTGACTAGGATCAATTGCAGAAGCTTCATTATGTGATATCTTGATCATTCGACGTCCGATCGGAGATCCGTTTGCGCCTCTGGTTCGTTTCAAGCAAATCTATATATTTGTGGAAAAAGATTGGCTGTTTGATGGTCAATGAGGAGTTTGACCAAGTTAGGGTCGTAGAAGACTATTTTTGAAATATCGGAGCCATCCGGAGTCGGATTTCAAATCCATTTCCTCCAACATGTTCATTGTGACGAGATTTATAACTTGGTGCAGAAATATTGAAAAGAGAAGATTCTTTGTCCCCACTTGCCTAAAACCAGAGAAATCTAGATCTGCATACATTGCTAGGAGACGTCCTATCTATACAAGGAAAAAGAAGTATCAAGTAGCACTAACTTCTCTTGTGGAGAAGATCTAAACAGATGTAAGTCCAGGTGAGAATCAGGTTGACTTGACCTGGCTGTAGTTGTAAACCCAATTGTAGGAGTTGTTGGCCTAGTTGCAAAGGGTTTGCAGATTCAAATGAAGTTGTTCATTTGAGATTCACATGTTTCCGAATCACATGTGCTGCCATTCATCTTACCAAAACCAAGCCAATGATGAAGCAGCAAAGAGGAGCTGATGCATCAACAGTTGTCAAAGATATGTTTGATTGGTCGGAGGCCAAGTCAAATAGAGTTTTTGACCGCTTGGAGGCAGAGGTTGTTCTGCAATTGTGAAGTCATCTAGACTTGTATTCTCGATTTGTTTTGTTTGTATGCTTGTGGTGATTGGATTTTCATAGTGATGTTGAAAATGGGGCAGGATAGTGAGTGATTTAGATATCGATATCACTTAGATTAGTCAATGGATTCGAGCTTTAAGTTCAAGATGGAGTTTGACGAAAAAATGAAATTTGCTCAAAGTTCATGTGCTGGTTCAACATTGCAAAGTGTTGACGGAAGAAGACTGCACCATCGGTGTAATGACGTACCATTCAGCAAGATACGTAAAGACATTACCGGTTTTATCTCCTGGTGGCTAAAGTTGTACGGAATCTAAGCCAAGGCGGAGATACAAGACATAAACCCAACACTAAGGTGTCAATTTGTCCGACGAGTAATGTTAAGTCTCATTTAGTCTTGTGCTCCACATCACCTCAATGCACACAAAACTGAGTTGGCGTTTTAAACATTTGTATGCACCAACAAGATCCATAATAGCCTAATTGGCATATCGCACAGATAGATGTACCTCATCTTATTAGTCACTAAGACATCAAGGGCGATTTTTTTCCATGCGAATGGATGACCAAGCCGGTTTGGTGTCAGACATGTATCATAACACACACTATTCTGTATTTCTTGCCAATATAACATGAATGAGATGATATGCATGAGAAAAAGAAAATGAATCATACATGTTATCCATAAAATAATAAAAAGTTAATTTATTAAAATAAATCCGAAACTTCTTTAATTGCTGGATGCAAAGGAAACATTATTAGTAAGAATCATGCCAATGACATATAATAAGAGGATCCAACCTTTTGGAAAAAGTAGAAATGAGTAAAGACAATTTTAACATCCGTTTGATTGAGCTATTATGGAGTAGTAACAACAGATATAAGAGCACATAAGGACGTCATGCTGAGCCATTATTGAGTGGAAACAATAGATATTAGATGTTGACGGGTAGGAGATGCATATCTATGTTGAGCAATAGGATTGGCAGTTGTAGAAGCCGGTAGGGAGACAAGCGAACAAGAATACTCTATTCTCTATGTGCAAATGATTAATGCCGAGATGTGCGAATCCTCAGAAGACGACAGGGAGATGTTACGGACAGAAGATAGCAATATTGCGGCATGTCAGTCCCAAAGAAGAATAAAAAGACTTAAGTTCCTTGTGTGGAATTACTGACAAAGACGAGGAATCGGGATTATGAGGAAGGCCTTTGAAAAAACACATACATGACAAGAAATGAAAAGTTTATCTGTAACTTGGTCATTGGAACGATAGCGTTCTCATTCATCTTGTATCTAATATCCTAAAACACACAGAATAAAAATTGTGCAAACAACTTTCAACTTTCTGTTTTCATACTTGAGAGAAGACAAAAATAAAGATCAACCACAGACGGAGATAAAAATAATTGAGTGCTTTATTAATGAGGTCACTTATAAGAGGAGATCAGCTTAAATAGGGGCGGAACCAGAAATTCTTCATTGGGGGGCCCACCACCTGAAAAATTTTTTTTGAAAGGGCCACACATAAAAAATGAATGAAAATTTAAAAGTATATATAGGCTTTTTAAAAAAAATTTGGGGGGTGGGGGTGGGGGGGGGGGGGGGTGGCATATGTAATTTTTTTAAAATATAGAAAAGATAAAAGGGGTTTTTTTGAAATATTGGTGGGGTGGGGGCCATGGCCCTTGCTGCCTTCCCTTTGGTTCTTCCCATGAGCTTAAAGCATAAATCCTAAAACTACTTGGAGAGATAAGGGATGGAGAGATATGATAATAACATTTAGGTCTCATTTTCCCCTCACAAAACATTTACATAAGAAGGAGTAGTCAAGGCGGTGGTTTAGTTGGTTTGAGCCTTACATTTGCTTTACAAGGTTTTGACTTTGATTACAGCCCTTTGCGTTATTCAGGTATTACGTGTGCGGCCATGTATATATCTTCCAAGGATTAGTTCTTGCTCGTTAGAATAAGATTACCACTTAGCCAAAGGCTAGAGGTCTAAAGGTTGAGCTGATAAGAGATATCTTGGGTCATAAAAAAAAAGGAGGGGGCCCACTTATTTGGGGGGCCAAGCCTGGTTGGGGGGTCTCATAGTTTGAGAGTTTCACATTCTCCCCATCTAGAAAGAGAGTCCTCCGCTTTGAGTCCAGCTTTTATAGTCTTACCCATTTGTACGATAATGGCTACTTTGGCTTATAGGGTGCACAACTTTAAAACGTGTCATACTAAGTCAATGAGGAGCTTGAATATAATCGCTTAGGAATCTGATCAGATGTTTTCGATGTGGGATGTATACCATTACCGCAAAAATTTTTCCAAACCAGGTCGGGGTCTCACACCACCCACAAAAGATCACAAGCCCTACCAACAGATGTCAACAAAATTGAATAAAATGTCAAATAATAACATTGCTTCAATAGTCAATTGTCTACTAGTGTGCTTTCCATAGGAGAGAGAGAGAGAATTTGGTAGACATGAAAGTTAAATTGAAATTTGTGGTAGAAGGCATGACAGTGAGTTAGATCAAGCGAAGCTGAACTCTACTCATGAAAAGTTGGTATTATGTTACCAACTCACCTTAGAGTGTAAATATACATCAAAGGATGAGTCACATCGCCCACTTGAAGTAAGTAGTGACAAGCTCTTCAAAAGCGCTTTGACTAATATTTTCGAACATAGGCATTTCAAGTCTTCAGATTTCAAGTGACTATTTAATACGAATTCCATCCATCCATCCAATTATGGAGATACAATAAGGAAGACAAAATGATGATTCTAAGGTGGGACACCAGTTATAGGTAGCCCAGGGATGCAACTTGTCCTACGGTTTGTGACTCAAGAACAGCCGGCCGATCTGACCTCCTGACTAGCCTTTCCCTATTGTTAGAGTGTCTGTATTATCTCACCTCAAGTCTTAACTCTTTCCTTATAAGACCCTTATGTTATCTTGCCCGAGGTCTAACTCTTTGGGTGGAGGGCCCATATTACCTAGTCTGATGTCTAACTGGGCCTGTAGCTGACAAAACAAAAAAAAAAAAAAAAAACGGTTTGTGACTCAGAAGACAAAAAAATGTATATATAAATATGGAGCGACATCTCATGTATCTACTTGATTTGCCTCTCCCCCGTAACCAACTCAAGCAAATCCACGCTCTCATCATTACCAAAAACTGGAACGCCGCCTTTTTCATCAAAAAGCTCCTAAGTCTTTCCGTAGTCAGCTATGCCCGCATCCTGTTCGACGAAATTCCTCTACCAGATCAGAGTCTCTGCACCTCCATGGTCTCCACCTACTCCCGATTGTCTCTGCACAAGGAAGCCATTGAGGCTTTCTTTCTCATCCAAAACGAAAAGACCCAGATGCTACATTTCGCTTTCCCTCCTGTTATTAAATCCTGCACCTCTCAAGACGCAGTGGATGAGGGAAAACAAGTGCATTCACTGGCTGTAACCACCGGGTTCTGCTCCAATGCCTTTATTCAAACCAGTCTCATCGATTTCTATTGGAAAACCGGCGATTTGGATTCCGCAAAACGGGTTTTTGAGGAGGTTTCTGATAAGGATCCTGTTTCTTACAACTGTTTGATCTCGGCCTACTCTAGATTTGGCAGGGTTTTACAGGCTCGTCAGACGTTTGACGAAATGCCGGTCAGAACAACCGTGTCGTGGAATTCGATGATCTCTTGCTACGCGCATAATGGAGATCTGAGAGAAGGTTTGGGAATGTTTGAACGAATGTTAATTGAGAGGGCTTGGCCTAATGAGATTACTCTTGTAACTGTTCTGTCCATTTGTGCCAAGTTGGGTGATTTGGAAATGGGGTTGAAGGTTAAGAAATTTGTCGAAGACAATAGCCTATGCAGAAATATGATTGTGTCGACCGCAATATTGGAGATGTATGTGAAATGTGGTGCCCTTGATGATGCGCGTCGTGAGTTTGATGGGATGGCGGAAAGAGATGTTGTTGCGTGGAGTGCTATGATCGCGGGTTATGCTCAGAATGGGAGATCGAATGAGGCTTTGGAGCTCTTTGAAGAAATGAAAAGAAGGAAAATTAAGCCAAACGATGTCACGCTTGTAAGCATTTTGTCTGCCTGTGGCCAGTTGGGGTCAGTGGAAGCTGGTGAAAGGATAGGCAACTATGTTGAGAGTGAAGGCCTCAGTTTGAATGTCTATGTGGGGTCTGCACTGTTGGACATGTATGCTAAATGTGGAAACATAGGAAAGGCTCGCCGAGTCTTTAATGAGATGCCTGAGAAGGATGTCGTTTCCTGGAATTCAATGATTGCGGGGCTAGCAATTAATGGATATGAAGAGGAAGCAATAGATCTCTACATTCAGATGATTGAAAGCGATGCTAAACCAAATGATGTAACATTTGTTGCCTTGTTAACTGCTTGCACTCATGCAGGACTTGTTGAATTAGGATGCCGCATTTTCAAAAGCATGAGAAGGGATCATAACATCAAACCACAAGTTGAACACTGTGCCTGTGTTGTGGATCTCTTTTGTAGATCTGGGCGACTTGACGAGGCTTATGAGTTTATTTGTGAGATGGAAGTGGAACCAAACGTTGTTATCTGGGGTTCCTTATTGAGTGCTTGCAGAATTAACTCAAATGTAGTGCTTGCAGAGCGTGCTGTTGAGAAGCTGTTCCTATTAGAACCTGATAATTCAGGTAATTATGTTCTTCTTGCCAATTTGTATGGGAGTGTGGGAAGATGGGAAGAGTCCTTGAAAATAAGGGCCTTAATGAAGGAGAAAGGAGTACATAAAACAGCTGCTTATAGTTGGATAGAAGTGGATGGCATGGTACACAAATTTCTAGTTGAAGATATGGCACATCCAAGGTCAGGTGAGATCTACAGTGTTGTTGATGGGTTGGGCTTGCAGCTAAAGTTGGCTCGGTCAGCAAATTCAGTTTTAGAGTTTTCATCATAATATTGGAAGCAAATCAGCGCAAACATGCTTTTACCTGATTACAGAAAATGTGATGCAGATGCTGAAGATCTACATGATTTTTTTTTAATGCTCAATCATTTGCCACCATCAAGATGGTTGGCATCATACAGGCAATTTGGCTATGAAAACATGCCAGACATCCAACATCAGGTAGATGGTGTAAGGATGAATTGTATTTGAGAAAGGATTTTGTATGTGAAGATGATGATTAACCTATAGAAAAGAACAGCAGAACTGCGAAGATAAGGAATTTTTAATCAAAAGTTATGTCTGTGAACTTATGTCAATGCATTCGGTTTCTTAATTTCATGGATGTATGAAAGCTAGCTTCGGCAAAGCACAGAACGTCTGATGCTTCTCAAGCCTTTCTCATCTTTCTTTTATCTACATCGATGCTCGACTAGGCAAGTTTTGCTGGAAATGAATGTCGCCTTCTCAATAATATTTGATTCTTATATAAGCATGAAGAATCATTGCAGGGATCCAAGTAATCAAATAATTGTGCAAAGAAAAGAAAAGAAAAAACGATTTGGATTGGAGACCGAAGCACATTTGAGATGCTTTCTTTAGGCAAAGATTTGTCCCCACAAGGTGCATTGCTTGTTGAATGCCTTGCCCTAGGATAGGATAACTCCCTCTTGGGTTGCTTCACCAATAGGTGCAGGAAGCGCGTCTTGAACCAAAAACCCCGATCACAAATATGTTAAATGGTATTGATGGTAATTGAGAAAGTAAGAACAAATGAGTTGCAATTGAGGAGGTAAGGTTTGAATAAGAATAAAGGATGAGTGGCGCATGAACATTCCTTCCCCAGTACCTGTGAATTTTCTGTTTACAGAAAAAAAAAAAAAAGAAAGAACTGTGAATGTTCTGTTTTAGGAACAGTGTAAAAAACTGCAGAAGAAAATAAGGAAAAGTGAAAAGACCAAAATTGTCATGTCCCCAAACTTGTAATGCTGCTAATGTGGCGCTAGGGGCCACAGAATTGGTTAAAACCTTTGATTCCGTGGCTAATTTCCCACACTGGATTCTGCTAATGTTTAAGTTCAATCACTTAAAAATTTTGCACAAACCATCAATTTCACTTCGATCCGTAAACATCAATAAAACACAGAACATGGCCAACCTCCAGATTTCATTGCAAAATATTGAAGTTAAACATTACTATAAAAAAGGGAAGTATTTAATTGCAATGGACACCCTACAGAGTTTTACAAAAGAAAATGAATCAAAAGGAAAATGGAGGCTCTCAATTGGAACACTCACTCCACATTGTGTACCCTTACAAGTCCTCTTGGACTGCCTCAATCTCCGGTTCAAGGCTGTCGCGTCCATTATCTTTAACATCAAGTGTATGTCATTAGATTTGCAAAAATCCGGCAAGTACGTTAAGTAAATAAAACATGTGGGCATAATGCATCAATGTAGAATAAGTAACATGTGATCACAAGATGACGAAAACCAGCAAACTAGGCAATTATGCAAGAATAAAGACAACATTAGGGAATCATTAAGAGACATCAATCTACTATTGGTATATCCTAGCAAATAGGTAATTACCACATAGGCTAATACAACACGGTATATTGCGTCGCAATTCTCCTATATTCAACAGACATGATAGAGATCGCATGGGTAAATATCGCAGCCAAAAAGATAATAATTGCATGGGAAATGCACAACCAAGATTTGGTATCCAAGATACAAGATAACGATGGCCATCCATGAAGCCGTCACAGCACTGTCATGCCCCAAATTTTTATTTTTGGGTTATAGCAGCCTGTCGGGTTTGAGTTGGGCTGAGAGGGGTTATATGGGTTGAGTAATCACTTTTGGGCCTTGGGTTTACGTTATTTGACCCTTTTATGTGTTATGTCCATGAATTTGAATGATTTACGCATCATTTTAGATTGGATTAGGGACTTAATTAGGTTAAATGCATCATTATTCATTTAGTTTCATCATTTTATGTATTTTCACCTAGAAATTAGAATTTGTAAAATTCTTGCACATTTTATGCATTAATTAAGAATGTTTGCAATTTTTCTCTGAAGAACCCCAGTTGGAGAACTCTGTCCGGACGGGTCCTGCTTCAATGTGGGCTCTTCAGTATTTGATGTGGTTAATTAGAATGTGCAGAAAATGAAATTTATAGAACCCACAGAACCTTGGGATGATTTGTGTCCTACTGCTCGAAGATCCACACACTTAGATTTCATCTGCCCTTGGATCCCACCTGAAGATCAACTAAGACTTCCAGAAGATCTTATTTCATCTTATTGTGCCAAAAAATATTCTTCGAGATAGAGTTTATTGCAAATTAAAATTCAAAATTCAATCCCGTTTTTCTCAAAATAGCATATATTAAAATGACCATAACTCTCAATCTAGATGTTCGATCAGTGCAAATGACCTACTATTGGAAAGCTCTTTCAGAGTAGATGTCCGTGGACCCAAGATTGCGGAAATTGGAGCTAAAATGAGAAAGTTATAGGCCTGAGAAGTTTCATGTACATTTTTAGGTGGGATTGCAATTGCGTCTACACCATTGAAATATAACTGTTGCACATTTCTCTGTAGAGCCATATGAAGATCAGATAAGAATGCCAAAAGCTTCTAATTCATCTTATCTCTAAAATCTCTCTAATCTAAGGAGAAAAACCCAATTAATATGTAGCTGATCTTATCTCTCAGTCCACCAAAAAGATGTCCAATTCAATGAACCTAAGGAGCTAGAAAACTATAAAAGAAGGTCATGGGAGGCTCTTCCTCATTCCCAGCCAGATCTGGAAGTCCTAGATCTCTCTCTCCCTCTCTTCTCTACCTTTTCCCTCCATTAATCTTTATTTTTATTTTAAAGGTATTCTGGAGCCTTATTCTAGAAACTAGGATCTAGAATAGAGAATTCTGAGAGACCATTGTATAAGAAGAAGAAATCAGTGAAGTTATTTTTGAGGTTCTTTATAATGGTGGGCTGAGTTTTTGATTGGAGCGAAAGATGAAGTTAAGTATTTTAATGTTCCAGTTTATATTTATTATTTTACTCTTTTCTGATTGTCTCTTATTAATGTACTTTTAAAAGATAATAATAGATTTGTCTTCATGCCAAAGGCAAACCTCTGATTTATATTCTTAATGAATAAATTTTGATCATTTATACTTACTTTGATAGATTTTGCTTAAATATGTAGTTATCTTTGATAGTTTATGCTTAGTTTGATAGGTGATGCTTAGGATATTCATTTTTTTATGAGGTGAAGGAGGTCTTAGGTATTGATTTTGTTTTTCTTAATTAAAATTGGTTTTTGCAATAGTCAAATCATCCAGATCAGAAACATTGACTTGTTTTTGATCTGAGTAATAGTTGAGAAAAAAAGGATAAATTAACTCAATAAATTGGAATTTCAAATAACTTAGTGGATTCTGGTTGCTCTGATCTGTTTCTTATCATTGTTATTAATTTATTTAGTTTCTGATTTATATACCACACTTCTCTTTTATTATTGTTTTCTTTTTGAAAAAAATCAGAATTTTAATTAAAAAGTTTAAAAGTGCTCTTTGTGGGATCAACCAGTATTTGCCACTGTCTCAACAAAACAACTGTGTACTTGCAGTTTTAAGTAGATTGATTAAATTCACATCATTAAGCTAATAGACTCTTTTTAGAATTTCATAAAACTTACTAGAAAGTAGGGAGCCCTTCCTTGTAATTTAGAAAAAACTCCTCTCAATATAAACCCTTAGGGGTTTCCCCATTCTCCCATATTCTTCCTTTCGTCTGCAACCAAGCCTTAGAAGTTCTCCAGGGGGAAACCAATGTTTGATCTTTTAATCTTCAGATTTGCTTTTGACTTCGAGATCCAGGCAAGTGGATAACTGTAAACAATGGCTTTTGGTTACTTGTAATATCTTCTAGTTGCTTGTTAGATAACATGCTTTTGTAGAATTTCTTCGTTTAGGTGTAAACTTTTGTATGATTTCTTCGTTTTGGTACCTTGATTTGGATTAACAATAGAGATCGGATTTCTTTTCTTTTTACATATAAATAAAAATCAGTTTAAATAAAAAAATATTCTTATTGCAGCGCAGTCGCTGCCTACTTGCCAGGCGGGCTTGGCTGCAGCTGGGCCGGCAACACCTGGCTCGGGTTGCTGCTAGCCCAGCTGCGGCTGGGCTGGGTTGCGCGGGTTTGGGCCAGATCTGTTGGGCTAGGCCCAGTTTAAATAAAAATATATATTTAAATAAATAAAAATAATTAGAATTATAAAATAGTAATTATAATGTTTAGAGGGTTATAATTTGGTTAATGGTCTAGTATACTAATAGAGATTTGATTCTATTAAATTAATTTTTAATTTGATGTTATTAGAAATTTAGTTAGGATTATTTATAAATTTAATTGAGAATTATATAATTTTGATTAATGTTTATTTAGATTGATTTGAAGTTAACTAAGATGTATTTGGTAGTGATTAAATCTTAAATAGAATGTATTTATAATTCTAATTTGGATTTTTAATTTCAGTTAGATTTCAAATTGGGATATGAGATTTGTACCTTTTGTTTGGTATAAAATAATAAGGTATATTTATACACAACAATGATATTTAAGGAATTAATTATTCCTTTTCCCTTCTTGATCATAACTTCATTTAAATTTGGTTTGTAATTTAAACATCTTTTACCTAATTTGTAAAACATACTAAATATACATAATTGGATTAGATGAATCATGTCCTTTTAGAAAAGTTAGTTGAATGTTCACATAAGAATTGGATTAAATGCAGAATGGGAATGTGAGATTCGGGATGCACCACATGATAGACATTAAAAGTAGGATATCGGCATCATGGGCTCACATTCCCATTATGATAGAAGATTGGTTCTTATATGTATATTTAACCAACTATGACCGTTAGGTGGTTTGGTGCTTACCTTTAGAGAACTTGAAATGACACACGATCATAATACACTTTCAAATTTAAAAGTCTAAATATTCAAATTGATATTAGTTTGAATATTGGGATGAAGGGTGTCATATCATGGTTCATTTTGCATCGGTATACGTATGTATTTGTAAATATTTATATTTATATATATATCTGACCGACTGCAGTTGGGAGGTAGACGTACGCCATCGGGTCAGCGTGTACTGTGGATTATAGCACATAGCTATGCCTTTTGTTATATTCTGGCGGGAATACCCGTTTCTGTATACTTATCTGCGGGAATACCCGTTTCTATATATTTATTTGCGGGAATACCCATTTCTATATATTTATCTGTAGGAATACCCGTTTCTGTATATTTATCTGCGGGAATACCCTTTTTTGCTTATTTGTTTGCAGGAATACCCATTTTTGGTATCTAACATCTCCGGGATGCCCGTTTTTGTGCATCATGCCATTAGGGTTTGCATCTGATATATTTTGGGTCATAATGAATATTATGTTTAATTCAGTCGATTAATCCATTGCTTGTAGTTTACCCTCTTGCCAGATTATGTCAATTTGACCCACTACTTTTGGTGTTTAGGTTCCGTTATCGGTACCGAACCGGAGGGTCAGGCGACGCAAGAAATTCTGCTAGATGGCGGAGTTGTTGAGTGGAGCACTGATGACATCATCAGAGGTGTCCTAGTGTTGGTGCAGAGATCGAAACTTTAGATTATATAATAAGGCCATGTTTGGGCTATTAGTTTATTAATTTAAGCTTATTTGTTTTCAAATTATAACTTTAATTATTATGCTTCGAAGCACTTGACCTTGATTTTGTTATCAATAAGATTTGTTACATGATTGTTATATAATATTCGTCCGCGATGAGTATGGATTTCAGTTCCGCGTGTGATTATGGTTGCTTGATCACCAAGCATAGCCTCACAAAGGACTTCGATCCACCCTGAATTGGGGCCCGTGTTGTTTATGTAAGAAAAAAAAATTTTAATTGGCCCCAATTCTCACACCCTTAGAACCGGTTTAGATCTGGCTCAGTTTTGGGGGCGTGATGGTACCAAGTGGCACACGTCTACCTTAAAGAATATATTATAATCTGTAGTTGGCAAGATCAATACAACCCGTTCTTGAGTGGTCCTGACTCGAGTCTCAGGAAAAACAGTTCCAGCTAGCTTTTTGCGTGAACAAGATGACCATCAAGACAAGGATATTACTCCCAAAACAAGTAACTACATCAAGATATGGAGGATCGTTTCAGATCTGAATTTTTATGTTATAGTTCAAATGCTATGTAACAGAAGAAATAAGCGAATTACTAAGTAAATTAATTAGCCATACAAGAAGAAGACACATTTTTTAATGTGGAAAACCCCAATAAGATGAAAAACCATGAGTCCACTAAAGTACCAACTATCAAGTAATAGGGAACAGTTATAAGATATACTTACAATCCTTTTAGTCACTCTTTTGACTTAAGGACCGAGTACTTTTTGCACAACTCTTTGCCACCACTCTCATTCATTGTGCACTACTCTCTACTTGATTGTACCACACATTGAATGCACAAGATGCTATTAATCCTCTAAAAGAGATGTAGAAACAATATTCTCTAACACAAAGCTTCAGCATAATCTCCCTAATGGAAGTTTAAGAGAAGATGATTTCTAGTATGTAATCTTTACTTAGAATAATGAGATTTGTATCTTAGAGTTGAGAAAGGAACTCTTTAAATAACCCAAAATTTGTGCCTTAGGGTTACAGTCCATGTAGGAACCAAACAGGCAACTCTGGCACAAAAATGAACACAATTCGCGCAAGTCAGTTCACAGCACCGTCCAAGTCCGTTTGAGCGCCTAGAGATACTCATTTGAACGTCCATGCTCTCAGTTAAAAATAATCAAACAGTCCACAGCTTGCACAAACCTACGTTCGAACAAACTGCGTTTTTGTAATTATGGGCAATACAGTTATGAAAAATTTTTGATCAACGTGGACCCCAAGTGCAAGGTCTCGATGCAGTTTTATCCAGTGAGTCCGGGATTGTATCCACAAGGAGCCAATATTTGCAGAAAACCTGTACTAATTGAAAAACTAAAGCCACCTTAATAAAATCTCAAAAAATATGCACTACTACTTCTGAAAATTAAATTTAAATACCAATTTCAAATTTGAAAAAAAATCACAAATTAAACCTAATCTAAAAATACTAAATTAAAAACAATCCTAAAACTAGAATCTGCAAGACAATAAACTAGATCAAACCACTAATGTAAAATTAAATTTAAATAACCATGCACTAAATTAAAAATCAGAAATAAAACATTCAGATATAATAAAAAAAATAAAAGTAATTCTAGTTTCTTTTATTTTTAGAAGTTAAAACATTATGTTGGCAGAATTAATAAAAATCCACAAAAACACCACACCAAGTGCGTGCTGTCACCACACACAAACACATGGTGCCAATCGAAGGTGGAACACCTTGACCTCACTAATTATATATTTAAAATTAAACGAACCAATACAACCAATAATACCCCAAAACTAATTAAAACTAGAAAAAGAAAAATCTACCCTTACCCTAGATCAAGACATTAAAAAGAGGGGACTTCACCCTCAATCCATGCTCTTATCTTCGTGCATCACCATGGAAGATTTGATGAAAGAAAGAATATGGATGGAAGAGGATGAACCCAACAGTGGGCTTGGCCAAAGCCCACTTTAGATTATGATGAGATAGGCATGTGGTGAGAAGAGATGGAATGGGTTAGAGATTGATGCGGTATGGTGGAGTATGGAAAAGAAAGAAGGGGAATGGCTACTGGGCGTATGTTAATGTGAGGGAGAGAAGTTGACTTCATGGTTGTGTACTTTGAATTATATATATAGGAAAGAATGGGTTTGAAACGTATAGGAGAGAGACAGAGAAAAAAGTGGTGTGGAGAAAAGGAAAAGAAAGTGGACTTGGAATAATATATGAATAGTGATGAGTTGGCATGATGGGTGGGCCATATAAATAGTATTTGACTTGGAAACAATATATTTATAATAGAAAGAGAATTTGGATGGTGAGTTGGTGGGATAGTGTTTGCACGTGAGATGGCAGTAGTTAACTTTATTCGGGAAGTCCTCATCACACTTTCCACATATTAAGGTGGGCCATGAAGATAAGGAGGAAAATAGCCAATGTGTTGTTTCCTTTTTAGTAAAGAATCTGGTTTCTTTTGTTTGGCTGATATGGGAAGTGAACTGATTTGATTGGAATTTCTTGCCATCTTAATCTTCTTGGCCAATCAGATTTGTACACTATCTTATCTCCTTGTTTTTTCTCCTCATAGCTTCCTTTCTCTTTTCAATTCAAACTCTATCTTCAAGAGATAATTTCCAAGAATAATCTTGAGATTGTTGCAAGTAAAATGGAGTCCACCTTGGACGTGGGACGCAACATGGGATGACCCATTTTATCCGTAGGTCACATTTCCTCCAATTTATCATTCCTTTTCTTCACTTTTTTTTTCTTTTCTCTTTGTTGAATTTCTTCAAAAACAAATTTTCTTTGGCTTCAGGATTTGATGTGGGTCCCTTCACTTTAATTCTCTATAAATAAAAGTGATTTTCAACTAATTTAATAATTTTGAATAAAAATCGAAAATGCACTATGTGGGCCCAATTTACATAAAATGACATAATAAATTCACATCATTAATCATGATTTATCTTTAATTAACTAATGATGATGAGAAATTTTATCATTTCATGTAAAATCATGAAGTTGAAAAATCTTTTAAAAATAGAAATCCGAAATGGAAAATTTTATAATTTTATGGAAAATTGTGATTTTTGAATGATGTTTTCACAAGAGAATTCAATAATGAATTTTAAAATCATAAAAACATGAAGTCCAACTGATGAGTCTTTAAAAATGCATATTTTCATATACATTTGAACCATTTTAAGGACTTATTAACTTGAAAGAGCCTCATTTTGTATGATATCATGGTTTCAACCATTTTTAAATTCATTGTAGTGCATTCCTGCGTAAATTGTTTAAACATCATACTTTTTGTATATATTCATGAAACCTGCCATTTTTGGAAAGTCTATTTTTGGAAAGTTTTGTGAAAATAATTTTTCTCATAAATTAAATTCAATTTTAATCATCATTAGTTCATTCATATAAAATCATGAAAAATGGTGTGCATTTTTATTGTCATTTCATGAGAGTTGGGCCCACAATTATGCATTTATGATCTTAGCGGTAAATGGTCTTTTCACATGAATTCACATTTGTTTTGTAGAAAATTGATGATATGGGTCCCATTTATAAAGAATTGAGGCAAGGAATTGATTTTCAAGAGAAAAGAGAGAAAAGTTGAAGAGAAAATGAAATTGGAAGAAAATTGCAAAAAATTGGCTTCAAGGTCCCACGCAGACATGCACATGTGTGGGGTACACTTGTAAAACATCCGAGATGGGGTCCATTTATTTGTTACACATTTTAAAGAGATTTTGAGGAGAATTTGAAGAATATATCATCAAAGATGGACAAGGAAAGCCACATAGGTGTTCTTTTTGGAGAAGGAAAAGATTTAATTGGAAAAAAATAATAAAAAAAATCCAAGCAAGCTATTCCACGTCCAAAAGAGGATTTTATTCAGATTTTGGCTGAAAAATAAAAGGAAAAAAAATCAAGAGGGTTATCTTCAAAGATCTCTTCAAGTTTGGAGCCAATAAGGAGAACTTTCCAAAAAAGGAAAGTTGACAATGTAAAGAGAAGAAAATGGGAAGTTCTACACCTCATGTGGGCCAAGTTTGATTCCAAGAGAGGATTCTGATCCCTACTTCATCTCTCAAAAGATCTCAATGCAAGGTGGCAAAGACAAAAAAGGAAAGAAGCATCCAAGAGAGACTTTCAATCAAAGCAAGCAAGGAAAGAAGAGAAAAATCAAAAGAAAAAAAAATCCCAAAAGATATTGCACGTCCAAAGCATTGTTTTGAGCCCTTTTTCTTTCATTTTTTAAAATTATTTTTAAGATTTTAGAGTTTGAGAAATAGTAGAACTTGAAAAGTATAAATAGGGCACCCCTGCCCCATATTCTTCATGGAAGAATTACCCACCTCCCACCTCTAGATTTCTACAATCCATCTCTCCCTCACTTTGTCTCTCCATCTTAAGTCATCAAGGAGGCTTAGCCCGAAAGCCACACCACCAACCTTGAAGTGTCAACTAGAAGGAGGAATTCTCATCTATCCTAGCATGTAATTTTTGCTTTTTATCTTCAATCTTTTGTAAAACAATTTCATGCTAGTAAAATTTGTTTCTTTTCAATTGTTCTTGTCTTTGATTTTATGGTGTTCATAATTTTAGTCTTGTTTGTGATTGGGTTAATTTTCATTCTTGTTCAAATATTGGGATAGAATTGGAATCACAACTAGTAACCCATCTTAGTAACCTTTTCAATATACTTTGTCTTTTTGGATACATTGTATGTTTGGAGGCAATGCAAGATGGGGTGAAAGAGGTTTGAGTGAAAAAAGATTAGAGGCCAATTCTGAAATTTATTTTTGCATGGAATGAAAAATTTTTATTCTCACTTGGACTGACGACTTGAGATGAAGAATAAGACCCTAAGACAACACTTCTAATCTTTTTGAGCCCAAATTAAGATAAGAAATTGAAAGAGCAATCTACCGCCTTTGACTTCTTGTTGTTACCGCCTTTGACTTCAGTTGTTTTACCGCCTTTGACTGCTTGTTATTACCACCTTTGACTTCCTGCACTTTTATTTTATTTTCTGTACTTTTGTTATTTTTCCTGTTATGTTCATGTTGATGTTAAGTTTTGTTTTTGCATAGTTTGATGGTTGGATTAGGAATCATTGCATCCATTTTCATATCGTAAGATTTTGTGCATATTTAAGTTGATGAAAATTAAGCCTTCAGATCTGAATCTAATGATTAAATTCGAACTCAATATATAAACAGCATAACTTAACAGTTTCAGCAAACTGCAGAAAAAGTTTTTGACAAAAAGTTCAAAGTGGGTAGACTAGTCAAATCATAGTATTTTTCTTTGAAACTTGGGAAAAGTAAAGTTTAGGATGTGGTCTTTCATTCCTCAGAATTTCAGATCGAAATAATTTCGGAAGGCTTGTGAACCAGATGCTTAAACTTTGCCAATCAGTCAAACTCGAATAAGAATTTCTGCACATAATTTTACAAAGTTGTCATATTTATGCATTCATAACTTTTTCGTTTTAGATCCTTTTTCACTTTTGTTTTTTCTGTTAGTTTCTTGCATCAGTAGAGCATGATTTTCAGCCATTAGACTTAGATTTAGGATGCATTAGAATAGTTCAAATCATGCATAAAGTTTGCATCAGCATACTAGTTTTTCATATTAAGAATTTTTCAGCATCTCATGGCATCATTGCATTACTAATTTTACTAATTTTCTAATTTTAAATTTGTTTCTAGTTTTATGTTTTTATTGTTTTAGTTAATTTCCAAAATTAAATATCTTTCTAAACTTGTTTTAATTGATGATTTTAAATTGGAAAGTTTTTCTAGTTTTGGAAATTCTAACCTAGGAAAGTTTCTAACTTATGTTTAATTTGTTTCTAACATTGTTTAGTTAAGTAAGTTTTTAATTTTAGTTTTTATTTTTGGAAGTTCTAACTTGTTTTTTTTAGTTTTGCAGCAATTTTAGTTTTATTTTAGGAATTTTTAGATTTAGGTTTTCTAGATTTAGGAAAGTTTTTTTTTTGTTTTCATTGGTTGTAATTAATTTAATTTTGGTAAGTAGGATGCTTGTATTTGTTAGATTTTAAATTAGGCTAGTTTTAGATTTTTATTTAGGGAAGGTATAAGTTGAAAAAGGAACCTTAAAATACATAGCTCCCTGTGGAATCGACCCCGTACTTACCGAGAAATTACTATATCGCGGTTCTGCACTTGGAACTCACGATCAAGTTTTTGGAGCCATCGCCGGGGAGCGCCATTTAAGGTAACTTATCTAACTTTCCTTATTTACATTGCTTTGTGGGTGTGGTTTAATTTTAGCATCTTTCTAGAAATAGGAGGACATGCATGGAATGATGAGCCGCCCTAATTTGGAATAGGAATGTGCATGGAATGCTAGAAAGTACACATCACTGCTACTTTTAGAAACTTTCTAAAATCAGGAAAAGTTACTGTGTTTCAACTTGTCTCAACTTCTTTTGGGAAGAAAGTATACCGAAAGTGATCTAATCATTGTCCTTAATCTTCTTGGTGTCTAAGAAAGCCTTTGCCCCTGTAGTGCACGATAGCTTGTCTGTTTAGGAAACTGGTCCTTCAAACGGGTCCATCTGTGACTCTACCACTTCCTGGTGGCAAACCTGGACGAGTTGGTTTCATATGACTAGATTGGAGAACTAGAGGAAACTTTTCAACCTTAAGGATTTACTTAGATGTTTTTTTGTATAACTTAGGTTTTTATCATTTTTCAAAAATTCAAAAAAAAAAAAACAAGTGATTCCAAAAAAAAAAAAAAATGGATTGGTGGGAATCCACAAACATGAGGAGACTTAATAATGGGCAAACTAATGGGAATGGAATCAATACTGATGGCCCACCAAAGTCTTGGCGTGCCTTGTGTGAACAAGAAAGAATTGAAAAGTTACATCAAAGAAATTGTTCAGCTGGATCTTGTGAATGGGAATGGGCCAATCACTATGATCATTGTTACAATGAGGAATTTGTGAAGGATTTTAATGGAATGATTAGCTCAGATCATCAACCAATAAGGGTCCCACATGATTACCCATACCCCATACAATCATTCACTCCTACGGATGTGGGAATTCAATGGCGAGCTGAATCAAGTTCAAATCAATGGCATTACCATAATAAAATGGGTAACATGTGTGGTCCAAATTGGGATGATCACTCCCTAAACAATTGGCGTAATGGGCCTAACATGGATTATGTCTCTTCTTCCCAAGAATTTATTCTGGACGGGTCGTATGACTATCCCTCACAGGATACATCATATGTACCCCCTTCTTCTCCCTGGTCATATACACCACGCGATTCCCAACCACCTGAATGGTTTTATGAACCACCACCACTCCTGAAGAATTCCTTGGAGGTTACTTTAGCCAAATTGGCTGAGTTCACACAAAATGCCATGCAAACCATACAACAAAATGAACAACACATGAAAAGTCTAATGACTTCGATTAATCAAACCGGGCTTGAAATGAGAAAACAAAATGCCACTCTTGGAATTGAAGATGATCCTAAATTCATTGAAGATATTGTCAATATGGATCACACAAACACACAGTGGATATCCAAGGGTGTACATGTGTAAGGTCC
Organism: Sextonia rubra; assembly: GCA_037013555.1. NCBI lineage: Eukaryota > Viridiplantae > Streptophyta > Magnoliopsida > Laurales > Lauraceae > Sextonia > Sextonia rubra. The sequence continues at coordinate 22,005,591 of JASUAD010000024.1, read as the reverse complement.
CGACCCGACTTAATTATAATTTATACTAATTAAGCTTGGTTTTCCTATTAATATGTATAATTTAGTCTTAATTCACATTGCTTTTAATTATTAGTGGGTCTCAGTTGGATATGTAGTTGGGTTCGAACTTTACTTAGGTAGTCAAGGACCTTTTTGTAATTAATCTTACATCATATGGACATCTCATCAATTGCATCATGTGCATTTCATCTTGTGGGTCAACTTTCATATTGGGCTCAATTTGATTCGGACTCGTCTTGGCCCAATTGAGGCCATGTGACCTTAATTGTAAATATTCCAAAAACTGGGACTTGCATGCAAAAGCTGTAGGAAATTTGGTTTATAAGAGAACCCAACGTCTCTTCCTCCCTCTGTTTTTCTTCTGCACTCATTGAAGCCACTCTTCTCTTCAACCTTCCTCCTCTCCATCTCCACTTGAAGCTAGGAGTAATGGCTTTGAAGCCTTGCATGCGTGAGGATTAGACTCCACATATCTTCTCATTCGAGCTTTGTGTAACTCTTTCACTGGAATCAACCCATTCTCGATCTCTTTCAAGCCACAACCCCTCTAAGGTGAAGAATCTACTCCCATTTCACATTTTTGGGTTTGTTGGAGTTAAAGGGGACTCCATCATGCAACATGCATGCATTTTTACACCTTACTCATCAGTTGCATGTCTTTTATGTAGAGAACCCACATTCCATTGGGGATTTTCCCTAATTACACACCAAGGAGGAGTTGAGTAAGGTCAAGCACTGTGTTAAGGCAAGTATTGGAGTATATATGGTACTGCATGTATGTTTGAATTGATTGATTCTTGGATTGATTATTCAAAGTTCAACTTACAGCTCATTTCCCCTTAAATAAGCACACATAGATGCTGAATTAGGTGATAATGAGTAGAATTAGGCAATATTAATGATATTGAACAATCTAAGACCCATTATGGAGTTTGAAAGCATAAAGAACCCTCATTGAAACCCAAATGATAGAGTTCTGCACTTGAACCCGAGCTGCAGAATCAGTTTCAAAAATTCTGAAGCTTACGGTAAAGCCCACGGCTAAGCCGTAAGTCTCTACGGCTAAGAATCCAGAGAGCCAAATTGAACTACGGTTAACACTTAGCTAAGCCGTGGAATGAACTACGGCTAAGCCGTAACCGCCTCGTGACCAAGTCATAGGCTATTCTACGGTGAACCTTCCAGAGAGCCCCAAAACCTAGAATTTATCTACGGCTCATGCACAGCTACGCCGTGAACTCTGCTACGGCCACGCCGTACCAAAGCCGTAACCCTAGCCGCAACCCTAGCCGTAGGCTTAGCACGGCTAAGCCGTAGGTCAATATACGGCCAAGCCATAAATGCGCATTGAATTAAGAAGGAAACTTGAACCACTCGGTTAAGCCGTAGCCTTGTATACGGCTAAGCTGTAAGAACCCAGTGAATGTAGGATGTGAGGAACCTTCAATGACCTTGTAGGGCTCTAGATATGGCACATATCTCCTAATCAAATTAGCCCAACGGTGATCAAATGAAAGGTGGACAAGTGTAGAGCTGTCACTCATCCCCTTCGATTGTCCGGACGAAATCCCGATGTCACGTCATGGGTGTTGTCATAAGAAGAGGTGTCCTTTGTGTACACAATGTAACGCCAAGATTGGTAACATAATGACACCAAACGTTTTATAAATACATCGTGTTGAATGCCCTCAGGATCACGGATTATCTAGCATAGGGTTGGCTAGTAATTATCCTCGATGTCTACTCAATCTAAATGCATCCATATTGTTAAGAAACCATGCCCTTAACATAATGTAGCCCAATTAAGTATGCATGAATTGATTATCAGATATGAATGAATGAATGTAATCTCAAGACCGAACTCCTAGTATGTATGATAATAGATGCATAACAGATATGAATTTGAGTCGGTCTTGATACGTTAAGTCGGCACCACTTAGCTACGCCCTTATTAGGTTCGACGGGACCAGTTTGGGTATGATATGATACGTTGCTGCTACAGTAGTCCTTGGAGGAGTTGTCGGCACTTCTCAATAAGCTAGGCTGATCCCCTAGAATATGCACGCTCCCTCTAGATGATACGCTCTCTCTTGGGAGAATATGGCCACGTGGTTGCCAATAAGTTTGTATGACAATCTGTTTATGATTCGTTACTCATGCTTACTCATGCACAACATGCCTAGTGTACGACTTTTGCCTTCTTTTAATCAATATATATATTCTTAACTCATTTGATAGGGCATGATGGTCTTATGTATCTCTATATACTTGCTTAATCGTCGTGTTAACAGTGCTAACCTTGGTGTTACAGGTACTGAACCTCGGGGACTAGGTGAGTGTAATGCAGATGACGCCTTCTGTTAGTTGTCATACGAAGAGCGACAACGGGATACTTGTTGAGTGTTTAAGATTGGATAGACCTGTTTACACTTTAGGATTTTGTTTATGCTTAAATAATTGTTATCATATAAATGAAAATGGTTGAGTACAAACTTATTTATGAATTCTATGATAATTCGGTTGTTATTGCTTATGATTATTACAGATGTATTACACAGGCTTCCGCTTACTATTGAATGTAGCTTACATGTTGGAGAAATTTCTCTACACGTTCCTGTGCAATCTCCCTTGTAGTGATTTGTGTGTGTGTTTACATGCACAGATTACTATGGGATTACGTATGTACACCCCGTGGGGCCATCCTAACCCCAATTCCCGGGATCGGGGCGTGACAACATGAGTACACGGATGATGGGGCGATGCATGAACCAATTGATGAATCAAATGAGCCTGTGTGCCCCACTTTTCCTTAGTATCGGCCATTCCACTTCATTAAAGAGGAATCTATGCCCTTTTACATAAATCCTTTCTATGACTCAAATTTCTCTGATGAATTTGGCATTGCAGTCTTTCACAAATTTGATGTTCCTACACTTGAGGAAACTGCAAATGAACCTACCGAGCCTCAAAAGGAAGATTACAATTGGGAGGATGACCCCATTTTTCAAAATTTTGAGTCAGATAATCTAGAATCTTTGGAATCATGTACTGACTTCTTCATGAAATCTGATGATCCAGCCCTTAAAGAAATTTCCCTCGCATTTCTTGGCCCTCAATGTTATTCATAGAAACTTGCAGAATTGGAGAATAATAGTTCCATTCAAACTCCCAAGTTTGACAATTTGGAATCCTTTGAGCCCATGTCTAAACGAAAATTTGAAATTGAACTAATGAAATTTGTGGCATGGGAGGACCTAGGGCCACCCAATTGCTCATTGCTTCCTTTCCTATCTTTCAAAGATTCATTTTTAAGGGAAGAGGAAGAAATTTTCTTTGTGGTCCCCTTTCAATACAGTGTACAAGAACATGTAGTCCTCATGCTCATCGAGCCCACTACCGACATGGTTTCATCTCTTTCTGTGCTTTTTGTAAACTGTGTGGAGGAAAATTTCATTTGGGATTTGCGAGGACTCATGATTTTGAATCCAGTAGTGTAGGTTATTTTTCTTTTCTTTGTAGCGTAGATATTTCCTTTTAGAGTAGCTTCTTGTCTTTTTGTTCTTGTTTTTCTGTTTTGTTTAACCTTGGACAGGGAGAAGCTCAGACACATCTTCAGGTGACTTTTTCTCTTTACCCTCCTTTACATTTATGTTTCCTCATGTTACTTTTACATTCTGCATTACATGCATACACATTGAGGACAATGTTCATCTAAGGATGGGGGGTGGGAACAAGCACGCTTGTCCAATTTTAGATAAATTTTTTTGATTTTTCTGTCATTTTTATCATTTTAGTCAATTTCTAATCATTTTAGTTAGTTATTTTTTTAAAAATTAGGACCTTTTTGTTTTTGTTAGCATTTATTTAAAGAAAGTTTTCAAAAGAATTAAAGCGATTTGAAGATATATAGAAATCTGGAATTTTCATACTTTTAAAAGGAAATAAAAAGAAAGTTTGCATTTTCTAAAGGAGAAAACCTATCAAAAGATTACCAAAACTTGCTTTTCACATACATGCACGTATACATTTTTTGAAATTTTGGATATCAACCTTTGACGCTGCTTTTTTTTTTTGGAGTTTTTCTGGAAAATACGATGTGAACTTGAAATTTAGTTTGTAGAATATTTTTGTTTCCTGGTTCATTTTTGGTAAATTGTATTTATTGGAACCAAAATGGATTAATTCGAGTGAAATGAGAGTTGCCACCTTGTATTTACTTTGGTTAAAAAAAAACAGAGTAAAAAAAAGAGCATATAAGGAGCAGTTTGTGACTAATTTGGGTTCGTAGTCTTTTTAACTCGAGCGAGTAAGTCCGGAGGGATATTTCCATATCTAGTGCCCTAAAGCAATTTGGTTTGGGAGTCATTGGCCTAACGCTCGCCACATGGGTTAATTAGAAAGCTTAAGGGACATAAACATTGCACAGTCACAAGAAAAAAAAAAGAAAATGAAGATGAATTATGGCCCAACGAGAGTCCGTAGAAATTTTCAAAGGATATCTGCAGAAAAGCATAAGGACTAAGTTTGCTCCTTAGATCACAACTTTTGCTATATCATATGAAGTTGGGAAATTCTACGTTGGAAAAAGTAAGAGAGTGAGGAGTGTCCGTAAAAGTTTACAAGGAAGTATGTGCGGGGAAGGACAAGGACCATATTTGCTCTCTGGATTCTAACTTTTCTTATATCATATGAACTTGGAAACTCTTGCGTCGGAAAAAGATAGTGAAGAGAAAAGAGGCCAACCAAAGTAAATAGTAAAGTGGCAGCTGTCTTAGTAACTTTGAGAGGAAATTTCTTTTTGCTAAATTTCGGGGGATCAGACTATTTGAAGGAAAAATTCTATTTTTGCAGCATTATTGTGGAATATTTAAAATGTGTTTTTGATGTATACATTTTCCCACAGTGCACGCAAGTTGGTTTGAATTTGAGAAAGTTTTTGAAAATAGAATTGTGGACTGGACTTTGAAAAATCTAAAAGTGTAATTATTTCAAATTTCGACAATATCTGATACGAGTGAAATTTATTTTCTCTTTTACTTTGTTTATTTTGTTTTTATTATTTAAAAAAAAGAGAATTTTGTGGGTATATTCCTGCAAACCCTTACGAGGCACAACTCGTCCACTAGGGGGAACCTAGGGGTTTAAGGGCTTGTTGCATACACTAAATGCAGTCGAGAGTGCCAGCGAAAGTGGCGTTGCATTCATGTTTAGTTTTATTGTATTGCATTAGTTTTAGGTTAGATTAGGTCATGATGAATTCCTCATATTTTATCGCATTTGTTGCTAGGGACTAGCAAAACGCTAGTTGGGGGGTGTGATGAGTCTTTAAAAATGCATATTTTCATACACATTTTGAACCATTTTAAGGACTTATTAACTTGAAAGAGCCTCATTTTGTGTGATATCATGGTTTCAACCATTTTTAAATTCATTGTAGTGCATTCCTATATAAATTGTTTAAAAATCACACTTTTTGTATATATTCATGAAACCTGCCATTTTTGGAAAGTCTATTTTTGGAAAGTTTTGTGAAAATAATTTTTCTCATAAATTAAATTCAATTTTAATCATCATTAGTTCATTCATATAAAATCATGAAAAATGGTGTGCATTTTTATTGTCATTTCATGAGAGCTGGGCCCACAATTATGCATTTATGATCTTAGCGGTAAATGGTCTTTTCACATGAATTCACATTTGTTTTGTAGGAAATTGATGATATGGGTCCCATTTATAAAGAATTGAGTCAAGGAATTGATTTTCAAGAGAAAAGAGAGAAAAGTTGAAGAGAAAATGAAATTGGAAGAAAATTGCAAAAAATTGGCTTCAAGGTCCCACGCAGACATGCACATGTGTGGGGTACACTTGTAAAACATCCGAGATGGGGTCCATTTATTTGTTACACATTTTTAAGAGATTTTGAGGAGAATTTGAAGAATATATCATCAAAGATGGACAAGGAAAGCCACATAGGTGTTCTTTTTGGAGAAGGAAAAGATTTAATTGGAAAAAAATAATAAAAAAAATCCAAGCAAGCTATTCCACGTCCAAAAGAGGATTTTATTCAGATTTTGGCTGAAAAATAAAAGGAAAAAAAATCAAGAGGGTTATCTTCAAAGATCTCTTCAAGTTTGGAGCCAATAAGGAGAACTTTCCAAAAAAGGAAAGTTGACAATGTAAAGAGAAGAAAATGGGAAGTTCTACACCTCATGTGGGCCAAGTTTGATTCCAAGAGAGGATTCTGATCCCTACTTCATCTCTCAAAAGATCTCAATGCAAGGTGGCAAAGACAAAAAAGGAAAGAAGCATCCAAGAGAGACTTTCAATCAAAGCAAGCAAGGAAATAAGAGAAAAATCAAAAGAAAAAAAAATCCCAAAAGATATTGCACGTCCAAAGCATTGTTTTGAGCCCTTTTTCTTTCATTTTTTAAAATTATTTTTAAGATTTTAGAGTTTGAGAAAGAGTAGAACTTGAAAAGTATAAATAGGGCACCCCTCCCCCATATTCTTCATGGAAGAATTACCCACCTCCCACCTCTAGATTTCTACAATCCATCTCTCCCTCACTTTGTCTCTCCATCTTAAGTCATCAAGGAGGCTTAGCCCGAAAGCCACACCACCAACCTTGAAGTGTCAACTAGAAGGAGGAATTCTCATCTATCCTAGCATGTAATTTTTGCTTTTTATCTTCAATCTTTTGTAAAACAATTTCATGCTAGTAAAATTTGTTTCTTTTCAATTGTTCTTGTCTTTGATTTTATGGTGTTCATAATTTTAGTCTTGTTTGTGATTGGGTTAATTTTCATTCTTGTTCAAATATTGGGATAGAATTGGAATCACAACTAGTAACCCATCTTAGTAACCTTTTCAATATACTTTGTCTTTTTGGATACATTGTATGTTTGGAGGCAATGCAAGATGGGGTGAAAGAGGTTTGAGTGAAAAAAGATTAGAGGCCAATTCTGAAATTTATTTTTGCATGGAATGAAAAATTTTTATTCTCACTTGGACTGACGACTTGAGATGAAGAATAAGACCCTAAGACAACACTTCTAATCTTTTTGAGCCCAAATTAAGATAAGAAATTGAAAGAGCAATCTACCGCCTTTGACTTCTTGTTGTTACCGCCTTTACTTCAGTTGTTTTACCGCCTTTGACTGCTTGTTATTACCACCTTTGACTTCCTGCACTTTTATTTTATTTTCTGTACTTTTGTTATTTTTCCTGTTATGTTCATGTTGATGTTAAGTTTTGTTTTTGCATAGTTTGATGGTTGGATTAGGAATCATTGCATCCATTTTCATATCGTAAGATTTTGTGCATATTTAAGTTGATGAAAATTAAGCCTTCAGATCTGAATCTAATGATTAAATTCGAACTCAATATATAAACAGCATAACTTAACAGTTTCAGCAAACTGCAGAAAAAGTTTTTGACAAAAAGTTCAAAGTGGGTAGACTAGTCAAATCATAGTATTTTTCTTTGAAACTTGGGAAAAGTAAAGTTTAGGATGTGGTCTTTCATTCCTCAGAATTTCAGATCGAAATAATTTCGGAAGGCTTGTGAACCAGATGCTTAAACTTTGCCAATCAGTCAAACTCGAATAAGAATTTCTGCACATAATTTTACAAAGTTGTCATATTTATGCATTCATAACTTTTTCGTTTTAGATCCTTTTTCACTTTTGTTTTTTCTGTTAGTTTCTTGCATCAGTAGAGCATGATTTTCAGCCATTAGACTTAGATTTAGGATGCATTAGAATAGTTCAAATCATGCATAAAGTTTGCATCAGCATACTAGTTTTTCATATTAAGAATTTTTCAGCATCTCATGGCATCATTGCATTACTAATTTTACTAATTTTCTAATTTTAAATTTGTTTCTAGTTTTATGTTTTTATTGTTTTAGTTAATTTCCAAAATTAAATATCTTTCTAAACTTGTTTTAATTGATGATTTTAAATTGGAAAGTTTTTCTAGTTTTGGAAATTCTAACCTAGGAAAGTTTCTAACTTATGTTTAATTTGTTTCTAACATTGTTTAGTTAAGTAAGTTTTTAATTTTAGTTTTTATTTTTGGAAGTTCTAACTTGTTTTTTTTAGTTTTGCAGCAATTTTAGTTTTATTTTAGGAATTTTTAGATTTAGGTTTTCTAGATTTAGGAAAGTTTTTTTTTTGTTTTCATTGGTTGTAATTAATTTAATTTTGGTAAGTAGGATGCTTGTATTTGTTAGATTTTAAATTAGGCTAGTTTTAGATTTTTATTTAGGGAAGGTATAAGTTGAAAAAGGAACCTTAAAATACATAGCTCCCTGTGGAATCGACCCCGTACTTACCGAGAAATTACTATATCGCGGTTCTGCACTTAGAACTCACGATCAAGTTTTTGGAGCCATCGCCGGGGAGCGCCATTTAAGGTAACTTATCTAACTTTCCTTATTTACATTGCTTTGTGGGTGTGGTTTAATTTTAGCATCTTTCTAGAAATAGGAGGACATGCATGGAATGATGAGCCGCCCTAATTTGGAATAGGAATGTGCATGGAATGCTAGAAAGTACACATCACTGCTACTTTTAGAAACTTTCTAAAATCAGGAAAAGTTACTGTGTTTCAACTTGTCTCAACTTCTTTTGGGAAGAAAGTATACCGAAAGTGATCTAATCATTGTCCTTAATCTTCTTGGTGTCTAAGAAAGCCTTTGCCCCTGTAGTGCACGATAGCTTGTCTGTTTAGGAAACTGGTCCTTCAAACGGGTCCATCTGTGACTCTACCACTTCCTGGTGGCAAACCTGGACGAGTTGGTTTCATATGACTAGATTGGAGAACTAGAGGAAACTTTTCAACCTTAAGGATTTACTTAGATGTTTTTTGTATAACTTAGGTTTTTATCATTTTTCAAAAATTCAAAAAAAAAAAAAAACAAGTGATTCCAAAAAAAAAAAAAATGGACTGGTGGGAATCCACAAACATGAGGAGACTTAATAATGGGCAAACTAATGGGAATGGAATCAATACTGATGGCCCACCAAAGTCTTGGCGTGCCTTGTGTGAACAAGAAAGAATTGAAAAGTTACATCAAAGAAATTGTTCAGCTGGATCTTGTGAATGGGAATGGGCCAATCACTATGATCATTGTTACAATGAGGAATTTGTGAAGGATTTTAATGGAATGATTAGCTCAGATCATCAACCAATAAGGGTCCCACATGATTACCCATACCCCATACAATCATTCACTCCTACGGATGTGGGAATTCAATGGCGAGCTGAATCAAGTTCAAATCAATGGCATTACCATAATAAAATGGGTAACATGTGTGGTCCAAATTGGGATGATCACTCCCTAAACAATTGGCGTAATGGGCCTAACATGGATTATGTCTCTTCTTCCCAAGAATTTATTCTGGACGGGTCGTATAACTATCCCTCACAGGATACATCATATGTACCCCCTTCTTCTCCCTGGTCATATACACCACGCGATTCCCAACCACCTGAATGGTTTTATGAACCACCACCACTCCTGAAGAATTCCTTGGAGGTTACTTTAGCCAAATTGGCTGAGTTCACACAAAATGCCATGCAAACCATACAACAAAATGAACAACACATGAAAAGTCTAATGACTTCGATTAATCAAACCGGGCTTGAAATGAGAAAACAAAATGCCACTCTTGGAATTGAAGATGATCCTAAATTCATTGAAGATATTGTCAATATGGATCACACAAACACACAGTGGATATCCAAGGGTGTACATGTGTAAGGTCCCGACCCGACTTAATTATAATTTATACTAATTAAGCTTGGTTTTCCTATTAATATGTATAATTTAGTCTTAATTCACATTGCTTTTAATTATTAGTGGGTCTCAGTTGGATATGTAGTTGGGTTCGAACTTTACTTAGGTAGTCAAGGACCTTTTTGTAATTAATCTTACATCATATGGACATCTCATCAATTGCATCATGTGCATTTCATCTTGTGGGTCAACTTTCATATTGGGCTCAATTTGATTCGGACTCGTCTTGGCCCAATTGAGGCCATGTGACCTTAATTGTAAATATTCCAAAAACTGGGACTTGCATGCAAAAGCTGTAGGAAATTTGGTTTATAAGAGAACCCAACGTCTCTTCCTCCCTCTGTTTTTCTTCTGCACTCATTGAAGCCACTCTTCTCTTCAACCTTCCTCCTCTCCATCTCCACTTGAAGCTAGGAGTAATGGCTTTGAAGCCTTGCATGCGTGAGGATTAGACTCCACATATCTTCTCATTCGAGCTTTGTGTAACTCTTTCACTGGAATCAACCCATTCTCGATCTCTTTCAAGCCACAACCCCTCTAAGGTGAAGAATCTACTCCCATTTCACATTTTTGGGTTTGTTGGAGTTAAAGGGGACTCCATCATGCAACATGCATGCATTTTTACACCTTACTCATCAGTTGCATGTCTTTTATGTAGAGAACCCACATTCCATTGGGGATTTTCCCTAATTACACACCAAGGAGGAGTTGAGTAAGGTCAAGCACTGTGTTAAGGCAAGTATTGGAGTATATATGGTACTGCATGTATGTTTGAATTGATTGATTCTTGGATTGATTATTCAAAGTTCAACTTACAGCTCATTTCCCCTTAAATAAGCACACATAGATGCTGAATTAGGTGATAATGAGTAGAATTAGGCAATATTAATGATATTGAACAATCTAAGACCCATTATGGAGTTTGAAAGCATAAAGAACCCTCATTGAAACCCAAATGATAGAGTTCTGCACTTGAACCCGAGCTGCAGAATCAGTTTCAAAAATTCTGAAGCTTACGGTAAAGCCCACGGCTAAGCCGTAAGTCTCTACGGCTAAGAATCCAGAGAGCCAAATTGAACTACGGTTAACACTTAGCTAAGCCGTGGAATGAACTACGGCTAAGCCGTAACCGCCTCGTGACCAAGTCATAGGCTATTCTACGGTGAACCTTCCAGAGAGCCCCAAAACCTAGAATTTATCTACGGCTCATGCACAGCTACGCCGTGAACTCTGCTACGGCCACGCCGTACCAAAGCCGTAACCCTAGCCGCAACCCTAGCCGTAGGCTTAGCACGGCTAAGCCGTAGGTCAATATACGGCCAAGCCATAAATGCGCATTGAATTAAGAAGGAAACTTGAACCACTCGGTTAAGCCGTAGCCTTGTATACGGCTAAGCTGTAAGAACCCAGTGAATGTAGGATGTGAGGAACCTTCAATGACCTTGTAGGGCTCTAGATATGGCACATATCTCCTAATCAAATTAGCCCAACGGTGATCAAATGAAAGGTGGACAAGTGTAGAGCTGTCACTCATCCCCTTCGATTGTCCGGACGAAATCCCGATGTCACGTCATGGGTGTTGTCATAAGAAGAGGTGTCCTTTGTGTACACAATGTAACGCCAAGATTGGTAACATAATGACACCAAACGTTTTATAAATACATCGTGTTGAATGCCCTCAGGATCACGGATTATCTAGCATAGGGTTGGCTAGTAATTATCCTCGATGTCTACTCAATCTAAATGCATCCATATTGTTAAGAAACCATGCCCTTAACATAATGTAGCCCAATTAAGTATGCATGAATTGATTATCAGATATGAATGAATGAATGTAATCTCAAGACCGAACTCCTAGTATGTATGATAATAGATGCATAACAGATATGAATTTGAGTCGGTCTTGATACGTTAAGTCGGCACCACTTAGCTACGCCCTTATTAGGTTCGACGGGACCAGTTTGGGTATGATATGATACGTTGCTGCTACAGTAGTCCTTGGAGGAGTTGTCGGCACTTCTCAATAAGCTAGGCTGATCCCCTAGAATATGCACGCTCCCTCTAGATGATACGCTCTCTCTTGGGAGAATATGGCCACGTGGTTGCCAATAAGTTTGTATGACAATCTGTTTATGATTCGTTACTCATGCTTACTCATGCACAACATGCCTAGTGTACGACTTTTGCCTTCTTTTAATCAATATATATATTCTTAACTCATTTGATAGGGCATGATGGTCTTATGTATCTCTATATACTTGCTTAATCGTCGTGTTAACAGTGCTAACCTTGGTGTTACAGGTACTGAACCTCGGGGACTAGGTGAGTGTAATGCAGATGACGCCTTCTGTTAGTTGTCATACGAAGAGCGACAACGGGATACTTGTTGAGTGTTTAAGATTGGATAGACCTGTTTACACTTTAGGATTTTGTTTATGCTTAAATAATTGTTATCATATAAATGAAAATGGTTGAGTACAAACTTATTTATGAATTCTATGATAATTCGGTTGTTATTGCTTATGATTATTACAGATGTATTACACAGGCTTCCGCTTACTATTGAATGTAGCTTACATGTTGGAGAAATTTCTCTACACGTTCCTGTGCAATCTCCCTTGTAGTGATTTGTGTGTGTGTTTACATGCACAGATTACTATGGGATTACGTATGTACACCCCGTGGGGCCATCCTAACCCCAATTCCCGGGATCGGGGCGTGACAACATGAGTACACGGATGATGGGGCGATGCATGAACCAATTGATGAATCAAATGAGCCTGTGTGCCCCACTTTTCCTTAGTATCGGCCATTCCACTTCATTAAAGAGGAATCTATGCCCTTTTACATAAATCCTTTCTATGACTCAAATTTCTCTGATGAATTTGGCATTGCAGTCTTTCACAAATTTGATGTTCCTACACTTGAGGAAACTGCAAATGAACCTACCGAGCTTCAAAAGGAAGATTACAATTGGGAGGATGACCCCATTTTTCAAAATTTTGAGTCAGATAATCTAGAATCTTTGGAATCATGTACTGACTTCTTCATGAAATCTGATGATCCAGCCCTTAAAGAAATTTCCCTCGCATTTCTTGGCCCTCAATGTTATTCAGAGAAACTTGCAGAATTGGAGAATAATAGTTCCATTCAAACTCCCAAGTTTGACAATTTGGAATCCTTTGAGCCCATGTCTAAACGAAAATTTGAAATTGAACTAATGAAATTTGTGGCATGGGAGGACCTAGGGCCACCCAATTGCTCATTGCTTCCTCTCCTATCTTTCAAAGATTCATTTTTAAGGGAAGAGGAAGAAATTTTCTTTGTGGTCCCCTTTCAATACAGTGTACAAGAACATGTAGTCCTCATGCTCATCGAGCCCACTACCGACATGGTTTCATCTCTTTCTGTGCTTTTTGTAAACTGTGTGGAGGAAAATTTCATTTGGGATCTGCGTGGACTCATGATTTTGAATCCAGTAGTGTAGGTTATTTTTCTTTTCTTTGTAGCGTAGATATTTCCTTTTAGAGTAGCTTCTTGTCTTTTTGTTCTTGTTTTTCTGTTTTGTTTAACCTTGGACAGGGAGAAGCTCAGACACATCTTCAGGTGACTTTTTCTCTTTACCCTCCTTTACATTTATGTTTCCTCATGTTACTTTTACATTCTGCATTACATGCATACACATTGAGGACAATGTTCATCTAAGGATGGGGGGTGGGAACAAGCACGCTTGTCCAATTTTAGATAAATTTTTTTGATTTTTCTGTCATTTTTATCATTTTAGTCAATTTCTAATCATTTTAGTTAGTTATTTTTTTAAAAATTAGGACCTTTTTGTTTTTGTTAGCATTTATTTAAAGAAAGTTTTCAAAAGAATTAAAGCGATTTGAAGATATATAGAAATCTGGAATTTTCATACTTTTAAAAGGAAATAAAAAGAAAGTTTGCATTTTTTAAAGGAGAAAACCTATCAAAAGATTACCAAAACCTGCTTTTCACATACATGCACGTATACATTTTTTGAAATTTTGGATATCAACCTTTGACGCTGCTTTTTTTTTTTGGAGTTTTTCTGGAAAATACGATGTGAACTTGAAATTTAGTTTGTAGAATATTTTTGTTTCCTGGTTCATTTTTGGTAAATTGTATTTATTGGAACCAAAATGGATTAATTCGAGTGAAATGAGAGTTGCCACCTTGTATTTACTTTGGTTAAAAAAAAAAAACAGAGTAAAAAAAAGAGCATATAAGGAGCAGTTTGTGACTAATTTGGGTTCGTAGTCTTTTTAACTCGAGCGAGTAAGTCCGGAGGGATATTTCCATATCTAGTGCCCTAAAGCGATTTGGTTTGGGAGTCATTGGCCTAACGCTCGCCACATGGGTTAATTAGAAAGCTTAAGGGACATAAACATTGCACAGTCACAAGAAAAAAAAAAAGAAAATGAAGATGAATTATGGCCCAACGAGAGTCCGTAGAAATTTTCAAAGGATATCTGCAGAAAAGCATAAGGACTAAGTTTGCTCCTTAGATCACAACTTTTGCTATATCATATGAAGTTGGGAAATTCTACGTTGGAAAAAGTAAGAGAGTGAGGAGTGTCCGTAAAAGTTTACAAGGAAGTATGTGCGGGGAAGGACAAGGACCATATTTGCTCTCTGGATTCTAACTTTTCTTATATCATATGAACTTGGAAACTCTTGCGTCGGAAAAAGATAGTGAAGAGAAAAGAGGCCAACCAAAGTAAATAGTAAAGTGGCAGCTGTCTTAGTAACTTTGAGAGGAAATTTCTTTTTGCTAAATTTCGGGGGATCAGACTATTTGAAGGAAAAATTCTGTTTTTGCAGCATTATTGTGGAATATTTAAAATGTGTTTTTGATGTATACATTTTCCCACAGTGCACGCAAGTTGGTTTGAATTTGAGAAAGTTTTTGAAAATAGAATTGTGGACTGGACTTTGAAAAATCTAAAAGTGTAATTATTTCAAATTTCGACAATATCTGATATGAGTGAAATTTATTTTCTCTTTTACTTTGTTTATTTTGTTTTTATTATTTAAAAAAAAGAGAATTTTGTGGGTATATTCCTGCAAACCCTTACGAGGCACAACTCGTCCACTAGGGGGAACCTAGGGGTTTAAGGGCTTGTTGCATACACTAAATGCAGTCGAGAGTGCCAGCGAAAGTGGCGTTGCATTCATGTTTAGTTTTATTGTATTGCATTAGTTTTAGGTTAGATTAGGTCATGATGAATTCCTCATATTTTATCGCATTTGTTGCTAGGGACTAGCAAAACGCTAGTTGGGGGGTGTGATGAGTCTTTAAAAATGCATATTTTCATACACATTTTGAACCATTTTAAGGACTTATTAACTTGAAAGAGCCTCATTTTGTGTGATATCATGGTTTCAACCATTTTTAAATTCATTGTAGTGCATTCCTATATAAATTGTTTAAAAATCACACTTTTTGTATATATTCATGAAACCTGCCATTTTTGGAAAGTCTATTTTTGGAAAGTTTTGTGAAAATA
Source organism: Sextonia rubra (assembly GCA_037013555.1). Classification (NCBI taxonomy): domain Eukaryota; kingdom Viridiplantae; phylum Streptophyta; class Magnoliopsida; order Laurales; family Lauraceae; genus Sextonia; species Sextonia rubra. The sequence continues at coordinate 21,990,238 of JASUAD010000024.1, read as the reverse complement.
ATTTTTCTCATAAATTAAATTCAATTTTAATCATCATTAGTTCATTCATATAAAATCATGAAAAATGGTGTGCATTTTTATTGTCATTTCATGAGAGCTGGGCCCACAATTATGCATTTATGATCTTAGCGGTAAATGGTCTTTTCACATGAATTCACATTTGTTTTGTAGGAAATTGATGATATGGGTCCCATTTATAAAGAATTGAGTCAAGGAATTGATTTTCAAGAGAAAAGAGAGAAAAGTTGAAGAGAAAATGAAATTGGAAGAAAATTGCAAAAAATTGGCTTCAAGGTCCCACGCAGACATGCACATGTGTGGGGTACACTTGTAAAACATCCGAGATGGGGTCCATTTATTTGTTACACATTTTTAAGAGATTTTGAGGAGAATTTGAAGAATATATCATCAAAGATGGACAAGGAAAGCCACATAGGTGTTCTTTTTGGAGAAGGAAAAGATTTAATTGGAAAAAAATAATAAAAAAAATCCAAGCAAGCTATTCCACGTCCAAAAGAGGATTTTATTCAGATTTTGGCTGAAAAATAAAAGGAAAAAAAATCAAGAGGGTTATCTTCAAAGATCTCTTCAAGTTTGGAGCCAATAAGGAGAACTTTCCAAAAAAGGAAAGTTGACAATGTAAAGAGAAGAAAATGGGAAGTTCTACACCTCATGTGGGCCAAGTTTGATTCCAAGAGAGGATTCTGATCCCTACTTCATCTCTCAAAAGATCTCAATGCAAGGTGGCAAAGACAAAAAAGGAAAGAAGCATCCAAGAGAGACTTTCAATCAAAGCAAGCAAGGAAATAAGAGAAAAATCAAAAGAAAAAAAAATCCCAAAAGATATTGCACGTCCAAAGCATTGTTTTGAGCCCTTTTTCTTTCATTTTTTAAAATTATTTTTAAGATTTTAGAGTTTGAGAAAGAGTAGAACTTGAAAAGTATAAATAGGGCACCCCTCCCCCATATTCTTCATGGAAGAATTACCCACCTCCCACCTCTAGATTTCTACAATCCATCTCTCCCTCACTTTGTCTCTCCATCTTAAGTCATCAAGGAGGCTTAGCCCGAAAGCCACACCACCAACCTTGAAGTGTCAACTAGAAGGAGGAATTCTCATCTATCCTAGCATGTAATTTTTGCTTTTTATCTTCAATCTTTTGTAAAACAATTTCATGCTAGTAAAATTTGTTTCTTTTCAATTGTTCTTGTCTTTGATTTTATGGTGTTCATAATTTTAGTCTTGTTTGTGATTGGGTTAATTTTCATTCTTGTTCAAATATTGGGATAGAATTGGAATCACAACTAGTAACCCATCTTAGTAACCTTTTCAATATACTTTGTCTTTTTGGATACATTGTATGTTTGGAGGCAATGCAAGATGGGGTGAAAGAGGTTTGAGTGAAAAAAGATTAGAGGCCAATTCTGAAATTTATTTTTGCATGGAATGAAAAATTTTTATTCTCACTTGGACTGACGACTTGAGATGAAGAATAAGACCCTAAGACAACACTTCTAATCTTTTTGAGCCCAAATTAAGATAAGAAATTGAAAGAGCAATCTACCGCCTTTGACTTCTTGTTGTTACCGCCTTTACTTCAGTTGTTTTACCGCCTTTGACTGCTTGTTATTACCACCTTTGACTTCCTGCACTTTTATTTTATTTTCTGTACTTTTGTTATTTTTCCTGTTATGTTCATGTTGATGTTAAGTTTTGTTTTTGCATAGTTTGATGGTTGGATTAGGAATCATTGCATCCATTTTCATATCGTAAGATTTTGTGCATATTTAAGTTGATGAAAATTAAGCCTTCAGATCTGAATCTAATGATTAAATTCGAACTCAATATATAAACAGCATAACTTAACAGTTTCAGCAAACTGCAGAAAAAGTTTTTGACAAAAAGTTCAAAGTGGGTAGACTAGTCAAATCATAGTATTTTTCTTTGAAACTTGGGAAAAGTAAAGTTTAGGATGTGGTCTTTCATTCCTCAGAATTTCAGATCGAAATAATTTCGGAAGGCTTGTGAACCAGATGCTTAAACTTTGCCAATCAGTCAAACTCGAATAAGAATTTCTGCACATAATTTTACAAAGTTGTCATATTTATGCATTCATAACTTTTTCGTTTTAGATCCTTTTTCACTTTTGTTTTTTCTGTTAGTTTCTTGCATCAGTAGAGCATGATTTTCAGCCATTAGACTTAGATTTAGGATGCATTAGAATAGTTCAAATCATGCATAAAGTTTGCATCAGCATACTAGTTTTTCATATTAAGAATTTTTCAGCATCTCATGGCATCATTGCATTACTAATTTTACTAATTTTCTAATTTTAAATTTGTTTCTAGTTTTATGTTTTTATTGTTTTAGTTAATTTCCAAAATTAAATATCTTTCTAAACTTGTTTTAATTGATGATTTTAAATTGGAAAGTTTTTCTAGTTTTGGAAATTCTAACCTAGGAAAGTTTCTAACTTATGTTTAATTTGTTTCTAACATTGTTTAGTTAAGTAAGTTTTTAATTTTAGTTTTTATTTTTGGAAGTTCTAACTTGTTTTTTTTAGTTTTGCAGCAATTTTAGTTTTATTTTAGGAATTTTTAGATTTAGGTTTTCTAGATTTAGGAAAGTTTTTTTTTTCTTTTCATTGGTTGTAATTAATTTAATTTTGGTAAGTAGGATGCTTGTATTTGTTAGATTTTAAATTAGGCTAGTTTTAGATTTTTATTTAGGGAAGGTATAAGTTGAAAAAGGAACCTTAAAATACATAGCTCCCTGTGGAATCGACCCCGTACTTATCGAGAAATTACTATATCGCGGTTCTGCACTTGGAACTCACGATCAAGTTTTTGGAGCCATCGCCGGGGAGCGCCATTTAAGGTAACTTATCTAACTTTCCTTATTTACATTGCTTTGTGGGTGTGGTTTAATTTTAGCATCTTTCTAGAAATAGGAGGACATGCATGGAATGATGAGCCGCCCTAATTTGGAATAGGAATGTGCATGGAATGCTAGAAAGTACACATCACTGCTACTTTTAGAAACTTTCTAAAATCAGGAAAAGTTACTGTGTTTCAACTTGTCTCAACTTCTTTTGGGAAGAAAGTATACCGAAAGTGATCTAATCATTGTCCTTAATCTTCTTGGTGTCTAAGAAAGCCTTTGCCCCTGTAGTGCACGATAGCTTGTCTGTTTAGGAAACTGGTCCTTCAAACGGGTCCATCTGTGACTCTACCACTTCCTGGTGGCAAACCTGGACGAGTTGGTTTCATATGACTAGATTGGAGAACTAGAGGAAACTTTTCAACCTTAAGGATTTACTTAGATGTTTTTTGTATAACTTAGGTTTTTATCATTTTTCAAAAATTCAAAAAAAAAAAAAAAACAAGTGATTCCAAAAAAAAAAAAAATGGACTGGTGGGAATCCACAAACATGAGGAGACTTAATAATGGGCAAACTAATGGGAATGGAATCAATACTGATGGCCCACCAAAGTCTTGGCGTGCCTTGTGTGAACAAGAAAGAATTGAAAAGTTACATCAAAGAAATTGTTCAGCTGGATCTTGTGAATGGGAATGGGCCAATCACTATGATCATTGTTACAATGAGGAATTTGTGAAGGATTTTAATGGAATGATTAGCTCAGATCATCAACCAATAAGGGTCCCACATGATTACCCATACCCCATACAATCATTCACTCCTACGGATGTGGGAATTCAATGGCGAGCTGAATCAAGTTCAAATCAATGGCATTACCATAATAAAATGGGTAACATGTGTGGTCCAAATTGGGATGATCACTCCCTAAACAATTGGCGTAATGGGCCTAACATGGATTATGTCTCTTCTTCCCAAGAATTTATTCTGGACGGGTCGTATGACTATCCCTCACAGGATACATCATATGTACCCCCTTCTTCTCCCTGGTCATATACACCACGCGATTCCCAACCACCTGAATGGTTTTATGAACCACCACCACTCCTGAAGAATTCCTTGGAGGTTACTTTAGCCAAATTGGCTGAGTTCACACAAAATGCCATGCAAACCATACAACAAAATGAACAACACATGAAAAGTCTAATGACTTCGATTAATCAAACCGGGCTTGAAATGAGAAAACAAAATGCCACTCTTGGAATTGAAGATGATCCTAAATTCATTGAAGATATTGTCAATATGGATCACACAAACACACAGTGGATATCCAAGGGTGTACATGTGTAAGGTCCCGACCCGACTTAATTATAATTTATACTAATTAAGCTTGGTTTTCCTATTAATATGTATACTTTAGTCTTAATTCACATTGCTTTTAATTATTAGTGGGTCTCAGTTGGATATGTAGTTGGGTTCGAACTTTACTTAGGTAGTCAAGGACCTTTTTGTAATTAATCTTACATCATATGGACATCTCATCAATTGCATCATGTGCATTTCATCTTGTGGGTCAACTTTCATATTGGGCTCAATTTGATTCGGACTCGTCTTGGCCCAATTGAGGCCATGTGACCTTAATTGTAAATATTCCAAAAACTGGGACTTGCATGCAAAAGCTGTAGGAAATTTGGTTTATAAGAGAACCCAACGTCTCTTCCTCCCTCTGTTTTTCTTCTGCACTCATTGAAGCCACTCTTCTCTTCAACCTTCCTCCTCTCCATCTCCACTTGAAGCTAGGAGTAATGGCTTTGAAGCCTTGCATGCGAGAGGATTAGACTCCACATATCTTCTCATTCGAGCTTTGTGTAACTCTTTCACTGGAATCAACCCATTCTCGATCTCTTTCAAGCCACAACCCCTCTAAGGTGAAGAATCTACTCCCATTTCACATTTTTGGGTTTGTTGGAGTTAAAGGGGACTCCATCATGCAACATGCATGCATTTTTACACCTTACTCATCAGTTGCATGTCTTTTATGTAGAGAACCCACATTCCATTGGGGATTTTCCCTAATTACACACCAAGGAGGAGTTGAGTAAGGTCAAGCACTGTGTTAAGGCAAGTATTGGAGTATATATGGTACTGCATGTATGTTTGAATTGATTGATTCTTGGATTGATTATTCAAAGTTCAACTTACAGCTCATTTCCCCTTAAATAAGCACACATAGATGCTGAATTAGGTGATAATGAGTAGAATTAGGCAATATTAATGATATTGAACAATCTAAGACCCATTATGGAGTTTGAAAGCATAAAGAACCCTCATTGAAACCCAAATGATAGAGTTCTGCACTTGAACCCGAGCTGCAGAATCAGTTTCAAAAATTCTGAAGCTTACGGTAAAGCCCACGGCTAAGCCGTAAGTCTCTACGGCTAAGAATCCAGAGAGCCAAATTGAACTACGGTTAACACTTAGCTAAGCCGTGGAATGAACTACGGCTAAGCCGTAACCGCCTCGTGACCAAGTCATAGGCTATTCTACGGTGAACCTTCCAGAGAGCCCCAAAACCTAGAATTTATCTACGGCTCATGCACAGCTACGCCGTGAACTCTGCTACGGCCACGCCGTACCAAAGCCGTAACCCTAGCCGCAACCCTAGCCGTAGGCTTAGCACGGCTAAGCCGTAGGTCAATATACGGCCAAGCCATAAATGCGCATTGAATTAAGAAGGAAACTTGAACCACTCGGTTAAGCCGTAGCCTTGTATACGGCTAAGCTGTAAGAACCCAGTGAATGTAGGATGTGAGGAACCTTCAATGACCTTGTAGGGCTCTAGATATGGCACATATCTCCTAATCAAATTAGCCCAACGGTGATCAAATGAAAGGTGGACAAGTGTAGAGCTGTCACTCATCCCCTTCGATTGTCCGGACGAAATCCCGATGTCACGTCATGGGTGTTGTCATAAGAAGAGGTGTCCTTTGTGTACACAATGTAACGCCAAGATTGGTAACATAATGACACCAAACGTTTTATAAATACATCGTGTTGAATGCCCTCAGGATCACGGATTATCTAGCATAGGGTTGGCTAGTAATTATCCTCGATGTCTACTCAATCTAAATGCATCCATATTGTTAAGAAACCATGCCCTTAACATAATGTAGCCCAATTAAGTATGCATGAATTGATTATCAGATATGAATGAATGAATGTAATCTCAAGACCGAACTCCTAGTATGTATGATAATAGATGCATAACAGATATGAATTTGAGTCGGTCTTGATACGTTAAGTCGGCACCACTTAGCTACGCCCTTATTAGGTTCGACGGGACCAGTTTGGGTATGATATGATACGTTGCTGCTACAGTAGTCCTTGGAGGAGTTGTCGGCACTTCTCAATAAGCTAGGCTGATCCCCTAGAATATGCACGCTCCCTCTAGATGATACGCTCTCTCTTGGGAGAATATGGCCACGTGGTTGCCAATAAGTTTGTATGACAATCTGTTTATGATTCGTTACTCATGCTTACTCATGCACAACATGCCTAGTGTACGACTTTTGCCTTCTTTTAATCAATATATATATTCTTAACTCATTTGATAGGGCATGATGGTCTTATGTATCTCTATATACTTGCTTAATCGTCGTGTTAACAGTGCTAACCTTGGTGTTACAGGTACTGAACCTCGGGGACTAGGTGAGTGTAATGCAGATGACGCCTTCTGTTAGTTGTCATACGAAGAGCGACAACGGGATACTTGTTGAGTGTTTAAGATTGGATAGAACTGTTTACACTTTAGGATTTTATTTATGCTTAAATAATTGTTATCATATAAATGAAAATGGTTAAGTACAAACTTATTTATGAATTCTATGATAATTCGGTTGTTATTGCTTATGATTATTACAGATGTATTACACAGGCTTCCGCTTACTATTGAATGTAGCTTACATGTTGGAGAAATTTCTCTACACGTTCCTGTGCAATCTCCCTTGTAGTGATTTGTGTGTGTGTTTACATGCACAGATTACTATGGGATTACGTATGTACACCCCGTGGGGCCATCCTAACCCCAATTCCCGGGATCGGGGCGTGACAACATGAGTACACGGATGATGGGGCGATGCATGAACCAATTGATGAATCAAATGAGCCTGTGTGCCCCACTTTTCCTTAGTATCGGCCATTCCACTTCATTAAAGAGGAATCTATGCCCTTTTACATAAATCCTTTCTATGACTCAAATTTCTCTGATGAATTTGGCATTGCAGTCTTTCACAAATTTGATGTTCCTACACTTGAGGAAACTGCAAATGAACCTACCGAGCTTCAAAAGGAAGATTACAATTGGGAGGATGACCCCATTTTTCAAAATTTTGAGTCAGATAATCTAGAATCTTTGGAATCATGTACTGACTTCTTCATGAAATCTGATGATCCAGCCCTTAAAGAAATTTCCCTCGCATTTCTTGGCCCTCAATGTTATTCAGAGAAACTTGCAGAATTGGAGAATAATAGTTCCATTCAAACTCCCAAGTTTGACAATTTGGAATCCTTTGAGCCCATGTCTAAACGAAAATTTGAAATTGAACTAATGAAATTTGTGGCATGGGAGGACCTAGGGCCACCCAATTGCTCATTGCTTCCTCTCCTATCTTTCAAAGATTCATTTTTAAGGGAAGAGGAAGAAATTTTCTTTGTGGTCCCCTTTCAATACAGTGTACAAGAACATGTAGTCCTCATGCTCATCGAGCCCACTACCGACATGGTTTCATCTCTTTCTGTGCTTTTTGTAAACTGTGTGGAGGAAAATTTCATTTGGGATCTGCGTGGACTCATGATTTTGAATCCAGTAGTGTAGGTTATTTTTCTTTTCTTTGTAGCGTAGATATTTCCTTTTAGAGTAGCTTCTTGTCTTTTTGTTCTTGTTTTTCTGTTTTGTTTAACCTTGGACAGGGAGAAGCTCAGACACATCTTCAGGTGACTTTTTCTCTTTACCCTCCTTTACATTTATGTTTCCTCATGTTACTTTTACATTCTGCATTACATGCATACACATTGAGGACAATGTTCATCTAAGGATGGGGGGTGGGAACAAGCACGCTTGTCCAATTTTAGATAAATTTTTTTGATTTTTCTGTCATTTTTATCATTTTAGTCAATTTCTAATCATTTTAGTTAGTTATTTTTTTAAAAATTAGGACCTTTTTGTTTTTGTTAGCATTTATTTAAAGAAAGTTTTCAAAAGAATTAAAGCGATTTGAAGATATATAGAAATCTGGAATTTTCATACTTTTAAAAGGAAATAAAAAGAAAGTTTGCATTTTCTAAAGGAGAAAACCTATCAAAAGATTACCAAAACTTGCTTTTCACATACATGCACGTATACATTTTTTGAAATTTTGGATATCAACCTTTGATGCTGCTTTTTTTTTTTTGGAGTTTTTCTGGAAAATACGATGTGAACTTGAAATTTAGTTTGTAGAATATTTTTGTTTCCTGGTTCATTTTTGGTAAATTGTATTTATTGGAACCAAAATGGATTAATTCGAGTGAAATGAGAGTTGCCACCTTGTATTTACTTTGGTTAAAAAAAAAAAACAGAGTAAAAAAAAGAGCATATAAGGAGCAGTTTGTGACTAATTTGGGTTCGTAGTCTTTTTAACTCGAGCGAGTAAGTCCGGAGGGATATTTCCATATCTAGTGCCCTAAAGCGATTTGGTTTGGGAGTCATTGGCCTAACGCTCGCCACATGGGTTAATTAGAAAGCTTAAGGGACATAAACATTGCACAGTCACAAGAAAAAAAAAAAGAAAATGAAGATGAATTATGGCCCAACGAGAGTCCGTAGAAATTTTCAAAGGATATCTGCAGAAAAGCATAAGGACTAAGTTTGCTCCTTAGATCACAACTTTTGCTATATCATATGAAGTTGGGAAATTCTACGTTGGAAAAAGTAAGAGAGTGAGGAGTGTCCGTAAAAGTTTACAAGGAAGTATGTGCGGGGAAGGACAAGGACCATATTTGCTCTCTGGATTCTAACTTTTCTTATATCATATGAACTTGGAAACTCTTGCGTCGGAAAAAGATAGTGAAGAGAAAAGAGGCCAACCAAAGTAAATAGTAAAGTGGCAGCTGTCTTAGTAACTTTGAGAGGAAATTTCTTTTTGCTAAATTTCGGGGGATCAGACTATTTGAAGGAAAAATTCTGTTTTTGCAGCATTATTGTGGAATATTTAAAATGTGTTTTTGATGTATACATTTTCCCACAGTGCACGCAAGTTGGTTTGAATTTGAGAAAGTTTTTGAAAATAGAATTGTGGACTGGACTTTGAAAAATCTAAAAGTGTAATTATTTCAAATTTCGACAATATCTGATATGAGTGAAATTTATTTTCTCTTTTACTTTGTTTATTTTGTTTTTATTATTTAAAAAAAAGAGAATTTTGTGGGTATATTCCTGCAAACCCTTACGAGGCACAACTCGTCCACTAGGGGGAACCTAGGGGTTTAAGGGCTTGTTGCATACACTAAATGCAGTCGAGAGTGCCAGCGAAAGTGGCGTTGCATTCATGTTTAGTTTTATTGTATTGCATTAGTTTTAGGTTAGATTAGGTCATGATGAATTCCTCATATTTTATCGCATTTGTTGCTAGGGACTAGCAAAACGCTAGTTGGGGGGTGTGATGAGTCTTTAAAAATGCATATTTTCATACACATTTTGAACCATTTTAAGGACTTATTAACTTGAAAGAGCCTCATTTTGTGTGATATCATGGTTTCAACCATTTTTAAATTCATTGTAGTGCATTCCTATATAAATTGTTTAAAAATCACACTTTTTGTATATATTCATGAAACCTGCCATTTTTGGAAAGTCTATTTTTGGAAAGTTTTGTGAAAATAATTTTTCTCATAAATTAAATTCAATTTTAATCATCATTAGTTCATTCATATAAAATCATGAAAAATGGTGTGCATTTTTATTGTCATTTCATGAGAGCTGGGCCCACAATTATGCATTTATGATCTTAGCGGTAAATGGTCTTTTCACATGAATTCACATTTGTTTTGTAGGAAATTGATGATATGGGTCCCATTTATAAAGAATTGAGTCAAGGAATTGATTTTCAAGAGAAAAGAGAGAAAAGTTGAAGAGAAAATGAAATTGGAAGAAAATTGCAAAAAATTGGCTTCAAGGTCCCACGCAGACATGCACATGTGTGGGGTACACTTGTAAAACATCCGAGATGGGGTCCATTTATTTGTTACACATTTTTAAGAGATTTTGAGGAGAATTTGAAGAATATATCATCAAAGATGGACAAGGAAAGCCACATAGGTGTTCTTTTTGGAGAAGGAAAAGATTTAATTGGAAAAAAATAATAAAAAAAATCCAAGCAAGCTATTCCACGTCCAAAAGAGGATTTTATTCAGATTTTGGCTGAAAAATAAAAGGAAAAAAAATCAAGAGGGTTATCTTCAAAGATCTCTTCAAGTTTGGAGCCAATAAGGAGAACTTTCCAAAAAAGGAAAGTTGACAATGTAAAGAGAAGAAAATGGGAAGTTCTACACCTCATGTGGGCCAAGTTTGATTCCAAGAGAGGATTCTGATCCCTACTTCATCTCTCAAAAGATCTCAATGCAAGGTGGCAAAGACAAAAAAGGAAAGAAGCATCCAAGAGAGACTTTCAATCAAAGCAAGCAAGGAAATAAGAGAAAAATCAAAAGAAAAAAAAATCCCAAAAGATATTGCACGTCCAAAGCATTGTTTTGAGCCCTTTTTCTTTCATTTTTTAAAATTATTTTTAAGATTTTAGAGTTTGAGAAAGAGTAGAACTTGAAAAGTATAAATAGGGCACCCCTCCCCCATATTCTTCATGGAAGAATTACCCACCTCCCACCTCTAGATTTCTACAATCCATCTCTCCCTCACTTTGTCTCTCCATCTTAAGTCATCAAGGAGGCTTAGCCCGAAAGCCACACCACCAACCTTGAAGTGTCAACTAGAAGGAGGAATTCTCATCTATCCTAGCATGTAATTTTTGCTTTTTATCTTCAATCTTTTGTAAAACAATTTCATGCTAGTAAAATTTGTTTCTTTTCAATTGTTCTTGTCTTTGATTTTATGGTGTTCATAATTTTAGTCTTGTTTGTGATTGGGTTAATTTTCATTCTTGTTCAAATATTGGGATAGAATTGGAATCACAACTAGTAACCCATCTTAGTAACCTTTTCAATATACTTTGTCTTTTTGGATACATTGTATGTTTGGAGGCAATGCAAGATGGGGTGAAAGAGGTTTGAGTGAAAAAAGATTAGAGGCCAATTCTGAAATTTATTTTTGCATGGAATGAAAAATTTTTATTCTCACTTGGACTGACGACTTGAGATGAAGAATAAGACCCTAAGACAACACTTCTAATCTTTTTGAGCCCAAATTAAGATAAGAAATTGAAAGAGCAATCTACCGCCTTTGACTTCTTGTTGTTACCGCCTTTGACTTCAGTTGTTTTACCGCCTTTGACTGCTTGTTATTACCACCTTTGACTTCCTGCACTTTTATTTTATTTTCTGTACTTTTGTTATTTTTCCTGTTATGTTCATGTTGATGTTAAGTTTTGTTTTTGCATAGTTTGATGGTTGGATTAGGAATCATTGCATCCATTTTCATATCGTAAGACTTTGTGCATATTTAAGTTGATGAAAATTAAGCCTTCAGATCTGAATCTAATGATTAAATTCGAACTCAATATATAAACAGCATAACTTAACAGTTTCAGCAAACTCAGAAAAAGTTTTTGATAAAAAGTTCAAAGTGGGTAGACTAGTCAAATCATAGTATTTTTCTTTGAAACTTGGGAAAAGTAAAGTTTAGGATGTGGTCTTTCATTCCTCAGAATTTCAGATCGAAATAATTTCGGAAGGCTTGTGAACCAGATGCTTAAACTTTGCCAATCAGTCAAACTCGAATAAGAATTTCTGCACATAATTTTACAAAGTTGTCATATTTATGCATTCATAACTTTTTCGTTTTAGATCCTTTTTCACTTTTGTTTTTTCTGTTAGTTTCTTGCATCAGTAGAGCATGATTTTCAGCCATTAGACTTAGATTTAGGATGCATTAGAATAGTTCAAATCATGCATAAAGTTTGCATCGGCATACTAGTTTTTCATATTAAGAATTTTTCAGCATCTCATGGCATCATTGCATTACTAATTTTACTAATTTTCTAATTTTAAATTTGTTTCTAGTTTTATGTTTTTATTGTTTTAGTTAATTTCCAAAATTAAATATCTTTCTAAACTTGTTTTAATTGACGATTTTAAATTGGAAAGTTTTTCTAGTTTTGGAAATTCTAACCTAGAAAAGTTTCTAACTTATGTTTAATTTTTTTCTAACATTGTTTAGTTAAGTAAGTTTTTAATTTTAGTTTTTATTTTTGGAAGTTCTAACTTGTTTTTTTTAGTTTTGCAGTAATTTTAGTTTTAATTTAGGAATTTTTAGATTTAGGTTTTCTAGATTTAGGAAAGTTTTTTTTTCTTTTCATTGGTTGTAATTAATTTAATTTTGGTAAGTAGGATGCTTGTATTTGTTAGATTTTAAGTTAGGCTAGTTTTAGATTTTTATTTAGGGAAGGTACAAGTTAAAAAAGGAACCTTAAAATACATAGCTCCCTATGGATTTGACCCCGTACTTACCGAGATATTACTACATCGCGGTTCTGCACTTGGAACTCACGATCACCAACTAAATGAAGAGATTTCTAATGAATAAGTCCTTAAAATTCTTAATTTGATTATGAAATGATGTAATTTTCAGGGCTTATCACACCCCTCAACCAACATTTTGCTAGTTCCGAGCAAAGTATGCGATCTAGAGTAGAAAAACTAAACTAAACTAACCTAAATGGACAAAATACAGAAAACAAAAAGAAAAATGCCACTTTCACTAGCATTCTCGACTGCATTTAGCGTATGCAGTACGCCCTTAAACCCCTAGGTTACCCCTAGTGGACGAGTTGTGCCTCGTGAGGGTTTGTAGTGAATATACCCACAAAATTCTTTTTTTTCTTTTTTTTTCAAACTAAAAAAAAGGTGAAAGAAATTCTCCAAAAGAAAATTTACTCATATTGGATATTTTTAAAATCTAGAATAATAAAAATTTTAGACTTTTCAAAGTCCGGTTCACAGTTCTATTTTCAAAAACTTTCTCAAATTCAAACTAAACTTGTATGCACGGTGAAAAATGTATATATCAAAAACTTATTTCAAATATTCCATGATAATTTTGCAAAAACAGAAATTTTCCTTTAAATAGTCCAATCTCCCAAAATTCAGCAAAAATAAATTTCCTCTCAAAGCTACTAAGATAGTTGCCACATTATTGTTTACTTGGATAGGCCTCTTTTCTCTTACTTTCTTTTTTCGATGCAAGGGTTCCTGAGTTCATATGATATCAGAAAAGTTAGGATCCAGGGAGCAAACCTAGTCCTTGTTTATTCCTGCACACACTCCTCTGCAAGCTCTTATGGACGCTTTTCACTCACTCACTCTTTCCAACGTAAAAATTTCTAAGTTCATGTGATATAAGAAGAGTTAGGATCTAGGGAGCAAACCTAGTCCTTATGTATTTTCGCACATATCCCTTGAAAATTTCTATGAATACTCGTTGGGCCAAAATTCATCATAATTTTTTTAAACAAATCATTTTGTGACTGTGCAATGCCTAGGTCCTTTAAGCTTTTTAATTAACTGGTGTAGCAAGCATTAGGCCAATGACTCCTAAACCAGATGGTTTTAGGGCACTAGATTGAAAATACTACTACAGGCTTACTAGCTCGAGTTAAAAAGGCTACGAACCCATACTAGTCACAAACTGCTCATTACATGCTCTCTGTTTTTTTTTTGCTCTCTCTTTTTTTTTTTAAATCGAAAGTAAACACTAGGTGGCAGTTCTCATTTCGCTCAAACTAATTCATTTTGGTTCTAGTATATATAATCCACAAAAAATGAAACCGAAAACAAAAATATTTTACAAACTAAATCTCAAGTTCACATCTTATTTTCCCGAAAAATTCTAAAAACAGTATTAAAGTTTCCTATCCAAAACGTAAAAAAAAAATGTTTACGTGTGTATATGTGAGAAAAAAGTTTTGGTAATTCTTTGATAGGTTTCTTCCTTTAGAAAGAGCAAACTTTCTTTTTACTTCCTTCTAAAAGTTTTGACAATTCCAGATTCCTATATCTTCAAATTGCTTCAATTCCTTTGAAAACTTTCCCTTCTAAAAACTAAAAAAAATTGAAAAAAGTGATCACAGAAATTCCTACCAAAAAAAAATTAAAAAATTAAAATTTCCTAAAAATCTTGAAATAAAATAAAATAAAATAAATGCAAAAATTTGTCTAAACATGGACAAGTGTGCTTGTTCCCACCCCCAACCTAAGATGAACATCATCCTTGATGTTATGCATGAAATGCAGCATACAAATAAAAATGATAACATGAGGAGAGTAAATTACTGAAGGGTAAAGTGGACGAAGTACCTGATTATAGAGTTTTTCGCGCCCTTAACAAAAGCAAAAAGCAATAGTATACATATAGTACAAAGAAAAAGGGGTCACTGTCAGATCCAGTGTCCATCAATCCTGATATAAAGGATCAGTCAGAGGAAGCTCATCATCCTCTGCAGAAATAGTATCCAAGAATGGTTTCAATCGTTTCCCCTTCATTTTAAAAGTTGAACCATTCTTTGGATCCAAAAGAGTTACCACTCCATAAGGGAAAACTTCTTGAACAAGATATGACCTCGTCCAACTAGATTTTAACTTTTTAGGGAACAGGTGAAGTCTAGAATTATACAAGAGGACCTTTTGCAAAGGGTAAAAGGATTTTCTCAAAATCCTCTTATCATAGAAAACCTTGGTCCTTTCCTTGTAAAATTTAAAGTTCACATAAGCCTTGTTTCTCAACTCTTCTAGTTCATTTAAATCTAATTTCCATTTCTCTCGAGCTTTTTTTAAATCAAAGTTCAGTTGCTTTATTGCCCAATATGCTTTGTATTCCAGTTCCACCGGAAGGTGGCAAGCTTTCCCATATACAAGCCGGTATGGAGACATGCCAATCGGGGTCTTATACGCAGTACGATATGCCATAATTCATCGTTTAATCTCATGGACCAATCTTTTCGATTTGGCTTCACAATTGTTTCCAATATTCTTTTGATTTCTCTATTTGAAACTTCGACCTGGCCACTTGTTTGTGGATGATAAGGGGTAGCCACTTTGTTAGTAACTTCATATTGTTTGAACAATGTCTCAATAATGCGGTTACAAAAGTGGATGCCCCCATCACTGATGATGGTCTTAGGAGTTCCAAAACGAAAGAATATATGTCCCATCAGAAAAGAAAAATTTTAACTATTTTTGCATCATTTGTCTGACATGGGATGGCTTTTATCCATTTGGACACAAATCAACTACAACTAAAATATAATGAAAGCCATAGCTAGGGAGAAAAGGTCCCATGAAGTCTATCTCCCATTTATCAAAAAGTTCCACTATTAAAATTGGGTTTAATGGCATCATATTTCTTTTGAAAATAGAACCTAGTTTTTGACAACGCTCACAGGATTTACAAAAATCAAGTGCATCTTTAAACAAGTTAGGCCAATAAAATCTAGATTGCAAGATCTTGTAGGCGGTCTTTTTGGTAGAAAAATACCTCCCACATTCCATAGAATGACAAAAAGCGATAACACTGCTAATTTCATGGTCAGGCACATAGCGCCTAATGAACTGGTCTGGGCAATATTTAAACAGGTATAGATCATCCCAGAAAAACTGCTTGGTTTCTGTGAAAATTTTATTTTTATCTTGCTATGTTCAGTCTATCGGTATGTCACCCGAAGCAAGATAATTAGCAATGTCTACATACCATGGGCATTGAGAATTGGTGAAAAATAGTTGTTCATTAGGGACATTGTCCTGAATTGGTAGAGACTCTAAATTTTCAGAAAGGATAAGCCTTGATAGATGATCGGCCACAACATTTTCTACTCCTTTCTTGTTCTTGATCTCTATGTCAAATTCTTGGAGTAGAAGGATCCATTTGATCAGTCTGGGCATAGTATTCTTCTTAGAAAGAAGGTACTTCAGAGCAGAATGATCTATAAAAATCACAATTTTGGATTCAAGCAGATAGGGGCGAAATTTATCTAGTGCAAAGGCAACTGCTAATAATTCTTTTTTGGTTGTAGAATAGTTTATCTGTGCACTATTCAAAGTCCTACTAGCATAATATATGACAAATGGTTTCTTGTCCCTATGTTGTCCAAGAACTACTCCAACCGCGTAATCACTAGCGTCACACATGATCTCAAAGGGCAGGCTCCAATCGGGAGGTTGCATTATTGGAGCAGATGTTAACATGTCTTTCAGCTTAGTAAAAGCTTCCTGGCATGCCTTGGTCCACTCAAATTCTACTTCCTTTAACAGAAGGTCATATAATGGTCTAGATATGGAATTGAAGTCCTTTACGAACCTTCTATAGAATCCAGCATGCCCTAAGAAAGATCTCACATCTCGTACGGTTTTTGGGGTGGGCAAATTGGTAATCAAATCTAGTTTGGCCTTGTCCACTTCTAAGCCTTTAGATGATACAATGTGTCCAAGGACAATGCCCTATCGAATGATGAAGTAACATTTCTCCCAATTCAAAACTAAGTTCTTTTCTTCACACCGAGAAAGGACTTTCTCTAAATTGCTCAAACAATTCTCAAATGAATCACCAAAAACTGAGAAATCATCTATGAATACCTCGAGAAAACACTCCACCATATTACTAAAGATACTCAACATACATCTTTGAAAGGTAGGAGAGCATTGCAGAGCCCAAAAGGCATCCTTTGATAAGCAAAGGTACCAAAGAGGCATGTGAAAGTTGTTTTCTTTTGGCCTTCCAGAGCTATTTCTAATTTGATTGTACCCAGAGTATCCATCTAAGAAATAATAAAATTCATGACTGGCAACCTTTTCTAAAATTTGGTCTAAGAAAGGCAAAGGAAAGTGATCATTTCGTGTAACAGCATTAAGTTTCTTGTAGTCAATACAGACTCACCAACTTGTGGGTACTCGGGTTGGGATGAGTTCGTTGTTTAAGTTTCGGACTATAGTGACACCGGCTTTCTTTGGTACTACTTGGGTAGGGCTGACCCATGGGTTATTCAAAATTGGATAAATGATACCCATAGTTAGAAGTTTCAGCACTTCAGCCCTAACCACTTCCTGCATAGTGGGGTTAAGCCGGCATTGCATTTGTTTAGAGGGTTTTGCATTTTCCTCCAGATAAATACGATGAGTGCACACGAGGGGATTAATTCCTTTTATATCAGCCACGTTCCAAGAAATTGCACCTTTAAGTTGTTTAAGCACATCAAGTAGTTGGACCTCTTGGTCTTCTCAAGGTGCGCAAAAATAATGACTGGAAATGTGTCATCATCCCCAATGTATGCATACTTAAGGTTTGGGGGCAAGGTTTTAAACTCAGGTTTGGGCGGCCTTACCTGAGAGAGAAGAGTTGGGGTACCAGTTGGTACAAGCTCTTTAAAAGAAGTCTTCCATGCTGCATTGACCATTTTAACAGTGTCATCTTTCATATCCTTAGGGTTAGCCATATCCTTACTTAATTCAATCAAATTGTATGAGTCGGAATGGACCGACTCTGTAAAAGTCTCCACTACCAAGGTGCTTATGAAATCAACCTCTTCATAGTCATCATTTTCATCCCGTGGTTATTTGCACAGATAAAAAACATTAAGTTCTAATGTCATGTTCCCAAAAGATAGTGTCATCTTTCCATTCTGCTAATTAATCAGCGCATTTGCAATGGCTAAGAATGGCCTCCCAAGAATTACCGGAATCTAAACTTTGAGGTTTGCCACAGGTAGAGTATCTAATACAATGAAATCCACAGGAAAGTAGAATTTTTCAACTTGCACAAGCGCATCCTCGACTACCCCTCTTGGTCTTTTTATTGATCGATCAGCAAGCTGAAGGGTAACTTGAGTAGGTTTTAGCTCACCTAGCCCAAGTTTTTCATAGACCAAGTAGGGTAGTAAGTTGACACTTGCCCCAAGATCAAGCAATGCTTGTTCAATTTGACAATTTCCAATAATGCATGAGATTGTGGGACATCTTGGATTTTTATATTTAGGAGTGTCGTGCTTCAAAATAGCACTTGCCTAGTCAGTGAGAAATGCTTTCTTTTGGACACGCATCTTACGTTTCATAGTGCATAACTCCTTGAGAAATTTTGCATAAGATGGGACTTGCTTAATTGTGTCCAGCAACGAGATGTTAATTTTGACTTCTTTAAGCACATCTAAGATCTCCTAATCTTGTATGGATTACTTAGGCAGAGTTAAGCGGTTTGGAAAAGGTGGTAATGGTTTGAACCCTGGAGGAACTCAGGCTTTCTCTTTTATAGGAATTGCAAGATTACGTTTTTTTTCCGGCTCTACTTTCTGATTTGAGGAAGCAGGTTGTTTATCTTTTTCCATATTAGGTTTTTGAATCTCTTTACTACTTCATAGAGTGGTAATTGCTTGAACCTGCTCTTGGGGGTTCGAAGGTCTAGCATGATTGACATCATACCGTCCTTTTGTATTTGGTTAAGGTTGGGCTGGAAAAGCCCCCTTATTTTGAGATTAAACGAAATTTCTAAGTTCGTTCTTGAAGTCTTGCATCTCCTGTTTTTGAGCCAAAAGAAACTTAGCTAGCATTTCTTCCAAAGGTTGAGTTTGATTGTGAACAACAGGTGGTGACATTTATTATGCATTTGGAACAAATTGTCCTGAAGTAACACCATATTGGTTCATCCGTTAGGAGAACTTTGGCTCATTAGCAGTAGGTCCATTCCCCCAACTGAAATTAGGGTGATTCCGCCGGTTAGGGTTGTATGTGTTACCCAAAGAGTTGTTGAACGGGTAGTTGTATGTGTTTATGACGTTTGCTTGCTCTAGAAATGCCTCTTGAAATGTAGGGAGTGTAGGGCACTTTGTAGATGTGTGGGTATTGCAAGCGTAATGCCACAAACAATTGCAAGTTCTTTGTTCTTCACAAATTTCAAGGACTCAACTTCTCTTATTAGATAGGTAATTTTTTCTTGAAAATCATCATTCTCTTTCAGTACATATAACCCCCGTCCTTTGGCTTGATTCGATTACTTTACAAGTTTAATACCTTCAGATGTGTCCCAATTTTGAGCACTATCCGCCAAAAATTGAAGGTATGTCTATGCCTCATTTGTATTTTTAGCCATGAGCTCCCATTGCACATCATCTCAATAAACTGGTGTGTCTTTGGACTTAGCCCCTCATAGAAGTGGCCAATTATGTGATATAGTTCAAATCCATGCAAGGAGAAGTTCATTGAAGCGTTCCCAACACCTACAGTATGACTTTTTTTCTTTTTGTTTGAAATTCATTATGAGCCTTCTCAAGGTGTTGGTTTTATGAGGTGGGAAAAACTTTTTTAAGAATTTGCAAACCATGTCAGCCCATAAAGCAATTAAATTGGGCTGTAAGGAGTGAAGCCATGCTTTTGCCTTATCTTTGAGGGAGAATGGGAATAATCGAAACTTTATAATGTCCTCCCTTACATTGTTAAAGTGAAGTGTTACACACACTTCTTCAAATTCCCTTATGTGCAAGTATGCACTTTCCGATTCAATTCCATGGAATTTAGAAAGAAGTTGGATGACCCCTGGCTTAATGTCAAATTGACCCACACTCGCGGGTATGGCCATACATGAAGGTGTAGCTTGACGTGTTGGTTGGAGGTAGTCACGTAAACTCCTAAGTGGTTGGTTTACATCATTATTATTGGGATTAGGCCTATTTCCATTTCCATTCTTAGGTCCACATCCATTGCCATTAGGATTTATCAATTGGTCATTATTGTCATGACCACTGTATGCATCCACTATTGTTTCCGAACCACTAGGTGGACTAAGAGATCTAGATTGAGCTTAGATTTCACTTAACTTATTGAATTTGGGTTTCTTACGCATACAAGGATTGAATCGAGAGGGTGGATAAGGGTCTCCAATTTTTTTTGAAATTTTGAAACTTTTTTAAAGTAAAGTCTTAAGAAAACAAATTTCTAAATCTAAACCTAATAGAAAAAAAACATGGTTCCAATGAAAATTTTGAAACTTTTAGACTTGGGCACTTTTCTTGGCCACAAAGCCAAATCGAAATGGGTTTTTAACTTGCCTTTGTAGAAAATTTCAGAATTTTTTTTGGAAACTTGTCTATCCTAAAAAGTGATTAAAAACAGAACTTAAACTAATTAAACAAGTCCTAATAAGTAGCAAAAAGAATTAGAAAGAAACACCTAAACTAGCTCACAATTAGGCAAATTAACAAGGCAATTTCTACAAATAGATGAGATTTTTGCAAAAAATCAGAAAAATTAATTTTTCAGATCTAAATTAATCCAAATTTTAGCAAAAATCAGAGATGAAAATTTCCTTTTTAATGGTTTAGTGCTGGTCTAAACATTCCATGCATGCACCACCTAAATCTAGAATGATGCCAACAATATTATTCCAACCCACAAAGCAATAAAAAAAGAAAGTTGGAAAAATACCTCGTGCGTTGGTGATCCTTGGCAATGGCACCAAAAACTTGAGCAATGTGGACCCCAAGTATAAGGTCTTGATGTAGGTTTATCCAGTGAGTCCTGGATCATATCCACAAGAAGCTAATATTCGTAGAAAACCTGTCCTAATTGAAAAACTAAAGCTACCCTAATAAAATATATAAAAAATACATACTACTACTTCTAAAAATTAAATTTAAATTACAATTCCAAATCTGAAAAAAATCACAAGTTAAACCTAATCTAGAAATCTTAAATTAAAAACAATCTTAAAACTAGAATCTGTAAGACAATAAACTAGATCAAACTACCAATGTAAAAGAATAAATAACCATGCACTAAATTAAAAATAAAAAATAAAAACATTCAAATATAATAAAAAAACAATAAAAAGAATTCTAGTTTCTCTTATTTTTGGAAGTTAAAACACTATATTGGCAGAATTAATAAAAATCCACAAAAAAACCTCACCAAGTGCGTGTTGTCATCACACACAAACACACGGTACGGATTCAAGGCGGAGCACCTTGACCTCACTAATTGTGTTTTGAAAATTAAATGAACCAATACAACCAATAATACACCAAAAAAAATTAAAACTAGAAAAAGAAAAATCTACCCTCCCTAGATCAAGACATTAAAAAGACGGGACTTTGCCCCCAATCCATGCTCTTTATCTTCGTGCATCACCAAGGAAGATTAGATGAAAGAAAGAACATGGATGGAAGAGGATGAACCTAACAGTGGGCATGGCCAAAACCCACTTTAGATTATGATGAGATAGGCGTGTGGTGAGAAGAGATGGAATGGGTTAGAGATTGATGTGGTATGGTGGAGTATGGAAAAGAAAAAAGGAGAATGGGTGCTGGGTGTATGTTAATGTGAGGGAGAGAAGTTGACTTAATAGCTGTGTACTTTGAATTATATATATAGGAAATAATGGGTTTGAAACGTATAGGAAAGAGACAGAAAAAAGTGGCGTGGAGGAAAGGAAAAGAAAGTGGACTTGGAATAGTATATGAATAGTGATGAGTTGGCATGATGGGTGGGCCATGTAAATAGTATTTGACTTGGAAACAATATATTTATAATAGAAAGAGAATTTGGATGGTGAGTTGGTGGGATGGTGTTTGCACGTGAGACGACAGTAGCTCTGTTTATTTGGGAAGTCCTCATCACACCTTCCACATATTAAGGTCGGCCATGAAGATAAGGAGGAAAATAGCCCATGTGTTGTCTCCTTTTTAGTAAAGAACTTTGTTTCTTTTGTTTGGCTGATATGGGAAGTGAACTAATTTGATTGTAATTTCTTTCCATCTTAATCTTTTTGGCCAATCAGATTTTTACACTATCTTATCTCCTTGTTTTTTCTCCTCACAGCTTCCTTTCCCTTTTTAATTCAAACTCTATCTTCAAGAGATAATTCCCAAAAATAATCTTGAGATTATTGTAAATAAAATGGAGTCCAACTTAGACGTAGGATGCAACATGGGATGGCCCATTTTATCTGTGGGTCACATTTCCTCTAATTTATTATTCCTTTTCTTCACTTTTTTTTTCTTTTCTCTTTGTTGAATTTCTTTAAAAACAAATTTTCTTTGGCTTCAAGATTTGATGTGGGTCCCTTCTCTTCAATTCTCTACAAATAAAAGTGATTTTCAATTAATTTAATAATTTTGAATAAAAATCACAAATGCACTAATGCGGGCCCAATTCACATAAAATGACACAAAAATTCACATCATTGATTAGGATTTATCTTTAATTAACTAATGATGATGAGAAATTTTATCATTTCATGTAAGATCATGAATTTGAAAAATGTTCTAAAAATAGAAATTCAAAATGAAAAATTTTATAATATTATGGAAAATTGTGATTTTTAAATGATGTTTTTGCAAGAAAATTCAACAATGAATTTTAAAATCATAAAAACATGAATTCCAACTAAATGAAGAGATTTCTAATGAATAAGTCCTTAAAATTCCTAATTTGATCATCAAATGATGTAATTTTCAGGACTTATCACTTTTCGAGGCCGTAACGTTTTCGTTTTAGCTTTGATTGACGTAATCTTGGATTCCACGTATAACTACTCGTAACAATCTTTCCAATGGAATGTAATCTTCCCATATCTAATACTCGATTTGTGAGATATGACCCTTTTAATCCAAATATCTTCATTAAAGCTCTTCCGGTGACTCATGCAATAGTCCAATCTAAAATAAATATAAAATACAACTCATTGGACCTAGAGTTTTGTCCAGCCATAAATTAGCCAATTACGACATTCTTACAATCTCTTCCTTTGGCCATTCATGGACAAAACTCCCTAAATAATACAAATCAATTGATAAAAATAAAACCCAAAATACATTGAATTTCAGAACTTGCATGAATGTATTTGCAAAAAACAGCTTTTTACCTTCAGTCTTCAATTCATTCATACTCCCTCTTTTTGTCCATAATTGACAAAAAAAAATAATGTCTGCAGTTAGTATGTCTATTAATCAGAATCCAATAGTAGGTCCCCTTCAAGTTTGACTTCCCCTTAATGGTATCTTCATAGGAGCTAGGGGTTGAGAGCTTGATCTTCTTGAACATGGGCTTCTAGTCTTTGGTACCCACACTTTCGAATTTCGAGTATTTAGTACAGTCTGTACCAAATTAGTAATCAATTTAGTTTTTTTGACCAAAATAGCTCTTGTCTTGGCCTTTGGCTTAAACAATTACTTCCATCATTGCTTGTTCTTTTGTAAACCTCATAACTTATTTCAATGAGGACGAATGTATCCTTTGATTCTACAATGATGGCATGTGGGTGTGGCTTTAGGACAAGACGCATTCTTCTTCCTTGAAATACTCCTAACATAATTTATGCGTACAGTATGTGGAGTAACAAGTGCCATAGAATTTAAAACAAAACTTTTAATAAAAATAGTTTTACCTTTAAACTTTAAAGTAGATGCATCTTAATTATAACCTAAGCCACGTTTGTTATCAGGTAACTTTTGACTGCACTAGATGCAATTGAGTGTCTTCGATCTAGTGTTCATCTTATTTAGAGAAACTTTTGTAATATATAGCTTAGAAAAATCCATCTTTAGTTTGCCATTCAAGTTTTCTTTATATGTTTGGCAAGTCTGCAACTTTTTCTTTAATGTCTCAATTTCTTGTTAAACTTTTTCAAAATTTTGACTCTCAGCAGTCAATTTATCAGCCATTGAACCTTTGTGACCTTCAAAGAGACTAACTTTTCAAGTGCTTTTTCTAATTCTTTTTTAAGAGAAAGATTTTGATCATAGGAAGGTTTCCACTTGATTGTAATCTTATTGTCATACTTAGTTCGTGAGCTCCAAGTGCAGAGCTGCGATGTAGTAATATCCCGATAAGTGTGGGGTCGAATCCACAGGGAGCTATGTTTAAACAAGTTTTCAACTTGTCACCTGCCTAATTCAAACTCTAAAACTATCCTACTTTAAAATCTAACAAATACAGTCATTTTCAAAGATTAAACAATTACAACAAAAATTCCTAAATTAAAGTTCCTAAATCTAAAATTTCCTAAAAATAAGAACTAAAATCTCTGCAAAACAAAACACACATTAGACCTTCCAATAAAACAAAAACTAAAATTAGAAACTTACTAAAAATAAAAACTAAACAAAGTTAGAAACAAATTAAACTAAATTAAAAGAAAACAAAAAACCTTCTTACATTAAAAAGTTAAGTTAAGAATCTATACTTTCTAAAAAAAAATTCTAAATTAGAAAGTTAGTAAGTCAGAACAAAAATTGGAAACTAACCTAAGTTAAGCTATTTCTAAAACCATATAATGTATATGAATGCAACTTTCTAATTTAAGAATACAATAAATCAAACATAAAAAACTTTTCTAAACATGATGAACATAAAAATGAATGCAAATCTGAAACTTAATTTTCCTAAAGTAATGTCTGATGTATGAATGATGAAAATGCAAATAAAAAAAAATACGAGATTCATGAATGAATGGGGCATTCATGAGTATGATGAATGACCATATTCACTTCAGAAATCAGATTTAATGGAGCTAATTCAATTATGTTTCAGATTTGAAACTTCAATCTTTCAGGTGCAAAAAATCAGTTTTTAAGAATAGTTGAAACAGTTCACAAACATATGACACAATCACTTGAGTAATAGCCAACTTTCACCACTATTTCATAACTGATTTTGGACTATTTTTCATTGAGTTTTCAGGTCTGAATTCAAGTTTAAATTAGTTGAAACCATCAAGCATTCAGCCATTATAAACATGTATAAATTGTTAGTAACAGTCGTCCAACATATGACCCATTGTAAAATTCAGATTTGGTTTGATTTATGGACTATTTTCAATTCAGAATCTTAGAACTTAACCAAACTGAAAATCTGATTTTTAAACTTGTCATGATCATCACCATTAAACATGATTGAAAAGTGAAATATGCATGAATCTAATGAACCTATAGCAGTAAACAATTAAACAAATTGTGCAAGAACATAAAGTGTGTAGAAATTAAAATAAAAAGTGCAGAAATTCAAATAAAGGTGCAAAAATTTAAAAGTGCAGAAATTTAAGATTAAAAGTGCAATGAAAGAAAATAAAAATTGCAGGAAGTCAAAGGCGGTATAATTAAAGTCAAAGGCGGTATATTCACTCAAAATTCTCTCTTAATCTAGGCTTACAATTTCTTAAAGTATGCTCTTTATTTGGGTCGTCAATCCAAACAAGAAAAACACAAATCAAGTAATCATACAACCATAAAAATAAGAAGAATATCAAGATGAATATTATTGAACTAGTATGACAATCCTTTACATAAGATGAAAACATTAAAACAAAAGATTACACATACTAGGATGGAAAAGCATTCCTCCTTCTAGTTGATCTTCAAGGTTGGTGGTGTGGCTTTAGGGCTAAGTCTCCTTGATGACTTAAAATGTAGAGAATAAGAAAGGGAGAGGTGGAGTGTAGAAATTCTTGAGGTGGGAGGTGGGTAATTCTTCCATGAAGAATATGTAGAGGAGTGCCCTATTTATACTTTTTCAAGTCCTAGTCTTTCTCAAACTTTAAAATCTTAAAAATAATTAAAAAATTGAAAGAAAATGGGCTCCATACAAGGCTTTGGGGGTGACATATCTTTTGGGATTTTTTCCTTTTTATTTTTCTTTTTTTTCCTTGCTTGCTTGCTTTGTTTGGAAGGCTCTCTTGGATGCTTTTTTCCTTCTTTGTCTTTTGCCACCTTGCATTGAGATCTTTTGAGAGATGAAGTAGAGATAAGAATCCTCTCTTAGAATCAAACTTGGCTCACATGAGGTGTAGAACTTCCCGTTTTATCTCTTTGCATTGTCAATTGTCTTTTCTTGGAAAGTTCTCCTTGTTGGTTCCAAACTCAAAAAGATCTTCTAGATAATTCTCTCTTGATTGCTTTCTTCATTTTTTCAACCAATATCTGATCCAAAACATGTGTTGGATGTGGAATAGCTTGCTTGATATTTTTTTAATTTTTTTTCTTTTAAATTTTCTTTTTTTCAAAAAGAACTCCTATGTGGCTTTTCTTATCCATCTTTGATGAGATATTCTTCAAATTCTCTTCAATATCTCTCGAAAATGTGCAAAAAATAAATACACCTCATCTTGGATGTTTTACAAGTGTACCCCACACATATGCATGTGTGTGTGGGACTATGAAGCCAACTTTTGCATTTTTTTTTTCAATTTCCTTTTCTCTTCAATTCTTCTCTCCTTTCTCTTGAAAATCAATTCGTTGCCTCAATTCTTTATAAATGGTTCTTTTCTCTTCAATTCTTCTCTCCTTTCTCTTGAAAATCAATTCGTTGCCTCAATTCTTTATAAATGGGACCCATATCATCAATTTCCTATAAAACAAATGTGAATTTATGTGAAAAGATAATTTTAACCCTAAGATCACAAATGCATGACTGTGGGCCCATCTCTCATGAAATGATAATAAAAATGCACACCATTTTTCATAATTTTATATGAATGAACCAATGATGATTAAAATTCAATTTATTTCATGAGAAAAATTATTTTCACAAAACTTTCCAAAAATAGACTTTCCAAAAATGGCATGTTCGTGAATGTAAGCAAAAAGTATGATTTTTAAGCAATTTATACAGAAAAATATAAAAAATGAATTTAAAATGCATGAAACCATGATATCACAACAAATGAAGCTTTTTTAAGTCAATAAGTCCTTAAAATGGTCAAAATGTGTATGAAAATATGCATTTTTAAGGACTTATCACTAGGCACATTTTGTGTACAAAGTTTTGTACTTCTCCTCCCAATCCTATTCTTCATATGACTTTTCATCATATTCACTATCAGAACCATTGTCAGAAGCAACTTGAGAAGATCAAGCCATGAATTTCTCTTTGCCATGAGCAAGATCAATATTCTTATCCTCTGATTTTGATTCCTGTACATTAGAAGACTCATCTCATGTAATATTAAAAGCCTGTTTCTTCGTCTTCTTGTTATTTCCATAATCACGTGCAACATAACCATAACCTTTGCAATCAAAGCATCTAACCCCTTTTGAAGAATTCTTCTCAAATTGTGAAATATTCATATCAGTTTTCTTTTCCTTTGTAAATTTTTTGAACTTCTTCATGAACAAAACAGCTTCTTGGGGGTCTATTTCCAAAGAATCAAAACTTGAATCACTTTCAACTCTCTTTACTGATCCCTTGGAAACTTGTAAGGCAATACCTTTATATGTTGATCTTCCTAGAGCCCTACAGTTTTCCTTGAAGGTTTGAAGATTGCCAATTAACTGATCTACCTTGAGGGTATCAAGGTTCTTATTTTTCTCAATGACATCAACCTTTGAATTAAACCTTTCAGGTCGATGTTCTCCCGAAAAAGGGAATCGAGATGCATCCTTACTCCTTTGCTAACAAACACGAAAAAAGATGGAAAAGAAAAACAAGAATGTCGTTCTTTTCGACTTTTCAATTTTGAGTTTCTTTTTGTGGGTTCTTTTACATTCTAACCTCTCAAGTATAGGTTGTCTGCATGTATTTTTTTTTAACAGCCCTCTACTTAGTCTCGAATGATCAACACTAGGTAAAAATGTAAAATTACGTGGAAATCTTACATATAATAATAGAAAAGAGACAAATGAAAAAAAAACATAACAGAAAAAATAAAAATAAAAATGAAATCTGTGAGTGTTAAAGACCAATTAAAAAAATGAAAAATGGGCCTCCTAAAGAATCTAAAACTTGAATTTGAAATATTCAGATTTTGAGCATACATGTTGATAATTTATTTTTCACATTGCACCCATTCCCATAATTGCATATTCATCATCTCCATATATACATGTAATCCCTCATATCATGCTCATATGGAAAATCCATGGACTAACAGTACCATGAAACAATGCTTTCTTCCAAGTGTGTTTGATTGTAGGTAAAGCCATGATTCTAGTTCCAAATATGATAAAGCTAGTGAGGTAAGGTCATGATTTAAGTTCAAAATACGATAAAGATCATGAGGTAAGTAGCATTGACTCAAATTTTGTGAATTTCGATTTTCCAATGCATATATGTTTTTTTTAATTATTTTCCATACATTAAGCGCTTGAGTCACCATAGGCCTCCCTTAAGTGCCTAAGACCAGTATAGCAGGTATGATGCCATATTATACAAATTGTGGTCTCTGTTAACTCGAACCTTGATGTTCGAGAGAACTAGTCGTGTAGTTCTGAACTCTCAGTGATAAGCCTCAAAATAATGGTTGAATCATTTTGATTCTCATTACTGCTCGAGTGAAGACTGAGATCCCTAGAGAGCAAAGACTGTTCCAATGAACACTCTTTTTTCATTTAGCTTTCTTTTAAATGTACTTGAGTTTCAAATGTTTCCAAACTTTTCCAAAAAAAAAAAAAAAAAAAAAAAACATCATTCTCTACACATCACATGCAACTTCTAGAATCTCACTTTGAATGCTTTGATGATTTATGTTTTCAAGAATTGATTTGAGTTGTAATAAAACCAACTAATTTTTGGGTTGAAGAGAAAAGACACTGTGCATGATACCTCAAAATATTCCAATCTATTGCAAGATCAAACAAATCTCGAAAAGTGACCAACCAATGAAAAGATCAATCTTTGATTCATTTCCCTTATTTCCTCTTTACATCAATCAATCAACCAATCGGGACACAGCCCCCACAATCTCACTTTTTTGTGGCAATACCACTAGCCTTGAGGCACAGCTCTTTCGTTTTTATTTCCTTTCAATTAGTGTAACTTCTCCTCTTTTCCCATGAATCGGCCATTGATCATAGGAAGGTTAGATCATCTTTGGAACTAGTTTGCGAGTGCATACATCCATAGGTTGCCACTCCCATAAGCCCAAAACCTCATGGGGAGTCATGGGTGGTGTATCTACTTGTCTTTGGAGTACAACTCTAGATGTGGTGTTCTCCAAAGAGGGGCATACAATAGATACTTCATTTGGCACCCTCTGTAGACCCAAACCACTTATCATATATAATGATACCCCATTTTAACCCAAATGAACTGCTTTTAGAATGATTCAAATCAATTTAAAAGACTTTAATTATTGAAAATTTAAAGAGAGTTTTAGAAGCCATGCGTTGCATATAATCATTTAGATTTTTTTATCCTACATTAAAACAAGCATTCCATTAAGGTAAAAATAGTAAAAATTAAAATAAAAGAAAATAGCAAGAGAACTTGGAAAGTATAAAAATAAATGAATATCATCATTAATATGAATGCCCAATATACAAGAAAATGGTCCAAGTCCATTGCCCATGGTTGGTGTGCCCAAATCGTTAATAATAAAAAATCAAAATTAATAAGGATAAAAAAGATTTTTAAGGTCAGAGACACTCATCCAAAAATTTCATCTTTCCTTCTCAATCTCCTGATCGCCTAAGTGTGTTTCCTATTTTGATCTACTTGTCAAGAGCTTTCTAGCAATATATAGAACTTCAAAATCCAAAAAATGGATCAAAATCTACAAGGCCTGGGTGCATCACACTTAATCTAAACACCATGGGGCCCACTCATAAAGAATCATTTTTTCCTCATCCAATCTTCCTCTCAAATGCCAAAATTCAATTCTTTCATCTCAAGTTGAACATTGAGGAAATTGCACATCACATACCCTATGATTTCCTGACCTAGTGATGACTTACCTTATGAACCCAGGGTGTAGCCCAGGTTGCACAACAGGCCTCATTCTGATGATCCAAAGCTCAAGATCCCTACACCATATAATCTTCATCATATCATCTCCATCACCATGTTATTATTATTAGATAAAATTATTATTATTTTTATCATCATTGTCATGTGGGTCCCATCATTCACTATTGGATGCTTAGGAATTGAATAACCTGAAGCCAAACCTTGTCCTCGACCCATTAACTCACAACCATACCAAACCTGGGTCCCTGGCCCATTAGTCCAAATCTAAACCTAACCCTGTCCTTGACCCATCAACTCCACTCACAACCTGAATCCAACCCTCAACCCATGTTTGACCCGTCCACCCTTTACAGGCCATTGACCCAAGCACATATTCAAGTTCAATTTTCTAATGTGCTAATTCAGACCCCATCCTATCCTCATTATCTCAACTCGCTCATTCAATCCATGCCAACAGTTAAAATTCAATTTCAAATCCACCACCCAACCACAAGAGAGGATTCGAATTTTCGATTCTCCATCTCAATCCTCTCCGATCCAAAAAAAAAAAAAAAAAAAAAAGAAAAAACACGATAGAAGAAAAGGAGAGCATCGTGGCAACATAACAGAGGGAGAAGAACCGAGAGTGATCAACAAGAGAGAAATAAAGGACAGAAAAAGAGTGCAAGAAAGCAGAAAAAAAAAGGAGGAAGAAAAAGCAACCGGTCAACAGTGAAGTGAAGAGAAAGAAACGAAGAGAAGAGAAAAGAAGAGAGGGAGGGGCGATCCCAACTGGGGTATCTCCACCTCTCTCGATCTCCCATCCTCACCGTAAACATCTTTCATCTCAGATCATCAACAGAGCAAACACCCCTCACATGAAGTCCATGGTCCTCCCTGTCACTCTTTCCTTGTATCTCTCTCTCTCTCTCTCTCTCTCTCTCTCTCTCTCTCTCTCTCACCACCCCCCCACCGCCCCCCAACACTAACCACCACCCCCCCCCCCACATCAAGTTGATCAACCCAACACGGCCATTCACCGCCACCAATGCAGTTCACTGACATCACTAAACCAAACACCCCTCACATACTCCTTGCCTCTCACCACAACCTAACACTCCACCTTCACAACCGCGCTTCACACGCACAGACGGCCACCTTCACCTTCTCCACTTCACAGTCACCATCATCATCTACCTCCTTTTTAGCTTCACCATCTACAATATCAACACCCTTCACTTCCTCTGCCAACTTCATCTCCCCCACACCACACAACTACCAAAACATCACGGCCCTCACCATCCACCTGCACGCCACCACTGCAACATAAACCATCTCCAACTCACCATCTTCACCATTACACAGCCCTCACAACACCCTCTCACCATTATACTATCACTATTGAACCAAGCACTCAACATCTCACCACGACTTACCCATTGCACCACTCACAACCCTATCTTCAAACACCATTTCTCTCCATCGCCAAATCCACCAAATGCACCTCAATCCACACCGCTCTGCACTTCACCTTCACTGCTTTTCCATATATCCTCACCACCACCTCCATCACTATATCACTGCACCGTTACTGCTAGAGCACAACCATCACTACCCACGATCTTCACAAACCCACCGTTACAAATCACCACTTCACCGTTTTCACATCAGAACACTCCTTACCTCCACTCACAACACCATTGCACACCTTCACCGTCACCTTCACGCCACCCCCATCTACGTCTCTGCCGCACCCATAACCACACGACACGATCCACACACATCACCCTTGCCTACCCCTCTCATCACCATCGTGACCCAGCTTCATGACGCCTACCCAGCTTTCACCATCGCCATCCCACTCTTCACCACATAACCAGCCACCGAACCCATACTCAATATCTCCACCCTCATTGTCTCCACCTCACAACCCACCACCTTCAACACACCCATCACAAACCAAGACCAATCCATAACACAAACCACTGAACCACACGTCCAACCCATCTTTGCTCTCATTTTCACCTGCTGATTGCATCTCATTTTCACCTGCTGAACCCTATCAAAGCCCTTCTAACCACACCCCACGGCATCACTTTACCGCTAACCACCTTCACCACTTTTCTCCATCACCAAAACAAACGCAGCCGCAACACCGCCATAGCCTCACTAACTGAGCCCATCACAAACCACACGACCACCTGCACATCACCATTCCCACACACACACAACCCTGCACAAACCGGTGCACACTGTTTTTTCTCACCATTAGAGTTAGCATTTAGTCTTATTTCCTCTTAAAATATTTATTTTATTCATTAATTTTGCATGCAGTTTAATCCCTTGCAATAGGACCATCCACATAATATGCCCATGCATTTTTCGTTCTCTGAAATTGTCTGCCCCATGCACCTCATCATTATTCTACCTTTTTCATCCATCCCTTCCACACACCACCATCATCCATAAATATTATAATTGCATAAAAAAATAAAAATAAAAAAAAGAGAAAATAATAAAAATCATAAAAATAAGGAAAAATAGAAAAGACCAAAAAGAAAGTAAAAGATATCATAAAACTAAAAAAGTAATTAATAATCAGACAACTTTGGATTAATTGCAATAGACATTTAAGTGAAACTTAAATTCAAGATCAATTCAAAAATTAAAAATCCAATTACTCTAGGTAGATCCTAAATTTAGAAATCTTAGGTTAGGCTCCCTCACCTCTCTTCCATTCCTTTAGGGGACTGGGAGAGTGGATGTGGGCGGTTAAAGACCTTAGAAGAGGGTAGAAATCCAATGATTTATAAAGCATGATTTAATTAGATTAAATTCAAGTAGGAACCCCCTTAGTTAGGCCCTTTTAGGTCTATTTATAAAAATCCCCCAAAAATAAAAAAAAAGGAAAAACTATAAAACAAACAAAATCACCCCAAAAATATTTTCTTCTCTTTTCTTCCAGCTCTGGTGCCAAACATTTTAACGTGCTTAAATGATAAAAAGGAAATAAAGGTCAATTCAAAGATTGATTTAATGATAATGATAAGTCTACTTTGTGATCTCAACAACCAAACCCCCCCCCCCCACCGCCTTTCAATTAATCATGCAATTGACCCGAATGTGGTTACCCTTAATCGAATCGGTCCATTGGCCACCTTTTGTTCCTTTTCCATTTTTTCATGAAATCACACATGACACCATGCTTGCATCATTACTTTTATTTTAGGAATTGGCATTAAAACCTTTTTTCTGCCAAGGGATTTGAAGGGGGTACCCAGGATTGGGACTGATCCTCTTCTAAAATATTTGGCACCTCCCCCCTTTTTACTTTATTTTATTTTATTTATTTTACTCTACTTGAATTTGATTTTAATTACTCATATATTATAAATATGGATTATCTCCCTATATGGACATAATAATGAGACCCACAATATGACCCATATTTTGATAAGACCCAAATTGAGTAAAAAGACAACCATCGTGTGTTATTTGCAACACATTAGACTAGAGGGAACCCACCTTACTTTCTCCCATTATTTCTTTGACATTAGTCGAAGAACGGAGCCATGGCTGTTACCATGACTAGTGATCGTGATCCATCAATTTTGAGGGTAGTCAGAATCCTCAATTTCGACATATAAATATTAAATATCATATATAGATGAATGGCGATCTCCCACCCTAGGGTGTGGTGGGTGGGGGGGGGGGGGGGGGGTTGAAAATTCACATCCAACACAGGCAAAGATAGTGGAACACCCCTGAAAATTCACATCCAACACAGGCAAAGATAGTGGAACACACCCCCCCCCCCCCCCCCCCCCCCCCCCCCTCCCCCTTGGCCCCTTGGCCTTCCCACATGTGTGGGAGCCATAAAGCCAAATTTCCAAACTTTTTTTTAAAATTTTGTTCTCCTCTTCTTTTCTTTCTTTCTTTCCAAAATTCTTTGTTTGCCCCAAATATTTCTAATGGGAGACATTTCTCCAATGACCTACAAACAAAAAGTGACTTTTGATTAGAAACAAGAATCTTGACCAAAAGTCACAATTTCACAAATATCTGCCCAATTCACATAGGATGAAGGCACATCATCATTCATGATTTTATTTAAATAAACTAATGATGATGAAAAATTGAATCATTTCATGAGAAAACCAAATTTTACAAAACCTTCCAAAAATAGCACTCCAAAAATGGCATGTTTCATGATTTTATGCAAAAAGTATGATTTTTCAGAAAAAATATGCATGAAAACACTACAATGACATATGAATACACAAAACCATGATTTTGAATCAATTGAAGCTTTTTTGAATAGATACGTCCTTAAAATATCCCAAAATACCCATGAAAATGTGCATTGTTAAGGACTTATCAAGGATGTTCCGCTAGGAAGTCTGGCAAGGCTTGTCCTTTAACTGTTTTTGTGGGTATGTGTTTGAGGTCACATTGTATTAACAAAACAGACCACTTTTCTAGTCAATCACTTAAGTCTCCAACTTTTGTGACCAACACTTTTAACGGATTTACTCAAGAAATCAGGTAGATTATGTTGGATAGTAGGTAGTGTCACAGCTTTTAGGGCCTATTTGGTTGTGGGGTAAAGTAAAATAGAGTATAATAAACCCAAAATAAAGAAAGAATAATATATGAAGGGGTTATGATGACTTTTTGTTTTTAGTTATTTGATAAGGAATCTTTTTGACTTTTTATATAAAAAGTAGATGTGTTTTGTAATTTAGTGGTTGCTTTTTTGACTTTTTTTTGAAAAAGAAAGGGGAAAATTTGAAATTCAAATATTTAACTTTACTCTAATTCACTTTACCTCATATCCAAACACACCTTTAGACAACAGAGATGAGGGTAAGACATTTCTTTTCAACTAGGAGGTGTTTGTGTTCCGCCTCAATCAGGATTTGAGAAAGGTAGTAGAGAGTAACTTCTTTTCCTTTGTAGTTTTCTAAAGTGAGTAATGACCCCAATGAATTGTCCAGAGCTCTTATGTAGAGGAGTAAGGGTTTTCCTGACAACAACTTTGCAAGGACAAGTTGGTTTGTGAGATACCTTTTAATATCTTAGAAGGCATCATCACACTCTTTGTCTCATACAAACTCTACTCCTCTTTTCATTAGTTTGGAGAATGTTCAGCATTTTCTAGATAGGATGGAAATAAACCTCTTGATGTATGCCAATTTTCCATGTAGCCCTTTGAGTTGTTTCAATGTCCATGGTGGGGACATTTACAGTATGGTTTTAACTTTGTCGGGGTCAAGTTCAATTCCTTCTTTTCGAACAAAAAAACTGAGGAACATCCCTACAGATACCCCAAATAAACATTTTAGCAGGTTCATGCGAAGCTTGTATTTTTGCAACCACCAAAAAACTTTACAAAGATCTATCAAGTGATAAGTTACTTTTTTGCTTTTGACTACCAATTCGTCAGCATAACACTCGACTGTCTTGTGTTGCATGTCCTTGAAGATCTTCATCATTGCTCTTTGGTAAGTTGCTTTGTAGCTCAATCTTCCTATTTTCAACTAAGGACTTGAAAAATAATTTTGATATCCTCGTCAAAAGGATATTTCGTATTCTTTCTCTTCACATATTCCTCTTTCTGTGCCTGTTCATTTGTTGGACTTTATTGCCTATGGAGTGTTTGCTAAGTTCGTGAATTTGCATCATTAAAGCATCATTTTAGGTAGAATTATGTACTTAATTAAATTTTATGCATTGATTTTAATTAAATTTCACCATTGCATGCATTTTCACCTTGAAATTGGAACTAAAGCATTTTATACACATTTTCAGCATCATTTTAATAGTTATGCAATTTGCCAATTTTTTGAAAAATCCTAGTTGGATTAGAACTCTTTCCGGAGGAGTCTTAGTTTAATCAAAGCTCTTCAGTACTTCATTGGTTAAGATAGATAGTACAAGGAATGAGAATTTTAGGACCCACCGAACCACGTTAGGAGGGATTTTGGGGAAAGTCCTCGTTGCATCAAACAATGGACAGACATCAAGGCACTCATTATGGACCCCACGCTCACACATGTAAAGATCAACTAGAGGGGGACCCACTCATCTTGCAGAAGTCCAAGAATCCTAATTGAAGTAAAAGATCTCTCATGGGGCATACCATTCAAGCATAAGAGATGTCCCACATGGCAGGGCCCATAATTAGCTGTAGATTTAAATTAGTTTGAATTACTTCTTAATTAATTCAAAAAAGATAATTCTAGTGGGAGATAAAAGCTAAAGAGTTTGAATAAGCCATAGTTAATCTCCTTTCAAATCCAAAAGTTGTGCAGAGATAGAGTCCACTTCAAATCAGAAAAGAAAAGTCAATCCCAATTTTTTCAGGACAACATATCTTAAAGCATCTATAACTCTCAATACAGATGTTGGATCTAATCTACCTACCGTTGGAAAGTTCTTTTAAAGTAGATGTCCGTGGAGCACAAGATTGCTAAATTGACAAATTTATGACTTCAGGAAGTTGCATGTACATTTTTGGATGGCATTGCAAATAAAATTCATACCATTTAATGTCATTTGCTACATATCTCAAGTGGCACCACAAACAAGGAGAAGCCCTTGTTAGAGATGAACTTTATGTGCACAAAGAGCCCAAGCTAATCCTATCTCCGCTTAAATTGGGCACCCACTCTCCCATTGTCTCGGAAGTCTATCCACCAAAAAGAGTCTAGATCCATTGAACCAAGAAGGCAGAAAAGCATAAGGAGGGGTTGGGGGGGGGGGGGGGGGGGGGGGGGGGTGCGGGGGGCGGGGCGCATTCTACTTTTTATTTTTAAGGTTCTAGAGTTTTGTCCCAGAAACTAGTATTTTTAGAAGAGAAAATTTTTGAGAGATCATTGTACAAGAAGATTCATTCAATAAAATTGTTTCTAAAGTTCTTGACAATTCATGGGTAGTCTTTGTGATTCGAGCTAAAGCTTAAGGTAAGTACTTTGATTCTTTAATTTATGTTTGTTTTTCTATATTTCTAATTGTCACTTTAATGTGTTTTTAAATATAATAATAACAAATCTGCCTTCATGCCAAATGGGTGACTTCTATTTTTGATTTCTTAAAATAAGAATATTTTTATCATGTATGGATTTTATGGGTTATGCTTAGGACTGTGTTTCATTTGATAGTCTACGCTTATTTTTTTAGATGATGTTTAGGATTTTTTTGCTTTTATGAAGTGAAGGAGATCTTGGGTTATTGATATTATTTCAATAATAAAGGGTTTTGTGATAGTTATATCATCCAAATCAGAAACATTGATTTATTTCTAATCTGAGTTATCTTAAGAAAAAAAGTAGAATAGTTGCACGAATTAAATTATTGAATGTATTTAGTGGATTTTGGTTGCTTTGATCTGTTTCCTTTATTGATTTATATTATTTTCAATTACATCATATTTATCACTTTCAGTGTTTTATTTCAAATAGAATTCCTTGTTTTTGTTTTTGTTTAGTTTTTAGCGCCGTTGTTGGGGAGATAGATTTCAAGTTTTGTTAAAAATTGAAAATTTTGAACATTAGATTAGTTAGAATTGTTAGATTCAGTGTTTTTAGGATTCCTCTTAATTTTGAATTTCATTCGATATAAAATAAAATTTGGATTTTTAGATAAGATTAGATAGAGTTTTTATTTTTCTGATTAACTTAGTTGATAAGTTTAGGGATAAATAGAGTTTAATTTTTGTTATCTACTTTAATTGATAAGGTTTAATGACATTGAATCTCTTTTGGATAGGCTTTGGATAGGTTGCGTGCTGGAGAAGCTTACTATGTGGATTTGCCTTGTACAAACAACATTGTTGTTAGAATTTAAAACTTAAAACTGCTCTATAAATTTAGAAACAAGATAAGATTTCTTGGACTAGAGTAAGATTCCTTAACCCACAATTCATTATCTGCAAGTGGGCATGTGTGATTTAAATTTAGCAAACTGTGATTGCTTGCTTGACACACAAAGTAATTGGATGCAACACCAGATCCTTACCCAATTAGGTAAAATCATCTCTCACCAGCACCTAACCATTAATTAAAATTAAGTAGGAATGTGACCATAGGATTCGAGCTCAGTAGGATGAAGACCATCGAAGGTTGCATCAATTGTAATATTTGACTAAAGTTGATGCCTAAGAAAAGCCTTGTCCAAAGTGTAAAGATAGCTTGATTGGTCAAAGCAATGGTCCTTCAAATGGGCTCATTAAGCAATCTTACACTTAACTTGGGCTGATCTGGTCAACTTAGTTTCATAGGACCGAATTGGAGGACTACTGTTGGGTGTGAACTATGATCCCCCGAGAAGAAAGGTAGCCATTCATCTATATATGATATTTAATACTTGTACATTGAAAATGAGGATTTCGACTACCCTCAAAATCCATGGATCATAATCACCAATCATGGTAACAGACATGACTCCGTTCTTTAACTAATGTCAAAGAAAAAAGGCGAGAAAATGTGGTGGGTTCCGTCTTGTTTGATGTGTTGCCGGCAACACACATTGGTTGTCCTTTCACTTAATTTGGGCCTCATCAAAATATGGGTCGCAATATGGGTCACAATACGGGCCTCATCATAAGGTCTAAATAGGGAGATATTCCATTTTTCTAAATATATGATTGTTTAAATAAAATTCAAGTAGAATAAAATAAAGTAAAAAAGGGAAAGGTGCCAAATATTTTAGGAAGAGGATCAGTCCCATTCCTGGGTATCCTTTTTAAATCCCTTGGTAAAAAAGCGGTTTAAAGGCCAATTTTTAAATAACTGTAATGATGAAAATAAGGTATCATGTGTGATTTCAAACAAGAAAAGGTAAGAAAGGAGATTGTGGCCAATGAACCCATTGGATTGAAAGTGACCGCATTCTGGTCAATTGCGGGGGTGACCGCATTTGGGTTAGTTGTTTGATTAATTGAATAATTGATAGCGGCATGTTGAGATCACACATTTATCTTAGCATTTTCATTAAATTAATTCTTAGATTAGCCTTTTTTCCCTTTATGTAATTAAGTACATTAAAATATTTGGCACTGGAGGTGAGGAAAAAAGAAGAAAATACTTTTGTGGTTGATTTTGTGTGTTTTATAGTTTTTTGGATTTTTAATAAATGGGGTTACATTGGCCTAACTAGGGGATTTTGATTGAATTTAATCTAATTAAATCATTCTTTATAAATCATTGGGTTCCTACCTTATCCTAATGTCCCCACATCCACTCTTCTAGTCCCCTAACGAAATAAAGAGAGTGACGAGGCCTAACTTATTATTCTAAATTCATGATCTACTGGGATTAACTTGATTTGTGATTTCTAAATTGATTTTGAATTTAAGTTTCATTTAAAGGTGTGATTCAATTAATCCAAAATTTCCAATCATTATTATTTTTTGTGGACTTTTGGATATCTTTTACTTTATTTTTGGTCTTTAATATTTTTCGTCTTTTTCTTGGTTTTCAAAATGTAGAGTTGATAAGGAAAGGAAATGAATGACTTTATGATTTTTATATTTTTATATTTTGAAATTTTTATATTTTTGCAATTCTAATTTCTTTGGATGAAGGTGGTGTGTGAAAGGGATGAATGTTGTTAGGCAACATAATGATGATTCGAAGAATGGGGTCAAACAATAACCAATAAAGAGTGCATGGACATGTTTTATGATGATTCTAATGTAAAAGACAAGATATTGGATTAAAAGTTTAAGTTCCAAAGTTAACAACATGTTTTGATTACAAGCCCAGTAAACACTCGGCCCCCAAAAGAATAAATCCAAAAAAAAACCCAAAATGAAGTAAGCCTAATAAGGATCACTTATGTGCAAGGCTAGACGGATTTCGACACCGTCGTTTGCACCCCATGCGAGTTAGTCAGGTGGCTCAAGTGCTTTTAGCATTTCACCCTGCACCTCTTCCTCGGGATAAAAAGCATTGATACCTATGCACCAACAAGTTATCATCAGACTACGACGAGTTGGCCAAAAGATAAACATAATCCATAATAAACATATGGTACAAAAGTGAGTAAAGACAATGCGATTATAAAAAGAAGAGACAGTAAACAAAAAGGACGAAGAAAGGAATCCTGATCAATTCTACGTAAGTGAGCACATTAATCCAACCAATAAGGTGGTTCACCGAAAATCATTTTGATGTGAATTTAGGGAGTCAATCTTATCAATATCAGATGGAGGCCATCAAAATATCAGATGTCAAGCAATCTGTCAATTACGGAGATCACCTGTTCAATATTGATCTACTGTAGTTATCAATAGACCTAGAAATACATTATATATATTTGTTGACCCATAAAAAATCGCAGCTAATACAATCTACTTAGAAGATTTCAGATGAGCTCGGAATGCAACAAGTCAAGTTTTAGAGTTGGTGGACTCCATTTGGTTACTCAACTCACCAAACACCAAGTTTGAGGTTCAATGACTCAAATCAACACCAAGTTTGAGCCGGAATGCAACAATTCAAGTTTTCAGAATTGGTGGACTCCATTTGTTTACTCAACTCACCAAACACCAAGTTCGAGGATAGTGCCACAATGATGGAGGGTAGACGCCTCCTTCGAAACCTCCATCCCTCTTTTTGAGTCAGAGGGTAGAAGGTATTATCTTCAAGTGAGGGCAAGAATTCACTCTCAGCCGCCTTCCTGGATTTGGAAATACATGGCTGCGGTGACCACGTGTTGCATTCGGGAATGGACACATGTTTCTAGGCCTTCTTGTGGGTTATGAGCTACTGAAGGTCCTTTGATGCTTGCTTGTTAATAGCCCATTGCTTGGGTTGAGTAGATGATGATCTTGAACCTTGAGCAGCCGCTGGATGCAACTTACTAAGTGTCATTGATTTGTGATTTATGAACCGGACCTGCCTTGTCCCCAGTCGGGGCTTGATGATATGAAGGCTGCTGTCTCCTGACTTTAGTTTATATTTTGGTTCCTCCTGAACCCTGTTGAAGACTCCGAATGGATTTTAGTCATATTTGGAAATGCAGGGTTTAGGAGTCTCAGCTTTTTTAATGGATTTTAGGTTCAGTGATTACCCATTCAGATCAATGGAAGCCATGGAACCCATGGGAGTAGAGAGTCTTTGGAAAACAGAGACTCTTGATGTAGAGGCAACAGAGTCTGTTCGAGCCTTCTTCGATTCTCTTGTAGATGATTTGTTTTAGGTCATAAAGATTTTAAAGAGCCTCTCCTTCGCCTTAACAAAAGTAATGATCAAAGAACCCATGATATTTCTTTAAAAAAGTAAGCCCAATGGACTACATTAGTGTTATAACCAACATGGTTGCCTCTTGGGCTAGTCGGAATGATTTATGAATGACATCTGGACCAACATGGTTTTGAGCCAGAATGGTCAGACATAGGCACAAGCTCCATCTCATTGTGCTATGCTGATTGCCCTAACTGTCAGAATTTCTACAGCATTTCAAGACTATACAGTCAGGCTTAAAAGCATGCTAAGCCGACTAGACCTGGCTACCAAAATTTCGGCAGCATTTTAGGGCTATCTATGTTAAACGTATAAGCAAAAAAGGGTTAGATCTAATCAAGGGGATAGGGTCCATGGGATCGAGCTTGTACTACTACTACAATGATCATATAGGATCCATCAGTGCATAATGCCGGACAGTGGATGACTGTAATATCGTTGGTCTTACCACTAATTTAAGACAAACAATTATTTGGATCGAAGCCTTTTGGACTGAATCACTACTCTTTTATTCTATAAAAGGGTGTTGATTTGGTCCATGCACATCGAGGTGCAATGTCCCTTCAATTAAGTGGTGAAAGTATGCATTTCAAGGTGCTTAAAGCCTTCATTTGAATGATAAAATGATGCACTTCGAGGTGCAAAGTTCCTTCATTAATGCTCTCAAACCCATATAGACATCAAGGTCTTGCATGAGTGTCTTTAAAGGTCA
The DNA here is from genome assembly GCA_037013555.1 of Sextonia rubra. Taxonomy (NCBI): domain Eukaryota; kingdom Viridiplantae; phylum Streptophyta; class Magnoliopsida; order Laurales; family Lauraceae; genus Sextonia; species Sextonia rubra. The sequence continues at coordinate 21,948,503 of JASUAD010000024.1, read as the reverse complement.
AACAAGTCATTTTAGAAACAAAACAGGTTAGTAACCATAGGCCCATGGTCATTGACCATTTTCCATCAATGCTTATGGTCGCAACACTTCTTGTATAGCATCCTGCGGTCACTGGTTAACAGCAGCACTTTTCCAATGGTTACTAGTTAGCAGTAGCACTTTTCCTGTGGTCACTGGTTAACAGCAGCACTTTTCCTACGGTCACTAGTTAACAGCAGCACTTTTCAGCACTTTTTCAGCATTTTTTCAGCACTTTTCATGCATTTTAACAATTTTCATGTCTTTTGGTCAAATTTGATCACAAATTAGAGCGAATAGTTCCCACAGACGGTGTTAATCTTTTGATCGCACTCGAAAATGTGACTTGAAATGTAATGGATTAGAGTCCAACATTCACACACTTTAAGCATTAAAAATAATGGGAAATAACTATAGTTCATCATTATTTTCCCTTTTGTTTACATGGATTCAAATGCTCTGACTGCGGGGATGTATTTTGTTTACAAGTTTTGAAACATTCACAACCTCTCCCTTTAGTCTCAGATGTGATCTAAATTTGAAATTTGCAAGAAAGTACATGAAAACGTGAAGATTTCTTGCATGAAAACGTGAAGAAAATGCAAAAAATGAAAGTGCAGAGGGAAGTGATGTGACCCATGGTCACTAGTAGATAGTGGCCGAAAAGGCCACTGTTTGCTCCCTATTTGGCTTTATTTCACCTCTATGACTTTTTCAGAGTGTAGGAACTCGTTCTTTCAATTTTTGAATGTTAAATGACCACCAGGGGGGCTGAATTTGACCGTGGAATCAATTAAAATCTTTGTTGATCGTCACTTTTGTTTATGGACCATTTTTTGTACAAATCCAAAAAGGGTGCTGTATGAAGCCAAAGTTGTGTCATTCTGAACCTATGATTTTCAAGGGTCAGAATGAAGCCTAAAGAGGCTTTTTCACAACCTCCGAGATAACTCTGGAACCCTTCCAAGCCAGAAGAGCAAAGGAATTAAGTTTATCCCTTGCATGCTTGGTAGCATTTGAACATTGTCTTTTCCAAGAATACACATACTCCTTGTAAGGTCCTGACCCGACTTAATTATAATTTATGTTAATTAAACTTGATTTTCCTATTAATATGTGTATTTTGGTCTTAATTCATTCTGTTCTTAGTTTTAGTGGGTCTTAGCTGGATAGGTAGTTAGGGTTCGGACTTTACCTAAGTAGTTAAGGACCTTTTAGTAATTTGTTCTTGCATCATGTTGACACCTCATTAGTTGCATCTTGTGTAATTTTTCATGTAGGTCATCTTTTATGTTGGGCTCGACTTGATTCGACTTCAACTTGGCCCAAATGAGGCCATGTGTCCTAAACTGTAAATATTCCAAAAACTTGGACTTGCATGTAACTACAGGAAATTCCATTTAAAAAGGGAACCCAACATTATTTTTTCCATTTCTTCTTCTTCGTTTGCTGGAGCTACTTCTTCTCTTCTCCTTTCTTCATCTTCACCTTAATTCAGAGTTGTAAACAAGGATTGAAGCCTTGTATGCAATAGTAATAGCATCCATCCATCCTCTTCTTTTTCCTTTGGGCATCTTTTTCTTAGAAATCACAATCTTCTCCAAGCTATAGTCCATAAGGTGAAGACTTTACTTCCATTTCATTTTTTTGGGCTTGATAGAGTCAAGAAGACTCAATTACACAACATGCATGCATCCAACACTACATTCATTGTTTGCATGTATTCCGTTTAGAGAACCCACCTTCCATTGAGGATTTTCCCTAATTACACACCAAGAAGGAGTTGAGTAGAGTCAAGCACTGTGTTAAGGCAAGTATTGGAGTTTATATGGTACTGCATGTATATTTAATTGTTGGCTTGTGGATTGATTATTCTAATTCTTAAGCTACAGCTCCTTTTCTTTGGTCTAAGTATATACATATATAAATGTTTAATTGAATGAATTGGTAGTCGAAATGGGGGTGTTGTATGTTCGTCAACTTCAAGTGCAGAGCTGTGATGTAGTAATATCCTGGTAAGTATGTGGTCAAATCCATTCGGAGCAATGTCTTAAGATTCCTTTTCAACTTGACTTGCCTTAAAATAAAAATCTAAAACTAGCCTAGTTTAAAATCTAACAAATACAAGCATTCTAAAAAATTAAACAACAATTTTTAAATTAAATTTCCTAAATCTAAAATTTCCTAAAAATAAAAAATAAAATCTCTGTAAAACAAAACACACATTAGACCTTCCAAAAATAAAAAATTAGAAACTAACTAAACTAAACAATGTTAGAAACAAAATAGACAAAAGTTAAAAATTTTCCTAAGTTAGAATTTCCAAAACTAGAAAACTTTCCAATTTAAAACTTCAATTAAAACAAATTTAGAAAGATCTTTAATTTTGGAAATTATCTAAAACAATAAAAAACATAAAACTAGAAACAAATTTAAAACTAGAAAGTAGTAAACTTAGTAATGCAATGCATGCCATGAGATGCTGAAAAAATTCTAAGTCTGGAAAATTAATATGCAAATGCAAAATTTATGCATGATTTGAATTATTTTAATGCATCCTAAGTCTAAGTTTAATGGTTGGTTAGAAATCATGCTCTACTGATGCAAGAAACTAACAAAAAAAAAAAAAAAAAAACAAAAAAGGAAGTGAAAAAGGATTTAAAACGAAAAAGTTATGAATGCATGAATATGACAACTTTGCAAAATTCTGTGCAGAAATTCTGATCCGAATTGACTGATTGGAAAATTTTAAGCCTCTGGTTCACAAGCCTTCTGAAATTATTTTGGTTTGAAATTCTGGGGAATGAAAGACCACATGCTAAACTATAATTTCCCAAGTTTCAAAGGAAAATATTATGATTTAACTAGTCTACCCACTTCAAACTTTTTGTTAAAAACTGTTTCTGCAGTTTGTTAAAACTGTTAAGTTATGCTGTTTGTGTATTGAGTCCAAATTTTATTATCAAATTCATATTTGAAAGCTTAATTTTCATCAACTTAAATATGCACAAAATTCTATGACATGAAAGTATATGCAATGAATTCTAATCCAACCATCAAACTATGCAAAAACAAAACTTAAAATCAACATGAACATAATAAGAAAAATAACAAAAGTGCAGAAAAAAAAATAAAAATACAGGAAGTTAAAGGCGGTAATAACAGGAAGTCAAAGGTGGTAAACAACGAAAGTCAAAGGCTGTAAATTGCTCCTTTCAATTCCTTACCTCAATTTGGGTTCAAAAAGATTAGAAGTGTTGTCCTAGGGTCTTATTCTTCATCTTGGGTCGTCAATCCAAGTAAGAATAACAAATCTCCATTCAATGTAGAAACAAATTTTAGAATTGGCCTCTAATCTTTTTTACTCAAACCTCTTTAACTCTATCTTGCATTGCCTCCAAACATACAATGTATCCAAAGAGACAAAGTATATTAAAAAGGTTACTAGGGTGGGTTACTAGTTGTGATTCCAATTCTATCCCAATATTTAAAAATGAAAATTAACCTAATCACAAACAAGACTAAAATTACAAACACCACAAAATCAAAGACAAGAATAATTGAAAAGAAACAAACTTTACTAGCATGAAATTGTTTTACAAAAGATTAAAAATCAAGAGCAAACAATTACATACTAGGATGGATGGGAATTCCTTCTTCTAGTTGACACTTCAAGGTTGGTGGTGTGGTTTTAGGGCTAAGCCTCCTTGATAACTGAAGATGGAGAGACAAGAGAGAGGAAGAGATGGAGTGTAGAAATTCTAAAGGTGGGAGGTGGGTAATTCTTCCATGAAGGATATGAGAGAGGGGTGCCCTATTTATACTTTTTCAAGTCTTACTTCTTCTCAAACTCTAAAATCTTAAAAATAGTATAAAAAAAAAAATGAAAGAACTTAGCCTTTTATCTCTTAGCTCACATGAGGTGTAGAACTTCCTCTTTTATCTCTTTGCATTGTCAACTTGCCTTTTTTAGAAAGTTCTCCTTGTTGGCTCCAAACTTGAAGAGATCTTTGAAGATAACCCTCTTGATTTTTTTTCCTTTTCTTTTTTAGCCAAAAATCTGAATAAAATCCTCTTTGGACGTGGAATACTTTCTTGGATATTTTTTTCTTTTTTTTAATTAAATCGTTTCCTTCTCTAAAAAGAACCCCTATGCGGCTTTCCTTGTCCATCTTTGATGAGATATTCTTCAAATTCTCTTCAAAATCTCTTAAAAATATGTAACAAATAAATGGACCCCATCTTGGATGTTTTACAAGTGTACCCCACACATGTGCATGTGTGTGTGGGATCATGAAGTCGACTTTTTGCAATTTTCTTCCAATTTCTTTTTCTTTTCAATTTTTCTCTCCTTTCTCTTGAAAATCAATTCCTTACCTCAATTCTTTACAAATGGGACCCATTTCATCAATTTCCTATAAAACAAATGTAAATTCATGTGAAAAGATAATTTTACTCCTAACAGCACAAATGCATCAATGCGGGCCCATTTCTTATGAAATGACAATGAAAATGCACACCATGTTTTAGGATTTTATGTGAATGAACTAATGATGATGAAAATTGAATTTAATTCATGAGAAAAATTATTTTCACAAAACTTTCCAAAAATAGACTTTTCAAAAATGGTAGGTTTCATGATTGAAAGCAAAAAGTGTGATTTTTAAACAAATTATGCAGATAAATACTAAAATGAATTTAAAATGCTGAAAACTACTAGATCACACTAAATGAGGCTCTTTTAAGTTAATAAGTCCTTAAAATGGTCCAAAATGTGTATGAAAATATGCATTTTTAAAAACTTATCATTGTGTGAGCCTTGAATAGCATTTAGTGACATTTTAAAAGTTATTAAAAGCTCACTTAACCTCCCCACTTAAGAATTTTGTATTGAACCCAAGCTTCAGAATCAGCTTCAGAATTTCTGAAGCATACGGCGGAGCTATGGCTAAGCCGTAAATGTGTACGACTCAAAGTCCCGAAAGTACTAATACCCATTCTTATACTACCACTAACCCACGGCTACATCATGGAATGAACTACGGCTAAGCTGTACCATCCCGTGACCAAACCATAAGCCATTTTACGGCGAGCTTTCCCGAGAGCCTAAAAATCCAACTGCCTTCTACGGCTTACCCAAGCTATGTTGTGAATTGCACTACGGCCGAGCCGTATCTCAGCTGTAACCTAGCAGTAGGCTTAGAACAGCTAAGCCATAGGCCAACATATGGTTAAACTGTAAATGCGTATGAAATTAAGAGGAAACTTGAGCCACTCGGCTAAGTCGTAACATGTATACGGCTAAGTCGTAAGAACACTGTGAACTTAGGATATTAGAAATCTCCAATGACCTTGTAGGGCCTTAGTGATGGCACATTCTCTCCAACTAAATGAGCCTAATGCTGATCAAATGATAAGGAGGATAAGTGTAGAGTTGTCACTTATCTCCTTTGATTTTCCGGATGAATTCCCGATGCCACATCATAAGTGTTGGCATAAGAAGAGGTGTCATTTGCATATACAATATAATACCAAGATATGGTAACACAATAACACTGGGCGTTTTATGAATACATCATGTTAAATGACCTTGGGTGCATGGATTATCTAATTTAGGGTTGGCTAGTAAACATCCTTGAAACCTATTTAAATATGAATGCATTCATATTTTTAAGATTCCTTGCCTTCAACATGATTTAGTCATGTGCCCACTCTTCTTAGCAAACCTTGAGACTAATCAGACCTAAGCTTCTACTGAGTGCGTGTCTGTTAGGCCTGAGCTTCTACTGAGTGCGTGCCTGTTAGTTAAAATGGGTGTAACCAAGGTTGAGAGCGTTCAAGCTCTCTTAGCTCATACACTTATGCATTGTTAATTATCAGTTACCTTGTTAACTCTGATTTTCATGAGTGAAAATGATTTCAAGATCGATATTTCCTTATATATGATATGATAAGTATGACTGAAAGGTATGAAAGATATGAATTCGAGTCGGTCTTGATACGTTAAGTTGGCATCACTTAGCTTGTACCCTTATTAGGTTCAACGGGACCAGTTTGGGTGTTTTTATATTGCTACTGTAGTAGTCCATGGAGGAGTTATCGGTGCTCCTGGGGAGCCAGTCTGATCCCCTAGTGACCCATATGTATGTACGTTCCTTCTAGATGGTATGCTCTCTCTTGAGAGAATATATGTATGATATCCTGTTTATGATTCATTACACATGTCTACTCTTGCACAATCTGCCTAGTTTTACGCTATTGCTTTCTTTTAATTAATATGTACTTTAATTCATTTGATACATTATGATAGTTTCACATATATCTCTGTATTTGCTTAACCGTCGTGTTAACAATGCTATCATTGGTGTTACAAGTACAAAATCCAACCGAATAAGGTGAACGAAGCACCCAGGCAGGAACCTCAATGTAACCACAGGGACTAGATGAGTGTGATGTAGATAAGGAGTTTGGAAAAATGTTCTCCCCTCGTACTGTCCCCTCTGTCCTCTTTTTATAGATTTCCTAAGGTGGTTTAGGGAGTTATGAGGCATTAAAGAGTTAAGGGAAGTTAAGATTCAAAAAGAAGTGGAGGAAGCTACTGAAAACCCCTAAAACTGCGCCACGGGCGACAGTGACTGCAGCCACGGTCACTCTTAGGTCCATTTTCTGGATTTTTGCATATGTGACCTGTTTTTGCATGTTTGGGCCTTGAATGATGTCCGATATTCACGAAACTTGCAGAGATGCTTTTTGACACTATTTTGAGTGTGTCATAGAAATTTTAGCCCGTTTTACCCTTTTAAAATCGGTCAACTCCCCCGGTGACTTTTCATGAAAATGGGCCATTGTTTCAGCTATTTGAGGCCTAAATGACCTTGGTTTGGTTTGAAACTTGGAGGGATTGATGTCAGGGATATCTTGGAGTCATCCAAATTTCATATAGTTTGGATTTGTGGAAGTAGGATTTCAAACAGTGACCTACTTGTTGCATGTTCTAGGTCACTATTCACCTCACACTGTATGTAGTTAGCTTGTTTTTCTACCCAAACGACATTCAATTGACTTGAAACTTTGGAAAATTAATTTTGAACCTCTAATCCAAATTTCATCAGCTTTGGCTCCCTGGAAGTAGGATTTTGGCTAGTGACCTCCATGGTTCGGGGGTCATTGTCTTTTAAGTTGACATACAGTGAAAGTAGGACCAACTAGAGTCCACTTGACTTGAAAATTTGTAGGATCTTCCTTGAGCATGATTGAAGTTTTTTCCCCAAAATTTCATCAATTTTGGATGGCCAGAAGCAGGACTTTGGTCAGTGACCCCAGTGACTTGGGGGTCACTAACCTAAAGTTGACATGTTTGTAGACCTTGGGTCAAATGATGTCCGTTTGACCTGAAATTTTGTAGAGCTTCCCTTGAGCATAATTTGAGCTTCCTCAAGGAGTTTCAACTAATTTGATCTTCATAAGGTGTTCCTTTGCACAGTGACCCCACAGAGCTTAGTAGATACCCATTTGAATTGAGTTTGGGTCCAAATAATGTCCAAATACTCTGAAATTGTGAAGGATGGTCTTTGAATGTACTTGAAAGCATTTCTCTGAGTTTGAGCTTACCTTGACTTGTATAGATGTCAATTTCCACAATGACCCCTAAGGAGCTGGTAAACAGTCATTAAAGCTTGTTATGAATTAAAATGAAGTCCAAATGCTTTAAAACTTTGAAACATCATTCTCATGCATGCTGCAGAGTTGCCATAAAAGTTTCAACCATTTTGGTAACATAGAAGCTTGAATTTGTGTGGTGACCCTTGGATTTGAGTCATTGAACCTCAAACTTGGTGTTTGGTGAGTTGAGTAACTAAATGGAGTCCACTAACTCTGAAACTTGAATTGCTGCATTCCAAGCTCAACTGAAATCTTCTGAGTAGATTGTATCAGTTGTGATTTTTTATGGGTTAACAAGTTTGATATCCTCCTTCATTTCTAAAGTGAAGACGTTCAAAGGAATCTGAACCCCATTTGCACTCAATCGAGGCCTGTGGGCTTCTTGAGATTGTACCCCATATTCCTCATCATATTGCGGACCACAGGAATGTAGATGTCAACTCGTATTTTCCCATCGTTGTCGAATGTGAATTTTGACCCCCCGGGAGGGAGATCGCCATTCATCTATATATGATATTTAATATTTGTAAATCAAAATTGAGGATTCCAACTGCCCTCAAAATCAATGGATCACGATCGCCAGTCATGGTAACGGCCATGACTCTGTTCTTCGACCAATGTCAAAAGAAACAATAGGAGAAAATAAGGTAGGTTCCCTCTCGTCTAATGTGCTACTAGCAACACACGATGGTTATCCTTTCATTTAATTTGGGTCTTGTCAAAGTTTGGGTCACAATATGGGTTGTATTATGGGTCCATATAGGGAGATAATCCAGATTTATAGTATATGAGTAATTAACATTAAATTCAAGTAGAGTTAAACAAAAATAAAATAAAGTAAAAAGGTGGGAGGTGCAAATATTTTAGAAGAGGATCAGTCCCATTCCTAGGTACCCCTTCAAATCCCTTGGCAAAAAAAAAAGTTTAAAGGCCGATTTTAAAATAAAAGTAATGATGCAAACAAGGTGTCATGTATGATTTCAATTTTAAAAAGAAAAAGAAAAAAAAAGGAAATTGTGGCCAATGGTCCAACTGGATTGAAAGTGACCACATTCAGGTCAATTGAGGGGCAACCGCATTCAGGTCAATTGTTTGATTAATTGAAAGGGGAATTGAGATCACACATTAGTCTTATCATTATCATTAAATTATTCTTTGAATTGGCCTTTTTTCCCTTTCTATCAATTTAGCACATTAAAATATTTGGCATAGGAGGTGAATGGAAATAAAAGAAAATATTTTTGGGGTAATTTTGTTTGTTTTATAGTTTTTTTGGATTTTTGATAATTGGGGCTAGAAGGGCCTAACTAGGGGATTTCTACTTGAATTTAATCCAATTAAATCATGGTTTATTAATCATTGGATTTCTACCTTATTCTAAGGTCCTAAAATCGCCCACATCGACTCTTCCGGTCCTCTAAAAGAACAAAAAGAGTGATGGGCCTAACCTACCATTCTAAATTCAGGATCTACTTAGATTAATTAGATTTATGATTTTTAAATTGATTTTGAGTTTAAGTTTCACTTTGAAAGTGTGATCCAATTAATCCAAGTTATCCAATTATTATTATTTTTAGAGATTTTCTTGAATATCTTTTACTTTGTTTTTGGTCTTTTAAATTTTTCTTATTTTTTTAAAATGACAAGGAAAGGAAAGAAATGATTTTCATGGTTTTTTTTATTTTCTTTTATGCAATTTTAATGTTTTATGGATGATGGTGCATTGGGCAAATAGTCACGAAAAAAAAAGAAAGAAAAATGCAATATGGGCATGTTGCATGGATGACCCCAGTACGGGAAATAAACTAACCACCAAATATGATAAAAACTTATGAGAAAATTAAACTAAATGCAGACCCTAATAATGAGAGAATATGCATGGGCACAAGGAAAATCAATTTAATCATATAGACAGACCTATTCAATCATCCTACAAGTGATAAGTTAAAATCTTGAAGGGGTACTTTTTATGGGTGTCAAGTTCTGTGAGAGTATTTGGTATGAGTGCAGTGGGCTCAAACAGAGAATGGGTTTGGGCTTGAGTGGGTCATGACTCAATTCACATTGGGTTAGTTTAGTGAAGGGCTTGGTAAGGCCTGAGTGGTTGGCAATACATGTCTAAATGGTGGGCATTTGTCATGTGTGGCTTTTCTATATGTTTAGAGGGAATCTGTGCTATATTTGGAAGCAGTGGAGGTGATGACCGTGTACGGTGTTGCAGGTAGTGAAGGTGACGGGCTCAGATGGTGGCGATGGGTATAAAGTTTATGTGGATAGTGTGACAGTGAGCCCAGTGGTGATGAGGGTGGTAGGGCTGTGATGTGTTGGTTATGGGTGGGGTAGAGAAGGTGATGACAATAGGTGTGGCAAAGATAATGGAGAAGGTATGGTGGTGGCTATTATGGCGTGAAGATGATAGTGGTGTGGATGGAGACAAGGTGGATAATAGGTGTGTAGTGGAGTGCAGGCTGTGGTAATGTAGAGGTGGTGAGTTGTGTGGTGATGGAGGTGAAGTGCAAAGGCAGTGGGTGGAGATTAGTTGTGAAGTGGAGGTGGGCTGAGTGTGGTGTAATGGTGGTGATGGAGGTGGGTGTAGTGGTGGGCTGGTGTGGAGGTTTACAAGGTGGTGGTGCTATGAATGGTGAGGTGAAGGGTGTGGAGTGCAAAGGTGGTGTAAAGAGGTGATGTGGACGGTGATGGCTGTGATGTTAGATATGGAGGGTGGCGAAGTGGTTGATGTAGGTGCTGTTTGGCTTACTGTTTGGTTACTTGACAATGAGGTGGCAATGATGAAATGGGTGGAGGTAGTGATGAGTAGAGGTGTCGATGGGTTTGTGCAGTGGAGATAATGGGTGATGGGTTAGGTGGATTGATAAATTCTTAAAAATGCATATTTTCATACATATTTTGGACCATTTTAAGGACTTATTAACTTGAAAGAGCCTTATTTAGTGTGATCTAGTGGTTTCAAGCATTTTAAATTCATTTTAGTATTTCTTTGCATAATTTGTTTAAAAATCACACTTTTTGCTTACATTCATGAAACCTGTCATTTTTTGAAAAGTCTATTTTTGAAAAGTTTTGTGAAAATAATTTTTCTCATGAAATAAATTGACTTTTGATCATCATAAGTTCATTCACATAAAATCATGAAAAATAGTGTGCATTTTCATTATCATTTCATGAGAAATGGCCCGCATTGATGCATTTATGATCTAGGGGTAAAATTGTCTTTTTACATGATTTCACATTTGTTTTATAGGAAATTGATGATATGGGTCTCATTTGTAAAGAATTGAGGCAAGGAATTGATTTTCAAGAGAAAGGAGAGAAGAATTGAAGAGAAAAAAAGAAATTGGAAGAAAATTACAAAAAGTCGGTTTTATGGTCCCACATACACATGCACATGTGTGGGGTACACTTCTAAAACATCCAAGATGGGGTCAATTTATTTGTTGTACATTTTAAAGAGAATTTGAAGAGAATTTGAAGAATATCTCATCAAAGATGGATAAGAAAAGTCACATAGGAGTTATTTTTTGGAGAAGAAGAAGATTTAAAAGAAAAAAAAATTAAAAAAATGCCAAGCAAGCTATTCCATGTCCAACACATGTTTTGGACCAGATTTTGGTTGAAAAAATAAAGGAAAAAAAAATAAGGGAGAATTATCTAGAAGATCTCTTCAAGTTTGGAGCCAACAAGGAGAACTTTCCAAAAACGGAAAGTTGACAATGCAACGAGATAAAAGGAGAAGTTCTACACCTCATGTGGGCCAAGTTTGATTCCAAGAGAGGATTCTTATCCCTACTTCATCTCTCAAAAGATCTCAATGGAAGGTGGCAAAGACAAAGAAAGAAAGAACCATCCAAGAGGGACTTTAAAACAAAGCAAGCAAGAAAAAAAAAAAGAAAAAAAAAAGAAAAAGAATCCCAAAAGATATCTTCTGCTTAAGCCATTGTTTGGGACCCTTTTATTTCATTTTTTAATTATTTTTAAGATTTTAAAGTTTGAGAAGGAGTAGGACTTGAAAATGTATAAATAAGGCACCCCTCTCTCATATCCTTCATGGAAGAATTGCCCACCTCCCACCTCTAGATTTCTACATCAATCTCTCCCTCTCTTTATCTCTCCATCTTAAGTCATCAAGGAGGCTTAGCCCTAAAGCCACACCACCAACCTTGAAGTGTCAACTAGAAGGAGGAATTCTCATCCATCTTAGTATGTAATGTTTGCTTTTTATTTTCAATCTTTTGTAAAACAATTTAATGCTAATAAAGTTTGTTTCTTTTCAATTTTTCTTGTAATTTATTTTGTGGTATTCATAATTTTAGTCTTATTTGTGATTGGGTTGATTTTCATTCGTGTTTAAATATTGAGATAGAATTGGAATTACAACTAGTAACCCATCTTAGTATCCTTTTCAATATACTTTGTCTCTTCGGATACATTGTATATTTGGAGGCAATGCAAGATGGAGTTAAAGAGTTTTGAGTGAAGAACGACTAGAGGTCAATTCTGAAATTTATTTCCAAATGGAATGGAAATTTGTTATTCGCATTTAGATTGATGACCTAAGATGAAGAATAAAACCTTAGCACAATACTTCTAATCTTTTTGAGTCAAGTTAAGATAAGAAATTGAAAGAGCAATCTACCTCTTTTGACTTCCTATTATTACTGCCTTTGACTTCAGTTCTACCGCCTTTGACTTCCGTTGTTATTACCGCTTTTGACTTCCTGCACTTTTATTTTATTTTCTGCACTTTTGTTATTATTCTTGTTATGTTCATGCTGATTTTAAGCTTTGTTTTTGCATAGTTTGGTGGTTGGATTAGAGTTCATTGCATCTATTATTATGTCATAGAATTTTGCGCATATTTAAGTTGATGAAAATTTAGCCTTTAGATTTGAATCTAATGATAAAATTCGGACTCAATACCCAAATAGGATAACTCAACACAGCTTCAGCCAACTGCAGAAACAGTTTTTGGTAAAAAGCTCAAAGTGGGTAGACTAGTCAAATCATAATATTTTTCTTTGAAACTTGGGAAAATTAAAGTTTAGGATGTAGTCTTTCATTCCTTAGAATTCCAGATCAAAATAATTTTTGAAGGCTTGTGAACCAGAGGCTTAAACTTTGGTAAACCGTTAACTCGGATCAGAATTTCTGCACAGAATTTTACAAAGTTGTCATGTTCATGCATTCATAACTTTTTTCGTTTTAGATCCTTTTTCACTTCCATTTTTTTTGTTAGTTTCTTGCATCAGTAGATCATGATTTCCAACCTTTAAACCAAGATTTAGGATGCATTGGAATAATTCAAATCATCCATAAAATTTGCATCAGCATACTAGTTTTCCAGCCTTAGAATTTTTCAGCATCTCACGGTATGCATTGCATTACTAATTTTACTTACTTTCTAATTTTAATTTTGTTTCTAGTTTTATGTTTTTGTTATTGTTTTAGACAATTTCTAGAATTAAAAGATCTTTCTAAACTTGTTTTAATTAAAAATTTTAAATTGGAAAGTTTACTAGTTTTGGAAATTCTAACTTAGGAAAGTTTTTAACTTTTATTTATTTTGTTTCTAACATTGTTTAGTTTAGTTAGTTTCTAATTCAGTTTTTATTTCTGCAAGTTTTAACTTGTGTTTTAGTTTTAAGGCAACTTTAGTTTTATTTTAGGAGTTTTTAGATTTAGGTTTTCTAGATTTAGAAAAGTTTCTTTTCTTTTTATTGGTTTGTAATTAATTTAATTTTGGCAAGTAGGATGGTTGTATTCTTTAGTTTTTAAATTAGGCTAGTTTTAGATTTTATTTAGGACAAGTTATAAGTTGAAAAAGCCTTAAACACACTGCTCCTTGAGAATCGACCTGATCTTACCAGTTTTATTACTACATCGCGGTTCTACCTTGGAACCACAATCAAGTTTTTGGTGCCATTACCGAGGAGCACCAGTTAAGGTAACTTCTCAAACTTTCCTGATTTACATTGCTTTGTGGGTGTGATTTAATATTGTTATCTTTTTAAAAATAGGAGGACATGCATGGATTGATGAGCCACCCTACTTCGGAATAGGAATGTGCATGGAATGTTAGAAAGTTCACACCACTTTTATATTTAGAAACTTTCTAAAATTGGAAAAAGTTACTGTTTTCAACTTATCATATCTTCTTTTGGAAGAAAGTACACAAAAGTGATATAATCCCTGTCCTTAATCTTCTCGGTGTTTAAGAAGGCCTTTGTCGTCCGCAACAGCTATTCTGTTTAGGAAATTGGTCCTTCAAACGGGTCCATTTGTGACTCTATCACTTCCTGGTGGCTAATTTTTTTGTATAACTTAGGCTTTTATCATTTTTCAAAAAAAAATTCAAAGAAACAAATGATTCCAAAAAAATGTATTAGTGGAAATCCACAAACATGAGGGGACTTAACAATGGGCAAACTAATGGGAATGTAATCGATGCCGATGGCCCACTGAAGTCCTAGCGTGCCTTGTGCAAACAAGAAAAAATCGCAAATTACATCAAAGAAATTGTTCAGTTGGACCTTAGGAACAGAAGCTGGCCAATCACTATGATCATCATTACAATGAGGATTCTGTGGAGGATTTTAACGGAATGATTAGCTCAAACCATCAACCAATAAGGGTCCCACATGAGTTCTCATACCCCACACAATTAGTCACTCCTTTCAATACATACATGGGATTTCCATGGCGGGCTGAATCAAATTCAAATCAACGGCATTACCATAATGAAACGGGTAACATGTGTGAGCCAAATTAGGATGATCAATCACTGGACAATTGGAAAAATGGGCCCAATATGGATCATGCCTCTTATCCCCAAGAATTTACTTTGGACGGGTCTATGACTACCCCTCGCATGATACATCATATGTACCTCGTTTTTCTTCTTGGTCATATGCACCGCATGATTCCCTACCGCCTGAATGGTCATATGAATCGCCACCATTCCTAAAGAATTCTTTGGAGGATACTTTAGCCAAATTGGTTGAGTTCATCCAAAACACCATGCAAACCATACAAATTAATGAACAACGTAAGAAAAGCCTAATGACTTCGATTAATCAAACAGGGCTTGAAATGAGAAAACGAAATGCCACCATTGGAATTTAAGATGATCCTACATTCAATGAAGATCTTGTAGATATGGATCGCACAAATACATAGTGGATATCCAAGGGTACATATGAGAACATGGATGATGGTGTGATGCATAAACCAATTGATGAATCACATGAGCCTATGTGCCCCACTTTTCCTCAGTATCACCCATTCCACTTCATCAAAGAGGAATCTATGCCCTTTTACATAAATCCTTTCTATGATTCAGATTCCTCTAATGAATTTGGCATTTCAGTATTTTGCAAATTTGATATTCCTACAATTGAGGAAACTGCAAACGAACCTAATGAGCCTCAAAAGAAAGATTACAATTAGGAGGATGACCCCATTTTTTAGATTTCTGAGTCGGATAATCTCGAATCTTTGGAATCATGTACTGACTTCCTTATGAAATTTGATGACCCAACCCTTAGAGAAATTGCCCTCGCATTTCTTGGCCCTCAATGTTATTCAAAGAAACTTGTGGAATTGGAGAACGGTGGTCCCATTCAGACACCGGAGTCTGATAAGTTGGAATCTTTTGAGCCTGTGTATGAATGAAATGCTGAAATTGAACTAATAAAATTTGTGGTACGGGAGGACCTAGGGCCTCCCAATTGTTCCTTACATCTTCTTCTATCTTTCAAAGATCCATTTTTAAGGGAAGAGGAAGGAATTTTCTTTGTGGTCCCTTTTTCACTTAGTGTACAAGAACATGCAGTCCTCATGTTCATTGAGCCCGCTACCGACATGGTTTCATCTCTTTCTGTGCTTCTTGTTAATTGTGTGGAGGAAAATTTCATTTGGGATCCAGGTGGACTTATGGTTTTGAATCCAGTAGTGTAGGTTATTTTTCTTTTCTTTGTAGCGTAGATATTTCCTTTTAGAGTAGCTTCTTGTTCTGGTTTTTTTGTTTTGTCTAACCTTGGATAGGGAGTAACTCAAACACATCTTCAGGTGACTTTTCTCTCTACCCTCCTTTTACATTTATGTTTCCTCATGTTATTTTTACAATTCTGAATTGCATGCATAAACATCGAGGACGATGATCATCTTAGGTTATGGGGTGGGAACAAGCACGCTTGTCCAATTTTAGACCAAATCTTTTTTATATTTCTGTCACTTTTATCATTTTAGTCAAATTTTAATCATGTTAGTTACTTTTTTTTAAATTAGGACCTTTATTTTTTTTATTGGTATTTATTTTTCATTTATTTTTCAAAAGAAATTTTTCAAAAGAATTGAAGCTATTTGAAGATATATAGAAATTTGAAATTTTCATACTTTTGGAAGGAAGTAAAAAGAAAGTTTGCATTTTTTTAAAAAAGGAAACCAATCAGAAGATTATCAAAACTTGCTTTTCACATACACACACATATACATTTTTTGACATTTTGGATAGGAAGCTTTAATGCTGTTTTTGGAATTTTCCTGGAGAATAAAATGTGAACTTGAAATTTAGTTTGTATAATATTTTTGTTTCCTGGTTCATTTTGGTGAATTGTATATATTAGAACCAAGATGAATTGATTTAAGTAAAATGAGAACTGCCACCTAGTATTTACTTTGGATTCGAAAAAAAACAAAAAGAAGAAAGAGTGAAAAAAGAAAGAGAGCGTATAATGAGTAGTTTGTGACTAGTTTGGGTTTGTAGCCTTTTTAACTCGAGCTAGTAAGTCTGGTGGGATATTTTTATATCTAGTGCCCTAAAGCCATTTGGTTTGGGAGTCATTGGCTTAACGCTCACTACATGGGTTAATTGGAAAGTTTAAGGGCCCTCAACATTACACAATCATAAGAAAAAAAAAGAGAGAGTGATAATATTATGGCCCAACGAGAGTCCGTAGAAAATTTCAAGGGATATGTGTGGAAATGCATAAGGACTAAGTTTGCTCCTTAGATCCCAACTTTTGTTATATCATATGAACTTGGAAATTTCTACGTTGGAAAAAGTAAGTGAGTGAAAAGTGTTTGTCAGAGTTTGCAAGTAAGTATGTGCTGGGAAGGACAAGGACCAGATTTGTTTTCTGGATTCTAACTTTTCTAATATCATATAAACTTAGGAACCCTTATGTTGGAAAAAGAAAGTGAGAGAAAAAAGAGGCCTATCGAAGTAAATAGTAAAGTGGCAGCTATCTTAGTAACTTTGATAGGAAATTTCTTTTTGGTAAATTTTAGGGGATCAAACTATTCGAAGAAAAAATTCTGTTTTTGCAGCATTATTGTGGAATATCAGAAATAGGTTTTTGATGTATACATTTTTCACTGTGCAGGCAAGTTGGTTTGAATTTGAGAAAGTTTTTGAGAATAGAATTATGGACCAGACTTTGAAAAGTCTAAAAGTGCAATTATTCCAGATTTCAAAAATATCTGATATGAGTAAATTTTCTTTTGGGGAATTTCTTTTCACTTTTATTTTTTTCTTTATTTTTCTAAAAAAAAGAAAATTTTTTTGGTATATTCACTGCAAACCCTCATGAGGCACAACTCGTCTACTAGGGGGAAACTTAGGGGTTTAAAGGTTTGTTGCATATGCTAAATGTAGTCGAGAGTGCTAGCGAAAGTGGCATTGCATTCAAGTATATTTTTCCTGTGTTAAATTAGCTTTCAATTAGATTAGGTTATGATGAATGCCTCATTTTTTATTGCATTTTTTGATTGGGACTAGCAAAACGCTGGTTGGGGGGTATGATAAGTTCTTAAAAATGCATATTTTCACACATATTTTGGACTATTTTAAAGACTTATTAACTTGAAAGGGCCTCATTTAGTGTGATCTAGTGGTTTTAAGCATTTTAAATTCATTTTTAGTATTTCTCTGCATAATTTGTTTAAAAATCACACTTTTTGTTTACATTCATGAAACCTTCCATTTTTGGAAGGTTTAGTTTTGAAAAGTTTTGTGAAAATAATTTTTCTTATGAAATAAATTGACTTTAAATCATTATAGGTTCATTCACATAAAATCATGAAAAATGGTGTGCATTTTCATTGTCATTTCATGAGAAATGGGCCTGTATTCATGCATTTGTTATTTAGGGGTAAAATTATCCTTTCACATAAATTCACATTTGTTTTATGGGACATTGATGATATGGGTCCCATTTGTAATGAATTGAGGCAAGGATTGATTTTCAAGAGAAAAGAGAGAAGGGAAGAAATTGAAAGAAAATTGTAAAAACTCGGCTTCATGGTCCCTGTCACGACCCGAGCCCAGAAATCGGGGGTTAGCGAAAAGCTAAACCAGTGACACACGTACTCCCGTGCACGTGCATCCAAACCCCGTCCAGATGCACACACACAAGGGATCTAACATGTGCGAACTAAACGTACGCGGAAGCTGTACATATCATAGCAAGCAACAAAAGAAATAACAGAAGCCAAAACAAAGAAAACGAGTGGAACACCAACTGCGATATGAGAAAAGACGAAGATAACATACACACCAAAATACATTAAAATTCTGATATACAAATAATACATAAGAGTGACAAGGTCCAAAGTGCAAAATACAGATCTCCCAAAGCCAAAACAAATGGACCACCGAATATGCATGTACGCACTCGGCAGAAGTGATCAAGCCCACTCTGCCAGACCGGAGGGAGCCTCTAAGCTCTGCCCTGCAGCCTCCTCGACCGCCGGGGAGCTGGGCAAGGGATCTGCGCCTGCAACACCACAGACAACACAGTGAATACAACGATCCAGCAAAAACAAGTGACAGGGACGTAACACTCATAGTATCAAATAGAATAATGATAGAAGATTAAATACAGAGTTTCATATTAGTATGCTAAGCAAATCGTGCATAAAATCTAAAGTATGATAAACGAATCAAAGCATAGGAATACTGAACTAGGTGGCTACTACGTTGGCCATATTCTCTCATATAGAGAGCAGAGCAGACAGATGAGAACACCACCGACCTGGCCAAGGGTACCAGTGGGTCTCGGTTTCCTGGGTTCTGGGGTCCTAAGACAAAGCGACGCTTCAACGATACAAAGCACAGAGAACCAAGCCAGAGGTAACCCCGTCGGGTATCCTAGGGCTGAGGCTGGGTAGAGCCAGACTAATATCAATCAAACAGATCTAAGGAGAAGGGAGATTATCCGCTTTGGACTCACCGATGGCAAAGACCGGATCTTATCCTCACGTATTAATCTCTGGGCAGAGCCACCAGGGAATACCCACTGAAGTAGATATTTCAAAGCCAGAGATATACAGAGCATAATGGAAAGAAGTCAAGCATAGCATAGATCAAGCATCATACCGAACGAAGAATAAAACAGATATACAGCACGAAAGCAAAAGGATCTCGTAATGCATAGATATAAATCAATAGAACAGAGGACAAAACTGTACTCAATATGTAATGCATCTCATATTAACGCAAAATCAAGGTTGATTACGAGCCAACTCGATTCTAGTTGTTCACTGTCACTAACCGTGCATGTTGGTGTAGTTTTAAGTTATTCAATGCACCGTTGCCATCAAAGTGTTGCACTATATTCCTTACGTGCACTGAAGTCCCTTAAACCAACACCCATGGGGAGGTGCTTAACAATAAATCAACACTCACATGAATAAGTCACAGCCGAACAGACTACTCATGCGATCCAAAGAATCCCTTGGGCCTGTCTACATGTGTGGTCAACCTATAAGTTAGCTCTACAAGTCACACCATTATCCTAAGTTTAATTTCAGATTTTCCAGGTCTTACGGTTTAGCCATGGGTGACCTACGGCTTAGCCGTATGCATCTTACGGCCTAGCCGTAACCTGCACTACGGCTGAACCGTGATTCCCTTCAAAACACAGCTAAACTGGTCATCTTCCACCTCTGATCGGATACCTTTTACGGCTGAGCTACGGCTGAGGATACAGCTTAGCCGTAGACCCATCCACGGCTTAGCCGTAGCCACACCGTAGGAGTACTGTATCTAGAAAGTTTTGACTGATCAGAGATTTAATTCACGACTGGTTCACGGTTGGGTCACGGCTAGCTTATGGCTCAGCCGTAGGACAATCTACGGTTCAGCCGTAGCCTAGCCGTAGAACAAAAGGTCAAAATTCAAGTCTCTAGAGTTTGAGCCGTACAAGGTTACGGCTTAGCCGTACAATACAGAAAACGAATCGGGATAGTTCCAGAATTTGGAAAATCATGTACAAATTGAGCAAAACAAACTCCAATGAATCCAAAACGATAGATTAGGCTGTAGATCATGCTAAGTATATGAGAACAAAAGAATCACAGCAATCAAACAAAATACCCATATGTGTGTTAAACCATCCTATACTTATACTTGCCTCAAAGCTTGTCAAATTCACTGGAGATCAAGCTCAAATCCAGCTAAAATCCAAGCAAAACAAAACCACAACACACACCACCATGAGAATACAGAAAGAGACAGAGAGAGATCCAATTGCAGAAGAAGAACGAAGAACCCACTTACCCAAAGCACATACAGAGGATTATCACAGAAAGGAGAGGACCCAAATGAACTTAGTGTAATCCAACGACAACTAAGAGAGAGGGAAGTGAAGAGAGAAAACGAAGGTGGAGCTTTCCTGGAGTTTTCTTGCATGCACGTTGAAGGGAATGAGCAGGGAGATGACATCTGGGTTGATGACTCATTATATAGCTTTGGAGTTTAAATCAACAGCCAATGAGTTTAAGCTATTTACAGTTTAAGTCACACGAGGGTCCAACTTCTCCAATTGACTCCGAATAAGTCTGAAACAGTTACAGAATGTGACGAGCTCAACAAAATACACGTGTTGCTACCAAGATGATGCAAATATGATGCACTCAAAGAAAAAGCAAAATTATGAAAAAGGGCTTTGAACTACCTATACCAGGTCAAAAACTACCCAACTACCTATCCATGACCAGAAACCAAGTCCAAAAAACTTAAACAACAGAAAAACACGCTAATGAGTCACTAATCCGATTCAAAGGGGGTCGGAGTGTTACAGTCCCACACACACATGCACATGTGTGGGGTACACTTCTAAAACATCCAAGATGGGGTCCATTTATTTGTTGCACATTTTTAAGAGATTTTGAAGAGAATTTTAAGAATATCTCATCAAAGATGGATAAGGAAAGCCACATAGGAGTTTTTTTTTGGAGAAGAAGAAGATTTAAAAGAAAAAAGAATTAAAAAAAATGCCAAGCAAGTTATTCCACGTCCAACACATGTTTTGAATTAGATTTTGGTTCAAAAAATAAAGGAAAAAATTAAGGGAGAATTATCTAGAAGATCTCTTTAAGTTTGGAGCCAACAAGGAGAATTTTCCAAAAAAGGAAAGTTGACAATGCACAGAGATAAAATGGGAAGTTCTACACCTCATGTGAGCCAAGTTTGATTCCAAGAGAGGATTCTTATCCCGACTTCATCTCTCAAAAGATCTCAATGCAATGTGGCAAAGACAAAGAAGGAAAAAAGCATCCAAGAGGGATTTCCAAACAAAGCAAGCAAGGAAATAAAAGAAAAAAAATAGAAAAAAAAA
Organism: Sextonia rubra; assembly: GCA_037013555.1. NCBI lineage: Eukaryota > Viridiplantae > Streptophyta > Magnoliopsida > Laurales > Lauraceae > Sextonia > Sextonia rubra. The sequence continues at coordinate 21,927,186 of JASUAD010000024.1, read as the reverse complement.
TCCCAAAAGATATCTCACGCCCAAGCCATTGTTTGGGACCCTTTTTCTTTCTTTTTTTTTATTATTTTTAAGATTTTAAAGTTTGAGAAGGAGTAAGACATAAAAAAAGTATAAATAGGGCACCCCTCTCTCATATCCTTCATAGAAGAATTGCTCACCTCCCACCTCTAGATTTCTACATCCATCTCTCCCTCTCTTTGTCTCCCATCATAAGTCATCAAGGAGGCTTAGCCCTAAAGCCACACCGCCGACCTTGAAGTGTTAACTAGTAGGAGGAATTCTCATCCATCCTAGTATGTAATTGTTTGTTTTTTATTTTCAATCTTTTGTAAAACAATTTAACGCTAGTAAAGTTTGTTTCTTTTCAAATTTTCTTGTCATTGATTTTGTGGTGTTCAAAATTTTAGTCTTATTTGTGATTGGGTTAATTTTCATTCGTGTTTAACTATTGAGATAGAATTGGAATCACAACTAGTAACCAATCTTAGTATCCTTTTCAATATACTTTGTCTCTTCGGATACATTGTATGTTTGGAGGCAATGCAAGATGGAGTTAAAGAGTTTTGAGTGAAGAAAGATTAGAGGTCAATTCTGAAATTTATTTCTACATGGAATAGAAGGTTGTTATTCTCACTTAGATTGATGACCTAAGATGAAGAATAAAGCCTTAGCACAATACTTCTAATCTTTTTGAGTCAAGTTAAGATAAGAAATTGAAAGAGCAATCTACCTCTTTTGACTTCCTATTATTACTGCCTTTGACTTCAGTTCTACCGCCTTTGACTTCCGTTGTTATTACCGCCTTTGACTTCCTGCACTTTTATTTTATTTTCTGCACTTTTGTTATTATTCTTGTTATGTTCATGCTGATTTTAAGCTTTGTTTTTGCATAGTTTGGTGGTTGGATTAGAGTTCATTGCATCTATTTTCATGTCATAGAATTTTGCGCATATTTAAGTTGATGAAAATTAAGCCTTTAGATCTGAATCTAATGATAAAATTCAGACTCAATACACAAATAGTATAACTCAACACAGTTTCAACCAACTGCAGAAACAGTTTTTGGCAAAAAACTCAAAGTGGGTAGACTAGTCAAATCATAATATTTTTCTTTGAAACTTGGGAAAATTAAAGTTTAGAACGTAGTCTTTCATTAGTTTAGAATTTTAGATCAAAATAATTTTGGAAGGCTTATGAACCAGAGGCTTAAACTTTGCTAAACCGTTAACTCGAACTAGAGTTTCTGCACAAAATTTTACAAAGTTGTCATGTTCATGCATTCATAACTTTTTTGTTTTAGATCCTTTTTTCACTTCGTTTTTTTTTTTTTGTTAGTTTCTTGCATCAGTAGATCATGACTGCCAACCATTAAACCTAGATTTAGGATGCATTGGAATAGTTCAAATCATGCATAAAATTTGCATCAGCATACTAGTTTTCCAGACTTAGAATTTTTTAGCATCTCACGGCATGCATTGCATTACTAATTTTTACTAACTTTCTAATTTTAATTTTTTTTTCTAGATTTATGTTTTTTTTATTATTTTAAAAAATTTCTAGAATTAAAAGATCTTTTGAAACTTGTTTTAATTAAAAATTTTAAATTGGAAAGTTTGACAATTTTGGAAATTCTAACTTAGGAAAGTTTTTAACTTTTATTTATTTTGTTTTTAACATTGTTTAGTTTAGTTAGTTTCTAATTTAGTTTTTATTTCTGCAAGTTCTAACTTGTGTTTTAGTTTTGCGGCAACTTTTGTTTTATTTTAGGAATTTTTAGATTTAGGTTTTTTAGATTTAGGAAATTTTCTTTTCTTTTTATTGGTTTGTAATTAATTTAATTTTGGGAAGAGGATGGTTATATTCTTTAGGTTTTAAATTAGGCTAAGTTTAGATTTTATTTAGGAGAAGTTACAAGTTGAAAATACCTTAAACACATTGCTCCCTGAGGATTAACCCAGTCTCACCAGTTTGATTACTACATTGCGGTTCTGTACTTGGAACTCAGGATCAAGTTTTTGGCGCCGTTGCCGGGGAGCGCCAATTAAGGTAACTTTTCAAACTTTCCTAATTTACATTGCTTTTTGAGTGTGATTTAATTTTGTCATTTTTCTAAAAATAGGACATGCATGGAATGATGGGCTGCCCTGATTTGGAATAGGAATGCGTATGAAATGTTAGAAAGTTCACATCACTTTTATATCTAAAAACTTTCTAAAATTGGAAAAAGTTATTGTTTTCAACTTATCATAACTTTTTTTGGAAGAAAGTACACCAAAAGTGATCTAATCCCTGTCCTTAATCTTCTTAGTGTTTAAGAAGGCCTTTGCCCTTGTAGTGCGGGACAGCTAGTCTGTTCAGGAAACTGGTCCTTCAAATGGGCCCATCTGTGACTCTACCACTTCCTAGTGGTTAATTTTTTTGTTTAACTTAGGCTTTTATCACTTTTCAAAAAAAAATTCAAAAAAACAAGTGATTCCAAAAAATTGGATTAGTGGAAATCCACAAACATGAGGAGACTTAACAATGGGCAAACTAATGGGAATGTAATCGATGCTGATGGCCCACTGAAGTCCTGGTGTGCCTTGCGCGAACAAGACAAAATCGCAAAGTTACATCAAAGAAATTATTCAGTTGGACCTTATGAACAGAAGTGGGCCAATCACTATGGTCATTATTACAATGAGGATTCTGTGGAGGATTTTAATGAAATGATTAGCTCAAATCATCAACCAATAAGGGTCCCACATGAGTTCTCATACCCCACACAATTAGTCACTCCTTTTAATACATACGTGGGATTTCCATGGTGGGCTAAATCAAATTCAAATCAACGGCATTACCATAATGAAATGGGTAACATGTGTGATCCAAATTAGGATGATCAATCACTAGACAATTGGCGAAATGGGCCCAATATGGATCATGCTTCTTATCCCCAAGAATTTACTTCAGATGGGTTGTATAACTACCCCTCACAAAATACATCATATGTACCCCCTTTTTCTTCCTGGTCATATGCACCGCATGATTCCCTACCGCCTGAATAGTCATATGAACCACCACCACTCCTGAAGAATTCTTTGGAGGATACTTTAGCCAAATTGGTTGAGTTCACCCAAAACACCATGCAAACCATACAAAATAATGAACAATGCATGAAAAGCCTAATGACTTCGATTAATCAAACAGGGCTTGAAATGAGAAAATGAAATGCCACCATTGGAATTTAAGATGATCCTACATTCAATGAAGATCTTGTAGATATGGATCGCACAAATACATAGTGGATATCTAAGGGTACACATGAGAACATGGATGATGGTGTGATGCATAAACCAATTGATGAATCACATGAGCCTGTGTGCCCCACTTTTCCTCAGATCACCCCTTCCACTTCATCGAAGAGGAATCTATGCCCTTTTACATAAATCCTTTCTATGATTCAGATTCCTCTAATGAATTTGGCATTGCAGTATTTCGCAAATTTGATATTCTTACAATTGAGGAAACTGCAAACGAACCTAATGAGCCTCAAAAGAAAGATTACGATTGGTAGGATGACCCCATTTTTCAGATTTCTAAATCGGATAATCTCGAATCTTTGGAATCATGTACTGACTTCTTCATGAAACTGGTGACCCAACCTTTAGAGAAATTGCCTTCGCATTTCTTGGCCCTCAATGTTATTCAAAGAAACTTATGGAATTGGAGAATAATGGTCCCATTTAGACACCCGAGTCTAATAATTTGGAATCCTTTGAGCCCGTGTCTGAACGAAATGTTGAAATTAAACTATTAAAATTTGTAGCACGGGAGGACCCAGGGCCACCTCGTTGTTCATTGCATCCTCTTCTATCTTTGAAAGATCCATTTTTAAGGGAGGAAGAAATTTTCTTTGTGGTCCCTTTTTCACATAGTGTACAAGAACATGCAGTCATCATGTTCATTAAGCCCACAACCGACATGGTTTCATCTCTTTCTGTGCTTCTTGTAAACTGTGTGAAGTAAAATTTCATTTGGGATCCAGGTGGACTCATGGTTTTGAATCCAGTAGTATAGGTTATTTTTCTTTTCTTTGTAGCGTAGATATTTCCTTTTAGAGTAGCTTCTTGTTCTTGTTTCTTTGATTTGTCTAACCTTGGATAGGGAGCAGTTCGGACACATCTTTAAGTGACTTTTTTTCTCTATCCTCCTTTACATTTATGTTTCCTCATGTTGCTTTTATAGTTATGCATTGCATGCATAAACATCGAGGACGATGACATCTTAGGTCAGGGGGTGGGAACAAGCACGCTTGTCCAATTTTAGAAAATTTTTTATTTTTCTGTCACTTTTATCATTTTAGTCAATTTTTAATCATTTTAGTTAGTTTTTTTTAAATTAGGACCTTTATTTTTTTTGTTGGTATTTATTTTTCATTTATTTTTCAAAAGTATTTAAGCTATTTTATGATATATAGAAATCTGGAATTTTCATACTTTTGGAAGGAAGTAAAAAGAAAGTTTGCATTTTTTAAATAAGGAAAGCTATCAGAAGATTACCAAAACTTGCTCTTCACATATACAAATGTATACAATTTTTGACATTTTGGATAAGAAGCTTTAATGCTATTTTTGGAATTTTTCTAGAGAATACAATGAGAACTTGAAATTTAGTTTTTATAATATTTTTGTTTCCTGGTTCATTTTGGTGAATTGTACATATTAGAACCAAGATGAATTAATTTAAGTGAAATGAGAACTGCCACCTTGTATTTGCTTTTGATTTGAAAAAAAAAAAAGAAGAAAGAGTGAAAAAAGAAAGAGAGCATATAATGAGTAGCTGGTGACTAGTTTGGGTTTGTAGCCGTTTTAACTCAAGCTAGTTAGTCTGGAGGGATATTTTTATATCTAGTGCCCTAAAGCCATCTGGTTTGGGAGTTATTGGCCTAACACTCGCTACATGGGTTAATTAGAAATCTTAAGGGATTTAAACATTACATAGTCATAAGAAGGTAAAAAAGAGAGAATGATAATATTATGGCCCAACGAGAGTCCGCAGAAATTTTCAAGGGATATGTGTGGAAATGCAAAAGGACTAAATTTGCTCCTTAGATCCCAACTTTTGTTATATCATATGAACTTGTAAATTTCTACATTGGAAAAGGTAAGTAAGTGAAAAGTGTTCATAAGAGTTTGCAAGTAAGTATGTGTAAGGAAGGATAAGGACCAGATTTGCTTTCTAGATTCTAACTTTTCTTATATCATATGAACTTAGGAACCCTTACGTCGAAAAAAGAGGCTTATCGAAGTAAATAGTAAAGTGGTAGCTATCTTAGTAACTTTGATAGGAATTTTCTTTTTGCTATATTTCAAAGGATCAGACTATTTGAAAGAAAAATTCTATTTTTGCAGCATTATTGTGGAACATCTGAAATAGGTTTTTGATGTATACATTTTTCACTGTGCACGCAAGTTGGTTTGAATTTGAGAAAGTTTTTGAGAATAGAATTTTGGACCAAACTTTGAAATCTCTAAGAGTGTAATTATTCCAGATTTCAAAAATATCTAATATGAGTGAATTTTCTTTTAGGGAATTTCTTTTCAATTTTATTTATTTATTTATTTATTTTTCCTAAAAGAAAGGAGAATTTTGTGGGTATATTCACTGCAAACCCTCACGAGGCACAACTCGTTCACTAGGAGAAAACTTAGGGGTTTAAGGGCTTGCTGCATGGGCTAAATCCAGTTGAGAGTGCCAGAAAAAGTGGCGTTGCATTCATTGTTATTTTTCCTTCATTAAATTAGCTTTAAGTTAAATTTGGTTATGATGAAAGCCTCATTTTTTTTCTTTTTTTTTTTTTTTGCATCTTTTGCTAGGGACTAGCAAAACACTGGTTGGGGGGTGTAGTAAGTTATTAAACATGCATATTTTCATATATATTTTGGACCATTTTTAGGACTTATTAACTTGAAAGAGCTTTATTTAGTGTGATCTAGTGGTTTTAAGCATTTGAAATTCATTTTAGTATTTCTTTGCATAATTTGTTTCAAAATCACACTTTTTGCTTACATTAAAAAAACCTACCATATTTGGAAAGTCTATTTTTGAAAAGTTTTGTGAAAATAATTTTTCTCATGAAATAAATTGACTTTTAATCATCATAAGTTCATTCACATAAAATCATGAAAAATGGTGTGAATTTTCATTATCATTTCATGAGAAATGGGCCCGCATTGATGCATTTGTGATCTAGGGGTAAAATCATCCTTTTACATAAATTCACATTTGTTTTATGGGACATTGATGATATGGGTTCCATTTGTAAAGAATTGAGGCAAGGAATTAATTTTCAAGAGAAAGGAAAGAAGAGAAAAACTGGAAGAAAATTGCAAAAAGTTGGCTTCATGGTCCGACACACCACACACACATGCGCATGTGTGGGGTACACTTCTAAAACATCCAAGATGGGGTGGTCCATTTATTTGTTGTACATTTTCAAGAGATTTTAAAGAGAATTTGAGGAATATCTCATCATAGATGGACAAGGAAAGCCACATAGGAGTTCTTTTTTGGAGAAGAAGAAGATTTAAAACAAAAAAATTAAAAAAATGCCAAGCACGCTATTCCATGTCCAACACATGTTTTGGATCAGATTTTTGTTGAAAAAATAAAGGAAAACATTAAGGGAGAATTATCTAGAAGAGGAGCCAACAAGGAGAACTTTCCAAAAAAGGAAAGTTAACAATGCAAAAAGATAAAAGGGGAAGTTCTACACCTCATGTGGGCCAAGTTTGATTCCAAGAGAGGATTCTTATCCCTACTTCATTTCTCAAAAGATTTCAATGCAAGGTGGCAAGGACAAAGAAGGAAAGAAGCATCTAAGAGGGACTTCCAAACAAAGCAAGAAAGGAAAGAAAAGAAAAAAATAGAACAAAAAAATCCCAATAGATATCTCATGCCCAAGCCATTGTTTGGGACCCTTTTTCTTTCATTTTTTTTAATTATTTTTAAGATTTTAAAGTTTGAGAAAGAGTAGGACTTAAAAAGTATAAATAGGGTACCCCTCTCTTATATCCTTCATGGAAGAATTGCCCACCTCCCACCTCTAGATTTCTACATCAATCTCTCCCTTTCTTTGTCTCTCCATCTTAAGTCATCAAGGAGGCTTAGCCCTAAAGCCACACCACCAACCTTGAAGTGTCAACTAGAAGGAAGAATTCTCATCCATCCTAGTCTATAATTGTTTGCTTTTTATTTTTTATCTTTTGTAAAACAGTTTACTGCTAGAAAAGTTTATTTCTTTTCAATTTTTCTTGTCTTTGATTTTGTGGTATTTATAATTTTACTCTTGTTTGTGATTAGGTTAATTTTCATTCTTCTTTAAATATTGGGATAGAATTGGAATCACAACTAAGAACCCATCTTAGTATCCTTTTCATATACTTTGTCTCTTCGGATACATTGTATTTTTGGAGGCAATGCAAGATAGAGTTAAAGAGGTTTGACTGAAGAAAGATTAGAGGTCAATTCTAAAATTTATTTCTGCATGGAATGGAAATTTGTTATTCTCACTTAGATCGATGACCTAAGATGAAGAATAAAGCCTTAGCACAATCCTTCTAATCTTTTTGAACCAAGTTAAGATAAGAAATTGAAAGAGCAATCTACCACTTTTGACTTCCTTTTATTACCGCCTTTGACTTTAGTTCTACCGCCTTTGAACCGCCTTTGACTTCCTGCACTTTTATTTTATTTTCTGCACTTTTGTTATTTTTCTTGTTATTTTCATGTTGATTTTAAGTTTTTTTTTTGCATAGTTTGGTGGTTGGATTAGAGTTCATTGCATCTATTTTCGTGTCATAGAATTTTTTGCATATTTAAGTTGATGAAAATTAAGCCTTTAGATCTGAATCTAATGATGAAATTCAGACTCAATACATAATTAGCATAACTCAACACAGTTTCAGCTAACTGCATAAACAGTTTTTGGCAAAAAGTTTGAATTTGGTAGACTAGTCAAATCATAATATTTTTCTTTGAAACTTGGGAAAATTAAAGGTTAGGATGTGGTCTTTTGTTCCCTAAAATTTCAGATCAAAATAATTTCAGAAGGCTTGTGAACCAGAGGCGTAAACTTTGTTAAACAGTAAACTTGGATCAGAATATCTGGACAGAATTTTACAAAGTAATCATGTTCATGCATTCATAACTTTTTCGTTTTAGATCCTTTTCCAATTCTTTTTTTCTTTTTGTTAGTTTTTTGCATCTGTAGATCATGATTTCCAACCACTAAACCTAGATTTAGGATGCATTAGAATAATTCAAATTATGCATAAAATTTGCATCAGCATACTAGTATTCCAGACTTATCTTAAGAATTTTTAGATTTAGGTTTTCTAGACTTAGGAAAGTTTTTTTTTCTTTTTATTGGTTTGTAATTAATTTAATTTTGGCAAGTAAGATGGTTGTATTCTTTAGTTTTTAAATTAGGCTAGTTTTAGATTTTATTTAGGATAAGTTACAAGTTAAAAATACCCTAAACACATTGCTCCCTGAGCATGGCCCTGGTCTCACTAGTTTTATTATTACATCGCGGTTCTGCACTTGGAACTCACGATCAAGTTTTTAGCGCTGTTGCCGAGGAGCGCCAGTTAAGGTAACTTCTCAAACTTTCCCGATTTACATTGCTTTATGGGTGTGATTTAATTTTGGCATCTTTCTAAAAATAGGACATGCATGGAATGATGAGCCACCCTAATTTGGAATAGGAATGTGCATGGAATGTTAGAAAGTCCACATCACTTTTATATTTAGAAACTTTCTAAAATTGGAAAAAGTTACTGTTTTCAACTTGTCATAACTTCTTTTGGAAGAAAGTACACCAAAAGTGATATAATCCCTGTCCTTAATCTTCTCGGTGTCTAAGAAGGCCTCTACCCCTGTAGTGCATGACAGCTAGTCTGTTCAAGAAACTGGTTCTTCAAACGGGTTCATCTGTGACTCTACCACTTCTAGTGGCTAATTTTTTTGTATAACTTAGGCTTTTATCATTTTCCAAAAAAAAAAAAAAGCAATTCCAAAAAAATGGATTTGGTGGAAACCCACAAACATGAAGGTACTTAACAATGGGTAAACTAATGAGAATGGAATCGATGCTGATGGCCCACTGAAGTCCCGGCGTGCCTTGTACGAACAAGAAAAAATTGCAAAGTTACATCAAAGAAATTGTTCAGTTGGACCTTATGAACAAAAGTGGGCCAATTACTATGGTCATCATTACAATGATGAGTTTGTGGAGGATTTTAATGGAATGATTAACTCAAATCATCAACCAATAAGGGTTCCACATGAGTTCTCATACCCCACACGATGAGTCACTCTTTTCAATACATACGTGGGATTTCCAATGGCGGGCTGAATCAAATTCAAATCAATGGCATTACCATAATGAAATGGGTAACATGTGTGATCCAAATTAGGATGATCAATCATTGGACAATTGGCGAAATGGGCCCAATATGGATCATGCCTCTTATCCCCAAGAATTTACTTTGGATAGGTTGTATGACTACCCCTCACAAAATACATCATATGTACCCCCTTTTTCACCCTGGTCATATGCACCACATGATTCCCTACCACCTGAATGGTCATATGAACCACCACCACTCCTGAAGAATTCTTTGGAGGATACTTTAGCCAAATTGGTTAAGTTCACCCAAAACACCATGCAAACCATACAAAATAATAAACAACGCATGAAAAGCCTAATGACTTCGATTAATCAAACAGGGCTTGAAATGAGAAAACGAAATGCCACCATTGGAATTGAAGATGATCCTACATTCAATAAAGATCTTGTAGATATGGATCACACAAATACACAGTGGATATCCATGGGTACACATGAGAACATGGATGATGGTGTGATTCATAAACAAATTGATGAATCACATGAGCCTGTGTGCCCAACTTTTCCTCATTATCGCCCATTCCACTTCATCAAAGAGGAATCTATGCCCTTTTACATAAATCCTTTCTATGATTCAGATTCCTCTAATGAATTTGGCATTGCAGTATTTCGCAAATGTGATATTCCTACAATTGAGGAAACTGCAAATGAACCTAATGAGCCTCAAAAGAAAGATTACAATTAGGAGGATGACCCCATTTTTTAGATTTCTGAGTCGGATAATCTCGAATCTTTGGAATCATGTACTGACTTCTTTATGAAATTTGATGACCCAACCCTTAGAGAAATTGCCCTCGTATTTCTTGGCCCTCAATGTTATTCAAAGAATCTTGTGTAATTGGAGAATAATGGTCCCATTCAGACACCTGCGTCTAATAATTTGGAATCCTTTGAGCCGTGTTTGAACGAAATGCTAAAATTGAACTAATAAAATTTGTGGCACGGGAGGACCTAGGGCCACCTAGTTGTTCATTACATCCTGTTCTATCTTTCAAAGATCCATTTTTAATGGAGCAGGACGAAATTTTCTTTGTGGTCGCCTTTTCACATAGTGAACAAGAACATGATGTCCTCATGTTCATTGAGCCCACTACCGACATGGTTTCATCTCTTTCTGTGCTTCTTGTAAACTGTTTGGAGGAAAATTTCATTTGAAATCCAAGTGGACTTATGGTTTGAATCCAGTAGTGTAGGTTATTTTTCTTTTCTTTGTAGCGTAGATATTTCCTTTTAGAGTAGCTTCTTGTTCTCTTTTTTTTTGTTTTGTCTAACCTTGGATAGGGAGCAGCTCAGACACATCTTCAGGTGACTTTTTCTCTCTACCCACCTTTACATTTATGTTTCCTCATGTTATTTTTACAGTTCCGAATTGCATGCATAAACATCGAGGATGATGATCATCTTAGGTTGGGGGGGGGGGGGGGGGGGAATAAGCACACTTGTCTAATTTTATATAATTTTTTTTAAATTTTTCTGTGGCTTTTATCATTTTAGTCAATTTTTAATCATTTTAGTTAGTTTTTTTTAAATTAGGACCTTTATTTTTTTTGTTGGTATTTATTTTTCATTTATATTTCAAAATTATTTAAGCTATTTAATGATATATAGAAATCTGGAATTTTCATACTTTTAGAAGGAAGTAAAAAGAAAGTTTGCATTTTTTAAAGAAAGAAACCTTTTAGAAGATTACCAAAACTTGGTCTTCACATACACACACGTAAACATTTTTTTTTGACATTTTGGATAGGAAGCTTTTAATGCTGTTTTTGGAATTTTTCTAGAGAATATAATGAGAACTTGAAATTTAGTTTGTATAATATTTTTGTTTCCTGGTTCATTTTGGTGAATTGTATATATTAGAACCAAGATGAATTAATTTAAGTGAAATGAGAACTACCACCTAATATTTACTTTTGATTTGAAAAAAAACAAAAAGAAGAAAGAGTAAAAAAAGAAAAAGAACATATAATGAGTAGTTTGTGACTAGTTTGGGTTTGTAGCCTTTTTAACTCGAGCTAGTTAGTCTGGAGGGATATTTTTATATCTAGTGCCCTAAAGCCATCTAGTTTGGGAGTCATTGGCCTAATGCTTGCTGCATGGGTTAATTCGAAAGCTTAAACGACCTAAACATTACATAGTCATAAGAAAAAAGAAAGAGAGAGAATGATAATATTATGGCCCAACAAGGGTTCGTAGAAATTTTCAAGGGATACGTATGGAAATGTATAAGGACTAAGTTTGCTCCTTAGATACCAACTTTTGTTATATTATATGAACTTGGAAATTTCTACATTGGAAAAAGTAAGTGAGTAAAAAGTGTCCGTAAGAGTTTGCAAGTATGTGTAGGGAAGGATAGAGACCAGATTGGCTTTCTGGATTTTAACTTTTCTTATATCATATGAACTTAGGAACCCATATGTCGGAAAACGATAGTGAGAGAAAAAAGAGGCCTATCGTAGTAAATTATAAAGTGGCAGCTATCTTAGTAACTTTGAGAGGAAGTTTCATTTTGTGAAATTTCAGGAGATCAGACTATTTGAAAGAAAAATTCTGTTTTTGTAGCATTATTATGGAATATCCAAAATCGGTTTTTGATGCATACATTTTTCACTGTGCACACAAGTTGGACTAGGCTTTGAAAAGTCTAAAAGCGTAATTATTCCAGATTTCAAAAATATCTAATATGAGTGAATTTTCTTTTGAGGAATTTATTTTCACTTTTATTTATTTATTTATTTTTCCTAAAAAAGAAAAAGGATTTTGTGGGTATATTCACTTCAAACCCTCACGAGGCACAACTCATCCACTAGGGGGAAACTTAGGGGTTTAAGGGCTTGGTGCATATGCTAAATGTAGTCGACAGTGCTAGTGAATGCGGCATTGCATTCATGTTTATTTTTCCTGCATTAAATTAGCTTTAAGTTAGATTAGGTTATGATGAAAGCTTCATTTTTTTTTTTTGCATTTTTTGCTAGGGACAAGCAAAATGCTGGTTGGGAGGTGTGATAAGTTCTTAAAAATGCATATTTTCATACATATTTTGAACCATTTTAAGGACTTATTAACTTGAAAGAGCCTTATATAGTGTGATCTAGTGGCTTCAAGCATTTTAAATTTATTTTAGTATTTCTTTGCATAATTTGCTTAAAAATCACACTTTTTACTTACATTCATGAAACCTACCATTTTTGGGAAGTCTATTTTTGAAGAGTTTTGTGAAAATAATTTTTCTTATGAAATAAATTGACTTTTAATCATCATAAGTTCATTTACATAAAATTATAAAAAATAGTGTGCATTTTCACTATCATTTCATGAGAAATGGGCCCGCATTCATGCATTTGTGATCTAGGCGTAAAATTATCTTTTTAGTTGAATTCACATTTGTTTTATTGGACATTGATGACGTGGGTCCCATTTGTAAAGAATTGAGGCAAGGAATTTATTTTCAAGAGAAAGGAGAGAAGAAAAGAAATTGGAAGAAAATTGCAAAAAGTCGGTTTCATTGTCCCACACACCACACGCACATGCACATGTGTAGGGTACACTTTTAAAACATCCAAGATGGGGTCCATTTATTTGTTGTACATTTTTAAGCGATTTTAAAGAAAATTTGAGGAATATCTCATCAAAGATGGATAAGGAAAGTCACATAGGAGCTCTTTTTTGGAGAAGAAGAAGATTTAAATGAAAAAAAATTTAAAAAAATGCCAAGCAAGCTATTCCACATGAACACATGTTTTGGATCAGATTTTGGTTGAAAAAATAAAGGAAAAAAAATTAAGGAGAATTATCTAGAAGATCTCTTTAAGCTTGGAGCCAACAACGAGAATTTTCCAAAAAAGAAAAGTTGACAATGCAAAGAGATAAAAGGGGAAGTTCTACATCTCATGTGGGCCAAGTTTGATTCCAAGAGAGGATTCTTGTCCCTACTTCATCTCTCAAAAGATCTTAATGCAAAGTGGCAAAGACAAAGAAGGAAAGAAGCATTCAAGAGGGACTTCCAAACAAAGCAAGCAAGGAAAGAAAAGAAAAAAAATAGAAAAAAAATCACAAAAGATATCTCACGCCCAAGCCACTGTTTGGGACCTTTTTTCTTTCATTTTTAATTAATTTTAAGATTTTAAAGTTTGAAAAGGAGTAGGACTTGAAAAAGTATAAATAAGGCACCCCTCTCTCATATCCTTCATGGAAGGATTGCCCACCTCCCACCTCTAGATTTTTACATCAATCTCTCCCTCTTCGTCTCTCCATCATAAGTCATCAAGGAGGCTTAGCCCTAAAGCCATACCACCAACCTTAAAGTGTCAACTAGAAGGAGGAATTCTCATCCATCCTAGTACGTAATTGTTTGCTTTTTATTTTCAATCTTTTATAAAACAATTTAATGCTAGTAAAGTTTGTTTCTTTTCAAATTTTCTTTTCATTGATTTTGTAGTGTTCATAATTTTAGCTTTGTTTGTGATCGAGTTAATTTTCATTCTTCTTTAAATATTGAGACAAAATTGGAATCATAACTAGTAACCCGTCTAAGTATCCTTTTCAATATACTTTGCCTCTTCGGATACATTGTATGTTTGGAGGCAATACAAGATGGAGTTAAAGAGGTTTGAGTGAAGAAAGATTAGGGTTAATTTTGAAATTTATTTCTGTATGGAATGGAAATTTGTTATTCTCACATAGATTGACGACCTAAGATGAAGAATAAAGCTTTAGCACAATACTTCTAATCTTTTTGAGCGAAGTTAAGATAAGAAATTGAAAGAGCAATCTACCGCTTTTGACTTCCTTTTAATACCACCTTTGACTTTAGTTCTACCGCCTTTGACTTCCGTCGTTATTACCGCCTTGACTTCCTACACTTTTATTTTATTTTTTGCACTTTTGTTATTTTTCTTGTTATGTTCATGTTGATTTTAAGTTTTGTTTTTGCATAGTTTGGTGGTTGGATTAGAGTTCATTGCATCTATTTTCATGTCATAGAATTTTGTGCATATTTAAGTTGATGAAAATTAAGCCTTTAGATCTGAATCTAATGATAAAATTTGGACTCAACATACAAATAGCATAACTCAACACAGTTTCAGCCAACTGCATAAACAGTTTTTGGCAAAAAGTTCGAAGTGGGTAGACCATTCAAATTATAATATTTTTCTTTGAAACTTGGGAAAATTAAAGTTTAGGATGTGGTCTTTCATTCCCTAGAATTTCATATCAAAATAATTTCAGAAGGCTTGTAAACCAAAGGCTTAAACTTTGCTAAACAATCAACTTGGATTAGAATTTCTGCACAGAATTTTACAAAGTTATCATGTTCATGCATTCATAACTTTTTCGTTTTAGATCCTTTTTTACTTTTGTTTTTTTTTTTTTTTAGTTTCTTGCATCAGTAGATCATGATTTCCAACCATTAAACCTAGATTTAGGATGCATTAGAATAATTCAAATCATGCATAAAATTTGCATCCGCATATTAGTTTTCCAGACTTAGAATTTTTTAGCGTCTCATGGCATGCATTGCATTACTAAATTTACTAACTTTCTAATTTTAATTTTTTTTCTATTTTTATGCTTTTTTATTGTTTTAGATAATTTATAGAATTAAAAGATCTTTCTAAATTTGTTTTAATTGAAGATTTTAAATTGGAGAGTTTACTAGTTTTGGAATTTCTAACTTAGGAAAGTTTTTAACTTTTATTTATTTTGTTTCTAACATTTTTTAGTTTAGTTAGTTTCTAATTTAGTTTTTATTTTTGAAAGTTCTAACTTGCGGCAACTTTAGTTTTATTTTAGGAATTTTTAGATTTAGGTTTTCTAGATTTAGGAAAGTTTCTTTTCTTTTTATTGGTTTGTAATTAATTTAATTTTCGCAAGTAGGATGGTTGTATTCTTTAGTTTTTAAATTAGGCTAGTTTTAGATTTTATTCAGGACAAGTTATAAGTTGAAAATACCTTAAACACATTGCTCCCTGAGGATCGACCTGGTCTCACCAGTTTTATTACTACATCGCGGTTCTGCATTTTGAACTCACTATGATGGATGAAGATGGGGATCAAGTTCTAGGGCTGTGTGGTAGTAATGGGGAGGAGAAGAAGCGCAAAAGAAAAAAAAATGAGATAGTGGGCAAAATGGACCTAGGGGAAATGCAACATGATGACCAAAGAGAAGAAAGAGGATCCCCAATGGGGATTGCTCCCTTCCCATTCTTTTTTTCTTTTGCTTTTCCTTTTTTATCTTTTCTTTTCCTTCCTCTTCTTTGTTTGCCGATCTGTTATCTTCCCTTCTCCTTTTCTTTTTCTTTTTTTCTGCTCTCCCTTGCTTTCTCTTAGTTTTTGTTGCCCTCCCCCCGTTCTTCTGTTTCTCTCATTTTCTTTCGTTTGGAATTGGAATGGATAGAGATGGAGAGCCAGGATTTCCCAAGTCGTCTATCATGATTGGGTGGCAGGTTTGAAATTGAATTTAAACTATTGGCATGGATTGAGTGGGACAATTGAGATAATGAGGAGAGGATGGGATCTAAATTAGCACATTAGAAAATTGAACTTGAATATGTGCTTGGGCCAATCGGCTGAAAAGGATGTACGGGTCAAACATGGTTTACGAGTTGTTTTCAAGTTGTGAGTGGGGTTGATGGGTCATGGACATGGTTAGATTTAGACTTGGACTAATGGGTCAAGTAACTGGGTTTTGTTTGGTTGTGAGTTAATGGGTCAAGCTTGATTTGGAGGTTAAATTAAAGTGGGCTAGCCACTTCCTTTATTCGATTGATGAACGATGGGGCCCATGTGCGATAAACTTAACTTAAATGAATGGTCATAATGATGATGATGATGATAGAATGAATGGATCCTCAGTGTTGATCATCAAAGTGGGTTCCATTCTGTGGCTTGGGCTAGACCCTGGGTTAAAATGGTATATTATCCTCAGGCTAGAAAAGCATGGAATATGTGATGTGCAACAGGAGATGGGAGGGTCTTTTATGCCCAATCTAGGATTAGAGAATCTAGTTTTGGCATTTGGGAAGAAAATTAGATAAGAAAAATTATTTTTTACAAGTGTGCCATGCAGAGTCTAGGTTCAGTGTATGAGCCCCCGGCTTTGTAACTTTTGATCCTTTCGTCAGATTTTGGAGTATTATATATCTTTGGAAAGCTCTTGATGAGTAGATCAAAGTAAGCTACATATCTAGATGGTTAGTAGAATGGAAAAGAATGATGAAATTTTGGATGAGTGTTTCTGGCCTTAAAACTTTCTTTATCCCTATTATTTTTTATTATTTTATTATTAATGATTTGGACACTCCAGCTATAGGCAATTGACTTGGAATATTTTTTCTTACCATTTTCTTTGATTTTTAATTTTTACCTTAATGGAATGCATTTTTATTGTAGGAAAAAAATTTAAATGATGATATGCAATGCATGGCTTATAAAACTTTCTTTAAATTTTCACTAATTAACGTCTTTTTAAACTAAATTGAATCATGCTAAAAGCACTTAATTTGGGGTAAAATGGGGGCATCATTGTACATGATAAGTATTTTGGGTCCACATAAGGTGCCAAATGAGGTGTCTACAGTATGCCCCTCTTTGGAGAACAACACGTCCAGAGTTGTGCTCCAAAGACAAGTAGACACACTGCTCATGACTCCTCATGAGGTTTCGGGCTCATGGGAGTGGTAGTCTATGAATGTATGCATTAGCAAACTGGTTCAAAACGTGATCTCACCTTTCTAGGATCAATGGCTGATTCAAGGGAAAAGAAGCGAAGTTACACTAATTGAAAGCAAGTAAAAAAGTTACACTAATTGAAAGCAAGTAAAAACTCGAGAATTGTGCCTCGATGCTCATGGTATTGCCACAAAAAAGTGAGATTGTGGGAGCTGTGTCCCGGTTGGTTGGTTAATTGATATGAAAAAAGGAAAATAAATGGAATGAATCAGAGATTGATCTTTTGATTGGTTGGTCACTTTTAGAATTTTGTTTGATCTTGCAATAGATTGGAATATTTTGGGGTATCATGCATAGTGTCTTTTCTCTTTTGCACAAAAATTAGATCATGTTAATACAACTCAAATCAATTCCATGGGACATAAATCATAAAAGCATTCAAAGTGAGATTTTAGAAGTTCGATGTGATGTGTGGTGGATGATGCATTTTTTTGTTTTTTCTTTTTTGAAAAGTTTGG
Source organism: Sextonia rubra (assembly GCA_037013555.1). Lineage (NCBI taxonomy): Eukaryota > Viridiplantae > Streptophyta > Magnoliopsida > Laurales > Lauraceae > Sextonia > Sextonia rubra. The sequence continues at coordinate 21,909,543 of JASUAD010000024.1, read as the reverse complement.
AAACTTTTGAAACTCAAGTACGTTTAAAAAAAAGCTAAATGAATAGAGAGTGTTCATCGGAGCAGTCTTTGCTCTCTAGGGATCTTGGTCTTCACCTGAGCAGTAATAAGAATCAAAATTGATTCAATCATCATTTCGAGGCTCAACATTGAGAGTACAGAACTGCACGACTAATCCTCTCCAAACATCAAGGTTCGAGTCAACAGAGACCACAATTCACATAATATGGAATCATGGTTGCTATACTGGTCTTAGGCACTTAAGGGAGGCCTATGACGACTCAAGCACTTGATGAATGGAAAATAATAAAAAATAAAAATAAAAACATGTATGCATCAGAAAATCAAAATTCACGAAATTTGATTCAATGCTACTTACCTCATGAGCTTTATCGTATTTCAAACTTAAATCGTAGCCTTACCTCACTAGCATCCATCGTATTTGGAATTGGAAACATGGCCTTTTGAAATCAAACACACTTTGGAGAAAGCATTGCTTCATGGTGTTGTTAGTTCATAGATTTTCCATACAAGCATGACATGAGATATGACTTTTATACATGAAGATGATGAATATGCAATTATGGGGAATGGGTGCAAAGCATGAAAAATAAATTATCAACATGTACTCTCGAAATCTAAATAGTTCAAAGTTCAAGTTTTAGATTCTTTAGAAGGCCCATTTTTCATTTTCATTTTTTTTTTGGTCTTAGCACTCACAAATTTCACTTTTTTTTTTGTTTTCTTGTTTTTTTTCTATTTTTTATTTTTGTACTTGTCTAACCATCATTTGACAATGGGAGAATGGGTTCATGTTAGGGCTCCTAAGTCAGGAGCTTCAACAATTGTTGGTTACCTAGGATTCTCTAGTTGGAAACCTAATCTTGGCTAAACCACTAGGACTCTTGTTTTAATTTCTTTCAAGTTCAATCACAAGAAGGTAATGGAATCTCCAAATCTAAGTTCTCAACCAATAGGAAATGCTTCTATGTGTATCGTATGTGGCCTATTCAATTCTATGTTCCAAGGCATTCATATCAAAGGCAACTATTGGTACAAAAAGCATCGTGTCGTTTTCAATGAGAGTATGTTCAACATTGTTCTAATCCACTAAGATAATATAAACCCCCAAGATAATGCAGTCCAAAAAGATAATGTAATAAACAGAATTCACCAATAATTGATCCATTTTAGAGGTAAGTTGTGGTGCACAAAATAATACCAATAGTTGGGCTTAAGAAGAAATAAAATAAAAAAAATGCCCCATCATAAGGAGTGTCCTGTACGTAATATGGGGTGATTTAGCATTTAAGCTCTTAAGGATGAAGGCTGTAATTGGAGCCATAATGGAAGAAGTAACACACTTGTGTGCATCCACAGTAAATATCAATGTTAAACCATGCATGCAGTGGAGTGTGTTCAAATCTGTTAGTGATCCAATGTATGTGATGATGGGACCCAAATTAGGAAGATGTGCTAAATGGGGAGATAAATAAAATGCCCTAGCATGAAGCTAATGTATATACTAGCTGGGGTTGAAATCCTAGAGAGAAAACTAACTCCTAGATCTACAAATGGGTGCTATGAAAGTTACATAATCATTTCGAACTCTCTAAGAGATCAAACTTTCACCTCCATTCTATAATTGGTCAGCCCTTTCAATCAGGTTTCAGAGCATACTTCATGGTCTCCTAGATCTTTTGGTGTGTTAAGTGATAGTGTGTGTTGGTGAGACTATGAGTTGTCGTAAAAAAGTGGTATGACTTTCAGCCATCTTCAACTTAGAGAGAAGTAAAGTGTAGGGAGCATACCCACACTCTATTCAACTCCACTCATCATAAACAGGCTAAACAAGCCCAGAAAAGGAATTAAAGCGTGAAACGTGGGGAGCATACCTACATCTCCCACAACGCCACCAATGAAAAGTAGGATTACTAGGTGTCCTCCTATCTACTATGCTCTCTCTATTTCTCTCTGTTTTTTTTGGCTAATCTTATTCTCTTTTCATAACTCTCATTATCTATCTAAACTCGTTCCCTATCATTTCTTCTTTACTCTCTCTCCTCTTTTTTTTTTCTACTCATTTTTTTAATTTTCTTTATTGTTTTACTCTCTCACTCTATTTCTCTGACTCTACCTCTCTCTCTCTCTTTACTCACTTTTTCGTTTGTTTTGACTATCTCTTTCTTTCTTTCTTTCTTTTTAACTCTCCCTAGGACCTAATATCACATAAGATGTCGGGGAGCAAACCCTATCCTATGGGACCCCGCTGATCACTGGTGAACTTGTTGTCTTCCTATCCCTTGTCTCACTATCTTCTCCTCTCTGTCTCTCATTCTTTTGAGGGATAGGTTACCAAGGCACCCTCCAAACCTTGTTTAACCCATTTAGACTTCATCTTCGTTTAGCTTCTGGCCATGTGAATATGTGGAGGATGGACTCACGGTCTTGCCCTCGCAAGTGATGTACTGTAAGTATGTGTTCAAACTTGGGTTCCATTCGGTGCATTTCGTTGCCTTCCCTAAAGGGTTGCAGCAGTCATGTCAAAGAAGCTATGGCTCTCACTCCAAAGGGAGTAAGAAAGGATTATATCACATACTTTTTCAAGTACATAGCATTCCATGGATCGGGGAGCTCTTCCCCTTCAACATTTACTAGTCTATACACGTTGTCAGAATATACTTCCTTGATTACATAGGGGCCTTCCCCATTGTGTTATAGAATGATGCAACTCTATACCATATTTTGGGCACAAATCCCCAATTTGTTGACACATGAATCATGGACTGTTGTCGATTATGAATATCTTAGGCATGCCAAATCTAGCTATGATCTCTTTCTTAATAAATTTGACTTCTATGGTGGCTTTGATAGTATCACATGCCTTAGGTTATGTCCACTTTGAGTAGCAATCTATTGTATTTAATATGAATGCCTTAGGCACTTTTCAGACTTCTAATGCAGCCAACTAAATCACATTCTGTGGTAACCGCTAATAAATAAAAATCCATCTATCTTTAACACCAGTGTTCCTAAGGCAATCTTGGTCCTAAAGCAATCAACAAAGGTTCACGACCTAACTCATTAATTTGACACACAATCTCTTTTAGTTACAATTGGTCTATCAGAGGGATTTTCCAGTGCCTCAACTTGCCCATGTTTTTATGATGATTAGACAATTGTGTTTTTATCATGTTAAGTTATTTATATTGGTTTTTTTGTTTTTATGATTTTTTTTGGTTTTTTTGGGTTTTTATGATTTTTTTGCACAATCCTAGGTACTAGCTACTTTATCCAGGCTTGCTTGAACTTGCAGCCCTTCATTGGCATGAAACAAGAGATTTTTCTATCATGCTTATGATTTTTCATTGTATGTACAAGTGATGTCTTGTGCTCTCCAAATATTTTGACTATTCGGAAACGTGCACGTTTCAGACCTTTTGACCTTACATGCTTTTATCATTGGTCGTATGGTCTAGGTCTTATCATTTTGCTCCCTTCGGAAATGAGAGCATTGAAACATTTTTGACCTCCACAATTTGGGCCTTAGTCTTGTATCAATAGGTTTTAAATATGTCTTGCTTAGCCTCTTTCTTTGATGACCCTGATTTGGTTTCTCTCGTTGATGTGTTAAGATAGGGCTTTTATATGGGAGGCCTTTAGTTTGCTGTCGTCGAAAGTGAGAGTGTCGAAACACTCTCGACCTCCACCATTTATGCCTTGGTCTTATAGAGTTTAAACAATTAGGGGATTTATGACCTTTCAAAAGTGATTTCTCATTTTCATCAATGGTCTTCCATCCTTTGTTTTGCCAATTGTTTGATGCACATCCTCTATGTAGATTGTGTGAGACACCTCCTTTCCTTGGGCCCTATGTCTTATTGTTATATGTCTACCTTCCATAGTTCGCCCATCTTCCATAGTTCACCCATGTTTTACTAGCCTTGGCCTAAATTTTCTTTGTAGACTAGCGGATCTACATTGCGAGTCTTTGAGTGAAGTCTTGATATCTTGGTCTTGCCCCTATTGGAATACTACAAAGGATCAAAGCTCCTTCCATCATGGGGGTTTTATGTTGGCCATTGAGATTATCGGGATCTTGGGTGGCAAATTTGGACAAGCACTTGAAAGTTCTTTTATAGTCAAGTCCTGATCCTTTCATGAAAACTATCAAGATCAAATTCTATGTACCTTTCTAGTTTAGGAATGGGCCTTACTATTTCACTTGGATTTTCATCATTGTTAGTAGGGTACCATTCTAGGAATGAGTTTGATCTTGACATTTGAACTTCCGAAGTTGGTGTTAATATTTTCTGTCCCAACCCATGTTCTCCTTTTAAAATTTCCACGAAGTCCCAATTTGCTATTATTGGAAATTCTAATACTAGGAAAAGGAGAATTCCTGTAACACCTCACTTCATGAAATCTAATTTTGTTCCCATTTCCGTAATGGTGTTTGTAGTTTTTTTCATTTCTTTTTTCTCGTCATGGGGATACCATTCCCGGAGAAGGATTGGACTAGGAACTTGGACTTGCAATGTTTGACTTGTAGATTCATCTATTAGTGTTTGTCTCTTTTTAGAGTATTTTGTGTAACCTTCTCTATTAATAATTGGGTTTGTGGAGGGCGAGCATGAAAAACCTTCTTGAATATTTTGAAGCTCTAGCCTCGCGTCCTGATGGGCCTTGATCAGGGTCACTATAGGATTAGACTCTACCTTGTTGTGGAAGTCACACATGACCCCTAAGATTGGTTCAATTACATCATTGTCCTTTGGAGGGTTTGTCTTATAAGGCTCACAAGGAAAGATCTCATGTGGAATTGGTGTCTTTTCTATGGTCTTTTCTGGTGAGTGGTTAGGACCCATGTGAAAGCTTTCTTTTTGGATTTCAGTGGTAGACCTAATAATTTCTTTGAGTTGATCCTCAAGTGATACTTTTAACTCCTTAGTAGGTTCAGGTGACTTTAAAATGGGTTTAACGTGGACTGCTTCAGACTTAGGATAGTTTTGCATGTCACTCGATTAGAAGCTCACGGGAGATACTCGAATCTTGGTTTGGGTTTCAAACAACGATATGGGTGTCAAATTGCTTAGTTCGTATTTTGATGTTTGCAGTAGTCTAGCTAAGTGATTCTTTTCTGATTGGAGATGTGCTTGTGAGGTCCCTGTATTTGGTGGAGGAATTTGTTAGTGATAAATTATGGCTGGGGATCCTCGATTTGCTCTGTCATTATCGAAGTACACTTTGTACAAGTCGGGGGAATAAACTATCTTGCCTATTCCAGAGTTTCAAACCTTAAACTTAGTTTTCCTGTCCCATGGCTTGATGTACTTTTGATAATCCTCCTTGAAGAAGTCATCATAACAAGGTTGGTTCTGACTAACAATAGGTTGAGCCAAAGGATTTGCAAATTGATGTGAGATAGTTGTGATGTTCTTCATGTGACCCTGTGGTTGTGTTGAAGTTGATATTTCATGCTGGGGTAACAGGTTCGTGTAAATTTGCATATTGGGAATTAGTTGCTCTTGATTAATGGGTGGACCTTGGTTTTGAGGTGGAATTTGATAGTTGTTCACGAGCGGTCATACAAAAATTAGTTTTGATATTGATTTCATAATGCTTCTTGATCTAGAAGTTGTTGGTTATAAACTTGGTCGTTCCGAGGAGGATTTTGATAGCCTTGGTTGCTTGTATAGTCCAAATTAATCCTCTGAAAATCTAACCTCCGGTTTGGCACTTGAGTTTGGTGTTCATTGAAACTTGCATTGTGGTCATTGGTATATGGGTGGTAGACCATCTCTCGTGTTGAATTTATCTCTGAGGCTAAAGTATTTTCCATTTGAGTGGTTGAATTCACGCGATGATTGTTTTCTTTATGATTAGAAAGGGTAAAGGAGCTCAATGTACCATCATCTAGATGTTGTTTCATTCTTAATAACCTACAGTGCAGTCCGCTCCAACTCATGACATCTCCGATCATCATCAATGTCCTCATCGGTTCTTTCATGTTTGAAATGACCATCCTCACCTATTCCTTCTCCTTCATATTGCATTTAGATCTTATAAATTGACTCAGCCATCTTGCGACAAAATCCTTGTATTCTTCATTATTCTTTTGCTTCGGGTTAGCTAGGTCATGCCATAAGGGCTTGTTCTTTGTTAAATGTTGGTATCGCTTGAGAAATTTTTCAATCACATCCTCAAATGTGTTAATTTCATGTGAGGGTACGGACGGTACCAAGTAAGTGCGTCTCCCGATAACAAATCTTGATAGTAATTGATAAGCAGGGCATCATTGTCAGCAATTAAACGACATTTGTTACAAAAGGACACCAAATGGTGTTGAGGGTCTATCATTCCATCATAATGTGTAAACTTGGGAGCTCTAACTGGGAATGGTGACTTCTCATTTTCTTCTTTCTTTGTGAAGTCATAAAACCCTAATCTCTTGTTGTGTCGCAGTGAGGATTTCCTCCTAATTTCATCTCTAAGTTCTTTAATCTCTTTTTGTAATTCCCTATATGCTTGAGGGCCAAGGTATTGACTTCCATTTGCTGGGCCCACCTGCGGGGCTCTGACTGGCATTTGTGTGTAAAAAGGCTCTATGAATTTACCTTGGTAATCCTAATAGGATTGGTGAAGTGCAGGGTCATTATTGTCCATCGCCTGAGGCCTTCCAATGACTTGAGTTTGAGCCCCATTCAAGCCCGGGCATGAGCTCATTCAGGTTGTTGATTCGGATAGGACATTTGGTAGACTGGCTGGTTTGGTTGATGTGCTCGGTGAGGCTGATGGGAAGGGTGATCTACCCATATTGGGGAGAGAAGTCACATTCTTCATGGGGCATTTAGTAGATCGGGCCCGACGGATGGTGGTATGAAGTGACGTGTTCCTCATGACTGGCATGTTGAAGACGGTCCACTCAGTGCCTTATGGGACCGGAATAATGAATTAAGACACAAACTTTAGGTTTTCAAGGTGAAGCCCTTAAAGATATAAAGTTAGAAAAGAAACCCTTAAAGTTTTCAGATGAACTAATCAATCAATGATCTCACAGTTTTACAAATATAAAACTTCAAGAAAATAAAGATAAAAAAGAAGAAAAATCCATAAATGCTTTAATCTCAACGTCTAAAGCTTCTAGTTCAGACTCAGAATTTTCTATAGCTAATTCTATAGAAGAAAAGTCTAAAACAATATATGAAAATCAAGATGATCAAGATCAAGATCAAGACTCTTTACAACTTAATAAAGTATTTAAAAGGCAAAAACCAACAGTTACTATAGCAAAAACAAGAAATTATTATCCACGACCTACTCTAGTTGATCTTCAATTTCTAGAACAGGCAATTCTAAATGGTCTTCGGTTTGAAAACTCAATTGTCTATGAATGGAATTTAGATGGTTTATCAGAATATTAAATCCTCCAATTATGCCAACACATGATGATTTATGCTTCTACCTTCATGGCTGCTAGTAATGATGAAAGCCATGTAGTAAATGCAATTGCCCTTGGATTTACTGGACAATTACATGGCTAGTGGGAAAAGTACCTTTTTGATATAGAAAGACAAGCTATTCTGCATGTAGTAAAAGGAGATCCCTCTGGAAATCCTATTACTAATCATCAAAGTCAAATGATACATGATTCTATCTACATGCTTATTACCAATATTGTTAAACACTGTATTGGCAATTATATGAATGTAGAAGAAAAATTAAAAACTCAATTAATTAATTTATCATGTCCAACGTCATTTGATCTCCATTGGTATAAAGATGTTTCCTTATCAAAACTTTATACAATTGATGCAAGCAATTCAGAATTTTGGAAAGAAAAATTTATATCTGGTCTTCCTGAACTTTTTGCAAAAAAAGTTAGGGAAGAATTAAAATAAGAAAATTATGGAAAATTGAATTATGGACTTTATACATATGGTGATCTAATTTAAAAGATTAATAAAGTTGGATTTTCATTATGTAATGAAATCAAACTTAAACGTCAAATTGAAAATAAAAAACGTATCAGCAAGTATGAACTTGGTGATTTTTGCTTTCAATTTGGTATGAAACTATTAATCAGCCCTTCAAGCCAAAATAAAAAGAAAAAGTTAAAAAGAAATCAAAAAAGAAAATAAAAACATTTTTCAACTCCACAATATTATATTCCCTTTAAAAGATATCATAAGAAATCATTCCATAGAAAACCTTATAAAAGATCAAAGAAATCTTACAAAAAAAAAAAAAAACAATCCATCCACTTAAAAAAGAAATACAATGTTATAATTGTAAAGAAAAAGGACATATAGCTTCTAACTGCCCAAAAATAAAATTAAAAGCAAGAAAAGAAATTAAGACTATCTTAAAAGGATCTTCATCCTCTTCTTCAGAGTTATCTAGTTCCTCTAATACAAAAACTTCCTTTTACTCTTCAGATACATGTCATTGCAAAATACTTGACAGTGAAATTCAGTATGAATTTGCCTCTTCTTCCTTTTTATCTTTAAACGTACTTTTTGCTCCAGAAGAAATAGTGTTAGAAATGTTTAAAGATTTGAAAGATGAAGAATTAAAAAATAAATATGTTGCAAAAATACAGAATATAAACAAAGGAAATAAAAATAAAAAAGCAAAGCTTTTACATCAAATAATACATCTGAGTTACCTGAACAATTCAATATAAAAACTGTTTTAGATAGGATAAGAGATCAACAAGCTCCTCCTCATCTTTCTATTCAAGATCTTTATAAAGAAATTAATAATCAAAATCAAGAAATAAAACAATTAACGCAAAACTTCAATGAAATCCAAGATCTCAAACAATGTGTTGAAAATCTTGAATTTCATACACTTAAAAATTATCAAGAAAATAATGATAATTTAGAACATCATGAAGAATTTAGTGAATAATTAAATGGTTTTGTAAATTCTTTAACAAGAAATCCTCTTTAAAAATGGAAAACTCAAGTTACAATCAAGGTTAAAGACTTCTTTATTAAAGCACTCTACTTACTAGATACTGGTGCAAATGTTAATTTAATAAGAGAAGGATTAATTCCAACAAAATATTATCAAAATACTAAAAACAAACTCAGCCTAGCAATTGCTAGTTAAAAATTATATATCAAATATAAATTAAATAATGTTCATGTTTGCAAAAATGGAAGAAACATAAAGACTAATTTTCTGTTAGGAAAAGATTTAAACAATGGCATTATCCTTGGAAATCCTTTTCTACAGATTCTATAGCTTTTTCAAATTGATTCATCAATCTTAAGAACTATTCTAGATAATAAAGAATTAATCTTGGATTTTGTTGAATCAAGTCCTATTCAACATGTCAATATCATTTAGAATTAAATTTCTTAAAAAAAAAACACATTGCATACCTTAAAGAAGAC